>JBAMCK010000142.1:680354-1360708 GCA_037075185.1 Drosophila pseudotalamancana
ATCATTTATACTATATATTATTTATGTCATCGAACTAGCTCTCAACGTAGTAATGTATATCGTATATATTGTAGGATATTTTACTAAATATCATATATATCATCAATCTGGATTAAACTTTGAGTGTTTGGCAACGCTTTATAAAAATACGACTATATTATACATATATATATCATCAATCTCGAATAAACCTCTGTGTTCTGGTTACGTTTCATGAATATAATTGCACATACTATACTAAACATTAATATAAATCATCACGAATACTCAATGTTTTGTTTTTAAATAAATGAGTATATTTTACATATATCATCAATCTTAATTGAATGATGTTTTGGCAACGTTTCATAATGTGCTCTCAGTCGCAATTTGCGTGCAGTAACACAACCATAAAAAACTCTATATAAGTGACTTTTCTTTATAGTATATTCGCATATGATGTCATATGCAAATTGCACTAGAACAATTTGCATATGTCGCTTGTCGGTTGTCGCTTGCAGTCAATGAAAACCATTTGAAGCTGTCATATAAAAAATGACTACAACACGATCCCCCGCAAAGTTATCTTGAATAAAACGGATATTGACTATTACCGGTTTATATATAAATAATCTACATATGTATATATAATAAGCCATATGCACTTCATAGATCTTCTCTGGACTAGAACAGATATGACTTCATTTACCATGAAGACAACGCCTTTAACGAATTACTTGTTGATATTTGATAAATGGCTTTCAAATGGAAAAAATCATTACCTGGAAAATTACCCAAAACAACGAATAAAAATTGCATGCAGGCAATGTCATAATTTTGTATTGTTTGGATACTCATTAAGTTTAAAGCTGCAACCACTTCGCCCACATCTTTTATGATAATTTTTGTAAATTTTGCATCATTAGATTTTCAAATTTTAGCCGCTGTGCTACGCAAGATGTATTTTTTCTTGTTTATTTGCTTGCCTGCATAAAGGTGTCAAGTTTGAGTTGATTTACAAAAAAATATATACATATGCATTAGCTAATTATAACTAAAAACATCTTTGGGGTTCGGGCTAAACGAACATTCGATGCGCTGCTTACATAAATAAACTAAATAAAATAATTATTAGTAAAGTTTATTTATCCGATAAGTATTTAGAGAGTACTTGAGTGATTCACCTAATGACGTACCCCTATATAATTTATTGCACATAAAGTAGAGCTTTGCTTGAATTTATATGCGATGATAATCTATGAACAAGCATGAAATTAAAACTGAGCCTGCAAAATAATAAATTCAATTTTCATAAATAAGTTATATGTAAAAACCTGAAGGTCAGCATATTACATAAATCTAGAAGGTGAAGTGTAATATAATAATATTATAGCCATGTCAAAGTTTATGAGATAAACACTATCTATATCTTAGCGGTTCTACAGGGTACAGTAAACACCCACAATATCACAACCCTACGAACTCATTAGGCTGTGTTAATTTGTCAATTTTTGGATTTACGTAATGCTGGTTTAATCAACATATGATGCAGAACCATAGATCGTGGTTAAAATCCGTTTAAGGTGCGAGCAACTGGCATAGTTTCAAATAAACCACCTGCGCAAATATCTAACTGACATATAGAGTATGCGAGTGTGTGTGTGTGAGTGTTAGTGTGCGTGGCACGTTCTATACATTTTCTCATAAAAGATATCTCTATTGATATATTTACACAGATATGAGCAGTTCGTGAGCTGCTCTTTTGCTTACCTGAGCTACGTCGTCGACCTGTGGCTTCTAGATAATAATCGTCTATAGTTAAGCCGAAGCAAAAACAAAAAACGAAAACGTAAACAAAGCACAGTTACAGATAAAGATACAAATACAGCATGCAGGTGCTTATGGAGGAAGCTTTTGCTGGGATAGAGACTTACAAGATGTGCGACGTCCATTATCGGAGAACGTCGGTGTTCGAGACTTGAGCGATCCGCGTTCCCAGTCGGATGTGGGTGAGAGCGAGGAGCGCGTGAAGCGCTTAACAGTCTCTTGATAGAGATCTATTAGTATAGTATATATATATATGAGTACTATATAGATGAAAAGTCTCTTTTTAAAGATCTGTAACTACGAGTAACAGACTCTCGATACAGATCTATAAGTATCGTATATAAATAAGTAATTGATAGAGATCTTTTAGTACAAATAGTATATAGTATATATATGAGTACCATATAAAGTACCAGTCCCTTATTAAAAATAAATAAGTAAGGTTTGGGCATATATAAGTACTATATATAAGCTTCAACACATTTACCATTTTAGATGCACAGTTGTTAAATATTAAATTTCAGATTGTTTCTGTTTTTAGCTTTCGGGTGGAGCACAGTGCCGGGTTCAGTTGTGGTTAGTTAATAACTATAAAAGTTAATAATTAGCGAATTTGTGTTAATCACATACAACGGAACCAAGGGTTTTTTTTTAGCTGGGCTTGTAAATGATTATTGTGTGAAAGTTTTCTGTTTTTGTTGTTTAATCAGTTATTAGCCGCAAGCATTTCGTAAAGCAGTTAACTGAAAGAACACTTAAGAGATGTCTGCAATAAAATCGGAAAGAAACGTGTATTTGGGAAGATTGGCGATTTAGAAAGGTACGTCTGACAGCGAAGGTCTTTTCATGTCGAAATTGACTTTCTGAACATCAACTTTAAGATACCAATTTTATGATAATAAAAAAGCGTTTTTTACTAATTTATTTGTGTCTATCTGTAACTATTTATATAAGCTTTGTATTTAAAACTGTAGCCCAAATACAAATTAGCTCGAAACGGTAGCTAAAGATACGAATTTTATAGCTTATCATAAAGTGAACTCAGTATAGTGGCATTTTCTCTCCTTAGTCTTCGTGACTTTCAAAATCAATTGTCGTAAATTTTCATAAGTCAAAATTGAAAAACATAAATCAATTAACTTGTCGACAGTTTGGTAACGTTTGCTTATAACGAATTGCACCAGCAGTAGCAGCAGCAAAAGAAGAAAGAGCGAAAAAGATGCAAGCAGAAAGCAAATTTCCACATTATTTTTTGTTTGCGATTGCACGATTTTGATTTCCTCTTAATTTACAGCATGCAGTTAATTGTGTTTTTTTTTTTGTCAGCCTTTTACTGGTTGTTGGCTACTCCATCTTGCTGCTGCTTGCAGTACAAATGTATCTTGAAGATGCGCGAAATGCCTATGAAATAAGCTACTGTGCAGCTGCTCAGCTAATCGAGCTACCCGAACGGTAGCCAAGCATGACATGGCCAAAAGAAACAGCTTCAAGGTTCAATTGTTGCTCAAAACGTACATTAAAATAAACCCCCGTATATCTAAGTGCTTTATGTATGCGTGTGCGTGTCTAAGTGTGTGTGCTGGGCAGCCAAGACAATTTGTTATTATTTGCCATTATATTCCGTGACGCTTGCAATTTTTTAATTATCACAACAAGCTACTGTGTCTGCCAAATGTATCTGTATCTGTATCTATGTATTTGTATCTATTGCTACGATTCCCTTTAATTTTTCTTTCAAGCGAAAACTTTCACTATGTTCAAGCAGGCGAAACTCAATTGGCTTTTAGCCAATTTTCAATTGAGCGTTCTACAAAAACGATATATCGCAAGCAATCAATGTTAATTGTTCGATCCCAATATAATTTTAGGGCATAAATAAGAATTGAAGTTGCGCATATGGATGAAACCTAAGATAGTAGTATCAAAAATTATTATTTAATTTGGGAAATGTATTTAGTAATTAAAATACCCATCCATCGTAGCTTTGGCTCTTGGAGTCTTCGACTTTAGCCTTTTAGTTCACAAGACAGTTAGTTACTGCCTGCTATAAGCCAATATACTCTGATTATCTGATACTGATTATCAATTTTCAACGGTTTCTGTGTAAAAGCGATCGGCTTTGCTTCTTGGGAACATGCATAAACTTTACATGAGCAGCAGACACCGTCAAGGCCAAGCTTCGTGCTTATAGATCAGTCATATGCCATTCGCTGGAACCTTCATTAATTGCAGCCACTCCGAGTATGAAACTAAATCTGAAACTCAATCTGAGTTGTTGATTTTTAGCATTTAACTGTTAAACGTGAGCAATTGTTGTGAATGCTAAAAATACATTTGTGTGCTGACAATTTCCTTGCAGTTGACATTCAGTGTCTACGCTAATGAACTCATGTATCTGACAGATACGCAATGAATCATCAAAGCAGCCGCTGCATCCATTGTGTGGCGCCCCGAGTCTACGTCAAATGCGGCCCAATGTTGTTTTGGCCAAATCGACAAAAAAAAAAAACAATAACAAAACAAAAAAATAAAAAGCCGACCCACTTTGCGCACGACTCGGGCCAAATGGATGGACGCGTTGCATCCATTTATGGATCGCATTGGATCGGATCGGGCGTGCGTTCGAATGTTAGACCGATAAATCACATGTGCTCATTATCTATTGAAATGATTAAACAACATTTAATTAAGCTAAACTGTGTGCAAGTGCACACAGCTAAAGCAAAAGCAAAGCATAGCGTGTAGGTCGCAGCTATCTCCAAATCGATCTCGAAGCTCAGTTCAGAGCTCAGATACAGATACAAACATACAAATAACAGCAGTGCAAGTGGGTGCTGTAACTCGGACTCTGGTTGCTTCGGTCGTTGAACGATTCGCGTCCCACATTGCCCAGTTACAACTACTATCTAGCAGGCTGGTCACACTGGTCACGACTAACATGACTTTTTGGCAGCTTTTTACATGCAAATCTCTTTTGGCGGTAAATGCCGACAACTGTTGCTGTTGCCGGCGACAACAACAGCTGTGGCCGCAACCAACACAAATTCCATACGGCAGCAAAGCGCCGCTGACTGGCTTATGCAACAGCTACAGTAAAGTTTTGAAAAAAGGAACAAAACTATACTGAAACAAATGTTTAAAAATTAAATTTAAATTTATTTCTTATTGTAAGCCAGCTTTTAAAGCCTTGGCTCAAACACTGACAAATAGATTAAGGAAGTTCAATCAACTAATCGATTGTAAGTCTTATCTTTAAAACATTTACTTCACTCTGCTTTTAACTTTAAACCAGTTACTTAAATCAAGGCTGAAGCCATAGTTTATCTCTTTATCTTGATTTGTGCTAACCTTTAAAGACAATTAAAAATAAATTACTGTTTAATTTGAAGTCTTGTTTATATTAGAATCCTAATCACAAATTTTAAATTATCACAAGCGAATTATTCAATTTGTTTGCTTTCGGCATAGCACTTAGGCAATGTTTACTGTGCAAGTTATTTAAATGCAATTTTTTGTATCGTAATTTATTTAATTTGTGTGCATTTGCTTTAAGCAGAACAACAACAACAACAATAATTGCATTTAATTTTCTATGATAATATTCGTTGATATTTTCAACACCAGCTTTTGTCTTGGGCTTTTAAAAACGCCCAGTTGAGTGTTGAGAATTTCACCAAATGGAAAACTGGTTTGTCGGCGCGTTTTTATTTTCGAATTTTAGACGCTTACGTGACGGCGGGTGCTGCGTAGTTGTTGTTGTTGTTACTTTTCAGGTTTTCACAAGCCATTTTTTCAAAAAATGTCAATACTATAAATATTATTATTGACTGTAGACAACAGCTACGAAATAACAGAAAAAAAGTGCCAAAATATGTGGAGCCAGCTGGTTTATAAATTAATTGATATACCGGTAACACTTTATAGAAGCTACGAATACTTGCAAAATGTTCTGGATACCCTGCACTCATTGAAAATGGGTATATGTCTCTTATTAAAACGTAAGTTATAGGCAAAGAGACACAGGTAATGTTTTTGATCGATCTTTATAAATTATATTGATCGATCTTAAAAAGAACTAGAGCTTTATGTTTGAAACTTATAAATTAAAAAGCCTAAATTTTTATTTTCTTTATAAGAATAATAAATATTGAATTATATACAAAATATAGACAGTTTGAAGTCATAGTGTTTAGGATATCTTCTGGTTTGGCACCCTTGACTTTTGCGCTCTATCTTGTTTTTGTTGTTTTTTTGTGTCGCGTATTTCACATTACAATTTAAATTGTATAATTTTATACGCATATGCTTAGAACGTGTTTAGCATTTAAAATACGGGAAAGACCTTAGCTGAGAAGGGCAATCGAAAAACCCCAACTTAGTACTATATATGAGGAATTCTATATATAAACTGAACACATTTGCTTAATAGAAATCACTTGCTTTGGAATAACAGCCCATTTTATAGGGTCATAATCGATTAAAATTATGGCTACATTTATAACTAAATTAATTGCTGAAAGTCGTAGAATTGTTGCCAAGAGACTCTGCTGTCAATTGAGGGATTGGTTTTCGACAATTGTAGATCAGATTCAGCTGTTGCATACTTAAGTGTGCAATTGATTTTGTGATAGATCATTCAACAAATTGAGGTCAAGTTGAATTGGAGAAAGCATGGGAAGAATATATATGAGCAAAGTTTAATTGTGGAATAATTAAATCTTAAGATCAACACATTTTAGTTTCACTAGAACCCAAGTAAAATTAGCTTAAGCTATGTTATAAATTAATTTCTCAATTTTAATAATTTGTTTATTACTTAATAAATAGTTCAAGTAATTTATTCAAGCATTGCCAATTAATGTATAAATCAGAGCCGTCAAATGCAATTTGCAACGCTCACATATCATGTATTATTATTAACCGTTTATGGATTTGTATTCCCCGATGTGTTAATTAAACCATCATAAGCAGAAAAAACATATTAATATGTCATGGATTTAATACAATTATATGAAACGCAAAGCCAAGTGTAAAATTATAATAAATAAAATTGAAATGATAAAATTATGATTGTAATTAAAATATATTTACCTGTATACGCTGAATTAATCGAACTCAAATTGTCATCGCTTTCACGACTCATGCTGTTTGTATCTAAAAATAAAGAAACCGAATAACGTATAACGAAAGCGCAGAAAAAATGAAAAGAAATAAAAGAGAAAAAGAAAAAACACGAAAATCAGGCAAATGAGCATAACAAAATAACAAATAACAATAACTATAAAAATAATAATAATAAGAGAAGAGCACATGCTGGCCATAAGAATAACAAAAGGTACATTAAATTAAAATTAAATCTACTTACGACCCACAATGGAGCATACGAACATACAATGGGGCCCAGTGCCAAAGGGCAGCGGAAACAAGAGATTCATTCATTCATCCATTATTCAGAGTTTCATATATGAAATTCAGGCCAAAGCAGGGGGCAGCTAATTGGCCAAGAAAGCAAACGGCGGCACAACAACAAAAAGCGCAAATGTGCAAATAGCAATTAGTAGCCGGTAAAATTACTGACTCCAACTCGATATACATATATAAAAGATATACATATATATATATATATTGGGTGTGTTTAGTGTGTGGGCTGGGACAAAAGCAGTTAACAAATTGCACAGTTAAGCGAGTTATATAAACACTCGATAACCAGCGTCGAACAGGTGAATGTGGCGCAGCTCGAAATATGCATATGCATATCGAAGATACTTAAATATCGTTCAGATACTTAAGGTTTTGTCGTGATATTTAAATATCTGAAAGATACTCAACGCTTGTCGTCAATTGAATAACACTCAGAGATACTAAAATATCTTAAAGACACGCAAAGTGAGTTGTCAGCTAACGGTTGACAATCCAAGGCACTAAATTATCCATGAGATACTTTGGTTTGTCGAGATACTTAATATATTTAAGATACTTAAAGTTTGTCGATATTTACTGCCATCAAAATATGAAGAAACGCATATTTTTTTGAAGAGACTTTCGTATCTAAAAGATTCTTAAAGTTATTACATTTAAATATTATGAATACACTTTTTAATTGAGTTAATATTGTCGAAATACTTTATATACACCAAAACTTAGTCCGTACATAATATACATATGTAAATATATTCAAGATAATGTTTTTCTCAGATTGTCAGTCGAAGACTTAAGTCGCCAGCTAATGATAGTCAATCGATAGTTTAATATCTTTAAGATATTTAAATATGGTCGACAGTCGACATGCTTAAATATCTTTAATGACAGTCAAAGCTAGGCGACGGCTTACGACAATCAAAGATAATTTAATATCTTTAAGTTTGTCAAGATACTTAAATATCTGTCAGATAGACATACATACTGTCGTATCACAGTATATCAACCTGTGGGGTGATCCATCAACTTGAAAGCCTTTAACTGAAACTCGTTTCGTTGCTAAGCGATACAAGGCATCATTTGAATGACCTATTAAAAAAGAACGTCATTGCGATTTCGTAAAGTCTACTGAAATCGAATTGACGCGTCAGCAAAACATTCTCCGGCTTCTGACATTTGCCGGCAATACGGCGTGTTTTTGTTACGGGTATTGCAAATGTGGGTACTTGAAATATGCCGGTAAATTACGAATTGTAGACGTACACACAATTAAGGTATACCCAGCGAAGTTTAATGGGGTGTGACTGGCTAAATGAACAAAATGAGTTAAGTAAAAAAGTTTCTCTGCTGAAATTGTTTCAATGGAAAACAGATTAAAGATGGTCTGTTAAGTAGTTTGATTAATTCAGTTGCTTAATAGAAATATGGTTTTGAAATATATTTGCAATTAGTTTGGTTAATTCAGTTTTAAGCTTTTCATTGAACGACTGCTATATATATTGAAATGGTTGTCGATTTGTTGTACACAGTTTTAAAATCAACTATCAGTTGTAGCCTCTTCCACTATCAGTTGTAGCTCATTGTTGGGTATCTTCTAGTCGTGGATTACCAAATAGCAGCACCTTTCATAATTTGCTTGTTGAATAATTAACAATAAAATGCGACACGACAGCTCGAAGAGTAAACAAACGGACAAAAGGCAAAAACAGCAGCTGAATATAGAATTCAAGATGTCTGAATTTTGGTTTTTTGTTTTTGTTCGCTTAACTGATCGAACATTAATAATATATATACAAAATATATACAGCTAAACAGATAGGCAAACATTTGCCGCGTGTCTCGCCAGATTGAGCGTAAAAAAAACAACTTAATTACGATTTGTGCTTTATGCCAAAATTATGAAAAAGAGCCTTCAAATATGGCCAAATACAATTAAGAGCTGAAGTAATTTGCTTCTTTTTGGCCAGTAGCCATAAATAACAGCAAAATGTATATAATTACTTTTGATTTATATATTTCTTTTTGTTTTACTTCAAAATTGTGATACAAATTATGCAACCCACACGCATTGAAAGTCGCTTTAGGGCGCGGCATTCAATCAACTAGCTGCGAGCGCTAACGGTTAACAAATCGGGCATTTGCAGTTGTATATTTGGAGATTGAACTATGAACTTTAATTGTGGGGTTGTCTGAAATCATATTTATTTTATACATTTTAGGGGGAATGAGGAAAGTGTTCAAAAATCAATTTATTGAAAATCTTGTTAACATTAATGTGATCCAATTTTGTGTCTCAATCTTTGTAAAATTGGAAGTTACTTTCCAAACCATGTTTTATTGAGAGTCTAGCCTTCAAACAAATGAGGACACAAATATAATACACATAGACCGCCTCGGTTTGTGAATCTGATCGAGATTCTTACTGTAATTAACTACGCAAGTTTTTGATTAGTTTAAAAACAATATGCCTTAAATTTTTATTTGCTAAAGCTCCAGGGTATAATTAAACAAACTATTAAGCTTAGATTTTCGTAGTTTGCTGTAATATTCTTTTGGATACTATTTACAAAGTTGTGCCTAGCCGATGGCTGGAGAGAAGAGCACTTAGCACCATGTTAAATGGAACTTTGGAGTGCCACGATTGATAATTGTGAAAAAAGGGGCTTTTGAGTGTCTGTTGTTTCAGTAAGTGACACGTTAATTTATTTGCCTGTGGCTTAGAACAATATCGCATTCGCAATAATTAAAAGCAGCCAAGTGTGCGCACAACAATACAAACAAATAGAAATAAAAAAAACCATATGAGAGTGATTAAAATTGTTGTTTAATTGCTTAGCGCAAATACTTTTTACACTAGGTAGGCAGTTGAGAGCAGGAGCTGGAGCATGACACAAGTGAAGGAAGTAAATATGTGTATAAGGAAATATCTGCAAATGAGGAACACTTGTCTACGCAAATGTTACCGAAAAAAAATAAAGATGTTGATTGCTGCTCTTTGGTCGGGTGGTCTAAGGCATAATGAACTTTGCCATTAGGGTCGTATCACATAGAAGCTTAGAGGTTAATAATTCATTAGACAGGTAACTTTTTGTAGAATCAGCGTGGAAAACTGAGCTTAGGGCCTTAATGGGTTTGTTTACGCAGAAGTGGAAGCCGCTTAGAACTCAAAGAAAGCAACGAAGCGAAAACCAAAATAAATAAATAAAAAGAAAAAAGAAATATTATATGATATTTCATTTTCTGCTTAACTTATGACAACATAAAGCCACAAAAAATTAAATGCCATTATGCAAAACGTTTCTTAAACAAAAGACGTAAAAAAAGAAGTGTGGTAGCTCATAAGCAGTAATTAACCAAAGGCGGCAACACCTGAAAGCAACTGTAATTCAATTACAACAAACAAACAAAGAAAAGTAAAAGGTGCCGGCGGAAAAAGCAAAAACAAATTTTGAGGCGTGTTAAAAGTGCAATTAGCAAACGACTTGATTGACATAATGTTCCAGCTTCAGCAATTAAAACAAAAAATAAGCAATCATCATTTTGATGGCGTGTAATATGCAGCAATGCGGGCGAACGGTGCGTATACGCAACAATTGTCAATATTACTCACACGCCACCCTCTAGTTGAAGCTGAGCTCATTGCTCGAAATTTATAAATAAAATGGCTGCAAAAGTAAATACAAATAATAAACAAATAGGTAAACAAACTGTTCAAAATGACGCCAGAATCTATTGTTAAATATCACAAAAACAAACTCAAACAAAACAGAATTTAACGACTACCCATAAAGAACAGATCAAATAAATGGATGCTACCAATATGAAATGTTGCTACATTGACACATAGTTCAGTTCACAGATATTTTCAGTCGATCGATTCTTACAAATATGGCAAAATTCTCGTAACATCTGCGCCCACTATAAATATCTAATTGATGCGATACACTTGTGTAAGCGAGGGAGGCTGACGGGAAGTGGGCGTGGTCACGTCATCAGCGGAGTATATATTTCTCAATATATAATATATATACTTCTGTTTAAGTGTGTAAAAGGCTTTTCGTAACTAAACTGAGTATACAAATACTTAAGAGAGGGTTCAAGCGTTTAAAACCCTTTAAATTTAAGTTGAAAAGGTTCCTTAAAAACTTAAAATGACGTAAACCAAAACCTAACCCAAAACCATTGTCTTACATATTTTTTTAAACCTAAAATAAAATTCTATAAATAAGACACACTTAAAAAAAGTTTATTTGAATTTAAATTTGCATTTTTGAATAATTCTGAAGGCGAAAACATTGGAATATCAAACTAAAGCCCGTATATGATTATGGACCAACATATGTTAGACTTTATAAACAGTTTACGCGAAATTTGTTGTAAATCAAAATCCATGACGAATGTTCAAAGTGGAGTAAAGAAATACATTAGTCTGGTTTACAAAGTCAATTAAATAGAGAGCCTTAAGTTAACGCATGACGAATTCTCTAATTCGACGTAGTGTTTAAAAATATAGTATAAACATAATTAAAAGTGTAGTCTGGAGTCTTAAGCCACAGGGAAAATACAGCTGTATATATTTAACTATGCCCAAAGTTAGGCGTTAGGCATGTTTATTTACCTCCCAATTGGGTTTTTCAGTTTGGCCGTACATTTATCAAAATTACGGCTGGCAATGTCTGCGCCCACCATGAAAATAACAAAAAAATTGTGCCTGTTTTTTGTATAGGTCCGACTTGTTATCAGTTGTCAAGAGCAGTCAAAGCGATAGCAACAAAAAGTAAACTGAAGTAAAAAAATAACACACAAATTCTTTGCTGATAAAGTGCCATTACCAAAAAAATAACTAAAAAACGAACAACATTATGCGAAAGCAATTGTTTCGTCTTATCTTGTGCTTGAATTTTATACAATTGCAAAATGTGCTATGCGAAGAGAGCTCCAAAGCAGGTCTTACAGATAGCAAAAAGTCGCGTCCGGCGTCCGAAAAGAAAGCCCTATGAACAATAGAAAGTTGACGACCGGCGAAAATTTGCATAGGGTATTAGCAAGTAAAACGTTTTGGTCAAAGCGCGTCACAGCCTGAGCAAAAAATAAAAATTGAACAAATTTACAAATCATAATTTACAAAACAAACTTTTGCGCAATATGTAAATTGCTTTTATATTCACATCGAAAAACTAAAGAGATGCGAAAGTTATACAACTGTATACAGAAAGAGGTACAAAAGGGAGAAGACAGTAGTTAGAAAAAAAGGGAAATATTCAGAAAAATTTATGCAATATTCTCATAGGTCACTTGAATAGAATATGTCTTGATAAGGGTATTGTAAAGGTTGATTATATTAAAATTAGCTGCCCAAAATTTAAAAATCTTACTGTTTACCTTTTACATTGTATATGAGAAGATAAGCTCAATTCAAAATGTACCTCATTAAAAGAATAATTGAAAGAAACTATTCCCGTTATATTTCTGGGGTGGGCTTTTAAAGCTTTATATATTTGATGCCTCTTTGGATGCAGTCACAACTTAAACAATAACCAATTTTTATACCTAATTAGCGGTTAGCCGCAAATTTCAATATATTGCAAAATCCGGTTCGTGCTTTTTATTTATCATTGTTTTCGTATTTATTTGTTGTTGTTGTTTGTTATTTTTGCGCTTTTATTTGAAATGCGGCGACAACTTTTTGTTGTTGTTTTGAATTTAAAGCCTAGAGAACGACTAAGGTTAATATTGTGGGCCAAAACAAAAATACATGTGATTCTCAATGCTGGAGACAAACTGGAGACAGACTCTGACTAATCGCATTTGACCCAATTAAAGAGTATATCGTAAATAATTGTAAATCGTTTAAGCTGTAGTAAAAAGAGCTTAACGTTATAAAACTTGTTAAGATGACAGGAAAGTATTCTTGAAAGTTTGTTGAAGACTGTAATCTGTATTGCAAGAGGAATAGTTTTGTGGGGTAGATTTTAATTAATTTTTAACTTTAATTCCTTACTTACTTCATAGGACAAACTGTAATTATTTAATATTTCCTTTCGCTCAACTATAAAAATTAAATTGGCAATGAAATGGGTCAATACCAAATCCAAACAAGAGATACGAAATTCTTTAGGTACAGATAGCTAAAGGCAGTAACTAAGTGTTGGCAATTACAATTATCTTATCAGTAAAGTAATAAAAAAAAAAATCGAGAAAAATGAGTCGTGTTTCCAAATTTTGTGAAACAAACCAAAAATAAAGCTAATTATTTGATAATTATTTCATTAAAGAAACTCCACAAAATGTCTGATTATTTATAAAAATAGAATTAACTTCCTTGTAAAGACTGTTGCTATAAATTGAAGCGACTCAACGTTATTAATTTATGAAGAATACTAAAAAAGCAACAACAAATTATGGAATACACATAAATTTAGAAAATAGCCGGTAATCAATGAAGTTAAAATTTATAAACATTATTTCTTTCCCTATATAAAAATAATAAGTAATACATTTAAAAAAAAAATAAAAATTGAGTCTTTCAAACGCTTCAAATTAGCAAATGTCTGGATAAGATAAGAATCGTTGAACTATAGTATAAATATATACACAAGTTGGAATATTCCTTAAGGGCATCAAAGAGTCGTAATCACAAGGTTCCCAGTTATAAAGCATACTTCAAGAAACAACATAAAAATTACATTTCAGCCGAATATATATATGGATGACTTAAACATATATTATAATAACAATTTCACAGCACTTTGAAAATTCCTTATACATAGGTCAGCACAGAGGACAACAACAACAAGGAAAACTATCAAAAGGGTCACAACTTTTACTTTTGAATTTTGTTTTTATGTTTTTTCTTTAAGATTTCTTGTTTGTTTCACCTTTTCAAATTTGTAATAGCGAATTTAATTGACCAATGGGAATTGGTTTAGTTTGTGTGCCGTATTCACTATATAGATTGCAGTATATAGCCGTATCGTTCAGTTGAAGCCAGTTCTGCCCGCATCTATCGAGCAGTTGCTAAGAAACGCGTCCGTCTCGCGAAAAGTTGTTCAAGCTACTGAAAAGTCCAAGTTTTGCGAACTTGCGAGAACTTCGAATTGCGAGCTTTTCGAAAGAGCGCGCGAGAGCAAACAAAAAAAGAGAGATAGAGAGAGAGAGAGAGAGATCAAGAGAGTAAACGAACCAAGCTTTGTAGCACAGTGTTTCATATGCTGTGTGTGTCTGTGTGTATGTGTGGAGCAAGAGTGTTTTTATTGAATAAACGACGACACGAAAACCCGTAAAGTTATTTTGTATCTTTTTTTTATAGCTCGTAACACGGACGCGTACTTTAATAATTTTTGCAAACAAAAGCTGATCGTCTCTTTATTGGAGGGCAAAGCTCTGCAAGGGTTGCCACACACTGCATACCCTATAAAAAGTAGGCCATTAGGTGGCTATGAATTAGATGGAAAAGTGTTCTTAAGTTCAAACTAATTTGATTTCAAAAGAAAATTGAAAGTGAAACAGCGGAAATAATTTATAAAATACCCTATACAGAAAGATCTATAAGGATTACACGCTTATGTATTTATTTGTAATTTAAAACTATTTTCAATTAAGAGAAATTAAAAATATTATTTAAATTATCTCTTAACTGATTAAATATTTTTCAATTGGATTATATTGTTCAATACTGTCCCTTAACTTAAGCTAATTTGCATACCCTATGTACTATATACGTAGGTAGTAGGGTATCTGTAATTCTAGCACTTTCAATTTGTTACTACAATTGAAAATGGGTGCGTGCACTGATCGATGATCTTGGCGCCTAAATAATGCCTTTCGATTCTGAATTACGTTTCGCTTTTAGCACTTATCGCAGCCAGACAAAGAAGAGGAAGATTGGGGGAAAGAATTGAGTATTCTCTTAATAAAAATCGAAATAAGGAATCAGCAAAGGTCAAATCTGTGGCGACATTCGGTGACATTCAACTAATCCCCCAACAGATCACGAATGTACCACAAAATTAAAAGCTTACCAACCAGAATTTGACAGTCTGCAATTTTAAGTGGGAAACAAAAAATTTCCAATTTTTCTACCACACAATTTGGTTAAAATGGGTATATTGGTTTTAAGTAACATGAAGAAAGCTTTTATATGGTTTGATAAGGAAAACTTTATCAATCGACTAACTTAGAACTGATGAGCATCAGTTCGATTAGGTAAACAAGTCAATCTCGAAAACCATAAAAAGCTGAAAATTTTACAATTTTGATATATAATCCAGAAAGTTAAACATTTTTTTCAATCCACTCACGAATTGATATATCGTGCATATCGTCCTCAAGCTTTAAATATTTTATAAAGGAGGTAAGTCTTATTACCTTATTACCTTTATTGAAAAACTTATTTTCCAAATTGTGGGGTGCGATTGAAAAGCCCTGCAGTAAAATAAAGTGCGCACTATGGAAACATGATTATATATATATATAGGAAGTGGGACACTATCTGCTATATAGCCATGTTAACTATTTAAATCAGAGCTCAGCCTGTTACTTTAGTCAACAGTTCGATTCTATTCACAGTCCGAGACGCAACGATCGATCCAAGAATGGAACTCTATGTGGGACTGTTTATAATCATATTGATTATCGAAAGCTTCGCATATCCACACGGTAATCATATTATTACACTAAATATGGCCGAATCTGAAGCTGTAGAATTTGTTAATGGCGGCATTTATGTATACGTACCTATAAGCTGTCAATGCGATGAAGAAGACAGCAATGAAATGCTACGACGTAGACGTAAAGTTCGCGGTGCATTTTATAATGTATGTAAAAGGGACATACTGAATAAATGTATACCAATGTATGGACTAGTAAAGTATATAAATAAAGAAAAATAATGATAAGTAAGGAAAAAATTATGTGTCTCATAAATAATTTGTGTGCCTACGAGTAAATTATTTATTGTTGCTTACAAACGCTTTAGTTATTTGATAAATGGCATATGGGTTAAAGGGTATCTCTAAGTCTGTCACACTTGACTTTTTATTCAAAATAGAATGAGCGCTTGTTTCCGATCAAGATCAATAACATGACATAAGCTCGACTGGAAAACAAAACTGCAAAAGTGCAAAAAATATGGAAAGATGGGAAGATACGAGAAGTCTACGCTCTATCAGTTTGCGAGTGTGTATGGGTGTTTTTGTTTGTGTGTGTGTGTGTGTCAAATGCGCAGTTCAAAAATTGGCAAAATATATACAACAACAATTCGTGTGTCATCTGCTGCTCGGCTGACAGACACAAAATTCAATTATGAGTGCCACATTTATTAAACAACCCCACACAGCAACTAAAAAGGGTATGAGGGGGTGGGGGGGATCGTTTGTTGGGTGGTTGGTTGGATATGCCCGGCTGCGGCTTTGGCATTGAGTGCTGAGAGATAAGTGACAGGTACAAGCGAGTGATTCACTTTTAAGTACTTATTAGCTGCTCATTGTATAGGGTATGAACCATTGAATAGACGGTGGGAAAGTTTGATATTAGTTGGAATAACTTGGGTTAAGTGTTCGATCTTTATGAAATATTAAATTTATCAAATATTATTTGTTATTTTTTAGACAGAACAGTTTTTAGTTGACAAACAAATTATGCTATTATACAAAAGTACTTGTATGTGACAGCATTTACAGTCTAGCCATAGATTGACTAATTGCATTTGGAGTGCAAAAATAATTAAAGTTAAGTTCGTAAGTTTCAACATAATTGTGTAATTTTTCTGAATCGTGATTTAAATCGTTTATTACGATTCAATGTGAAGGTATGGGGTACAGGGTATCTTTTGTACGGTCAAACTCATTATGAAACTTGACACTGGCATGAGGATGCGGTTGCATCGATTGCGAATTGAATGCGCGAATTACCCATTAAAAATTATAAACAAAAATAACCATAAACAATAGGTATATGGGAAAATGGGTCGATAATAAATACTCATATATGCACACATATACATATATATATATATCCACACATATACATATAGAAATATATATTTCTGCGGTTTGGCACAATTACGTGAATGAAGTGTGTCGAGACGCCTCCAACCCGAAGCGCGCCTCAATTAAAAAGTAGCCGCGTTTCATTTAATTGGCCGTAAAGTTGTCTTATGAAAAAAACTCTTTTGAAATAGAGTCAAGTTTGTGATGTGGGCGGTCTGTCAAGAAGCTAAAAACAATTTGATGGATCGGCTTGTTTATCTGCTTGATGTGTGGTTTGTCATCTAGCTTCAACTGCTTAATTGTCAAATTAACAAATCATTTGCACACCAATCAAAATAATTGCAAATAAACTTATAAAATTTGTAGTTTTTGATTTGTTCATTTGTTAAGGACAGAATAATCTGGCTATGTTTGGTAATATAGAATATACAACATTTTGAATAGACCATAAACTTCATGTCTTAAAACAATTCCTGATAATGTATTCAGAATTTTAAATTTATTTATTTGATTTATCCCACATCTTTTTTCCCTTAATAAGCTAATTAAAAGATAGTTTTAATGAGAGAAAAAAAGCAAATTTTACAACACTGTTTAAAATTGTCAATTTGCGGATTTTGTTGTTGTGAATTTTCTTTATTAATCGAAAGGAGAAAAACCGATGCATTCTGTGTAGGTGCGCCTCATAAATTAGTTTGAAATCTACTGAATTAATACGGAATACTAAAAAGTGGGTGTAACGAAGCTGTACTTGGACATTTGTATTATGTTATACAACACTGGTGACTGGTCATACGTAAATAGAGATAATAAATCTTATGCAGGGTTACACCTCAATACTTACTTTATCAATACCAATAAAATAGCGTATGATCGATCTATTGATAAGTTAATCCCCAGTACTTAGTCTAAATTATAATAAAACAACTTTTTACTCACCTCTTGGTGGTGGTCCAGATTTAGGAGTTGTGTGCGAGCAGCAGAGTCTGCCGATTTTCGATACGGAATTAGTCGAGCCGAAATTGGAAGGCGGCTTAATTTTAGTGGGTATCCCGGTTACGGAAGAGGCCGGTGTGGGTATATTCGATCGACTGGGTGGTTTTACTTTTAACAAAGTTACCGGCGTTTCTGTACCCACTCCTGTTTCTGTTTCCATGGAGCCATCTGTTTCCGGTAAAGTAGGCGCTGCTGCAGCAACCTCAACACTTGCTTCATTTGCTGTTGTTTCACTCATTTTGCACTTATTTAGAATTTTTGTTTCGTATTCAACTTGTTAAAAACACACGCGTATTAAAAATTTTAACGTAATAAAAGCTGGCTATGGAAAACTGCCAATATTTTATTTTCTATTGAATATGTGGATAAATAAAAATAGATTTGAATGCTGAGGACTTACCTTACAAAATTGTTTTTTTTTTGTTGTGCATAAATATTTGTCAGCACTTTAACCACTGTGCGGCCAGATGACGTTTTGGCGCGCACGCAGGCTATCTCGCTTGCACTCGCGACGGCTTGCGCTCATATAGCCAACAGCTGATTCAAGCTGATTTTTTTGGTTTTATTTTCAACTTGGAAAACAAACAAAATAACCGTTGCTTTTTGTTGGGGGTTTCGGTGTGACCGCCTTTTTCGTTATAATTTCAAATATGCGGAACTGCCAGCTTTGACACCTTGAATTAATTATGCATAGAATGCACACACACATAAGCACAACACAAATTCACATACACAAACTGACCACTTATTGAATATACCATTTATTGGTGTTGTTGCTGTGTGATCTACACGGATGCGCAAGGGGCATTTAGAGCATTCACAATAAGTTGTTGTTGCTTCCGTTCTGATTGACACACATATGAACGTGACGGCGAAGCCAGCGACGGGCGTTGATAAGATAACGGCGTTGCACAATGCACCGTTGTTAACGAGGACGTTTCAATGCTTAACGCGTTTACATTAACACAATTTTTGTTTATCTAAATTACGTAGAAATTTTTTGCACAAATTTGGCGTTGGTTTACGATTTTTTTTTGGCTGCGTTGGAATTTTTGTTGTTGCACTAGTGATGTTAACATGTCGCTGCAATATGCTTATCGATAATCGCCGGACTATCGATATAAATGTTAACTATCGAGGACGGTACATATGTTGGAATGCGCCTAAATATGTTTGTAGAACTTTACAACCCACACTCATATGTAAATTAATATTATGATTTAGAATGAATGATCAGCCGCAAATATGAAAAACTGTACAAATCCTATAAATGAAATAAAATACCAACTTGTGGCATTTTCGCTCATCTAGTGATTTTGTACTTAACACACTCTGGGCAGACTGCTGTGAGGTCGTTTCAGTATTTTTTTTATTTCATGGCGTGCGCTTGAGTTTCGCTGCTGCTCCGCTTGCTTTTCGGGTGTGTTTTTGTGTTTGTGCGAACGCGCGCGAGTGTGTGCGTTTGAGGAGAAAGAAACCGCTTAAGAAAAACCGATTCTTGGAAATCTTATCAATGAATTTTTAACTGCTGTCACAGTTAGAAAATGCCAAAGCATTTAACAGGTCTCGCACATTTGTAGCTCGCTGTCGTTGCCGTTGTTGTTGCTGTTGTTGTCTGTTATTTGTTTGTGTGCGTGACGCCGTCGCCAGCGTTGCAGCTGCCACGCCCACTAACTGACGCACACACACACATAAACATACAGCATGGCAGCCACGGTGTACAAACGCCTACACAGCGCCAGCCTCGGTGTCGGCGGAGGCAGCTTCACCGCTTCAACCAATTCGCCCGCCTCCATCGGCGGGTCTTCACCTTCCATGCTGGGCCACTCGCAGCTGACGCGCTCGCTGGAGCGAATCCTCGAGGAAGCGCACTTTAGCGGCGAATTGATGTTGACCAATCGCAAGCTGAAGGATTTTCCCAAAACGGGCGCCAAGTTTAGTTTGACGGATACCGTTATTGCAGGTATGTTACAAATCCTTACAATTATATTAAAATCTCCTTTTGTTCGCTTGAAAATCAATATTTTGCAGCAGCCCGCCGCATGCCTATTCTCTCTGTGTCTCACTCTTGCTCTCTTTTACGCTGTCTATCCTCGCCTTGCCTTGCCTTGCCTTTTGTATCTCCCTCTCTCTTTGGCCTGTCCATCAGCAGGCGTTTTATGACTTTTTATTGCGTTCGCACGCACTTGCTTCGCTCTTCCCCGCTCACCTTCCTCCTCTCTCACGCGCTCTTTGTCCCGTGAAGGACAGTTATAAATGCAGCTGTTTTAACCATTTGCCATCGCCTCGTTCTTTTTCATTTGCATTCTGCACTATTCGCATTTCGGGTGGTTTTTCTGCTGTCTCTTTCAAGTTCAGCCAACTTTCGTTTTTGTTGTGCCCAAAAATGCAGTCAATACACACAGACGTAAACACATTCACACCCACACACAGGCACACATACACAAGCGCACCCACCAACCCATTTTCCTACCCTGATAAGGAAACCATCTGTTTTAATAAGTAAAATCGATGCAGGACTTTGACTTCCAGATGTCTTTGCTCTGCTTTCATCTTTAAATATTTAATTTAATATAAAAAAAACTTATTTTTGCTTTTTGACATAAAATACAATCGAACATAAACGGTATATCTTAAATATAGAAAAAGCAGTAGACGAAAAAGCAGCAGCATAAAAAGCAGTATATTATAAAAAAGAAATAAAAACGTAGCAGATGGCTAGAAAATCAATCAATGTAAACAAAGGGAAATATTTATTAACCATCTCAACCGCAAAATTTGTTACTGCTTTTCCTTTACTCTACTAGCGGTAAATTAACTTTTGTGGTCTCAAATATACATACATATATAAATAAAATCCAAAACAACCATATTATATATAGTTTAAAGTATATATATCAGTTGATGAAGGGTATTTAAATTTTAGCACTGCTGATAATTCTTCAGTCTTCATTTTTGTTGTGTTAAAGCTGATTAAAAAGCTTTAAATAAATTCTTAAAATGTTTCTGTTTCGGAATTTCGGACAATGCGATTATAAATTGCAAGACTCGAGTTGAAACAAAAATTGTTTATTAAATGTTTATTTTGTTTCTTGGAACCAGCTCCAAGAACTGCTGATAAGCAAAGTTTTATAAATAGATTTTTGTTGTTCGTTTCCTAACTAGTCATCATATTTATTCTCCTAGAGAAAGCTTAAAGTAAGTTTTAATGTTATATTATGTTTAATTATCTCGTTATTTTGTAGCTCCAATAACAATTCCCTTTTTTATTTGTAATTCATTTATGTTCCGGTTGAAGCTTTGTTTGTGGTTCAATGCGTTCCGACGGCTTCACAATTGAGTCATCGCTTCCACATTTGTGTGTGTATGTGTGTGTGTGTGTGTGCGTGGGCGTGACTAATTAGCAATTAAAGCCATTGGCCCCTTTTGGTGTGAACATCATTAAGAGAGCCTCCTTCCAGCCCATAATTGAGTTGTTTGTTGCTAGATATTTGTAAAAATATTGCACCAATAAAGGTGAAGAAGCGAAAGAAGAAGAGGCACAGGAACCACTGTAAATCTACAACCCCAAAAGGTGGCAACATCATTTAAGCCCGAGAGCGGGCGGGTTTCGAGTTACCAAGAAATCAATTGAGAGCCATAAAGAATTTTTTTTGTTCAGTTCTTTGTGTTTCTTTTGCCAGCAACCCTCAAGAAGGATGTTGAAGTGGTAGATGTGGGTGGGGGTGATGGGGATGGGTAAGGAGCAGGGGGGGGGGGAGGAGTTAGCTGTCAGCATTTCCTAAAACGATTTGTTGTTGTGGTCTGGCAACCTCAACTCCCAGCCGTCTCCTCCCACTCCCCCCTCCCGGCTCCCCCTTCTCATCCCCTCAGGCAAAAGTCATTTCGTTTTCACTGCACGTGATTAAGACGAATGTCACGTATATCAAACAACGAACGCAGTAGACAAAAGGCATGAAAATAGGAAACTGCAACTGCAGGCAGACAAAATCAACTCGGCGACGTGCAGGAAATTGTTTAATATAGGCGTCAGCTGCACAAAAGATAAATAATGTAATCGAGTAAAAAGGAAATATGTATATTAGAGTATCAGATAATAGGTAGCAAAAGATGTAGCAACTGAGAACCGTAGTAAAAAAGGAGTAGCAGAGATAAAAAAATTAGTAGAAAAGAAAGAGGAAAGGAAAATAACGTATAATGACTTCTGAAAATGTAGCAAAAGATACAACTGCAGCAGAAAGTGTAAGTAATAAATACAGAAAAAATTTAAAATAGAGAAGATAAAAAAGGATCAGCAAAGGCTATAAAGTAGCATACATAATGAAAGATGAATACAGAAAGGACTAGAAAAAGGTAGCTCAAAAAAAGTAGCAGTCACGGACATTGGCAGCTGCGCAGTAGCAGTTGCAGCTGCTGGCAGTGTTGCTGTGTCGCCGCAAAAGGCAACTCAATGAAGAAGAAATGCATTTGTTGCTGTTGCTTTTGTTGGCAAACAAAACAATTTCAAAGCAAGGGGAAAGAGAGACGCAATTGTCGTGTGCTATGCTTATGTGTGTGCATGTGTGTATGGGTTTAAGAGAGATAGCTGAGTTGCAGTTGTTGTTGTAATGTGTAAAAATGTAGCCGACAGCTTTGTAGTTTTTATTACTATTTGCTGCTGCAGTCTGTGGCAGAGGAAGCGACACTTTTAGCTGCGGTTGGGGCTGGGCACGTCTGCTATTCACTCACAGTGGCTGTCAAACTGTGCTGCGTGCCTTGCATGCGATTGACAACTAGAGATGACACTTTACGATGTACTGTGTCTTATCTCAAAAACAGCTGCTCACGAATAATAATTATAAAATTAATTGAATATTATTATTATTGCACTTATTATTGAACACTTTGTGTGTCCACATTAAATAAACAAATACATTTTTTGCATGCTAATGCGTAATAATATTCGCTTAGCTTATACTCGATGTTGAGTATCGGCAACAATGCTTTCCATACATATTCTATGAAATACGTTTAAATTAAGGCCAGTTGGCTGCAAACTTGACACAGAAAATAGCATTCATTGAGTATATTCTATTAATTTAGAAGTGTAAGCAATATTTTTAATGCTTCCACGATGTGTGGCAGCAACAACAACGCTGAAGCATAAACAAATTACGTCTCGTTCATTGGTGGACGTAGCACGCGCTCACCAATACAACCAAAAGCCGCCAATTGTCCAAGAACTATGTTTATGCGATGCAAATCGTGATATACATATGTCACAATAAACGTAGTTGCTGTGAGACTGATCTAAGTTAATTCCAATGTTTTTAAATAAACAAATATCATAAATATATATATATATATATATAAACAAATATGTATAATAATTTAAAATGCAACCCTGTTTGCTCGCTGAGGTGTGTTCTTACTGTTTTCAACAATGCATTAGCTTAATTATGGCTGACTTTCTAAGCCAAACAAATGATTAACCCTACTACAGCAACAGTTATTATTTATGCCGCATTGCGATAATCAATCATCGTGTAAACGTTGCATTGACAGCCGCAACTCAGCTGGAGAGCAGCTACTGAAAAAAGCAGCTGGTGTCAGCTTACAACAACTGCAAATAAATTAAGGGCAATAGCCACAACAAAAATAAAAACAACAACCATCAACAATTATAATAACAACAACAATAAATGAAACACACGCCAGACATTTTGTCTTTGTGTGCGTTTTTGCTGCTTAGGAAAAACAAGAGTTGGGAAATTCTGTTCAATTTTCTGATTGAATTCTGGTTCATTTTGTTGGCCAAGTAGTTCAAAAGAACGAATCGTTTATGAATAATAGATTGAGATGCTGAAAAAATAAATAATGTTCATTGGTTCATGTTAATGAACCGTTCAATTGAACTAACCCTGAACGAAAACAATTCCATAAACAAACTATTTTTGGCTTGCAGCTGGGAATGCCGCGCTCTTGTTTAAAAACGGGAAATACATCAACAGCAAAGAAAAAGCCAGGAAATGTTTCAATATTTATTTTATTAG
The DNA here is from genome assembly GCA_037075185.1 of Drosophila pseudotalamancana. Lineage (NCBI taxonomy): Eukaryota > Metazoa > Arthropoda > Insecta > Diptera > Drosophilidae > Drosophila > Drosophila pseudotalamancana. Next base: position 704,596 of record JBAMCK010000142.1, read on the forward strand.
TTGTTTACTGTTAACAAACATTAAAATGTTGTTGTTCTTTTTAGGTTTACAAAATGATTAAATGTGAAATATGCTTCAATATTGCAGAGCACTAAACAAACACAACTGTATATATATATATGTATGTGTGTGTGTGTGTGTGTGTGTGCATTGAGTGGCTGTTAAGTGTGGAGCAGTAGGTGGGGAATACTTCGAGTTATAAGAGGGGAGGGGGGCTGCAATCGAAGCAATTGAGTGACTCCCTTTCTTACAATTTCGTCATAAAAGATCGAATCGGGAATTATAATTGTTATTGTTATTGTTGCTGTTATTATTTTTTTGTTATTTTTGTTTTGATTGGCTGAAAGATGGATTGAAGAGGGCTATCCATATGGAAAACTGTTGCGTTTGTATTCGCAGCTGCGTATTTACAAAACAACGTTTGGTCAGCAATAAAGCAAACGAAATTCGAGTGTGGGAAACTTTAGTTGATTATTGCAAAAGCATATTTCTATTGGAATAAAAGTATGTTTGTTATAAATGAAATGTTAGCTAGTTCAATTTATGTAGCATCTGCTATCCAGTTCCATTACTAGTTTTATTTATGAGCTATTTCGCCATGAATCACTCATAAATTTGAACCACTCGCGAACCGACTTCATTTTTGAACCGGTTCCAAACCTTTTTGTAATGCACAAGCGATTTCTTTATCCTAAGTCTTGGCGTATTTGATTAGTTCCTCTGTTCCTTCGTTCCTTATAAAGTTTGATTACATAGGGTAGCCATATTTATAGCACGCAAATTGAATAAACTTCTAGGGTAACTGCATAACCATTCATTACACCATAAATGTCTCACAACGGGAAACTTGAATGCTTTACTCTTTTACTTTATTATGATTCATCATTCCAAGCGTGTGCCCAAACATCATCATCATTGTCGGCGAAAGCGAGCCATAAACTTTTAGTAAATTAATTTCAATAAATCCATCAATAGAGCCCACAGCGCCGGAATTGCCGGTCACGAGTGGCAAATGGTTCCATTTTTGACATGAGGCCCAGCTCCCAAATAAGAGTTCATGTGACCATCTGTGTTGATGTTGTTGTTATACTTTGAACTCATTGGCAATGCGTATATAAGGTATATTAGCTATGTGCTGGGCTAAGAAACAGGTAGAGGCCCAACCAAATTGTTAAGACAAGCCAAGTTGTTCGACGGACTGTATGAACAGTTCGTTCTCGAGAACTACTGAAAATTAAGCATTGAAATTTGTATTGTATAATCTTGTATACAATACGCAGAGCACGTATATTTTTTTATTTTCATATCTTATCCCACTTCCGTGCAATCGATATTTTCAATTGGTTTACTTAAGCATGATTCGAAGCCTATAAAACACAGACACAGAATTTTATCAATGAATATTTAAATTCTTGTTGTTATTTATGCTCTGAGTTTTTGTTTACTTATGTATAGAATAAGAAAAAATGTTTGGTACATTACCTCGGCATTGAGGGTATCTTCCAGTCAATACTCCCAATTAAAATATTTTTACTTACTTTAGATGTTGTTGTTGTTGCTTTTTGTCTGGAATTTGGCGCCATCAATATAATTTATCGTTGCTTCCGTTGCCGGCCTTCAACACAGCCCTGTCCATGACTCTTGCCCAAAACCCTTAACCCTTAACTTATTCTGGCCAACTGCCGGGAGACATCAGCTGCAGTATTTATGAATTGCGCCGCAGGTGTGCGACATTCTCGATCCAATTCCCAATTTTGCTGTCGCGACAGCCGCGAAAAAAAGACGAGAAACAATTTGATTTATGTAGGGTGTGTGTGTGTGTGTGGGTGTGTGTTTGTGTTCGTGTTTGTTGTGTGTACCACAATTTGTTTGCGCATTGCGTTTTTGGCCAACGGCCAATTGGCCACAGCAAAGGCTCGAGTAGAATTGGAGATTCTAGTTCAATTTGATAATGGGTTCTTTTATTCACTAGTTCATTGATGCAGCTGAGCGATTCATACTATTTAGTGGGTCATGAACGCTTCGTATTGCTCAGTTATTTAGTTAATACATTGACAAATGAACAACAGCTAAACGGTTCAAAAGAACTGAAGTTCATGAACCGATAATGAGAAGAGTAGAATGGATAGTTGATGAACTGGTGAATCGCTGAGCATAAAGGTTGTAAAGTTTAAAGACAAATAAACTGTCCAAAACAAGTTCACTAGTTCATTTTAATGAACCGTCAATCTTGTTCTGAACTAAGCTACACAACTCTTGTGTATAGGAAGGGGAATGTGAGGGGGGGGGGGGGGGGGGTTGAGGGATTACGCTAATGTGAAGCCATAGCGAGAAGCTCACCAAGCCCCATTTGCTGCCTCTTTGCTGTTGTCGAGGCGAGGTGAGCGAGAGGTGCAACATAAAGCAATCTTCATTGGCCTATTAAACAACGTAGGTTGGGGAGTCACTGGGAGTGTGCGTAAATCAACAACAACAATAACAACAACAACAGCAGCAACAATCTAAATGCCAGCGACTGTTGACAGCCAGTTTGAAGCGTTGAGTTTTCTGAGTACTTGGAAGTGGCTGATGGATTCGTATATCTGGTTTTTTCTTCCTCAAGAGCATTGCATAAGTCGAATGGAGCACACAAGTAGTATTCGCAATAGCCAGTGCTGTGCAACTAGTTCCACAGACTATGAACCAGTTTCAAGTAGGCTTAAATTTAGTTTTATGGACAAGAAAACTCTTCTTTATTACCAATTTCAGTATTTGGAGCATTCCAAAAGCCGAAAGGAGCATCAAAGTTTTCGCAAAAGCCAGTGTTGAGTAACTAGTTCCAGCTACACACCATAGACATTGAACTAGTTTAAAGTAAGCTTGAATTTAGGTTTATGAAATACAAAACATTCTTTAATAAAAGTCTGAGTGGCTGTAAATGACTGATCTCTATTTCAAGTTTAATTATTTTCAGTTGTGGCTGGATTTATGAATAACAAAGGCTTTACTTATCAGTAACCAAAATTAATTAAGCTATACATGATGTGTAATGCTTAGTCTAATAATACAAATTCAACATAAAGCTAAATGAGTGCTATAAAAAGCTGGTTCAGTTATTTTAGCTCAATTGAACATATGATATCATCAGAAATTATATTGAATAGCAAACAAGATTAGGAAGAATAGTTAAAATTGCAGGCCAATACTCTACAGGTTTAAGCCGCTTTCTTGGTCGGTCAACAATGAAAATCTACTTGAGTTGATGAGAAAATTGTTGCTTATAAAGAAAACAAAAGATTAGTCAGTATTGAGAAATCTGTAGTCATAAAAAGAAACTAGGTAAACCACTTTGCAGCACTTGAATAACAATATTTTATAGTTCCGCACCTACACATTATCCAATCTTCTCCGACCAAATTGCTTTAGACCTGATCCGCGCCCACTTTCAAACTTTACGCACAATTTCGTGTACACAACAAATTCGGATTGTTTGGCCTTTTTATCAGCGCTGCGGCCCCATTGTCTTTGCACGCTATTCTAAACCGCCCAACCACTGCACCAGTTGCCCCTTTGTCGTCGAGCTGCTCCTCATTTTGCATGCAAATTCATTTAGTAAATTAATTGGCCATTCCACGGCGCTTTCCCAGCCGGCATTGGGGTGCAGGCAACGTCCAACGAGTGGGCAACTCGTAAATTGCCGGCATATTGAGGTCATGCGCTCCAACGTGGCGTGCCATAGCCGGGAATCGGAGTCGTAGTTGAGTCAGAGAGGGGAAGATGGAATTGGAGTCAAAATGCGTGCCACAAGTGACTTTTCACTGATAACTCTTTTTGCGTCGCCTCCCCTCGCTCTTTTGTGAACCCAAAATAATAAGTTAAAAGGCTTTTTCTGCGGATCCATTCCGTGCCTCTAATTAAATGTTGCAAGGTCGGCGTCGAACTAGGAAACTTAGTCAAAGTCGTAGTTCGAATCGTAGATAGGCAGTGTTAAACCAAACTGAAAACTCTTACTTCCTCCTCTCCATGCTCGTCTCCCTTTCATGCCTTTAGTCCATCTACTCCCTACATTATGTTCTCCTCCTAAAATAAATACATCGAAAAGCCCCCTCAACAGCTCCACTCTGTGACTCCCAATTAATGTCGCGCTCCCCCTTGTTTTCGTTTACAGATCTGTCCCGAAATAGATTCTGTGAGCTGCCCGAGGAAATTACAACGTTTGCCTTCTTGGAGACGCTGATGCTCTACCACAACACAATACGGAGCATACCGGAGTCCGTGAAGCAGCTCTCCTCGTTGACATATTTGGATCTGCGCAGCAATCAGTTGAGCTCTCTGCCACGCGAGATTTGTTTTCTGCCGCTTCAAGTGCTGCTGGTGTCCAACAATCGCTTGGGCACGTTGCCCGACGAGCTGGGCCGACTGGATCAAACGCTGACCGATCTAGATGCCTCCTACAATCAGTTGACTGCGTTGCCAGTCCGTCTCGGCGAGCTGCGAACTCTGCGTTCGCTCTCGCTGCGCAGCAACCAGCTTTTGTATCTGCCCCGAGAGGTCACCTGCTTGAGCCTCGTCTCGCTGGACGTGAGCAACAATCGGATCGCCAGTCTTCCCCTGGAGATTAGGCATATGAGCACGTTGGTCGAGCTGCAGCTGGAGAACAATCCCCTCACCTCGCCGCCGGCAAGCGTAAGTATAACTCATTCATCATACTATCTAGCAACAGCAACTGCAACATTACGTCATAGTGAAAATAACTGATTAGATAGCCTATCAATTCTAAATTTATTTATATTGTCAACTCAGCTTTGAACTATCACAATACACTATTAATATTGTCGAATTGCATAAGCTTTCGGTAATTTATGAGCACGAATGCAATTCTTGTTTATTGTAGGATACTGAGAGGGATTTACTATAGTCATATAGGTTTTGTGTAAATTATATGTTGTTTCTTACACACATTACAAATATATCGTTTATTCGATTCTTACTCCCACTCCTTATTTAGTGCAATACATAAACACAGTTTAATGTCATATTTATTTACTGAAAAAGGAAAATGAAGATCGAGTAGAACACTTTAATGACTTGAACCGGTTCGATTGAAAACCGGCTAGCAGCATAGTCATTATCTTAAGACTCAAGCTCATATTGTGATCTTCTATTTTAGTTGTGTATGCGAGGCCTGGTTCACGTATTTAAGTTTCTGGAGACACAGGCAACCAAGGAGGAGAAAGGTGCTCGAGCAGGTGGCAATTACGATGGCTACACGACATTGCGACGTGCGCCGCGCCACAATTCCAGTGGCAACATGCTGGAGACGACATCCACTCAGCGGCATGCGTTGCGGCATCAAGTAGACTCCGGCTACAGCACGAGCGATGGTCTGGACAAGCGCTGGTCCCACGATGTGCCCGGCAAGTCTAACAAGAAGGATTCGCCGCTCCACTGTGCAACACTGCCTCGCACGATGCCCTCCAACAGCGGCAGCAGTCAGCAGCAGCAGCAGCAACAGTTGCCGTTAAGCGCGGACCTGATGGATGCATCGCTTACCTCCAGCACCAGCACAATTGTGGATGAGAGTTTGACACTGAGTGCGGGAATTTCGCCAATGGCATCGCCCTGCAAGCGTTCAACGTCGGAGCACAACAGCTATGCGCATTCGAATAGCTCCAGCAATGGGTCGTCGCCGGATCAGGACGAAGATCTAATGCTGGATCATCAGGAGCGCAGCAATGGAAAGCTAGGCAAGAGTCTCAACAACATACAGACTTACAAGTAGGTCAAAGACCAACGAGTTTCTATAGATCAATTGTCTAAATAGTTTTCCTATTGCAGAGAGTACAAGGATGCGTTGAAGCAACAGCGCAATCAGGAGATTAGCAGTGTCTACAAGCAGAAGCACACCAATGCCAACGAGGAGGAGGAGTTGCCACGCCTCACTAACGGAACTTCTGGCACGCTGCCCAAGTCAATTATGAAACAGCCGAGCAGCAATGGCAATGGCAATGGCATTGGCATTGATGATGTTGTCATACCAAAGAAACCCATACAAAAGGTGATACCATCACGCAACACGGAGCTGGCGTCGAAGTCGCCTGCTGTGCCATCCACGGAGGCCAATGGGGCCAATTGTTTGGGTTATGTGAAGCCACACAGTCCAATGAAGAATGGGATTGGGGTGCTCACGAATAGCAACAGCAACGGCAACAACAACGGTTGCAACAACAAATTCAATGGCAGTGGAGCAGCTGCTAGCAGCGTTATAAAGTCTCCACTGAGCAACGTAAAGACGCATCGCACAGTCACCTGGAATCATGATATACCTGCCGAGAAGCTGAGCTTCACGATGAGACGAGAATTCGATCGCCAGCGCGAAGAAACGGAACTCATGTCCCAGCTGCGGAGCGTGAGTGCACAAATTAAAATTAATTTACAATTCAATTCAATTCTTCTCTTTTCCTCTTTTTAGATCATTGAGACTCGGCTCAAAATGACGCTGCCCGAGGATATTGCATCGGCGTTGACAGACGGTGTCATACTCTGCCATTTGGCCAACTATGTGCGTCCACGCTCCGTGGCCAGCATACATGTGCCATCGCCTGGTGTGGTGAGTGTTGTGCCATACCTGCAGACTAGAGTTGTGTTGCATTGTTTGAAATAGGGCCAATAGGAGGGCTAATTAAACTCCTAAGCACATTCATTTAAATGAACACATGAGTTCAGTTCACCCGGATTCTTGAACTACTCTTTGATCAGTCATTCAATGAAAAAATAATTAATAAACGAATAATAACTATTGTGAATAAGCAATTTAGTTTATTCATAAAATTCAATTCGTATTACTAATTCTTAAAGTAAACAAACAAACAATATTATTACACAAAAATCAATTGAATATCAATAAAAGTAATCAATTTAAGAAAATTTGACTATATGTTCTATACTTCAGACTTTGTAACACATGATTTTCTAAAATTTATCTCTAAAATTAAAATATATATATATATAAATTAATATAACATTTCTTTATAGAATAAATTGTCAATGGCTCGCTGTCGACGAAATGTGGATAACTTCTTGGAGGCCTGTCGTCGCATTGGCGTGGATGAGGTGCGTATTTCAATTAATGCTACAGTCCTCCCTATAAGTTAATGAACAGCTTAGATTTAATTGAACAATTGGTTTTGGGGCAATTTAAATGCTTAATGCGGTTAACGCTTCCCGCTTTGTAGTCTGTTTAAGTTTAAGAGACAGCTTTTAGTTTTACTCCAAACACCTGCCCTTTACACCCAACTACCCCAACCCTTTACACACACACACGCACACATATATACATACACATTTTGAAAAAATGATGCATAAAATCTGTTATTGGTGTTGGTTGCAGGAGTTGATTTGCTCCTGTGCAGATGTTGTGCCGCAACAAAACGAACACGAGCCACGCGCTGATGATGACTATGACGCTGATGTATATGTCGATGATAAAGACAGCGGCAACAACAGTTGCAGCAGCAGCAACAACAATAACATTGATACAATTGCTGGCCGTGAGCGGTGGCAAGTGCCAAACGCAGTTGCTTTACTGCGCACAGTAGCCGCACTGATTGCCCTCGATGCGAATCCACATCATCAGCATATGCGCTATCTGCAGCAGCAGCAAGAGTTGCAGCTGAAGCTGCAGCAGTTGCAGCAGTTGCAGCAGCTGCAACAGCAACAGCAACAAGAGCAATTATCTGCACAGAACTCCTGCACCAAACAGCCAGAACAGATGTTGTTGCTGCAGCAACAACAACAGCAACTAGAAAATGCATTATATGAGAATTGTGAGGATGCGCATATGTCTGATGATGTCTCACTAGCAACAGCAACATGCATGCTCTACGAGCCGCAGCAGGAGCAGCAATTGGGCGCAGTGGGTCAACTGTTGCGCACCGCCAAACTGAAGACCTATGAGAAGATCAAGCACAATCTCTTGAACGTTCACGGCCAGCATAGTTTTCAATTGAACAACAACAATCGGATGCTGCAAACGATTATCGAGAGCGAACACGATGTGGCCGCCGCTGGACCGGCTGGTCACTATCACCTTATAGACGAGAAGCATCAGCTGCAGAAGGAGCAGCTGCAGAAGGAGCATCACACGGAGGAGCAATCCAACACAACAGCCAAGCCGCTTGCCAAACGCATTGAATTCTTCGAGAAGCAGCCCAAACTGGAGGTCTTCAGCATCTATCGCATAGACGAGCAGCAGTCTCCACAGCACAAGTTGGCGCAATTGAAGCACCACCAAGGATCTGACTCCTCGCTGTTGAAGCACGACTCCCATACGCTTACAATCATTTTGTCGTGCGTTTTCATCTTCACCTTCCTTTGGCTCGTCTTCTTTCCGTTGCCCGGCTAGCAACTTTTACTAGTTATAGATAGCTTCTATTGCCTTTATATATTGCCAATATTATTAAGTCAGAGCTCCCGCAGCTTTTATGGCGCTTTATACTAATCAGACAAACAAATACACACATTTAACTTTGAGGCTGCTTTTACGTTAAGTGCTACCTAAGTATTACGCTAAAACCTAGTTGTAACACACCCAAAACCCAAAGACTTTGTATTGCAACAAATATTGCGGATATTTCCCACTAAATTGTATTTGCTATCATGTGAGATTTATATATACCACATATAATCACTTCATTATGATCATTGTTTTCACTATTTTAATGAATTTCCATTTCGAAAAATAGTTCACATAAAAGCCAAAATATTTGTAATGCTAGTTTGCAACAAACTTCATATACATGACTATATATATACATATATACATATGACATATATTCACTTCATATTCATAACCCATAATTATTGCGGGTATTTCCCATCATGTGAGATTTATATAAACCACATATATTTATTTCACAATGAATCATTTTAATTTAAATCGTATTTTCATAGTGAAAAATAGTTTATATAAAAGCCAAAATCTAAAAACAAAAATAACTTGATTTGCGTTCCATTTTGTTAATTGAACTAAGTAGAAAGTAGAAACATGTTTAACAGTTAAAAGAAAGGTTAAGATATACTTATGGATTGTTGTTATTGGAACAGGCAGTCGAATGCGTTGTACGGTTTTAACTGAAGCAGGGACACAAAATAGTTGTAAACATAAAAAAAGAAGCGTGAAATAGTTATATAGACAACAATTGAAAACTGCAACTTAGGTCAACAAAATATTATATATACTCAAGCGCACAATACTTGAACAATCTATTCAACGCACAACATTTCTCATCTGAACATGACACAAATAGTGCCTTTGACTGTACAGTTTAGACAGTCGAAATCTGCTATATATAACTATATATAGCAAACACACACACACATATATATACAAGCAATATTTCTTGATTTTGTTGCCAACACTTTGAGAAATTAATTCGAAAAATTGAAAACATTATTTATAATAATAATAATTTATTGTGTACAACTTACTGAGTGACTATTTTCCCAATGACTATAATTGTATTAATTATAACTATAAAACAAAAAAGAATAACATTCCTAACTATATCATATAATTTTATTTAAATTTAAATATGCTTATATACTGCATTAAGTACTTAATGAACTCTCAATGAAAAAGCTAAGCAAATTTCTAAAAGAAACACAAACTAAAACACATACACACACACTCACACTCGTAAACTTGAATAGTTATATATAGTTATCAAGTACTTAAAAAAAAACAACGTATATACACATATTTATATTTTGTCTAACAAAATTGGAAACACCAACAAAAGAGAAACATATATGAAAAACATTCAGGCAGCTATAAGAAATGCGCAAAAATATAAATTAAGTTATAGTCTTTAATTTTTATAAGCAACATTTAACAAAGACATGCTATTTATGCCCTATATATTTGACTAAGAACTTTTCCAACACTGTAAACGAAATGAAAAACAATCAAAAACATAATTATAAAAATTATTATACATATATACAAAAATATATATATTTATGAGCCGCAGTAACATTTGATAAAATGAAGCCAAACAACAAGCAAAGTTGCATTTATTATAGGAAATGAATATATATATGTGCATCTATATATATAAAGCATAGAGAAAAAACTTCAAATGCTCTTCAAGCCAAATAAAAACTAATGCATTTATTGTAAGCATACACAAGAACTATGCAAAAATGTCAAAGAAATACACACGTATACATAAATATAAACAAAAAACAGAAAAACTAGTTTCCATGTCAACCGCGCACACAGTTTGAGGGCGACTGTTCCTTAGCCGAGACACGCAACCAAGGCACAGTGAGTGTCAAACAGTTTTGTGTCTGTGATTGCTGCGTGAGCTGTAAAGTTAATCTTATTTTTATACATACATATATATATATATATACATGTTTTGTTTTATTTTGCTTTATTAATAATCCAAATCCACTTTGTACACAGAATCTAATTTGCTGCGCCGCGGATGTGCTCGAGGGCAAAGGTGCCGTCCAGGTGTCCATCACAGTGGGTGAACTATTCCGACTGCATGGCAGCGGCTTAGTGTGTGGCGGCGGCAGCGGCAGTAGCAGTGGTGCGGCCACGCCCACAAAATCACCAACCCGAACAACACGTGCCACATTGTCACCAACGCCCCTAGTCTAAAGGAGAATGCAGAGGGTGATGGAGCGGGAGGAGCAAGAGCAGGAGCAGGACCAAAGTGAGAAGGAAGTTTCTTTTGATGCTGCCACAAACGTGAACCAAATGGAAAATACTTTTTGAAACTTGGAACAAAACTAATATTAATGTACACACGGGTTTCCTGCATAACTTAAGAGAGAGTTTGGCGGCCATTTTGTTGTATTTGTAGAGAAGTTAGTTTTTGTTTTAGATATGATCGAGTGCACATTATGTCATATGCTTTGTTAGACTTCATTTAGGCTTGTAGTTTATTTATTTATGTAAATACACAACATGAGACATCAATACAATGAAACCAAAAAGTACACGCCTACACATATACATACATCCACACACACACACACAAACGCACACATACCAACGAATTTGAGTTAGTCACAAAGAAGTATTTATTAAATTTGTCATATGAATTTAGACACAAATGCACACACACATGTACACACAGACACACACGCATGTGTATATTATTAGTTTGTAATTTGGCAAAGGTTTGTCTACACGGATCTCAAACTGTATGCCATTTGTTTCTGTTATATTTGATTGCTGTTTGTCAACCCAATTTGGCCAAAATTCAATAGCGTACTAAATAAATACTGTTTTAAGTATGAAACGATCAATCTATATATACACCCATATATACGAGTATATATATATATAAACCATATATGAATAATTTTATTGATTATGTAACCTAGTTCTAACGATAGCTGTGCTCACTTTTCTACACTTTATATGAAGCGAATTATGCACTAAACTGTAAGTCTTCGAATATATCAAATAAAATGAAAATTGTCATACGTATGCTTCTGCTTTTTAATCTTCTTCTACCTCGGATTCACTTGCATTCCTTCTTCTTTGCCCAAGGCTTAAAAGTTGCCATTTGAAGAAGTGCGCACACATGTGCTCGAAGGCCTTTTCATGCCGGAAAATCGAAAGAAAAACAAACTCGCGCAGTCACAATTTGGCAAAAACACTTTTTTCGCTGTTACCAAAAGCAAACATTTTCTTTCCTGACTACTTCACGGATTTTCATTTTTCACATTTTACGACGACATTTTGAAAACTGCCAGCTGCGTATCGGAAAAGCAAAACAAAAACAAATAGTTTTTAAATTTACATAATGCGTAAAGCAAGCAATTGATGAAAGTTATTGATGTAGGAGGAGCCAACAAAAGCAACTCCATAATTGCGAATTTAAATAGGGCTTAGGTAATGATATCTTCTTTTGGTTTTCTAAATATTTGTTAGTTATTCATATAAAGAGAAGACATAAAAGGACATCCATGACAGGAAACGAATTCATGATGCTTTCTATACAAGTTCTTCACACTAAAATTCGATGTTTCATTTTTAATGTTTTTAATATCTTACTTCAAAGTTGTTTCGAGAGATATAAATAATAATTTAACTTGTATAGAAAGCATCATGAATTCGTTTTTTGGTTTCGTTTGCTTTGAATAGATGCCAATTAACTGCTTTGTGGCCACAATTCGAATCAAAGCCTTAAAGCCATTTGATAGGACCTTCATTTTGTAAGCCAGCTGCTACGCCTTTTTTCCTTCATCGAAAATTGCAATTGAAAGTGATTCGTAATAATCGAAATCAAACACTCGCAAAAGTCATTCAAATGCGAATGCAGGTCCAGCTGATTGCGTCAGGTGGCAATCGGAGGTCCTGATTCAGGAGACGCCTTCAAAGGCAGCGCAGCAAGCAGGAGTACAAAAGACGTCGCACGTAGCTTCCATAAAATAGTTGCGAAAAATATTTTTGTATGAAAACAATGCAAAGAGTTTTTTTTCTTTCTTTCCTTTTTGCTTTTTTTTTGTTCTTTTTTTTTTATTTTGTTGGTAACAAAAAGAGCTGGGGAAAAACGATTGCTTCGTAGCCGGCAGCCAACCAATTTGGTATTCGCTTTGAATTTGAATTAATAGGATTCTAATCCTGTGGAATGGCTGCTCGATGATGGTTGCTCGATGGCTTTGGCAACTAAATTAAAGTGCTTTTTACCATAAAATTAAACGCAAATGTTGATTTACCAACCGCTTACTTTCTATATACATATATATATATATATTTGTGTGTGTGTCTGTGTGTATGTAGAGCGTGCCAGAGAAAGGTTTGCTTGTTTGAAATAGGAGCAATCTGATTAGTCTGATATGGCAGCTAAAAAATATTGCGACATACAGCAGCATTTTAATTATCACAACTCCCCGGGGCGTAGTTCAACTAATTGTCCTTACCTCAGCCTCAAGCCTGCCACAAACTCCACCCCTAACATTGCTCCCATCCCCTGCATCCTTCCTCAGGCTTCTTTGCCCGCCCATTTAACCAGGTCCGACACGCGCTACAATTAAACTATGCCCAAGCAAAGGACCAAAGACAAAAGCCAGTGTAATAGAGCGTACAAGTTGCGGCTGGCGGGCGACCAGATACCCTGTTTTGCGCTTTGTAAAACAAAAAAATAGCTGGAATAACTAAAACATTTTATGAGTTATGTAAGAAAGTCGTTTAGTATCAATAAACAGAATAGTATGTGAAATATTAATATTAATAATGTGAAACCCGTTTTAACAGTGTGTTTTATTGAACTGCTAAGCTGTTGAGCTGTTCAGGTCATTCTGTTGAGTCTAATCAACTATTAAGCAACTGATTCATGACTGACTTATTGAATGATTTGTTTCCGAACTGCTGATGCATTAATGAACAACTTAATATAGTTAACTAATCATTTGATTAATAAATTTGAACTGAAATTCTAAGCTTCACTGCTATAGAGTACTAACAGTTTACGCCCACATATGAATGGTATACCTTTCACGACTACTCGTACAGGGCATAGAAAGCACACACACAGCCTTATCAGAGAGTCAAAGCCAGGAGCTGTTGTCTTGTCAGGCGGCAAAAGGGCTCTAATAACAACGCAACTGCAATTTGTGGCCACAAAAAAGAAAAAAAAGAGGCGTGTCACGCCCACAAACTGACAGAAATTAGGCATTCCGTGCGAAATGTATGTACGAGATAATCATTTTAATAAATTTCAGTGTGACAAATGAGTTGGTTGTCCGATTGGCTCTACGGGTTGCCTGGCTTCTTGCATTTTGGCCCTCAGCATTCGGCTTGCTGGCCTGAATTATTAATAAGCCATGGCCATTGCTTAGGGCCAAGAACAAGAAGAGCCGTCTAATTGACGACTGCTTCCACGTACTTAGTATACCTACTAAGTCGTAATTGCGCTTAGTTTATGTGTCACCAGTGTTTTGTATATAGTTCAATGTCACGCTAATGCAGTGACTAATGTCATAGCTCCGTTATTCACTAGCTATGTATATTGAGAGATGAAGCACTTATGTATATCTTATAACTGAGGCACTAACTTGTTCAACAATTTGTAATATTAAAGTGAGGTAATTTATCTATATTTTATGGTATTTAGTCTTACTAATGTAGTTAGGTAAAATTCAGTTATTATTTTAATCATTGCGCAGTAAGAATATTATATAGGTTTTGTGATCTGTGATCTAAAAGGTTTTTATTTTCATTTTTTCTATATATACTCTGAAAAGTTGATGTTGATTTAGAGTACATAGTTATAAGTTATAAGTTTGATGTATTGTCTATTTATATGGTGCATCGTATTATTTGCAGTCAGTAATATATCGTTGAATATCCAGTTGGTAATCCACTCTACTTCAGTATAGGGTATCCAAAATTGTTAGTAAAAACATTTGCATAGGCATATTATTCGATGCAATCCTTTTATTAATTTACGCAAAAATAATCAATTTTTCCTAGAGCTTTTCAAATATTATTCTATTCGAAAAATATGAAAATTTTATTTAATTTGGGAAAAGCTCTTCGCAAATTTCATGGCACATTCTATGGCATCGCCTTCATTTTGTTGTTATGGCAACGCATAGCCCGGCCACGCCCCCTTAGAACGCCTCTTGTAAAAGTTTCTTCCGCTTTGGTGAAACTCATTTGAATGCATTTTCGTAATGAAGATGAATTTAAAGATTGTGTATTTTTCCAGTTCGCGGCACATTTTTTGGAAAATTGTTCGAGTTGATGTTTTTTAACATCGGCCCCCCAAAAAGTTGCCGCAAGCCAGTTAAGACTGTACACTACAGTGAGCACCTTAAAGCACATTTAATATGCGGCAGACATTCTAAAACACGTATCAGATTTCAGAGCTGGAGAACTTTCATTTGCGCTAAATGAGTTTCAGCTGCAAAATTAAAAACTTTATCAGTGCGAAAGCAAAAAAAAAAAAGCCGCTCGCACGTGTGTGTTGTGTGTGGGCATGTGTGTAGAAGTGTATGTGTGAGTGAAAAAACTTGAAACTTTTTCATGAAGTTAAAGCAAAGTAAAATCAAATTATTGTGGTTGGGCTGATGGCAGCCCGTTGCCTGCCGGGCTGGCTGGCTGGCTGGCTGGCAAAAGGATTACGCGACGGCATTTTCCGTAGCCCATTTTCCCGCCTTCCACCTGTAACTGGTCGCTGTCGCCATTTTGCATTTGGCGTGGCAGCCAGACAGTTAGTACCTCATGGCTGGGAGCCAAGCTCGCATGAAGTTCCCGCATTCTAATTGAATTTTCACGTTTTTTTTTTCCTACACTCTGGTGCAAGCTAGGCCGGGCCCACACGGCGGCTACGTGATGCCACGCGACTCGACACAAAAATTGCAATAATTATTTTTAATCTTAAGTACGACTTTCGCGTAATGAGATTTGGATTATCTGCGCATCCCTGCCCTACACACACACACACACATACACATAACAAGCGGGACCCCAAATTTACGTTCAGTCAAACGCATAAAAAATCTCCAACTAAAGTTTTGGGGGTCTAAATTATGCAGACTTTGCATTTAGAGCCCGTCTGCGAGAGAATTGCGAAAGCAAAATGTTGAAATGGACTTAATGTACATCTTAGTTTAACTGGCTTCAATCTTCATTTACTTAAATAAAGCAAAGAAAGTTTATGGATAGCGAAATTGCTCACAATTTTTTTTACTTAAGAGATAAATTAAAATAGCCCTAGGTAAAGATATTTTATAGACGACAGCACAGAATTGGCGACAAGTTTTGAACAACTGTGAACTAAGAAAATAGTAAAAACTTTCTTATAACATAGAATATCATATATACTATATTAAACAATTTTAAAGGAAGGTATTTTAGTGGAAATTTAATTTTAAAAAATTATTTTTTTATATATTTATGAAATAATGATTAAAAAATAAGTACTATAGAATATGTTTTCATAAATTAAAAACAATACAAAGAAAGAACAAAAAATTTGGGTAATGCAAATGAGTTTGTTTAATATTATTTACAATACATTAATAACAAAAATGTAATTGTTTAAAGCTTTATAGGGCCATTAACTAATTCCCATTGACGTATATATTGGAATCTTTTTGTGATTTACTCACTCGATTCTCGCTATTGAGGTCCGTTTGGCTTTTAGAGTGGCTGCCAGAAAGGCAGTTGAGAAGGATTAAGGTGGCAGCCAGGCAGCCAAAAGAGTATTCCAAGGGATTGTCCATGTTCTCCGAATTGCACATTTGTTGGGAGCTCGGGCTCGAGGCAGGACTCGCAGTATTGTCCTTTAAATTGGCAGCTGCATTGAGAGCGGATTCAAAGCGCAGGATCTCCCAGCTGCTCAGTTGATCGAGAGACCGTGGCTTGCAGACGAATCCTTTAGCAGAGTTTAAGGATGTGCATTTGTGATTTGCAAGTTTGCTCGGTTTGCGCCGCTTGGCAGCCATACCGAATTTGATTACGTTAATTTAATGCTGTGTTTGAAGTACGAAAAATAAAATGAAATAATCAGTCCTTGACTTGCTTCGTTTCAATTCCAGAATCAACAAACCTCACTTCTGGTCTGATTTGTTGCACAATGCATAAATTTTGAGCAGGCCGTTAAAAGTTTTGATACCCTTGCAACAGATACTTAAGCTATGCTGATGAATATGCAACACAGACAAATTTAGATGCAATAGACGATTTATTTAAATCAGATTTGATAAGAATTCGATTAATACATCAAATAGGTTCAATTACAAATAGTTCAAGTGTAATAAATCTTCGGCAAGTCGAGGATAGCTGCTCTTTCTTGTTAGGACAAATATTGTATTTTCATTAAGTTTAAGTTTGATTTTTAGTTTTGTGGTCCTCGATCCCTGTGGCAGGATTCAAGACGCCGTCATTTTTGCCAACTGCTGCGCGTTTACTTAAAAACTTTGCGCAACTTTTTCGAGCCAAAAACTTTGAGGTCTGTCCATCTGTCTAACTATTTATCTATGGCTGTATGCATATATATGCTTACATATATATATATATACATATATAGTTAATTTTACATGTGTGGGTGTGTTATAATCGTATGCGGATTCAAAGTCGAAGCTCTCAAACTTTTGACTGACAGCTGCCTTTTGGCATAGGCAGTTGTCAGCCACAGGGAAAATCGCGGAAATTTGTTTGCCATCAAATGAAGCTAAATATCATATGTTTAACAGGTATATATGTATGTACCATGTGTGTAGTTAAATTATTAAGCTATGTGCTGGTGTTTCTCTTTATATCAAAGAGAGCTCCATATATGTATGTATATAAATGTGAATTCAATTCCAAGAACGTCTGTCCGACTGTATGACTGCTTGGATGTCGAAAACTATTAAAGATTACTTAACATTTTCAGTATATATTACTGAAAATTATTAGCATACCGAAGATAAGACTAATTTCTCTATTTTCTGGATAGCTGATTTGAAATTCTTAAGTATCGTACATATATATACAGCTAT
Organism: Drosophila pseudotalamancana; assembly: GCA_037075185.1. Classification (NCBI taxonomy): domain Eukaryota; kingdom Metazoa; phylum Arthropoda; class Insecta; order Diptera; family Drosophilidae; genus Drosophila; species Drosophila pseudotalamancana. The sequence goes on from JBAMCK010000142.1 coordinate 722,089, forward strand.
TTATGTATTGTACATCTGTAATTTTTTGATGAAAATGAAACAAACTTGTTTCTCAATTTAATTTGCATAAATTTGCTGTTAATTTCTGTAAAAAATAATTACTAGCTAAAAGTAATTAATTAAATTTCACCTCTTATTTAGTCAACTTTTAGTTAGATGTATAAATAAGAAATAATAATGATATCTATTATTAATGCTTTGTATAAACTGTTTGAGTTGATATTTCATAAACCATTCAACGATTTTTGTGGTGATAAAAATGAAAGCCCGAAGCCTAACTGTGAGCAATTTTCACACTTCAACAATTTCGGACAATAGCTAAAATTGCAGATTTATTTTTTTATTTCATTTTTTATTATTGGTTCGTGCGAAAAATCGAAATGAATAAAATATTAGCTTGCTGACATACGACACTCGGAGTTTTTAATAAAGTTCGCTATGACAAAGCCAAACTTGATCAAAATCTTTCGTTATCAATTCGCAAAATGCACAAAAAAAAAAAGAGAAACACATAAAAAAAAATTGCAATTGCATTTTTATAACAATTGTGGACCAGACGAGCACTTTGAAAAACTGGCAAACCAATTGAAACTTTTCGATTCGTTAAAAATATTCTTTTATGCATATGAGACTCCGATTTTCATAAAATGCAATTTCAATGTCAATCCCAAATATTTTTATTGAATAACTTTTTGGGCAATTCCATTGATGAACTATTTGTGATTGCATTGACAACTATTCTAATGAAAACAATAATAAATAGAGTATTCCTAAAAATGTTTTTATTGCTAATTGATGATAATTGATAAATACACACAAATATGTTGTTACATATTTGATATATATATATATATATATATATTTTTAGATATATCATAAACAGAAGCAAATCATAAATCAATAAATTTATGTTAGTTTTTCACAATGCAGTTTCCTTAATGACATATTTTTGTAACTTTTTACTTTCGCACAAGTTATAAATCGATATGTTTGTAATTGCTTGTTTTTGACATTCATGACTAATAACAATAAATTGATATTGCCTTATAGGGCGGAGCTAGTTCGATTGACCAAACGTTCATATGAGCTCTTAAGTTGTCAATCATGAAAAAGAAGAATCCGAACCGTGTATAACGTATGAAATGTGGATTGAACTTATTCATCGTATTGAACTAGAATTCTCAACTCTACTATTGAGTGAGTTATAATCATAATTTGCAACATGTTGTCAGTTTTTTTCATGTCGAAAGGATGCGCTTGTCTGCATTCATAAGGACATAAGGACATTCGGTATCCTCAGTTGCCGCAATATGTGCTGCACAGGCGAGGCATATGCCACACGCCTCTTCGCTTGTTGCTGCAACCTAATTTATGCCACAAGGAGCTGGTGCCGTTGTCTGGCTCCCGGTCTAGATGTTGCACATTTGCTGCTGCTTCAGCTTCTAATGTTTGTTCGTTTGCAGCAGGTGAAGCAAAACCCATTTTCTTTGCAGCTGATTGCATTTTATAGCATTTCGCTCGACAACTGCCACAGCTAACAGCAGCAGCAGCAGCAGCAGCAGCTGACTGTTGTGGAAGGGGTGTGACGGGGGGCAGTTTGCTGAGCTGTTTGTTTTGTGGCACGAATGCAGTTTTAAAAATAACGCGCGCTGTGTTCGGTTTGGAAGCGGCGGCTTTTGGCTAAATGTAAAAGCCAAAATAAATAAAAGTTTATTTAGCGAAAACCTTGCCCCCATTCATGGCGTTCAATTTATTGACACAAATCAGCACGAAGCTTCAGGTGGGACGGAGTCAAGGGGCACGCAGCTTCCATTCCCATAAATTTGTCGCAGTTTTATTTGCATTTCGCTTTTTTTGTGTCTCTGGCCGCGGGCCCTCGCCTGACACCAATCTCCAGTGCACACTTTACCTTTTATTTGTTTCGCATTTGTTGCATGCAACAGTAACACCCCCGTCCAGTTTGCCACTCCACTTGCCGTTGCAGTAAGGACGACCATTATGCAATATAAGTTGCGCTTAATAGTTAATGTAAAGCTTTTAAGCAGCCGCCGGCAGTTGGCAGCCAGCAGTCCACATTTTCAACGTGCAACAGTGCTTGCAACAAGCAGCTGAATTTAATTTTGAGCATAGTTGGCGTATTGCAACGCAGCTACTCGTGCCATGCAACAAGGCGTCGCAAGGCTTTTAATTACATTAGCTTTCATTTCTATTAGCGTTAATTATATAATTTCTCCTCCATAAGCAAAGAGTTTTAACTGCACTTATGCCATGTTCAATATTTATTAAACCATTTTTGAACAGTAGTCAGAGTAAAAAAAAAACTTAAGTCGAGTTTCAGACAATTGATATCCGATTATCGAAAAATTGGCGTGTATATCACTCTTATTATTAATTATCTGTTAATTGAATTTCCATTATAAATTCAAGTAAATTAAATAGAAAATTGTGAAAGTTATGCATGCACACTAAAACGAGAAGGACACAGAAAAAATCTGTCTTCTAAGAGAAAGAATGAGAGAGAAACATTACCATCTCAAATAACATGAAGTTAAATTTAATTGCATGTGAGTGGAAGTAAAGCCAAAAACAAATGTAAACACTTTAACATTTTAACAAACACGCAAAAATAAAATAAATTTCAATGGTGGAAATTTCGCATTCTATGAATATTTTGTGAATCGCTTGAAGCTAATGCTTAAATATAAATTGTTTAAAATTACATTCCAAATGCTCTCCGGCGATTCAAATTAGAAGCTGTGGGTTTGTTTAGGGTGTTGCAATTGCCAACGGGCTTAAACAATTGCATTTGGTCAGAGTGTTAATTGAATGCATTAGTTAGCAGCTGGCTATGCATCCCAATATACTGATGTCCCAAATATATAAATATGTACATATATACATATATAAATTGATCTATGTATATTTAAGAAGTAAACACTTAGCCAAGCCATTAGGCCTAATAATTCTGTACCATCATGCAGCTGCTAAGCTCCTTAATGTGGGACAGCCCATCTATCAATTTGCAACCCACATCGATCTAAGGACGCTTCCTTCAAATAATTTGCATAGAAAAAATCACATCAACACGTTGAATGAAACGAACAAGAGGACAGGTCCGAGCCATTTATCAGCGTCCAAGTCCCATAAATAAGACAAATAATACGAAAATATGCAAAATAAAAAGTATAAAAAGCATTGAAATATATATTCGGCATCAGTTTTTAAGAAAAGAGCAAGAAAAGTTGTAGAGAGTGGTCGACTCTATGATATTCTATTATTAAAAGGTATACATACATATATACATATACATACATATATAATCAATTTGAAAAGGTGCCACAAATCAATATATAAACAGACCAGAATTTGTATTTTATTTTCAGTTCTATGTACTCTAAGAGAGCTGTTACAAATGAAGAGAAGATACGATAATGCCCTGTTTTGCTATACTCAGTGACCAGGGTAAAAAAAGGTCCACAGCAAAAATACATTTGGCCTAATAGATGTGCCGAATGAAATGGGCCTGGCCTTAACCCGCAGGCACAGTAACCAATTGTGTATACGTATGTGTATGTGTGTGTGAGTAGCGTTAAACAAATGGCCGACGACCCATAATAAAAATTATTATGAATGAACAAGAACAAGAAAAACCCATTGAGCCTCCCCTGTCCATGGCCTTAAGCGCATGAATTGGACAATTTTGGTGGATGCGAGAGAGAACGTTCCCAATAACTGCTCCTGGCCGAGGGGTTCGCACCCTTTGGGAGCTCGAATTCAAGTTCGAGGCGAACAATGTTGCTGCAGCTTTCTATTGGATCTTGGGCCAGGGCACGTGCATCAAGATTCAGTTAAGAACTATAGTACACAGTTAAACAGGAATGAACAAAAAATATCACATTTGTATGTAGTAAAACGAAGCTTTACTATTGCATTTCTTTTAATTTCTAATAAGAGTTTTGATCAAAAAAAAACAAGTACATATACAGAGTTTAAGTTTTTATTTCAGTGGGCATATAAAATTCTTATCATAAATAATAAATGATTAAATAGAATAGAAGTTTGTTGTTCGTTTTGCAAATATGCAATAATAATTAACGAATTGTTGCTTAAGAAGAACATTAAATTGAAGAGCAATATATATGCATATATAAATATGTATTTTAACCGGGAATGTTGAAATTTATGCAATAATTCTTTATTATAATCTTCAAGAGTGCTACATAATTTTGAGATGCTTTTACATCATGAAATGAGTGCAACTGTTCATTTATTTTACTCTTTTTTTCATTCGAATACACTTTTTCGTTATTGGATGAATGTTACAACGCCTTGACAGCGTTACGTGATCAGCTTGCACAGCATCTCGATCTGCCAGCAATTTTTCTGTTGCTTGCTGACTTGCTTTCCAGTTGCAATTAATGCTTAGATGTTCAGATCCCCGGGACTTCATATTCCGGCAGCACTCTACAAAGAATTTATCCCTTGGTTTTGTCCATTCGCGTGTGTTCAATATGCCTTTCCCATTGTCGTCAGCACTACTATGATTGTAAATTGGATTTGCGAAGTTTCCAACAATCAGCATAATTATAAATATTCCGACGCAGTGATTCATTCTTGGAGCGATCGTTGTGTCTGGTTCTGAGGACAGATTTGAACTGTTGAGTCGAATAGGCTTACGGTCTAATTTATGTAGATTGCTTGGCTACCCTGGAGTCAGTCATCTACATTTTGTATTTTTCTCTCGCTCTCTCTCTCTCTCTTTTAAGAAAGTATAAATTGATAAGACATATAAATACTTTGCTAAAACTTTCTACTATTCGTAAGCTTACCATAATCACAAAGATTAAACACCTTACTTACACTATTTGTCACTCTCCTTGTCGCTAGAGAAGAATGATAGATTAAAAGGAAAAATATTTAGATATATGTGTGAACTGGAATTATAAACATAATTCTTTATTAAAATTTGCAAGACTATTACATCATTTTCACATACTTTTACAACATGAAATGTGTACAAATGTTCATTTATTTTTTCCTTTTGGCAGTAGCACGCAAGTATGTTTTATTTTGTGTCTTTTACATTTTATTGCGAGCGTTATGTGATCTTGAGCTTGAACAGCAACTCGATCTGGCAGCAATTTTTCTGTTGCTTGTTGACTTGCTTTCGAGTTGCACTCACTGCATAGATGTTCAGATCCCTGAGACTTCAGAGTCTGGCAGCACTCCACAAAGAATTTATCCCTTAGTTTTGACCATTCGCGTGTCTTTAATGTGCCTGCGAAGTTTCCAACAATCAGCATAATTATAAATATTCCGACGCAGTGATTCATTCTTGGAGCGATCGTTGTGTCTGGTTCTGAGTAAAGATTTGAACTGTTGAGTCGAATAGGCTTACGGTCTGATTTATGTAGATTGCTTGGCTAGCTCTCTAGCTCTAGCTCTCTCTATCTCTATCTCACTCTCTTTCTCTTTAAGAAAATAAAAATTGATAAGACACAAAAATACTCTGCTAAGTCTTCCTACTATTCGTAATCTTACAAAAATCTCAAAGATTAAGCACTTTCTTTAAAATATTTGTATTCGAGTTCTTGCTCGTATACAAGAGCATAGAAACGAACTGCTGAGTAAAAAGTACTCAAGGTCTGATTCAACAGGTACACAGTACCTTTGTCACTAGAGAAGAATGATTGACGAAAAATATTAAGATATTTAAGTTAGCATTATAAACATAATTCTTTATTAAAATTTGCAAGAGTATTACATAATTCTTAAAAACTTTTACAATATGAAAGCAGTACAAATATTCATTTATTTCAATCTTGTTCTATCGGAATACATTTATTTGTTATTGGGTGTCTTAAACATTTTAGTCCTATCGACATCCTATCTTTAGCTTGAACAGCGACTCGTTCTGACAGCAATTCATCTGTTGCTTGTTGACTTGCTTTAGAGTTGCACTCACTATATAGATTTTCAAAATCTTGGGACTTCAAATTCCGGCAGCACGCCACATAAAATTGATCCTTAAGTTTGTACCATTCGCGCGTCTTTAATATGACTTTCCCATTTTCTTCAGCATTATTATGATCGTAAATAAAAGTAGCGTAACTTCCAATAATCACAGTGATTAAAAAAATTCCGCCGTATTGGTTCATTGTTGGAAAGATCGTTGTGCTTGGTTTTGCTGATTGATTTGAACTGTTCCGTGCCAAACAAGACATAAAGGCGTTTACCGAACATTGCCGAAGTTAAAGAAGAAGCAACAAATTATCATTTTTTTAAAAAGTTTTTCTGTTGTAAAGAGCAATTGCGAGTTAATCTGCCTGCATAAATCACACATACATAAATATATATGATTCGTAATGCAAAATTTTTGAATGATGTATAATTATTGCTTATAAGAAGTATTAGTCATATTGTGCTATGTAGTCCTTTTCTGTAATGTATTTGTTTTAAGTTTTAAAATTACATTAAAATAAATAAGTTATAAAAAGTAAATCTAAATCAATAATGGCCTGGAAATGGAAATACTACGTATTCTCTTGAAATCAATGAACTGAAAATATAACAATTGTCGTCATCAATTTACAGCGAAAGTAGCTATATTAAGTATAAATTGTTCTGATATGTATGTATTATTCATACCTTTTAATATACATATATATTTAAGTATTATAAGTCAGTTTTGGTTTCGGTTTCAATTATAATTCATCTATTTTTCTTATCAAGTTTTTAGGAGCAACACTCGAAACATTTGGATATTGAAATGTAGAAGTGTGACGTAATCAGTCAATTTAAATAAGACAATTATCATAAAAAAAAACAACAGACACAACTATCGCTTCAGGAGTGAATCAAAACGTCGGAAAATTTAATATTTTCATGTTAAATTATAAATATTACGAACATTTGTACTCATTTTAAAAAATTGATTTTTACTATGTTTTCCTATCAACGTACATATATATATATTTTATATAATATTTAGAAAAACTCGTAATTTGTTACATTACTTAAGTGAAACAATAATGGGTGTAACATGATTGGAATTTGAGTATATATTTTGATATTTTTCAAAGCTAAATTGAATTGATTTTTTATTCAAGTAATAAAATGTATTTATTTCCATGAAGAGAAACTTAACGATTATACATTTGCATCATATTTGAGTCACGCTTAAGGTTTTGCTTTTCACGCTCAGCAGTTCGTTTCTATCCACAGTGCGAGGCACAACGATCGCTTTAAGAATGAAAATATTCGCGGGAATAAGTTTAATACTAGTCTTGATTGTCGGCAGCTTCGCAGATCCAACTTGCGATCATGTTAATAAAGAACATTTAAAGAGTTGCAGAAATGAAATGCGTCGCTGGTACGACTTAAGAAATGAATTATTTATGAAGTGTTGCCTAGATCTTATTTTAAAGGGCCTTAAAGATCAATGTCAACAATGTAAATTGGAGTCGTATCAAGAAGCAAAACGCGAGATGCAGCTAGAATCAAATGATGTCAAATCGGTTGATCGCACATCTATGGGAAATAAATGTAGAAAAATGTTTAATAAAAAATGTGCCATGTTGCAATTTCATTGAAATGTACATTTGAGATGAATTTAATAAAAATATTTTACTTTTTACACATATCTATAAATATTTATATATAGAGAATACATAGACATATTTATATATGCTGAGAAGGTCTGATAAGGTTTGTTATTTATGTTACTTATTAATTATTTGTTTGTACTTATAATATTTTTAATTCTTCGGACAGATTTCATTGAAGTTGAATTACTCTTATCAGTATTTTTATATAGTGTGTAACAGAGAGTGATTTTTTTTCTGTGTAAGTGGGTTGCAAAATTTATATTTCAATCTATGAACTATGTATATTTTTTGTAGAAGAGGGAAAGTGTATCGTAATATTGAATAGATATATGAACATCTCAAAGTAGCTTTAACAATTCAAATACATACACATACATTTTTATGTATATATATAAATATACATTTTATTTTATACATACACATATATATATACACATAGGTAGATATTTATTTTTGTAAACGACAATGGACAAAAGCCCAACGACCATGCGTAAAATGAGAAAAAAATATACAATACGAAAATTCTCCAGTCACATTCCATTCGCATCATTGGGCTGTATTCGGACGTATGAACCGGCAACACATACAAGTGTGACTAAATAAATAATAGAAATATTTTTCACAGTTATTTTGCATATTTTCGCATAAAGTGGACATGGACGCTATGCCAGATGCGAGGGATAAATGTTTTTTGATGTAGTGTGCGATGTTTTTAACATTGTTTGCAGTGGCAACATTTTAAGGTACTTGCGTTAAGTAAAGATAAATAAATAAATAAATATAAATAAATATGCGGCAAGTGCAACGAGTGTAGGCGAATGGATCGAAATCCATTAGCTGCTGCTTTAACTCGAGAGCCTCTGCCGTGTCCCAGGAGCAATGATACCATCGAACCTAATAGCCTGGCCTCGACGTGTTGTCCCTTTCAATTATGCCACAGAGCAGGACCCCACTTCGTCTTGGCTCTGCGGCTTTTGTTTTCTTTTTTGTTTTTTTTTTTTTTTTTGGTTACTCTGAGCATTTTTCAATTTTACACGTTTCCCAAAGAAAAACCATCGAAGAGTGCGGCTCATTGTTATGTTTTGTTGTGTTGTTGCCTCTAAGGCATGTGGCAGGAGCCACGAGGCGAGACGAGGAGACGGAAGGCAGCGATCCCGCGGGTCGAACTGGAATGAGTTTCGACCAGCGTTCGTCCATTCGCCGCGTGGAATTTATTGGCAGTGGAATAATGCGAGGCACGTTCATTTGATTACATTAAAATGAAAGTGGCTAAAAAGGTTGGCCGGCTGTCCTGGCCATCTAGTTCCACAGCGATGCTCAATCCCATTTTTCGGTTGCAGCATAATTGAGCTGCGGCCAGGCAAGGTTTTTAAATAAATAAATAATACACGTAGCTGTGGGACCCGCTTATTATGCGCCCGATAATGCGTATATGTATATCTACTATATATTTTTTTTTTTTTTGGTATTTTTATGAAAAACAATAGAGCCACACGCCGTCATTTGCAGACAACGAATAGTGAAAGCAAACAACAGCGAGAGAGAGAGAGAGAGAGAGAGAGAGAGAGAGAGAGAGAGAGAGAGAGAGTCATAGAGTTGTACGTAGATTCGGTTCTTCTTTTGTGTTTATTTTGCTGGTGTGTGTGTATGTTGTGCCTTTAGGACTGGCCAAAGGGCGTGGCATGCGTTTCAATTGTTATCCTTGTGGGAATGTGTGTGGGCGTAGATTTTATAGCCTTGGCTTTGTCCGAGGGGAAAACAGACCTACGAGCACTATTTGTAATCCCAATTTATTAAATTAGCTACCGCATTGCAACGCTCTTTAAAATACAATTTTTAAACAATACCACTTGAATACTTGCTGCAGGTTTTGCTTCTTTAAATGTGGACAAATACGATTTTCGAATTATTGAACAATGTTGAACATGGTTTGCATCCACTTTTAGTGCGGCGCTATAAATTACATTTAAATAACATTTCAATGTAATTGACATTATCAAATAACATGCGTTTGTCCTTTGTTTATACACTTAGTATGGGATAGTGCTTTGATCTATGCCGCACTTTTGACCACAACAGCAAATGCAATTCGTACAGCTAATTGTATCAACATTTCAATTACGAAACAAAATTTAAACTCTAACTGCATTCAAATGAGCTCCTCGTGCATAATTATAGTGTTTGTATTTGGTTTTCTAAAATTTCTACATTTTTTGTTCGAAGCAAATAACAGCCGATAAGAACAGAAGCCTTCGAGAGTCGCATTTTTAATACCCTTGTGACTAAGCATCACGATATGAGTATATATGTATTACATATACATAAAATGTTAAGCATGAATAAGAATATGTAAATTTATACATGTATATAAAATATTATTATTCATTAATATTTTTTAACTTAAGTAATTCTTGAATTCTTGAATAGTCATGCTATAAACCACATGATATTCAATATACATATACATATATAAATATATTATTAATATTTCGCTGTATATATTATAGAATTCCTTAGTTATCATTACAAAAAATGCAGGTGTGACCTTTAAAGTTTTTTAACAGAGTTGTTTAATTAACTACTCTTTGTATCAGTATTTATATATAAATATATTTATCACTCACTGTGCAAACAACAACGACAACAACAACAACAACAACAACAACAACAACAACAACAACAACAACAACAACAACAAAAACAACAAGTAGAACAACAATAGTTACGCAGAAATCAAGCACTCGACTTAATTGCATCTAAATGAAATTAGCATTAAATGTATACAAATTTTGTGGCATGTTTGAGTATGTGTCGCTAGTCCATTTATTATTCGACTAATTTGTGTGTATTTTAATGTTTAATTTTATATATACACAAATATACAAATAGTGTTATATGATTTTTAAATTGCGGTTTCCATGGCGCCGTTAATGCTGATAAATTATCGCATTTTTGTTGTTCCTTCCTTATTTGTAACAACAGCATTAAAGTTATTTTACAAAGTGCATAAATTAACATAAAAACAAAAAGCAGAAAGGAATGTGAATCAATTTATGTGGCACACCCACATAAATAATTAATCACCGCCCAATACCAAACCCAAACCAAATCGAATGTAAGAAATGAAACCCACTCGCTTATTACAATATTATTTTTACAGGGTCGGTTAATTTATCTATGTGCAGGCTGTCCAGTTAAATATACAATATATAAAATGAATACAAAATGCAATGTGTAGTAAATTTAATAAATTCATTATCAGCTCATTAACAACGCGCACACGGGGCGTATGCGTAATTTTGCAATGCAGCGCAATTAAAGCCAAATAAAAAAAAAAAACTGAATTGCTGACACGACAGCAAAGGGCAAATTAATAATACGCGTAAGCGGAAAAGTACAACAGCCAGTGAAAAGCCTTAAAGCCATTGAATATTCGCATAGCAAAGTGTGTGGGCGTGGCCGTGGCAACAACTGCCACACGTGCATGTGTATGCGTGCATGTGTGCTTACAGGCCCATCGGCCAGCAGTCTAATTGCAAAATAATATACACAGCTCACAACAGCGAGCAGTGTTGGGTCTTTCATCAATGCCAGCGTAACACACACATACCCAAACATACACATAAACATATACACTTACATACATACGCATACACACACGGACACAGCGGTAGGAAGCAATAAGAAAGAAAGTGGCAAAGGAAGGCGTAACTACAAGGAGCGCATGTTTCGGTTAATTAGTAAACACAGTAAAAAAAAAAGAAAAAAAAAAAAAAATACGAACGAGCTTCAAATAGTCAAAAGGAGTAGAAAACAATAGGTCAGTATTTGACTATACAGATACCACGTCTATAATGTAAGAAATATATAAATATTAAATATTTTAAATTACAATGAAACATTTGATATTCGATCTGTATCTTAAAATCTAATGAATAACCTTCGAGTATGCATTCGATTGTACATATAAAATATATAAACTCGAATAGCCTTACATTTCATTTACTGCAGGGTATAGAGAACAACAAAAATACTAAAGCAGGTAGAGAACAAGAGAATCGGGAAAACATAGATAAAGCGAGTGTTGAGCCAGAGCTGCTTTAAGCGCTATTGTGCTTTATGGCCAAGGCATATATGTATATATATGGATGGTAGAGCAGGCTTTGGGCCTGGTTAGCAGAGTCAACGCTTAATTTGTTGGCAAAGCTGCTGTCCAAACCCCAATGCCCTTCATTCGTTGGCTATTGAATAACATGTGTGCCACAAGGGGATTTTATTAAGGCATTAAGGATGGTATTTTATGCGCGCGTTCGGCTCATTTGCTCTTGAAGCGCACGGAAGTACGAAAATATGCCTACAAGCATAAATTAGGGAACTTAACTGTTTCCCATAGAAATCTGCTATCTACTAACCTAAGCATTTGATGAGTAGCCTAATGATCAACGAACGTCCTTGATGGCACGGATCATAGCAATAAATTCCATCTCTGAAAGAATAAATGTATAACAAAATTGTATTGCAGCCACTTCAGTGCCAGGCTAGTTATTCAATTTACATCTCACTCAGGTAAAGCAGGTGCGTTAGCAATCGGTTTGTGGTGAAGAGGGCCAATGCACTCCTGACTAACACTTTTCATATGCGTATTAAGCAGAAATATGTTACAAATAGCAAAAGGCAAGACGAATGTGAACGCGAATGCGAATGCGAATGCGAATGCGAATACGAAGCGGACATGTATGCATAAATTGCGGCCAACGTGGCGTATACACAACGCACACAACATACGCGCATATTTTTCGCCTTATGAATTCGTATTTTATATGAATTCGTGCTGCAGCAAAGGGTGCAAAGGGAGTACAGGGTGCGAAGGACAGTGTGGCATGGGTAATTTTTGCAGTGGAACGCGTCTCAGCGCAAAATGCAACACACCAATGCATAAAAATGCCATATTTCAAAATGCAAATATATTCTTTTAGCTTTTTTGATAAATGACACCGCGGAGGGCTGATGAAAATGGCGCACAGAGCGCCGCTGGTAAGCAATATGAAGCGTGCCACCCAAGCAGAAGTTGCAGTAACAAAAGCTGCTGCAGGAAGTGCGCCAGCAGTAACAGCAGCAGCAGCAGCAGCAGCAGCTTTAACCGGACCAAAAACAAGCGCAACGTTAAAACACATTTTATTGGGCTGCAAAGCTCTGCCTGTTGGCATTTTAATTTTATTTGTTGCTACATTTGAAAACATAAGTTCAATTTGAGTCATTTTGATTACTAATAAGCTAATTCAGTTCTATCAAATTGATCAGCTGAATATAGTGTGTAGTTAATGATCTAGTGACTCTTTTCTAACCGATTGAGCGAGCAAATGAGTTAGTCAAATAACCTGTTCAGCAAATAAGTCTAGTCGTTCATTCTATTGAACCGTTCAGTTGAAAGTATTCTAAAGTTCAATCGATGTTGCCTTAAGCACTCGCACCCTTGGAAAAACCATATATTAAGATTTGTATATAGAGCTAAGAAAGTCTATTTAAACGAGTTTTTAAATAAAGTACGGTTTAAGGTAAAATGATTTAAAGCTTTCCATAATGTAGGATTTTATTTATATTTATACAAAATGCAATATTTTAAATTAAAATATTTACTGCAGACATTTGCGGGCGATTTGGGCATACGCGTCGTATGCGCAACATTTGCACGTATTAAACACGTTTTATGTGACGTATGCACAATTTTTTAATTAACAAGCCACCGCGTTAATACATATACTTTATGAGCCTTGCCTTTGGCTTTATTAAGCAATCTTTGGCCACCAACCAGTATGCATTAAATAATTTAAATGCCAACACTGAAGCCAAAAGCCTGAGCGCAAAGTTTGACATTTTTGACATGGCTGCAATTGCAGCACGTAACAACACAGGAAATTGCGTGGCTCAGCAGAAGCAGCAGAAAATGTTAAAATATATTTATAAATCCTTTTTTTTTTTTTATTTTTGGTTTTAAAGTTGCCAAAGCAGAACGTCAACAACAAAATGTCACATTTCTGTAGTCAAATAAACTGTCGCTCGTCCATCCCGTGCAGCTGGCAGATGATCTATGAGAGATTCTCTTAACTGAGACCAGCCACAAGGCAGTCGCATTCCGAATAAAAGCACAAATACAAATTCAGGCGAAATGACATAAGTCACCGCAAAAGTAATTTTTCACTAATGAGCTTGCCAGCTACCAGGTAAACTGCTGCACAGTGTCCCCTATCCTATAGTGCAAGTGTACAATTTTGAAAAGTTCGTGATTAAAGAAAAACATATCTCATTTTAAATATTTTTTATAATTTTTGTCAAAAATAAGTTTGAAATAAATTTAAATAATTTATTTTTAATTAAATGAATAACACATAGCACAGTTTATTAATTTTATTCACATAATTATTGTATTATCTTCATTAAGACTGACAAATAATAATTACAAATTCTTAAAAATATTATCTTCATTTTAAATCAAATATTTTGTCTTCATTAGGTTTGTTCCACTGTGCAGCAGTTACGTTTGGCAGGCGGCTACGGCACGCGCCGCGACTCCAAGTTTGTCTTTAGGACGCTGTATCATTCTATTTAATCTAATGATGTATCTCAGGTGTTTGTTTGTGAAATTTATCGTGAAAATTTTATCCGTATTCCTTGGCTTAAGGCATTTCACCTGCTATTGTTGTCCACCCCCACACCTTAGACATTGCCATTGGCTTGTTGCCTGCTTCTATGCCGGCGATTTATTTCCAGCTATTAGTTTGGATAAAAAAGCCAAATTGTTGTTACGCATTTCCTTCAGTATTCTGTGAGTGGGCGGCGATGGGCGAGCCTGGAGTTGAGTTTGGGGGTTTTGGGCTATAATTAGCTTGGATGGTTGGCGCATCCAATTACCTAATAACACAAGCATTCGCACCTAATTACTGTAGCAACAACTGCAGCTACACCTAATGCAGAAATTACGAAATAAATATTCATATTTGTGCAGCAGCATTAGCGGCAACATCAGCTTCACAATCGGCATCAGGAACAGCAGCAACAGCAACATCAACACCATCACCATCAGCATTAGCATCAGCATTAGCATCGAGGTTTGCCGCAATCGTCGCTGCAGCTCATTGCAAATGGAAGTCGGTAGTTTTTCATTATTTAGCATTTCCTGCTGCTTGTTGTAATTGTTGTAATTGTTACACTTGTATCTGTTTTTGTTGTCGTTTGGCTCGTGTTGCCTCAAATTCGAAATCTGCATGCAGTTGAATTTTTTCATCGTTGTTTTGTTTGCTTATTTGCTTGAATCTGGATGCTGGGCCTGCACCTCGTCTGGCTCCTGAATGGTCTGCCCTTTGCACAGCTTTTCAGAGCGCTTAACAATGAAATTTGCGCATAACCACATGCAAATTGCCAACCCACAACATCACATATACACAAACACACGCACATAGCCTGCAACTGGGAGAGAGAAGAAGAGGACACACACATGCACATCGAAAAATTTACAAATAATAATCTACGCGCCAGCAAACGAGTTTGTTCGGATAGGAATGTCAAAACGCAAATTGCTGCAAACCGCAGCAACACATAAAAAAAAAAAAAACAAAATTATAACTGGCTAAAAGGGCTTTGTTTGAACAGCCGAATAATGAATGCGCTTTTATATAAAATATTAAATATAAAAAAAACTGTTTGCTTTTTAAAGTAATTTTATATTTAAATTCGATACAAATAAAGATACAATTTTTTATTAACAGCTTAATAATTTAGTTTATCTTACATTTGTTTTCAACAACATTTAAAAAAAATGTATTTTCAGTATGAAATTCTTATTATAGAAATAAAGATACACTATTGAGAAATTTAACCATCAACAATTTTAAGAAATCAGTTTACACAGTATAATATATAAAGTATAATTTATTTAAGATTGTTTTTTATGTTTGCTTTAGGTAGATATTTACGTGCATTATGCTTACTACATAGGGAATGGGTTGGCCAAATATAAATTGAACTGAACAGCAATATATATATACCGCTATATATATATATGAAAGTATTGGTTTTACTGGTTGTTCGCTTCGGGCCTTTGGCAGAGGTAACATATTGAAATATATTGCGAGCAATTGGTGTTGGTCAATGCGACACCTCCATCCACTATCACCACCCATTGCTTCCCAGCTATTAATCGACAAACTTTATTATAATTGGTTGACGTCACAATCGGATTTTTCCAACATTTTGCAGACATTTGCGGCATGTTACGTATATGCAATGTTATGCGCTGTCTGATGTTTGGAAGCTTTGAATATAACGAGAAGTCAATGGCCAGCATAATAATTTATTTTGGATTTAAATATATTTATAACTGTTCATGTTTGTATTTATCAGTTAATTAGAATTTGTGCGGCGGGTTTTTTGCAATTTAAGTTGTCTGTTTCGGCAGGAAATGACAAAAATTGTTGCAAAATTTTTAACATCCGTTTCAATTTAACTTTCGCTTTGGGTAAAAGAAACAGAACAGAAAAAAAGCAAAAAAGAACAACAATACGTAAATTCGAAAATGGGCTGCTTGTTACTTGTTGTTATAAAGTCCGCACACCCAATACACACATACACCCAGCACACATACATACACGCTCATAAATTTAAAAAATGTAATATCCCTCTTACGGAAATGACAATTTATTGGTGGTTTTTACTATTCGCAATTTATTTCAACTCCGCAAGGAAATGCATTGCGGATGTAACGCCCCACAGCTCCCTCTCCAAAACTCAAACTGGAAACGAAACCCAGTTGCAGTTGCCGTGGCAAAAGTTGACGCTGCAAACAAACAGAGCGACAGATAGACCAGCAAACATATACGCCAGTGTAAATATAAAAATAAAATAAATATAAATAAATATCGGCTGCAAAGTGGCTGAGCCAACCATCGAGGAGCAGCGATAGGGAGTTGGTCAAGGAGATGTTTGGCAACCGCAGCCCACAGCTGCACACCGCCCAGCATCCACTGCCCAGCAACCACTGCCCACTGACACGCCCACAGTTGTTCGTACGGCGGCTGAGATTGAAAATCCGTTAAGTCATCGCCACTGCTAACCGCTATGGCCATTGCCTGATTTTTTTACACCCTGATCGCATTGCATGTGGCGAGAGGCATCACAATTGATATATATATTTATATATAAACGTAAATATGTTTATATAAAATCTGTATTCTAGATCTAACGGGTGCGAAGTACATAAAGACTACGATAAGGGAATTTTATAACTTTATTTTGATTATCATTTCATATTCTTGATCAGCAGTAGAGTCTATCTACTCGGTCTATATATATGATCAACCACTAAGCCAATGTTCAGTCATACAATTGGCATATAAAATTTTAACATATTTCCATTAAAAGAATAATTATGTATTTCATTATATTTTCGATGAATGGTGGCAACATTGCAGGGTAGCAGCTAGTCGAGTATTTCTCGTTCTTTTTTCAGTTGCTGCTACAGTTTTTTCTCTTCTTTTTGCCCCGTCAATGTTTTGTTTGCTCTGTTGCTTCGGTCAATGTTCGCTGCTGGCTTTCGCTTTAGCATGACAAATAAAAGCTTCCCCAGAAATTTGTTGTTGTAGCTATAAATTTACTTTTAATTTAAGTGAGCTCCAATGTGTGGGCTGCTTGAAGAATTAACGTTGAAGTGAGTCCAATTGTCTGAAAGACGAAGTTAACAACTATAGGAAGTATTGAACCGCCAAATGTCAAATGTAACATAAATCAATTTAATATAATAGCCCATTAAAAAGTGCTCAGTATGCAAACAAAAATTGTGTTAGTCAGAGCCTTGAGTTGAGCAAAGTATAACTTAACCTAGATCATCATATAGTTATATTATTAATCAGTCTCAATTATGACAAAATTCTAATTCGCAGTTAATATAAATTAAAACAATTCGTATTCTGAAATATGATTATTCATAAATCGTAGACTTGTCACTTAATTATTTAAATTCATTCAGTTGAAATGTTTTGATTGAAGAAAACTGTATTCTGGAATTCAAAGCGAAAATAAGTGGGGGTACGATGTGGAGTATATTTATATTTTGAGAAATCAAATCTCGCTATCCATCTGACCAAAGTTGTCCACAACTATATTTTTGTTAGGAGAAATGTAGCTAAGCATCAATAAGTAATATGGAATTACAATTTTAATATGACTATAAAAAGACTAAAAAAAAATATAATTCTTAGGCTATAGTGTATTAATAGTTTATCGGCTATATTTATATTGTTTTTGTAGTTGAAGTTATATTTACTGTTGCAATTTACCGACTGTTCGAAGAATGGCCATTTATAATCGACACCACTTTACATATATACAAAGTGAGACGAATATACATATATGCTATTATCAATTAGTTCTTAGTTCCAAGAATTCTCATCGGTTTGTAGATTTTCAATATGTACTTTGCATATTGAAAACAAATGTTTTTCCCAGAAATTTTATTTATTTCAAATGCGTTTGTAAAATAAGAAAAACCGACTTTCCAGTCATTATCACAACAACAATATCTTTAGAAAATGGGTTAACTAATGTAAAATTCCAAGAAAACCAGATATATGCTGGGAAAAATCTGATATGTAATTTATAAAACTTGTTCAGAAATTAAGCAAAGCTAAAAATAAATCATCACACGTTAGCAAGATTATCGAAAAATGTTCGAAAAGTTAAAAGAAGAGAGAATGCAATTCATAAATAATTTTATATCTTACTTAACTAAACAGACAATACGATGAGTACAATATAAAGATGTAAATATAGAGAGGCAAAAACAAGAGCGTGAGTAAGAGATTTAATGCCGCACAGAATAAAAACCAGGTTTCAAAAGTAAATAAAGTTGTGGAGGCAAAGTTGGCGGACAACCAGGTCTGAACAAAGATTATGCTGTACCAAAAGTATTCGAAAAAATATTAATTCGATGAAATAGTAAAATATTTCAATTTGTTTATTTATAAACTTAAAATAATAATATACTATTTTATTCTTTTATCTCAAATACTTTGCGAGAGCAGTAAATGAGAAGACGAAAAGAGAGGGAGAGAGACAGACAGGGAGAGAGATAGAGAGACAGAGAGAAAGGGAGAGAGAGAGAGAGAGTGAAGGAGTGAGAGAGTGAGTGAGTGAGAGTGACTGAGTGAGAGTGATTAAGAGCTAGCGACTGCTTAAGTAGCCGGTTCCCTGCTAAGAATATAAAAATAAACGGTCGTCCGCTTTGGTTTTAGTTGTCAATAAGAACTGCTGAGATGAAGTCGTATTTAAGCTGGTGCATTTGCTTGTTCTCTCTTATTTCAATATTGCAAGCCTTCGAAAATTGCAAACAAGTTGAAGATTCCGATTTGGAAAATTGTAGAGCACAAGTACGTCGGTTGTTTGAATTACAGGATGAATTTTTCCAACTGTGCTGTACAGAAATGGCAAACAAAACAGTCGGAAAGATTTGTCCACATGCTTGCAATAAGTACGCCAATCGCAAGGCCAAAGCAAAGATAACAAGTGAATGGAAGGAGAACAATGAAAGGAATCTATTGAAGTTCGATACAGATGTGATAATTTCCGAGGATAGACATAGTTTAGGTATAAGACGGCACAAAAGCCGTGTGTACAAGTTTTAATAGATACTGGAATACAATCTCAAAAATATTACAAAATATAATGAACATTAAATTAAATAAAAATATAAAGCTACTACTTTATTGAATCATTTTGCTTTATTACAGTGGTGCTTTATCTTACTATGTTATCTATGTAAAACAATAAAATAGTAAAAAAAAAAACACACACATATATTGATGTAAAAAGCAATTAAACAAAAATTAAATACATGCAATGAATAAAACTAGTTTCACTCGATTTGTATTTTGTGAAATAACCAATAGATCGGTTTGACCGGTTATATTTCTATATATATTAGGCCCTGGGTGCTGCTGGGTATATCAAATACTATAAAATAAATTAATAGTAAAATTGATCAGTAAAGAGAGCCGCTTATAGTAAGCGTCTTTTTTCATTCTAAGATAGTTTTGAATCGTGAGTTTTTCTCTGATAGACAGAACGTGTGCGCACTGCTGATCATCGATACAACTAGAAGCTGACAGAATTATTGCAATAAATAACATAATCCTCAGTCAAAACAGCAATTACGTCATTCCATTCTCAACACAAATTTAAAAAAAATTTCTAGGAATTATTTGATTTGCTTTGCTTTCCCAACCTTTTTTGGATCATGGATTTTTTACTGATAGTCAGTTGAAAACGAAAAGCCCAACGATGAAGATGTGCTTGACAATAATCCTCTTTGCGATTCCGATTCTGGTGTTTGCGGCTACTGCTTCTCCTTATAATTGTACAGCTGACGCTAAGAGTCCGATATTGGCAGAATCTACGTCTGAAGCGCAACTGTTGAACGAGCTGGTGTTTGGTGACAATCAAAAAGTTATTAGCAGTGATCACGGACATCGTAACTACGCAAAAAGAAGTACATTGGAATTAAGGAATTTAGTATTTATATCTCCCAAAAATGCAAAAGCAATTTACTTAGAAAATCAATGGTACTATAGCCGTACATAACATCAGCAACATATATACATCATATACGTTTTTTAAGGCTGAAATAAATTTGTTTAAACTTTGCATGAATTCGTTTTTTATTTCGATTTCTTATTATCTTAGGTACATACATATATATATTATATATTGTATATTTTAGCTTTGTATGAATTCTTTATTTTTTTCTTTTCGATTTCTTATCATCTTAACTACATACATATATATTTATATGTATTAACTTAATACTATTTGAACTAATAGGACAATATTCTTATCTACATTCAAAATACCCAACAACACAATTGCAGAACAACCGGCTGATTTCGGTTTTAAACTATATTTTAGTTTTCATTTGTTTTTATTAATTAAATGGGAAGAAAGCTTTGTTAGGAATGGGTTCGAAAAAGTTGATCGATGAGGTAAAACCAACTAGGTCTAGAGGTCAGAGATTGACGCTATTATACTTACGGACAGAGAGATATATGTATATATCGGTACCTTCTTTTATCTTCAGCACATATTAAATCATATTAACATAATTACAGATAATGACAGAAATCTTAAAAGACAGAAGAAAAAGTGAAATAATCTTAATCAATAAATAAATATTTACATATATGTAATTTTTATTAGCCACATTTTAATCAATCACAATAAATAATGCTTATTAGTTCGAACGGCAATTAATGAGACTAATTATTTTGTATGACCCAGGTCTGCTTTTTATAATCATTTAGCTCAGATAAGAATAATCGTTAACGAGCTAAAAACGAGCACTAAGAATATGTAACATATAATATTTTGTATATAAATGCGTAACGCGATTAATGACTGATAATTCAGAATGAGTGATTGTATATGAATATGTAATGAAGAAGACCCAATTTCATTCTGTTTTTGTGTTTTAAAGTGATTTCATTCAAACTTTTAAGTCTTTTAATCGCAGTTCCCTGAGCGTTGTGTCATCTGCTGATACTAACGAGTTTTATATATTTACACAACGAAATTGCGTTTTCCAATTGACTTGAGTAAAAGCGACCACAGAAAACATGATTAATTAGATGATGAACTAATTGAATTCGAATAACTAAAATTAGGTAAACATGCGGCAGTGTAAACTAGACGAAGCGAATGCTAATATTGTTGACAGTTAAAAGAAACAAATAAGTACGACTGCTGTAGTCGATGAAAGCTCTACTCCTATATACCCTGTATGACAGTTAGCACTCGCTTGATGGCAACTTCAAACCAAATTTAGTGTATTTAGGTTTAATAATATACAATTTATACACTTGTAACTCAAGTCAAAATAATTAAAGCTACATATAATAATATAGAAAAATAATGATTTATTAATGCACAATAAGAAATAAATGTAATTTCAAGACTTTGGCTTTTTAATTACAGAGCACTAGATCCTGATCCTACATAAATATATTTGTGTCTCGATTCTAACTGCCCGTTACCCAAAACCAATATACCCCTGACTACAGGTTTTGACTGGGTGTAAAACATAGAAAAAAGAACTATTTGAAAATCGAATTTGAAATGGCAAATGTTGCTCATGGGTTCGATCTACCATCCGTCGACTCAAATCCCCCTTCAGACGCAGCGGGAATTAATTAAGTGCATTAAAACTTATTGAACTATATGAACTATATGAAGTCGGATAGAAGTTGCAACATAGAGCAACTGTAGACGAGAGATGCAGAAGCAGCTACAGAGGCAACGGAGCTGGATGCAAAATTATTTAACTAGCACACGGGGTATCCGTCTGCCCGTTGGAGCATTTGTGGCGTTCGCCTGGTTGACTGCAGTCAAATGCTAAATGCCACCACAGAGGCAATGGCAGCGGCCCCACACACACACTCACACTCACACACATTCACTCACACACATATATATATATATTCAACACTCACGTACGCCGCAGAACAGGAACAGGAACGTGCCCCAGCACCAGGGACAGCCAGCAGAAACAGATATAAATATACTCACAGATACACACTAGCGCATATCAAAATCGAGGGTTGCCATTTGTAGTGCTTATATGTAGGGTATTTGTGGGGTATACAACACTCTATGATAAATAAAGAACATCTATAGAACAATTTGGTAAATTGACACTAAGATTTGAAAATAACTTTAAAAATGTATCCAAAATTCAAGTTTAGTTATGTTATAAACTTCAATGGCAACCCTCGCTGCGAAGTGCCAGTGTACATGTAATGCGTGATGGAAAAGTTGCTGCTGGCGCGTGATTCCAATCGAGTTATTACAGAAATTAATCATGTTGAACATGCATGGGAATTGCATATATCGTACACACACACACACAGACTTCCACACAGGCACACATACACTTGAACAGACACATACATTGCATATGCAATATGCTGCATTTGCATAGCGGGGTATAAAAAATGGCCACAGACAACCTGGTGGCAAAAACCGAAGCCAAAGTTTATCGTAGTTGTAAGCATTCTTTGAGTGAGTGATTAAAATGCGTGTATGAAAATTCAAAATGGTGGCAGTGGGGTTAAAAGATTGTCATAGTCTTGCAGCTATACACACACACACTCATACATTTACCTTCGTAAAAGCGAATGCAAATGCGATTCTACAGCCATGTGTTAAGCTTTAAGCGATGTCAGAGTTCGTGCTGCGTAATTTGCATTGATTTATGGCTGGCTAAAAGGTGCACAATTGCAACTGCGACTGCAACTGCAACTGCAACTGCAACATCAGCTGCCACAGTGGCAGCTTCAATGTTGCACCAATGAAACGATGTCAAGGTGGCATGCTACAGACGTCGATGCACTGTTAATGTGTCTACGGCGATGTTCCGGGGCACGTACATTCAATTAAACGCCCTTGAGTGCCGACCACGCCTTTTGGCTGTGCGTGTGCATGTGTGTGTGTGCATGTATGTGTGTGTGCTTGTATGTGTGTGTGTGTGCATGTGCATATGTATGGGTGTCTGGGAGTTTATTGGCAGTGGCAATGCCATCGCCAGCAACAGTGCCCGAGAGCAATGAGCTAAAGATAAATAACAAGCCATATAACGCATACGCACTGTGTATGTCCAAAGTGCACGGCGTGCCTTGCTTATGCAAAAAGGAAGCGAATGTGGGCGTAACCAGCCCTCAACGATTTCTGTGCGTGTGCGTGTGCGTGTGTGGGTGTCAGTGTGAATGTGTGCGTGTGCAAAGCCCGGACAACAGTAAACAAGCACGCAGCAATAGGGACTACCGCATGACCTCTGCTCTCTGCTCTCTGCTCTACGCTCTCTGCTCTTTGCTATGGCACCGCGGCACCTCCTCCTCCCTCCCACTTCTTCTCTCTCTCTCCTTCTGACTCTCGCACTGAGCCCGGGGACATTTTTGGCGCTTGTCAACGCTGCCCACTGGCTGGCAGCGAGTGCTTTTGTGCAGTTCCATGTGTCCTACATGTGTGTGTCGCATGCTTTCAGGCGTTGATTTCCACAACTGCCAAACGCTTGTCTTTTGATCTTACCACGGCCTCGCAGTTCCGCAGTTCCGCAGACCCGTAACTGTCCGCTGTCCCCCGTTGGCTCGCAAATGCAATTTCAATTAAATTTTAAATATTTATGCAGCTGCAGCAACAGCAGCAAATTTTTGCTGCCCCAGCACTTGCAACAAAACAATTGCAACCAAATGGTTTAATCCGCTTCTGTTGCTGCTTCCATTTTCCATTTCAATTGCGCACTTTTACTCTATCTGTGTATGTGTGTGTGTGTGTGCGATTGCGTTTGCTTGTGTGTGGATTAGCATAAGGTCTGCATATCATGCTGATCAGCTTCTGCATCCATCTGTGGTATTTATACAACTAGCCACAGGCTCCAAAGTAACCGGAATAAATTGCAATTGCAAGGGAAAGGCTAAAGAAGCGCATAGACAATGCCCTTTCAGCAGGTGAAAAAGAACAATTGGGTATTAGCACAGCATTTATAATTCTTACAAGTCAAACACTGGCTTATTTCATTCTAAAATATATTTATTTATTTATGTATGTCGGAGTGTGCACTTTAACATTACAAATACAACAAACATTGTAAGACTTTTGTCGAAGTTTCTGTCAAGTGAATAAAAAAGTGAAATTTTGTTCATCAAGTTTTCAGCAAGAGCTTAAAATGTGTGTATGCAAATAAATTTCAGTCTTACAATTTTATCTCCTCTTCAGTTTTATCATTTGAAATTTCTATTCCAACCCAATTCTTGGGCTAGTTATGCAAGTTTCTGCTTGTGTCTGTCTCTTGAATTTAAGCAGACAAAATAGAAGAGAAACGTTTGCAATTCTATTGATAAATCGGCAATATATATATATTTGATGTAGTTTAGATATAGCATATTGGTTCTCAGGCAGAAATCTAGATTAACTGATTTTAATTTCCGCGCATGCTGCCGATTTTCCATTACTTCTCGACTCCTTTAGCATTCTCTCTCACTCTTTTACTGCTATTCGGAAGCTTCTTCTTCAGTTGACTTTGAGATACCTTGGCAAATGTCACTGCAGCCATAATTTACTGTCTCATAAGAGTGTCGCGAAGGCGAACGAGTAAATCATGCCCGATGCGTGAGTTGCCTTCCGAGTTACTTAAGGCGAGCAATTGTCGTGCCACGCCCACGCCCACGCACACGCACACATATACATACACTCGTGCAGCGTACTTGACGGCCGAATAATGCCGCAAATAAATCTAATAACGCCCGCATAATTTGCATAATTCTCGTATTTAATAGACAGGCGTGGCAGGGCAGGTAGCGCAGTTACCACAGGTAGTCAAAGCAATTGAAGCCGCGGCTGGCAATCGTCAGGCTCTGAATCCGGCACCAGCTCCGGCTCCGGCTCCGGCTCCGGCTCATGGCGCAGTGCTTTGTTGCTGTGCGCCTAACATAAAACACTCAAAGGATATGCTGACAATGAAGCTTAACTCACACAAACACACACACACACACACACACATACACGCAGAGTATCATCAGGCGGCTGCAATGTTTTTTCGAAGGGGGAGAAACGTTACACAGCAGCTTACGCCGACTTTCGCCTGTGTGTGCGCCTAAAAGCGCGCTTAAATAAATTCAATTTAACGTGACTAATACCATTTTATCGCATTGTTTAAAGCATGAAGCGCTGCAGTGGTAGAAGCAACAGTAGCAGTAGCAGTAGCAGTAGCAGTCAGCAGCAATAGCTGGCTGTCTGGCTTCCTTTCAGACACGCAGACGGACCGATTACCTGCCTGCAAGCGTGCCTCATGTTGCCTCATTGTGTGCATGTGTGTGTGTCGACAATATTGTCAAATTTCATACACAAGGCTGTTGTGTGTGTGTGTGTGTGTGCTCTTGTCTGTATTACTATCTGTCTGTGTGAGCGCCCGGTTGTTTAACTGTTGCGATTTACGGACTAACTCCGGCAAAGGACGTCGAGTTCGTCGTCGCCGTCTTCGCCAGTGCAATGAGGAAATAATAAATACAACATTTGAGGAAATTGAATTGTATGTGCTTATACGTTCATGTATGTGCATACATACGGACATGCTTGTGGAAATGTATGCCTGGGCTGCCTGAAGCAGAACACGTACAGGCGACAAAAGCGTTGAGAACATTTTTGAATAATCGCAATCGTTGCATTTTCGTATCCGTTTCTGTTATTTCATTTTTCGGACACCTTTACCAACAATACTCACTCTACATTATCTTTCTAATTCACTATCATTCAATGCAACTATATATCCCTATCAAGTAGTCTGTTTGACCCATGAGAAGCGCGACGAGAGGCAATATTTTAAAATATAGTTTTTACTACTAAAGTATTTACAAAATCTTCAGCTTTATAAGTAAAGAAAAGCAAAGCAACATTAATGTAAAAGTTGTCATCAAACTTAATACGCATCGGACAACTTTGACGCCTGGCGTACTTCACCCCGCCAGCCAACACTTTTGTTCCTTTATGTACATGTGTGAGTGCTTGTAGGCTACTTTGTTGTTGCTGCTGCTCCTTCAGCTGCTGTTGCTGCAGTGAAAGAGCCGCCCCCAACTTCGCCCTGCACCGCACGTCTATTTGTATTGAAGTTAATAAAACTGCCTTTTATGGCGCTCGGCTCAATATGTATTTTCATGGCCATTTGAGCGCCTGAAAGTATGCGGCAATCAAATTAAATGTTATGCACGCTTTTAAAGAGTCCCGGCTGCGATCATCGACAATGCGAATTGGCAATTTGGCAATGCCCACTTATGCCAATCAAGTGGCCAATGAAATCAAAATTTTGCCAGAAGCTTACGATTATAATTATGCAATCATAATGGCAAATCTTTTGCTCGACGCCTTTTATGTGATTTGCATTTTGTGCTCGTGTGCTTTTGCAGCTAATTGAGTTAAGAGCTTTGCTCCAGGCGGAATTTGCTCT
This sequence comes from Drosophila pseudotalamancana, assembly GCA_037075185.1. NCBI lineage: Eukaryota > Metazoa > Arthropoda > Insecta > Diptera > Drosophilidae > Drosophila > Drosophila pseudotalamancana. The sequence continues at coordinate 748,729 of JBAMCK010000142.1, forward strand.
CGCGATAACTGAATCTTATATGCATACTTATATATATATATATATATATATATATATATATATATGAATACGCTATGTATATATATTTTGATATCTATGACGCACAGTTTTGCATAACAAATTTGCTCAGCTCCAAAAATCCGCAAACTCAATTTGCGCCTCGCCCTGAAAAAGGAGGAAAATTTGAGAATTGTGTGCAGGAAAACCCGAACGACATTTGTCAATTTTATTTATGGTCACGTAGCGTTTCTATTTTCCTTTAGATTTTTCCTAATGGCCGCAAACAAGCAGCAACTACAATACACACAACTACAAAGAGCAGGTGTTAAAGGCCACTTAAGTGCTGAAAAATGTTGGGAGCCAGCATCCAGTACCCACCTGCTTAGTCCACCTGCCATAATTACCCGCCATTCAGCTCGAATACAAAGTGTTGTAGGTGTCTAGGTTAATGCACAAACAAATTGAATCGAGCGAACACCGAAGGCTGCCTTGAAACTTTTTTTAATTACTAAGAAAAAAAGAGTTTTTGCCTAATGGAAAACAAACTTATCATGGTCGAGATTAAAAAAAATGGTAGTTGCTTATCTGTAAGCAAAAAATTAAATTAACTGTATTTTATAAAGTTGAGCAAAACTGATAATAAGTTATTGCACATTTATGAATAATGTTTAAAACAGTGATTTTTAATCAAATTTGTTTAAAGCTATTATTTAAATTATTAAAACAATTCTTAGTTATTGAAAATATTGTATCTTTGTATTAAAATTATAGTAAATAATAACTGAATGGTTAGCTTGTTTCCAACAAATTATTGGGATAAGTATTGAAACAAATTGGCAAATTTGTTGTTATTTATGCTTAGTTAAATTGTAAATGCAAAACAGTTATGTATGTATAGTGATTGTAATTGAATAAGTTGTTGTTTTTATTACGAAACTTTTCTATTATCTCAGCTGGAGGCTAAGTAAAATTTAAATTAGAATCTAACAAGTCTAAAAGTGAAGGCAATGCAGTTGAATTTGTTATTGTGTACTTTTCGTTGCGTATTTGAACTGCTTTTAAAATTTATGTGATTGAATTTAGAATCAGGAATATGCTTTTCTGCATTCAAGTTGAAACATGTCAAATGCAGAACAGCAACAATGTCAGCAATTTAAAGCCGCAACACTTAAAGTGTGAAATCTGTGAGTGTGTGTGTGTGTGTTTGTGTGTGTAAGTTTATCTGTTTGTGCCATATTATGCCTTGTTAAAAATGCCCAAAGAGTGAAAGGACAACGCAGACTGAAGCAAAAAGTTGTGCAAATGTGCGTGAGTTTCTGTGTGTGCTTGTGTGTGTGTGTGTGTGTGTCATCATCGTGTTAACAAAAGAGCATACTCAAGTTTCATACGAAATGCAATTCCACTTTTGCGCACTTTATGTCAACATGTTGTACGTAAATCTTTGTGTAAGACTATGCCAAACGCTTTGCCCTGGGTTCAGGGGTGTCCTCGACTGTCGCACACTGGGACACTGTCCGCCTGGGTGGTATAGCTTACATCTTGCTATCTCCCTTCCTTTCTTCCTTCCCTCCCCTCACTCTCTCACCACCCATTTGTGTCTTTTGCCTCGGTGTAAAAGTGTCAAAAGTGCTTGAAATTTCAGCAGGCTTTACAGACTGTGAGACGAGGCCAGACCGGGCCGAACCGGGCCGGAATGGCAGTAGTTCGAGTAGAACTGGGCCAAAGAGCGGGTCCTGCAAAACTGGACAGTCGCCCGCCCGGGGCCTGGTTATGCGCTATATGCTATATGGCAGTCGTAGCTGCGTTCAGTTCCACTTTTATTTTATGCGCAAGCAAAAAGCTCAAATGCAGAAATCACGCTCATATGCTCAGTTGCATGCAAAGTCAAAAGTCTCTTTGAGTGCGTCCCACACACACACAAAGACACACACACATGAATATGCTGTGGGTGTTTTTTTTTCTTTTGCTAGCTTGAATTTGTGCTCCTTGCTGGCAAACATTTGATATGCGTATTTGTGTTGCGCTTTTTCTTTTGGCTGCTTTCCAAAATCTTCCTCTCCAGCTTCGTCGAGAACTGTTTAGGCGATGCAAATAAACAAACATGCCTCCAGACATGCTGCTACTGCTGCCACCCATTCCGCCCCACATGCAGGGGGCGTGAGGCATGGGGCGTGTCATTTGTGCAGTTGCCATGAAATATTTGGCGCTTGTAGCGTTTTTCACTTTGTGGCTGCAACCGAAAGCGAGAACCTTTACTTACCATCAAACCGGAAGTTGAAGGAAGTTCTCATGAAAACCAAAACAGCTGGCGTTGCCAGATGTCCTCACTTCTCACTTCTCACTTCTCACTCCTCACTCTCCTCTCAATGTAGCCCACCTTCTTACTGCTTGTCGCCATTTGTTAGGTATTCATTGTCTTTCTATGCACTACTCGAGCTGCAGTTGATTTAGATAAAATAAAGAGGTTTCCGATTGGCTTCGTTGATTTATGTGAAGATGGCTTTGAAGCTGGGAATCTATAAGTCTTTAAGTCTATAAATATTATCTGTTAATTATTTTCATTGAATTTTCTTTTACAAATCTGATATAATGATGGAATGTAATTTAACTTAATAGAATGTAATTATTCAAAACTTAGTTATTTTAATATATTATTTAATCTTTACGTATATGTTTCTAGCATTTGTATGTTTAAATAAAATCTTTTTTTAATATAGATATTATTTATTATATTATTATTTACACTTTATATATTAGTATTAGCAACAAATCGAATTGTAGCGTATTGAGTAGTCTGCATGGATGCCACAAAATCGAACCCGTACTCGATGCCCGCCCATGTGCATGTTGGCTGTGGGCGGGGCAATATAACTGTTATTGACACGGCATCATATTGAAAATATGCACTTTTTTGCGCTTTTCGATGTGCATGTGAGTTACTGGCAATGTTGTTGTTGTTTTCGTTGGTTGTTGGCTGTGCAGTTGGGTGCTGCCTCCAATGGTTGGGTAAATAAAAGCGACAACATGGCGTCGCATATATCAAAGTGCAGTGTCGTGCATATCTTATGCGTCTGCAGCCCCACCCCCAAGCAGGAGGTGTGCGGAGGAGGACATCATCATTATATTACACAGATAAACGCCTTAGGCAGGCAACTGTCAACTGCAGAGAGATGAAAAGGCGTTTGCCAGTCATGCGTGTGCATGTGTCGGTGTGTATGTGTGTGTGTGTGTGTGTGGATGTGTGTGGGTGTGTTCGCTGACAGCTTATGATTTTGTAATTAAATGCTGTTATTAACAAACATGGCGGCTACACCGGCAATACCCCAAAGGATGTGCACATGTATTATTTAGTCCTTGTGGCGATCAATCAATCTCAATTGATGGGATTCTGTGTGGAGAACATTTGAGTCAGTATTTATGTCTGCACTAATTAAAATCTATTAATCTTCAAAATATGCACATTGTTATAAACCATATTTCACACAAGCGCACACACACTCACACACTTGCCCACGCACACATACTTTCGCATTCGTAAGTTAATGTTGCATACTTCCTTGCGCCCAGTTGAATTCCTTTCAGTATCTGCATTGATTAGGTGTAAATTTATGCACTCTGCATATAATGTTTTACACTTGTTGTTGCTGTTGTTGTTTTGTAACAATTTCGAACATAATTTATTCACGTGTCTTTATCTAAACTTTGCGAACATTGCGGTTAAGAGAACTTGATTTCTGCTTCTTAAGTGCGACCGCAAGTCGTCATTAAACTTGAGGTTAAATCTCCAAATAGTTAGGTTGTGCGCCACACAGTTCTCTATTAAATAGTTCAATGAATATTGAGTAGTTTAAATAAAACGTGTCTCGACCATTGCATTATACCCTAACTTGAGGAGATCTCAACTTGTCTGTCGCAATAAAGCAAGGATTTAAGAATTATCCAAGCTATTTGTATTTTACTGTTGACTGCTCTCATATATAAACTTGTTCAGATTTTGATATGGTAAGTTATATATGTTAAATTTGTAGTATTTAACGCATGTAGCTCTACGGATTTATACAGTCGGATGTGGTATATTCTCCACATCTCCAGACTGCCTGCCACATTCATACGCACAGTAACATAATATTTCATTTTCAGAATAATCCATGCGTCTTTTAAGTAACCCTGTACGGTGTGACCAACTCTTGGCAAATGTAATTGTATAAAAGTTGTCAGCTGTTGGTTTAAAGTATGCACAATGCTCAATTGGGCGGCAAACAGCAACAGTTACTCATAGACTGACCTACCGCAAGGCCTGGCTCATCCCGGCCATAAATCCTTTACTGACCCCAAAAAAGAAAAAAAATATATGAACAGAAAATATATATATATGAAAATATAAACCCTGTTTTTGTGGCACAAGGGAACGTGACTGCATAATTTGCGTTGTCGTTTTCCGCTGCTCGGCAATTTTTCGTTTTAATTTTCATGTCTACTCGTTCTCCCCCTCTCATTCACTGTCGTTCTCTCTCGTTCCCTCTCGCTCTCGCTCTCGCTTAATTTTTGCACTCACAACTGACAGTCAAATAAATTATTACGCTGTCGTGTAAAAGCCGCAGAGATTAAGCAATTATGTGGCACTTAATACTGGACCTGGCCCACAAGGCGGCCCGACTGGTAATTTAAACCGTTCGCCATAAATTTTTGATTGCTAACTAGCATAACTATGGAACGCCCCTCGCACCTGTTCGCACAGGTGCTCGGTTACGCATGCTTAACCGCATTTTGATTGGCTGCTCGAACGAAAGTTTGCCGCAGCAGCCAAATGAAAACAATGGAAACAGTTGCTGCAGGTGCGCTCAGACTTAAGGAGCTGCAATATCAAAATCAAAATGTACATTTTCGCCGCTATAAACTCTTAACTGCAAGCCAAAAGTTGGCCATGTTGCTTTGGACTGGGTAAACAGGATGTATTGGTTTTGTGATGCAGTATGCAACAGGTAAGTGAAGGTGAAAAAACTATAATATTTATTCCTTCATTCATTCATTCATCTGTTCGTTGGTGGAAAAGCTGGTAGTTTGGAAACTACGAAACGTGGAGAGTTAAATTTAGAAAATAATGTTTTAAAATAATGTTTATTAAATGAGAATTAAGAATATAGTTTTAATACATCTTTGATACCCCTTGTAATAATTTAAAATAGATAAATAAAATAATTTTACTTTTCGGCAGAGTATCTTCAAATCGAATACTCCCCGGTTATAGAACACTGCACTGCACTGCTGGTTGTTTTTGTTATTAGCCGTTGGCAAAGTTTTGTGCGTGCGCGAAACCATAAAAGCCAACGATGTGGCAAAAGCCTTTCAGACGTTGCCACAAAATCGTTTTCCAATATTTCAAGAGGCAGAGTTGAGCGAGCTAAGAGTTGAAATGAATTTCGGGCGCACGCTTCTAGAGCAATGCAAGAATTCCATTTAAATTGCTTGTAATGCAATTCTATGATAAATAACTTGACCAACAACATTTTATGGCTGGATAGATTTTAATTTAGAATTTTCTAATTGCGTTATTGTTGTTGTTGTTGTTGCAGATATTGTTGTTAGTGTTGCTGCTCTTGCTGTTATACAATACAAAACTGTCGCATGCAAATCAATCTCAGCTGTCTCTCAGCCCCAGCTAGACAATTTATGCATGTTGGGTCCAGGCATTGTCCTTGCTCTCTTGTGTCCTTTTGCATCTTCAAAACTGTCTTCTATGTTTCATTACAATTTTTTGGACCCCGACTCTTCGCTGCTCACTCTTAACTCTTCACTCTTCACTCTCCACTCTTCACTCTCCATTCTCTATTCTCTCTATTCAGCTGTGCATTTTCAACGCTTTAGAATAGAGCCAAATGCCAAAGGAGCTGCTGTGCAGTGGGCCATGTCATTTGTCATTAAACACTTTGCGGGCGGGTCGGTCAGACAGCGGCAACAACAAAGAAACAGCTGTTGACAACGAGCCAAGCTTATGGTTAACATGGCGTATGCGCAATATGTTTGCTTATGCACATCTGTCTGCCCCGGCTTGTACACATTGTAAGCTTTACTCTTCATTGTTGTTGCTGTTGCTGTTGCTGCTGCTGCTGCTAAAACTGAGATTCTGTGTTCCCTGAATATGTCTCTATTTGTCCCAGTCTCTGTCTCTGGCCGTTTGTGTGTAGAGCAAAACCATAAGTAAAGATTTTAAGCGCCTTTGCTGGCAAATTCTATAGAAGGCAGCCATCAGCAAGTGTGGCAATCGCACCGGATATTCACATCTAACCATAAATTTTTTGATTCTTGACAACTCTCTGGTCTGCCTGATTAATAGACACAATCAAACTACGTTTAAGGTGCTTGCCCTGCAGCATATTCAAATAAGAGTGGCTGCAACATTTAGCAAATACACTTTGGCCAAAACATTATTTACTTCTTGTGAGTAAGAGCTAAGAGCTATAAAATTGTGAGCAATTTTACAAATTAAAGGCCCGCTGGCAATTCAGAACGAAGCCTACAACAAATAGAAAATGAAGTCTTGTAAAAGGCTCTCAACTAATCCACTCAAAGTTCTCCTGACCGCAGACCCAAATACTTAAAATTCAAATAGAATTTGGTTTTTATTTCTATTTGCCACAATTAAAATGCACTTTCATCTTCTCTGTTGACTTGCAACATGTGCTTGCCCCGTGGCAAGCGTCTCGCCCACTGCCATCAGTATTATTCCTGCTTAACTTTTAGCTTTATATTTATTTTATTATATAACTGAGGCATCTATTAGTGGCATGAAAGCGAGTTATATATAAGCGGAACAATAATAATTTGTATGTTTGTGTTACAAAACTTTTTCATTTGAATATTAGATGTATATTAATTTAAGTAATCTATGAACTATATAAATTTGTTTCTTTTTTAATGTTTTATTTATTTAAAATTAATACAGTATTGGGCGATATTCATGAAAAACAATTAACAATCTCGTTTGTTCGGTTCTTAGGCTCATTTTATTTTCGCATTCATTTCTATAATAAAGAAATAAATCTATATGCAAAATGAGTTTGTTAAATAAGTTTATGAATTTCAGATTTGGCAACTGTGCATCATTTTTACTTTAGGCGACTTTTAGTATGGCAATTGTATTAAATTTCAATATTCGTTATATAAAATAGAACGAGAAATGTTTTGCATTTAATATGCAGCAGGCAATTACCTTAAAAATTGCCGCCCGTCGACAACAATTTGCAGCTTCATTGTTAAAATGTTAATAAACATAAACTTCATGCTACATTTTTAACAACAATCACAACATCAACAACAGCAACATCAACAACAACAACAACAAGTGTCATTGGCACTTAAAGTTCAAGTGCAAATGCGGCTTAAAATGCAATTTATTCCAATACACTTTGGCATATTGAATTTGTGATTAGGCAAATAAACTGAATGGAATTACAAGTGTCATACAAGCTAACAGTTTATTGTAGCTGTGTGTGAGTGAGCAAATATGAAAAAGAAGAAGCAGAAGAAGAAAATACATTGTCATGTGTTTAGCTTAAGGTAAATATTCATAGGCATTACTTAAGCTTAATGGCAAGAGCAACAGCAAAAGAAAAAAATAAACGAAAAGCTAAGAAAATTCAAATGCCAAGTTTCACTTTGGACAAGTGTCTCGAGTGGGTGGCGGAAAGCGTGTGTTTTCCCAAAAGCAAATCAACTACATATGCGAAAATTTGCACTGCAAAAAAAAAAAAAAAATGAAAAGAAAAGTGGATGCTGGCAGGCGGGTGGGCGTGGCCGAATTGCTGTCACTGTCGTTTGCCATTGTTGTTGCTTCTGTTATCATAATAAATTCATAAATTCGATTTATTTTTCAATCAAAATAAATATGTCCCATTTTCATTGCCTGCAAAACTTGAATCAAATTTAGTTGATTTCGTTTGCAAATCTATTTTATTGATTGCTTATAGAAACGATTCAAAAATATGCGATATCATTGCCACAATTGAAAGACAGTGAAACCCAGCATGAAATTGAGATAAGCTCAATGGGGCAATAGTATAAAATCGCATTAGCAAATGCTACACTAAAATGAAGGCAAACTATTTTCGAGTCTGTTTTATCAGCATTAAAATCTTTCTATTATATTTTTTAAGTAGCTCTTGAATGGGGGAAAGATTTTCTTCAACAGACAGAACAGTTGTCTACATACGAACAATATTGTCTGTGATTAAAATAATATTTATAACAATGAGTCGCATTTTAGCGAAAGCTGCAAATCTCTAGTAGCAACAATGTTCAGTTGATTAAAGCAATTAAAATAATTTGGAAGCTGCTCGACAAAAGTATGTGGCCAAAACCCTGGAAGCAGGTGAATTACAGCCCACGTTGTGGTTGCTTTGTGTGTGTGTGTGTGGGTGTGTGTGTATGGCATGAAAAATCTGCATAGCAACAACATAAATTATGCGTTAAAATACCAGCGTCAGTGTTTTATCTTGTCTATCAAGAGTGTTTAGCAAGTTTTTGAAACACTGGAACCATTATGCAAATACGCATACGGCTGCGTGTGCTAGGCGGGAAGGGAGTGGGAAGCGCGGGGTGTGGCGCAACGGGTGGGCTCCCAATGGGCGGCAAGTGCTGCCCAATGAGTAAAGTATGAGATGGGTATAAGTGAATATAAACAGATACAGACTGGTATGTAAGTATATATCTTTATCTATATATATATTTTAATCTATATATATATAAATATATATAAAAAAACAAATATATATATATATTTAAATACATTTCCCCATGAGATAAACGACAAACACAACTTAAATTGGCTTCGAAGAAGTTATGCACATGTTAGCAGTTGTTTAGCAGCGCAACGACTGTTAACGGCTTATGGTAACAGTGTGAGTAACACGCAACTGGTTAACAGCGCAACGACTGTAAAAGACTTATAGCAGCAGTCTTCCAATGGGAGCTGCATGAGAAACAGTTGAAGTTTGAAGCCACTTAACAGCGCAACGTCTGATAAGGCTTACAGTAACAGAGCGAGTAACAGTTGTGTATGTGTGTTGTTGGTAGTTAACAGCACAGCGATTGTGATGCTTTTACAGTAACTGTGGGAGTACAGTGCGACGCTTCCATAAATGAACGCTTTTAGGGGAGAAGCTTCCAGGCTGGGGTAACAGCAACAGCAGCAACAGCCTCTGTTAAATGTGCAGCTTTAACAGATCTGCTGTCGCCGTTGTCGCCCACAGCTTTTTGCAAAAGTAATTTGCAAAAAGTGAAACAAAATACAAAAAATAATACAAAAAATATATAAAAAAAAAGCAAAGAACAGAGCATAATGCAAAATAAAATCAACAATTATGCTTCACTTTGCGCACGGTAATTATGGAAAAATGTCAACAAGCTTGGCCGTGTTGTTGTTTTTGTAGGTTAAGCACGGCTAGGGCCTTGGCCACTGTTGGTTTTTAATTTCAAACACGGAAACTGGCAAAAGAAATGAGAGCTGGCTGAGGGGCTGAAGGTGGGGCTTAGTCGGTGCTCAAAGGATATACGAGAGCGCACTCAAAGTTGCGTTTGTTGCATTTTATGGGAGCGCAAGTTGACACCAGTAATTAACATAAGACAAAAGGCAGCGAGTCCAGTTTTAAGTGTTGCGCTCTTTGCCGCCGCTTTGCACTTAACAGTGATTAAAGTAAATTTACCTGAAGTCCTTCACTGTGTTTGTGTGTTTTGACAGAATCTGCGTGAGCATAGAAAGCAGTGCCCTGGCTGGGTCGTGGTCGTGGTCGTGGTCGTGGTCTTGTTCTTGTTCTTGGTCTGGGTCGCTGGCACCGCTTTAAGGCATTCACAGAGGTCGCATTGCACTGCATATAGCTCTGCTTAATGTTTGTTTGTGTTGTTGTTTGTCATTTCCGGTTGTCGCGCACAAAAGTATGCAACTGCTAAGCGAATGCTCGCCAATGCATCAGCGTCAATATTGGCACATACTGTCACTCGGCTTTGCCAAAATACATCCAAACTGATATCAGCTCAACTATAAATAACTCTGTATATACATTATGTATATGCATGTGTGTATGTGTGTTTATATGTTTGTCTGCCAAGTGTGTGTGCTAATATCGGTTACTTGGCGGCAGCCATAAGAGCATCTAAATTGACATTTTGGTTTGGCTGCTGAGGAGCCAATATGACGTTAAGGTGTGCGACAATGCATATAAACAAGATACAAATATACATATAAATGGGCAGTTAAGCACATATGTTTAAAGAAGCATATATATATATGAACATTAACAGTATGATTCGATTTGCTAGAAAATTAGCCAGAGAATTGTCCAACCCAGACTGAAGGCAAAGGTTAGACATATTCTCTAAATGAAGTCAAAAGGTACATTTTTTCAACAGAAATTCGAGCTGAATTCTTGAGCCTTTCGGTCGTATCACAGCCTAAGCTTAAAAGTTTTGTATGTCAATGTCCTTTTCAATAAATTGTAGTTTATGATTTCCTTGTTGTGCTCACTCTTTATGATATTTTCAAGAGTTATTTTGGGTAAGATTTCAGAAATTCATATTTCAAAGAACAGAACGAATGCAGTTGACATTTTTACGTCTTTAAACTTTACGTTTTTCGATGTGTGCTTTTCGATTTGTGTGTCCTTCACCATATGCCCCCGTCTAAAGAATCAGCAAAAAGGTTGCCCATTGAACATTTCATAATGGCGAGTGAAAAGGACACTTTAGCAGTTCAAACGGCTTCAAAGTGACAACAACGACGATTCCGTTTTGTTTTATATTTGATCCCACCTTAACACGTGTAAGCATTGCTATCCGCCGGAGTGCCACACTCTGCTGCCATTCCGTGTGGATGGCCGTAATTTAATGCCACTTCAAGTGAGTCTAAAATATCGAAATTGTGCGTAAAAAGTGGGCGCCAAATTTTGTTTTTCTTTTTTTATTGCAGCTGAAAAATTAAGTATTTTGTTTCTGGCGGCAACACATAAATAAATTCCAAGAGAAGTTTTATGGTAATTCTGGAGTTTTCTTTAAAGCAATTTGTCTTGAAATAAATGGTTAAAAATACAAAAAGCTGTCAAGCAATAAAATAAAATTAAAAAGAGCATTTAATATGAAATAAAAAATGGCTGAAATATATATTTTATTTTTTTTAGATAATAGCTCTTAAGTACAGCCCATTTGTACGTGAGACTGATATATATTTAATTTAATTTTGCTATTTATTAGCTTAAATTGACTTTATTCTATTTTAACAACATATAAATCAAAGGTAAATAAATTTTAAAAAAATATATATATATAGATACATGTATATATATATATATATTATATGTTTCTTCAAGTTATTTTAACTTTTTCATTTTAAGTTGAGTCTATTCTGCAATTAGATTCTTAGGCAAACCAATTTTGTAAGCACTTCATTTCGAGCAGAAGCACATATTACGCATACGTCAGGATGCACACACGCGGTGCAAATGCCTGAAGGTGGCTAAAAGTATTCGAAACTGGGCCAGAATACCGTTGCAACATTGTTGTAGTTTTTAATGGATTTTCATTAAGTAAAAAGATGGAGAGCGAGAAATAGAGAAAGTGCGAGCGAAAAGCTCTTAAGAAGTTGATTACAGAGATGGGAAGGCACGAGGCAACTGGCCAAAAGTTTATTTGGCCATTTAGTGGCCCAAAGATGTTTTACTTAAGAACCGAAATGATATACGTGTGTGTGTGTGCGTGTGTGCAGCATTTATCTATCATGTTTGTAATCACTTTTCATTAGGTTTTGTGGCTGAGACTTTTGGGTCTGATTCTGACTGCGGCTATTGCGAATGGCATTCGCATAAAAGATTTTCGCACATGCTCGAGAATTTTCAAGTGTAGAAAAAAACTTTTTTAATTGGAAAACACATTTAAGTGGATTTTGTGTGCACCCACACACACATGCACACCCTTTTTGGTGTGTGAAAGTTTTAATGCTGTTTATTTTCCCCCTTTCCTTTTGAAAAGTATCGCATTTAAAGTACGAGCATAGCAAAAACTTTTGCTCTTATTATTATTGGTGTTGCTGTTGTTGTTGTTGTTGCCGTTGACTTGTTTAATGTGCATTGTGCAATCGCAATTATGAGCCAGAGCTGAGCATTTCCCAGTGCATTACTAACTCATGCTTTATGCATAATGTCGACTTTCATTTCATTAGTTGCCCAACTGCAATTGCAGCGCATAAATAAATGTTGTTTTATATTTGGTTTCTTGTTTGTTGTTTTTTCTTCGACTTGTTTTTTTTTTGTTTTTTTCTGCATTTTTTATTTGCCACACTGGAGATTCCTGCCAAAGTAGTAAACAACATTTTAATGTTTTTAATATTTCACAGCTTGCTGCGAAGTGTGGGGTGTGTGGCATGTGGCATGTGGCATACGGCGTGTGGCGTGTGGGAGCTGCTTACTGCAGCTGGTTGCATCTGCATGGCTGCTGCGGCATATTAGCCAAGTTCGAAGGCAGCTCTTGGCTCTCTTTGCTGCTTGCTATTAGGTGGCAGCAACTCTCCAGTCAACATAGCTCATTAAAACTTCGCTTCCCTTGCTCGTCTATTCACCGAGCACTTTCAACAGCCGTCCCTCCTCCTGCTTCTCCTCAGTTCTGGCTATATTTTTTGCCCGTCTGACAGCCCACAAACGCCCAGTTTATGCACAATTTGTTTAACTTTGGACGGCGTTGCAGGACTCTGTTTACAAACATGAAAAGCACATGAGTTGCAAAGGTAACCAAACTAAGTGAAAGGTATCTAAACATGCAACGCACTGAAGCCTAAGTCTGCTTAAGAGAGTTATTTGATCTACAGCAATGCGACTAACATACCCCTTTTGACTCTAGTTCTAACCTGCCTTTCATTCACAGGTGTTGGCAAGGTGAGACGAAAGTTTAAACTACATGTTACAATGTTTTTTTTTTCTCCGCCAGTGTAAAATGTTTTCCCGTCCAGTTGGCCACATGGCAAGCAACTGACGCTTTGTGTATGCGCACATAATATAAGTAAGTGGAGCTGGCCAACTGGCCAATTAACTGGGCCAAAAAAAAAAGAAGAGTAAAAGAGTAGCCAGACAGCTGCATAACATAGACATAACAGAGCATACGTACGATAAATTAATTTAAATGAATGGAGCTGTACCATATTCACACATATGAATGTATATGTGCTATGTGTGTGCGTAAGGCTGGAAGGACTCAAGAAGCAACAACTTATGAGCGAGGTAAAAAGGCAAGGTAAAAAATTATCGCACTGCGTGTCTAAGACGCAGCGAGGCAGACAAAACAAACTGCGCAGACAAAGCCAGACAATGAGAAATTCCAACCACTGCAGTTGGATGAGTAAGCACCCACACACACCCACATGCTCACATGCACACTATAAGAATGTGTGTAAGCGTAGTTGAGTCATTTGTCTGGCTGACTGCGAAGCCGTCTCATCAGTGCTCGCAAAAAAGGGTAACAACGCATAGTTATTTATCATGTTATAAGTTATGATGTCAGCGCGTTGGCATTATGTGACTGATAAGCGCCAGAAAATGAGGATAAACACACACACACGCATACACACCTACACACACATGCACATTGATAGACAGCTTTCGCAAATAACGCAAATGAAATGAAAAATCGAGGTGTAAAATCTTTGACGTTGCTGTCATTTGTAGTCAGCGTAGGCTGTACAGGCAGCACTCTCTTTCTCCTTTTGAATAATGTCTGCTGCCTTTGTAACAAGACATAATACTTTAGTTGGGAGTGCCAGACTAGTAGATATCCTGAAACCGAAGGCCAGCTGAAAGTAATAAAATAGTTGCTCTTCTTTGTCATATTATCTGCGAATTCTGCCATACTTAAAGAAAAAATGATGACATATCAAAGATATATTAAACAGAATATATGCATATAAAAAATATTATAAAATGGCCATGACCTCTGCCCGTTACATAAACTTTGAGTGAAATATAATACCCTATTTACTCATTTTCAATGGGTTGATGGTATAAAAGGAAGTCGCCCACACATACACTCGCATTTGCATAATAAATGAAATCGACAGACGCACAGCTCGCAACTTGCCACGAGATGCAAATGAAAAGTTGAAGCCAAGGACATGCAACCCAAGCCTCAATGGGACACAGCTGCATACTTGCCGAGCCAAAGGCTTGGCGTTTGGGCTCGCATTCAACTTGGCCGCTGAGTGTGGCCCAGAGCTCAAGTCAAGTCCAAAAGATGTGGCAGCTGCAACAAGGCCAACAGCAAGGATATTTTAAGGGTGATGACAAACTGCACACATACATATGTGTGCCTTATCATTGCATTAGAGACCAAATCCAGAAGTTGTCTAGTTAAAAATTGTTAACTGTAAGCGTGGCTCATTTCTAATGCTGGCCAATTTATGTGCCAGTCAATTAGGCAAAACACTTTTTGCCACTGGGCTGCATAATTTACGAACCTAGCCGAGAAAATAAAAGAGTAAGTGCGAGAGAGAGAGGTAGAGAGAAAGAGAGTTGACTTTGAGTTGGCAGCTACAAATTAAAAGCTTTAATAAATATTTGATCAACATTTTGCCGCTCTGTAATCTGCCGCATTTTGGCCACTAATTTTGCCTCGAGACAAATCCGCCTACTTCCGAGTACTCGAGGCCAGCCGCTGAGCGCAATTGAAGGCTTGTTTAAGTGAAGTCAGAGCCTAATTGAAATATTGACAGTTGGAAGCCCGTTGAATTCCTATATTATGCAAGCAGCAAGCAAATAAATCAACTACAAAGTATGCCAATGGCAATGACGGGTTGCTAGATACCCTTAAATTTACAAATTAATCTAAGGCAGAGTTGTTGCCTAAGCGAGATGTATTTTATATATTACTATATTCTAATATATTCCTGTATACATACATTATGAGTATAAAACGTTGAATCATGACGGAATAAAAATATTTCACATTCTAGAATTTTAATTTTTTAATAATGTCGGCCCTATTTTATTAAAGGAGAATTGTGTCTTTCAGATCTAATCCATTAATGAGTTCATTGAAAAGAATTACTTATCTTATGAACTGATCAGAACCTTTGTTATTCATCAAATAAAAGCATACTTCCCAACTCTAAGTAAAACTCTTTTGTAGGCTGCCCTTTTTCATTAGTTTATTACTACAGGGTGTATAAAAAATATATAAGAAGGCATGCCGCAAAAACTGTTGATAAGGGGCAACGCGCAGTTTCAAATATTCACTTTAATTTATAATTTATCGGCTAAGGGCCAAAGTTTGACTTTGAAGCCGGGTGGATTGTTGGCGAAACTGCGGATGAACTTTGATTGTGCTAATTAGCAAATTGGCGCTTTGGCTGGCCACAAATTTTGGGGCGACTGCCACGCCCCATGGGCAGAATAAGTGTTGGCTCAGCACGCCTTAATGCCACACACCTGCATCCCATTTTATTCGCCTCATTGTCAACGGCAATTTGTTGGCAACATAAAATGAAGTGAAAAGGGTAACCAATTTTGTCAGCCAGCCGTTTCTTTCGTTTTGGCCACATAAAACGCACAATGAAATTGCCTTTGCGGCAATAGTTTCTCCTTCTTTGGAGCTCACACTCACACACGCACACATTTATTTATTTTTTTTTTAGCTTTTATTATTGTTAGTTCTTCTTCTTTTTCTGTCAGGTAGAACGTAAGCTTAGCAAACATTTTGGCTAACATGCAAAAAAGTGTTAGTATGCTCAACGCGCGGCACACTCTGCCATCAAAAATGTCCTTTTACCACACACGCATGTTCCTAAGTGTGCGTGTGTATGTGTGCGTTGGCTTCCATATATGTAAAAATTCAGACGTGATGTAAATTTCTATTGAATGCTGAATGGGCAGAAAAAATATTTTTAATGGTCTTTGGGCAGCAACAGCAGCCGCAGAGGCAGCCCCGTTGACAGTTGCATGAATTGATGGGCGGAAGGGATGGTGGGTGGTCGAAGCTGTTGGGATATGGCCAGTGCAGACAGTAGATATGTAAAGCAGAGTCATGCGTTTAGTTTAGAAAGCCAACAATTCGTGCGGCTAGTTAAAGCTTTGCTGCAGCCTAAAAGTATGCTACAACATTTTTGTTTCACATAAAAACATGATTGGTTGCAAATATTTTGTACGAAGAATATTAAATTATACCACAGACAGCATAATAAAATTGTTTTACTTTTCCAGCATAGTCTAAATATTTGTTTAGTTATGATATTTTACATAACACAAGAGTAAAATAAACTCGAAGAAAATATGCAACAAGAGTTCAAGAAAACGTGTGTGACAGAAATTAAAATATGATATAGGAAAATTGTAGAAATCTGTGTAAGAATGTCGTAGCTTAAAAACTACATCCCAGTCACACATTTAACTTAGAAATCTAAATAGTATAAATAATTGTACAAACATTAAATTTTTAACAGAATTTTAGCTGTAAACAACTTTTTAAGTTTATCATGCCGGCTTAGCTATATACATAAGCTAGTTGTCAATGTCATAATTACGTTTTTAAACTTACGTTTATTAAAAAACAAACTGACACAGATACGAGTACACACTCACACACACACGTGAACAACTAAACAAGCTTATCAAATCAAGTGAATTCACATCAAATACATTTCTGACCTTGCAACTAGAGCAAAAACTAAACAAAATATTTTTTGCATAAACTAAACGAAATATTTTATGCAAAAGCTATACAAATGCTGAAATACAATCATAAAGGAATGAAATGCTGATGATGAAAAAAAAAAGCGAGTTGTACCGTTAGATGTCATAATGTTGTTTTGACAGGCGAGTTTAAAGCTCAATCGATTGTTTCGGCCACAGGGTGAGCAATGAAACAAAACCGTGGGTGTGTTTGTGTGTGTGTGTGTGTGTTGAGAGTGTGCAATTGTTGTTGTATTTGCGCATATATTTGAATATGTATTGCATTTGGTGTTCTTGCATAATTTGGCATGTAAAACATTTACAACAATGGATCACAATGCGAAAGCATGTAAATATTGCATTTGATGCTTGCCAAGCTGTTCGGCTTTTCATATTGATTGCAATTGTGTTGTTGTTTTTATTGCTGTTGTTGTTATGCCCTGTAGTTATAGCATGGTTTCGAAATGGTATCACGGCTGTGATCTTCTAATCTTCCAAAATGTAAGCTGCATGCTGTGCAGCTTCAAAGTAATCTGATTTATTATATGAATATTTTTACTTTGGTACAGGGTATTTGTAATCGTTGCTTACAACTGCCTTAATGTTGTGCTTAGGCACTGCTGTTATGCAAGGTTTGTCATATAATTATGTGCTGTAAAATTCCTTAAATTAAATATGGTATTTCTCACCCACCCAAACACATATACACACATACCTACAGCTCTCATTGTTTATGGCCTGTGGCTGCTGCTGACATTGTTTATACGAAGTTCCATTTTTTATAATCTGATTTCATTGCTATGGCGCACAAAGGGTATACGCTGTATTTGAATTTGTGTAGCAGATAAAGTGTAGTCTTTTTTTGTAGATACCTACTGAATTAATTTTAAGTTTTAGGGTAGTGTGCCTCGACACTAACATAGAGTTGGCTTCGACATTCATGTCATATAAACGTTATAAGGATCTGATATCTTCAAGGAGCCACTCGTCTCGCTGCTTAGGGTATCTTCCAGTCTGGCATTAGTAATTAAAGCACACTTATTTGTTTACCTGCTCGGTTGTGCAGCCTGTTTATGTTTCGGTGTCAGAGCGTCGCATTTTTTATGCAAATATGCCAAGTTTATAGCGCCTGCTTCATACTTTCTACTATCTGCCTTGTGTGTGTGTGTGTGTGTGTGTGTGTGTGTGTCTTGCTGCCTTGTCATATTTATTTATCGAGCCACAAACTATGCGGCAAAGTTCTTTGGCGTCGTTTTCACACTCGCTGATAGCTCGAAGCGATTCCGTGCATTATTTATTTTTGCAGCATAAGTTTTCTGCTGCAGCTGAATTGTTATTTATGCTGACTTTGATTTTCGCTATGCAATGTTGTTTTTGTTCTGTTTCTAGTTTCTACTCGATTTCAAGTCTATTCCTTAAGCGGCGAAAACATTTCACAATCCGGCGTTTGATTTTTTCCAGCGATTCTCTTTATTCTATGCTTGCTTCCTATATTTTTTTTTTTTCATATTTGCGAAGCTTTCCGTTTCACGTTCTCTCTGCTTATTGCTTTTATTATCATTTGGAGCTTCTTTCATAAGCTTTTAGTTCTTTCTGCTCTGTCTGTATATTAACTTCGATCTGAATTGTGCATTTCTTCTTCTTTATTTCGCTCCGTTTGTTTCTTTGCTACACACTTATTAGCTTCTTTTTTTGCGATGCCTCCGTTTTATGAGCTTCGATTTTTAACTATATTTAGCTTCTTGCTGCTCCTATTGTCTTCTTCTTTTTGACTTCCATTTTGCATTTTATCTATCTGCAGAATATTTTCTTCTTTTTTTTTTTACTTTGTTTCTTTTGCTTATTGCTATTCCTCGCTTTCTACAGTTATATCTCAAATCGCTTCTTGCGTTGCTTCTCACTTAGCCACGTTGTATTGCTGGTTGTAAACCAACTGAAAGCATTGTATAATTTTTAATTTTGTTGCTTATTTCAATAAAAGAGCAATTTACAAACATAAGTCTACCTGGCAGTTATATAATGAAATGGGCCATTGCCGTTAACCCTCGGTCGAGGCTCGAGTGCTATGCCCAGATACTATATATAACTGTATCTCTATGCAGGCCGTGAAGTAGCACAGAGCTTGCTTATGGGCTGGCCATAAAAGCGCTTTTATTGCTCATTTGACAATATGGTCACCCCTTATGATACCCCTTGTGGATTCTGCTATTGCTGTTGTTGTTGTTGCTGCTGCTGCTGTCGGTAAATCTAAATAATTTGGCAATTTTGTGCTGATTTTATTACATGCCGCAGAGGTACATTAAAAACGCAACATTTTCGCCAAACAAGTCGATGAGCGTGGATTATATTTTGGACGTAAACACTACGTATACGCAATTTCTCTGGATATCTGGATATTCCATTAGTGAGACAAAAAAGTAGCTGGCATAAATTATGAGTGCAACAGGAGATATGAAAATTGCTAATTAAGCGACGGCCTGCACCAGGTAACTACCAGGTAAGAAAAATCTAAAGCTTAACCACAAAAAAAAAAAAAACAAAATAACAAAAAACTTGCTACCCAACTGTAAAGTTATTCATTTTATGGCAGGCGCCTGATTAAACTTTCCGGCTGCACTTTTGTACGGTTGCAGGCGGCAACTAAATGTGCTTAACTTCATGTGAATTGCTGCGGGCGACGAGAAGAAGAAGAAGAAGAAGAAGAAGAAGAAGACGACGACAAAAAGTAGTTGTAGCTTAAATTTCTCTCAGCCTCTGAAGAACCGTCAGGCAAATTAAGAACTCCATGCGGGCCCGAGAAATTATAATTTCTGTGGAAAGGGAAATGTCAAGCGAACAGCTAATGAAAATTCATGGAACTTACTTCATATTACGAGTGGATACAAATGCTATGGGATTAACATAGAGGCAGCCCAATTTGTGGCCTTTCAACAAGGGTATTCGAGCTTGTAAATGTACTTTTCACTATCAAAAAGATGATAAAGCCTTCTACAGAAATTGTATCCAGGTATGTGATAGAGTATTCACTTCTTGGCTTGTAATATGTACTTTAATGTAATTTATTTCTTAAATTGTATGCAGTTGCAATTTTTGAACATTTTTAATTGCAAGTTTAAAGCGAGGGCTGTGGCCAAAATGCACATTTCACATTCAGCCCTTTGGTCAACAAGTTTTTAATTATAAAATAACTTTGACTGGTTTTACAGGCTCGGCAAGTGTTTTGAACATGTGCAAAAGAATTACGTATGCCAACCAACAGCAGCAATAACACTGTCCTACACTGTCCTACACGAGGCGGGGCTCAATTGATGGCAATGCTGTGTAATTAGCCACAAATTGTTTAGGCCTAGTTGCACACGCTAGCAGATGTTCAGATGTCCGGCTAAAATCCAAATATGCACACAGCCAAAACCAAAGATGACAAAATTTTGGCCATTCAATGTGTTTGCGTGTGGGTGTGTGCGGTGTGTGTGTGTGTGTGCTTAACTGTATTTGGCCAATTAAGTAGGCTACTCTCGTACACAGCGGCTCATGTCCACGCAAATTAAAATAACATTTTTTCCCAGCATCAAACTGTTGAAATTTTGTGGCAGCCGAACTTGCAACTTGTCGCAATTGAGCTTTTATGTACGTACTCTATGGCGCACGTATCGTATACGCAATTAAGCAGGCTGGCTGCAACAGCTGCAACAGCTGGTTGCAAAGAGTGGCATGTAATAGAAATTATTTACAAATACACCTACACACACAGACATATAGATGTGTGTTGCTCACTAGTTTAATCGATTTTTAGAGAATTATTTTTGAACATAGGGTTCGATGGATGTAGTTGTGTGCTCCAAGGGCCATGGCTATCAGTGTTTCAAAAAATAATTGGCTTAATAGTGTGTAAAAATATTTTGATTTTTTTTGTATTTAAAAAATTTTAAAATCCATTCACAAAACAAAAAATTAAACAAAATAGATATCTCTTTCTATATAAATATATATAAATAAATATAAAAGGGTAGAAATATGTTGAAAGTTTTTAAATGCTGAATATCTGGAGCGATTTTCAAATATTAGTTTAAAATACAAGCAAGTGCATCTCGCCAAGGCTAGCTGTTGATGTGTGGATAATTTTCAACTATATTACATGCATTCAAAAAATATAAATACATACATATAAATTTTCAGTTAGGCAGCTGAAGGTGTCTTCATGTAATAAAGATTTATATTTTATCAGTAGCTTATTTATTGTTTTGTTTTGATAAAATCGTACAGAAATTACAAAAATTCATTTCTGGGTAAATGACATAAATAAATACTTAGACTTATTCGACTATTCGCAAAAAAACATTTGCACTCAATTTTTGACTGCAAATGACAATGAAACTGCATTGAAATGCAGTTGTTGCGTATACGCCACGTTTGCTGCAGCGCCAGACACGACATTTCAGCCATTTTAGCTATTTTAGCCATTTCAATGCATCGCAAGCAGTTGTTGGCTGCTTGTCGACGTCGGATGCATCCCGGAGTGCCTTTTGCTTCTGGCCCTTGCCCTAACCCTAACCCTAACCATGGCCCTGGTCGTGGTCCTGGCCCTGACTCTGACTCCGACTCGGTTGTCTCCTTTTGGCTGTGTAACAGGTGCAGGCAGCAGCACATTTTCTTCTTCTTTCATTTTTTGTTGCTGTTGTTTCTGCTGCCACAACTCAATTTATTTCAACATGTACTTTTGAAACAATGAATTTCACTTTAGTTGCTAATGGATTTTGTACGATGCAGGCAGCTTCTGTGTGTCCTTTGAGTGTGCCTGCGTGTGTGTTGTTTTTGTGTCTAGCTATGGTTATTTCTTCTTTTTTTTTGGTTCGGGTCAGCTGCCAAGAAACTGCGTGAGACAGGCAAAAGTTGCAGTACTCGAGTGTTCTTCATGCTTCACTGCAGCCACGCCTTGCATTAATGCATTTTGTTTGCTTTGGCGAAATTACGCAGCACGCACACACACACACACACACAATGACAAATGAAAGTTGACTTATTGAGACAAACGGCAGTTGGCAGGACTCCGAGTTGGTACCCTTTAATGTGACAGCCTGCTGCCACGCCCACCTGCATTAGGCAAATGCAAATGAGTGGTGCTCTTCCTGATGCCAACAACAATGCAATTAAAATGAACCCACAGAGCGAGACACTGACTGAGAGAGGCGTTGCTTGCAATCAGGCTCAGGACTTCGACACTTGATGTGTCAACCTGGATGCTTAATTAATTTTCTTTCAAATTACAGTTGCCAGCATTTGTATTCAGTTTTATTCGTTTCACTGTTGATTCTATAAAGTAAATTTTCAACTAATGTTTTGTTGCTGTGTGGTTTTCCCTTCCTTACTTTTCAGTGCAAATACCTCACTTCAAAGCTTTGTCTTGCTGCTCTTGTTTCGTCCTTGCTGTCATTGTCATTGTCATTGCCGTTGATAGACTGACTTTTATGCTCTGTTTATATTGCTGCCAAGTTATTTGTGCCTCCAGCCAGACAAGAGTCGCATAATAAAAGATGCCATGCTGCACATTTTACTCTTCTTTAGACTTTCACTGATATCAGATCTTTATCTGTCCCTGATAAAGTTAACAACACTTACTACAAGTTGTTCTCTCGTAAATAAAGGTACTGAAGCTCAGCTTATGAAAAACCCTTTCGAATTGAACCCATAAAAATTATAAATATTTTAAAGGAGACACGCATTTTGGATAACTCATTTTGAAGAAGATAGAAAGTTGAGCTTCGAAATGTTTACGAATAAATGTGATTGTAACATGTATAACAAGTTTCATTAAGATCGAATAAGAAACAAAACAATTATAGTTTCTCGCATTTGTGCACACTCATGCATATAAATTTGTATTTATTTATTAACATAAGCTTCTACTGGGTCAACTATTGTGCCTTTTTAGCTGTAGACATGCGTTTGGCGGCCAATTGATCGGCTCCAACTGTGATAAGAACTGTTCATCAAAGACTTCTCTCTATTAACTCATTGTTTCGCATGCTGTGTGGCGTTTGATGCAGATTTTTCATTTTCGGCAAAAGCATGTCTGGCCATGTTTGGACATAAAATGTCAAAATAGCGCTACCAAAATAAAGTTGCTAAAATTCTATTATACTAGATAAGTGAGAGTAGTCATTACTTATTTATTTATTAGTTGCGCACGACAGTAGAGAGAAGGTAGAGTTTTTCTTGGTATGAGGAAATGGCCGCAGATGTTTTGCTCCTCTGCACTGCCTGCTAAGTCTGACAGACAACAGCTGCACGGTTTACTACGGATTGAGGGTGGTCAACTAGTGAAAGCTTCTACCCAGGGTGATTCTACCTGATGGGTACCTGGAAATAACTGTAAATTCGCGTTCGAAATCAGCGACAGCAGATGGTATGATCTTTTACACAATCCTAATTGTACCTGCTAAGCCTGCAAGACAGAACACCTGCGAAATGTACCGCGAATTGTGGGTGGTTGACTAGGGTTTCTACGTAGGGCGTATCTACCTGTGAGGTATCTGGGAATACCTGTAAAGTCGCGTTCGACCGCAGCGACCGCAGGTCTTCTATATCGCTTTTACCTAAGCCTGCAAGGCTTAGCTTGTGGGAAATCAATAAGGGATAGCTTCCACTCGACCCAACTCTACCTGCTTTGTATATAAGGAGGACAGCATTTCTCGAACCACATCATTCGAATCTTAACCACTGTAAGAAATGGAGCAAAAGTCAGGATCAGAAGCTGTTACTTGCCGCGTGCTGATGGGCGAAGAAAAACGACAATACATACTGAATTCGCCAGCAGAGTTCCCCGATCAAAGGTTGATCTTGGAGCAGTCCTTTGAAATGCCAAAAGATGACAATGTCTATTCAGAGGTTTTCAAGATGGACCACTTTATCATAACTTGTCTGCCGGATTACCAGGACGTTAACAAGAGGAAATTCATTAATTTGTGCGTCCGCCAAATGTACAAACTGAATGGCATCGGTAAAAAGATGGGTTGGCTGCCCAGCAAAAAGGTTTTCACAAAGCAGGACCTCATGCTTCAACTGGAATGGTGTATCTACCCAGACCAGACAATAAGGAATCCGCGAGTCGAGAGACTCAGACGACAACTTTTCCTGGAGCCACAGAGTAAGCGTAAGTCTTCAACTCCTCGTCGAGCACAATTGTGTGGCACCGAAGTGTACCACTTCAAGCCATTGCGCGCTCTAATCGGACGCCCTTACATAAGACGCGGCTATTTGAACTCGGCCCGCCAAGTGGCACTCAACTCGTTAGTTTAATTAAAATTATATTTTTTTCATTCTTCAATATGTATTGTATCATAATAATATCATCTATAATAATATCATATCATCCATGTTAGCTTTAAAATATTTCTGAAATTAATAATAAAATTCAAAAAAAAAAAACAAAATCTTTTAAATAATAATATAGAGGGAACAAATTCAGGATATCTCTTAGACGTGCACTCTAGACTAGAGCTTACTTACATTTTAATTTTCCTTATAATATTTAAATTATAATTAATGCATTTGAATTCTATGATTCGATGTTGAATTGATTGCCGATGACAATTAACATTGCATTTGGCACAATTGCAATGGGAACTTCGCAAAGTTCAATCTGTGGCCCGAAATTCGGGTACGAATCGTCGTGCCAACAGTTTCAGTTTGTTACCGATGAGGCTTAGTTACCGATGACATGTGTCAGATGCAATCAAATACGCTTTCAAAGCTTAAACGCTTTTGCGGCACTTCGTGTAAATTTCAGACAACCTGCCACAGCAACTGGCACAGCAACCAGGTGAAGGGAAAGCGAAGCTTTCTCCTTGTCACATGGCCCAAATTTTAGGCTGCACTCGGGCATGTGTGTGTGTGGGTGTGTGTGTGGGAGAATGTGTGCCTGTGAAAGGCACCGAGTTTGGTTATGCTTTTACTTTTGTGGCATTGCTTACTAATTGAATTAATGTACACAATTTCCAAACAAAGTTTTCGACAGAGGGCAGGTGAGGTTGAACAGGTGAAAGACAGAGCGGGTGCTCTCGAATTCTTGTTGCTGGCACGACACATGTGCGCGATTGAAATTAGTTTTGGCAACGCCGAGCGAATTGAATTTGTCACCCCCGACTGCTCCGCTTAGACTTTCTTCCTCTCTCCCTTTCTCACGCTTTATCTCTTTCTCCATTTGTTGCGTTGCGTTGCGTTGCGTATGTGTGTGTGTCTGTGTGTGTGTGCCAAGCAATTTGAAAACAATTTGCTCGTTTAATGCCAAAACATGTAAAGTTTTTTAATTGTCTACAAATTGGCAACATTTGCAGCAGGCGGCAGAACGAAGAACGAAGGGACGAAAAGAGAGACGCTCAAAGACAAAGACAAAGCCAAAGCCAATGCCAGAGCCAAAGCCAAAGCCAAAGCTAAAGACATTGAAAAGTCGTCACCAAAGTTGGCGTCGCCTTCTGGCCAAAATTGTTGGGCGTCACATGTTGCACTTGGCGCCCGTTCGCAGCCTTTTAATTATATTTAATTGAAATTCGAAACCACAAGCCGCATTCGTCTTTTAAGCGAATTTCTTAATGTTCCGCGAAGCAGTTAAAATTACGTTTGCGCCTATTTTTTCTTTCTTTCGTTTCCATAGATTGTTGTAAATTCTAAGTGTCTGGGTTTTCGATTACTTTAATTAGGGAAATAAATTAAAGCCTTTTAAATTGATGTATTTTTAAAGATTGTTCTACAAAAATAAATTAAACAAGTTGTTGTTGACAAGCTTAAAATATGGCATAAAAATATAGAAGTTTGGACTGAAAACTTAATCAAAACAATTTCTAGCCGGGATATTATTTACATAATTAACTCAGTAGCTTTTCTATTTTTAAAATTCTTCTTCTTTTTCACAGTTTAAGGTACAATTAAAGCTTAGCCTGTGTATTTGCAAATTTATGCTTCATTTGAAGTGTGCAATGAAATTTGAGACTGTGGCACTTGCCACACGCGCCACACTCGACAGTTTTGTAGCGTGCACAAAACTAATTTGCACTCGAAACCGCAACAGCAAAAGTCGAACCACAAGTCTGCCACATGGCCCGCAACTAAGCCACTCGCTGTTGCAGGCTGTTGAGCAGCCGGCGGCTGCACGGCTCAGTGTTGTGTGTCCTTGACGTCGTTTGTCGGTTGGTCCTTGCAGCAGCAGTAGTAGCAGCAGCCGAATGAAGTGTAAATGAGTTTTTTATGCAACACCAAGCCGACCACAAGATGCAACCAAGTGCTGTTGCTTTCAGTTTACGTTGACGCTGCGACCATTTCTCGTTGTTGTTGTCTGATTTTATTGCTTAAGTTGCGAGTCATAAAGCTCATTACGGCCAGGAAATTGCATCTAACATTACAGACCACACACACACACACACGCACACACATACTCAGATATGGGAAGCTCAGCAAGGAAGGAGAAGCAAGTGAATCAGAGCTTAATTAATGTGCATCCCGCACAACAGCTTGCGGCACGCAGCTCGCCTTGCAACACTTTTGCCGCTGCCGCACAGCCAAAAGGCAGAGGTAGAGGCAGAGGCAGAGGCAGGGGCGGAGGCAGAGGTGGGCGAGCAAAATAGAAAACGAAAACATGTCAGGCTTCAGAAACATAATTGTGTTAAATTTGCAGCAAATATGTTTTTGTTAGCTGCCATTGTTGATGCTAACGAAAATGTTGCCGTTTGCTGTTTTCCAATTTTCCTGTTTTCCTGTTTTGCCATTTTGCTCAACTAGTTTCCTCAGCGTAACTCAACTTTTGTGGCTTGACGTATACGCAACGTGTGTGCATAAGATTAAGTATACGCACGGTTGGCTGCTTGCTTCGACTAAGAACTTTACACAAATGTCATAGCATGGCATTCAACGTCGGTCTGTGAACTAAGTGTGCGTGGGTGTGTGTGTGGGTGTGTGTGTGGGTGTGTGTGTGGGTGTGTGTGTGGGTGTGTGTGTGGGCGTGTGTAGGTGTACATGTGTCAAATATATTCGAAAATAAATTGCCAGCCAGTGTGCTGGGGGACACTTGATTCCTAGTCCAAAGATAAAGCACAATTAAAATAATTATAATAAAGCAAATATAGCAGAATATGTATTCATATATACATATGCTGAGCTAGTTTGCACATTCAATTTATAAATGAGCAGCTATCAATCAAGGTGACAAAGTTAAGTAGAACAGGAAGACAGCTGAAAACTACAAATCTTGCTTAATATAAAATGTAGTTACAATATGCTTACCCTACATAGATTATTGCTTTAATAATTATTGTGTTTTTACTATACATTTTAATGCTAAATCCGATTAAAGTCGTTTATTTTTTTATAAAAAGAGTTTCAACCCAATATTTGATATCCACTTATAAGTTAACTTTTATTAATATTTAATATATCATATTATACAAATATTCAATATATAATTTGATATAAACTAAATAAAAGTTGAGGAATATAAATAATGAAATTAGAATAGTTTTGGAACTTATAGAAAAACATTTATTAGTGCTCATGACTGCTTTAAGTTGGTGTGTTAGGTATATTAAACCAATTAATTTATATCTATTAGATCTGGTTTGGTATGCGGCTACAACTGTCGTAGTTGTGCGACGATTAATTAAGCCTGTCATCGTGTAAATTTTGCTAAATTATTATCAATACTGTTGGCAGCGATAACAGCGAACATGACACACGTGTAAGTGTGTTTGTGTTTGTGTGTGTGTGTGAGCATGTCAAAGGACATAGAGAGCAAGAGTTGGGGTTGGGGGGGCTGGTTGGTTGACGGGATACGTTCGCAGGCATTTGGCCAAATTGCAATTGCGATATGACAATAATGCAATCAAACAATCAATCAATTAATGTCTGCTTGAATTAATGTTGAATATTATGTATTATCGTCAATGCCATCATTAGCACTAAATTCAATTATATTACCGGCAGGCAGGCAGGCAGAAAAGTCCGTCAGCTAGTCATTCAGTCAATATGTCAGTCAAAGCCAAATGATGATTCATCATTGTTAAAATTGCCACCTTTCAGTTTGTCATTGTGTTCGGTAAATGTGTGTAAACACAGTTCTGTTTGTGTTGTGTTTCAAAAAAAAAAAAATAAAAATCCAAAAAAAAAAAACATATAAAAAACATTTCGGGGGAAAATTTCTCAAAATTTGACGTTGAGATTAAAGTAACGCTTCAGCATGGCCTGCCGTAAAACATCTTCCGGCACCAATCAGAAAGAAGTTGTGGAGATATATTCCGATGTCTACAACTCAAGATTCTTTTCCGTCTGGTGCTTGGTTGTAGCGTTTCTCATCTTTATGTTCTTTCATTTACACAGGCGGCCTTCATAAACAATTGCTGGCGTTTCAATAAATTCCTTTTGAAAATGTAAAAGTTGTGTTTTAATACAAGGTGAGAGCTTGAGAGAATTTTTCGCAAACGATTTTATTTGTGCATCGCTTGATGTATCAATATGGTTTCCATTTTATTTGACTAATCAGGAAATATAAAGCTTTTGTTATGCAGCTATACTTAATGGGTTTGATCCAAGCATCAAGTGAAATATTGAATTAATAAGTAGTAGAAGTAAAATGAACTAATTTTAATCTATTTATTGCTTAAAAATTGAAAAGGGTTCCCGCATATAAATCTTAATTTTGATTTTAAGTCAATTTAATCGGATTTGTATATGGTTTGGTAATCGTAGATTGTATCTGAACTGCTACGCTGGCCTGTTAGTAGGCATGGCAGAGCAGAAAGTGGGCATTGCTCATACGACTCGTATTTCTGATGTCTCTCTTTGTGCGTGTGACATATGCAAATATTGATACGTCGGGTGTGTAAGTGTGTATGTGAGCAGTTGTGCATAATATTATGCAAATGTAAAGTGCGTCTGTGTATGGGAAAAACAAATACACACCCACACACACATAAAAGTTAAGTAAATATATAAACATGCAGCGGCTTACGCATGCCTGCCTGTCAGCCGGTTTATTATTGTTGTTATTGTTGTTGTAACTGCATGTTTATGCTGTTATTGATATATGTATATATCACATGTACATTCATCTACAACATATATGTAATGTATATGTAAAAATGAGTATATGTGTATATCAATATGTCTGTAAGTCGTGTAAACATCGAAAATCAGTTGCGTATCGAAAAGCCAAACGATATTCCACAACGAGTATATGAATATGAATATCCGTCTGCTTGCACACCATTTTAACCAATTTCTCTTCCCCCTTCAAGGTCCCTTTCTCTCAGACTGTCTGTGTCGCCCTTTTTTTTTCAATAAATTGTGCGTGAATGATGCATAAATCAAATAAAGTTAAAAAATTATATGTTGCTGCCGCACATTTTTTTTTGAGCTGTCATGTATATGCTTATACTTTTGTACATGTTTGTCTCTCAGCGTGTGTGTGTGTGCGTGTTGGCAATTTGTGCATTCACATCCGATATACAAATACACGCGAATTCAGAGTGAAAAGCAAATTGCATTAAGGTGAGCGCTTGTTAATAAATAAACATTACTTTATTGCATCGCACTTTATTAAATGCTCCGCAAGCAACGGAATTTATAGTTTGAGCATGTTAATTATTAATTTTTATCAAATAAAAATGAACATTTTATTTATAATATTAAATTACTTAAGATCTTTAAATTTGAACTCGATTAAAAATTTGAATTCAGAGTGTTAAGTTATTATTCTATATCGGAACCAACATTTATGTCGATTAAGTTATCCACTACGTAAGTATTTACTCCCGTTAGCTACTAACTTACTTCCTTTGAGCTTGTCTCAGTAAATTAAGGGTACAACTATTGAAGTAATTTTATTGTCTGGCTTAAATGTGTTTCAACCTTTATCGTATCTTTTTTTAGGTTGCTGCATGAAATGCAAATCTGCGAATTCAGCTGCTTCTTGTCTACTCCCTTTTTTTTGTACACGAGACACTTGAGTGGGCCATGGTGTGTGCCACAATTTGTTGCATTGTCGGGTGCTAGGGCGGCTGTCAGAGTGTCAAGTTGCCGGGGTTTTAAGCCAATGCCGCAGCCTCAACTCGAGACAGAAGCCGCAGGATGTCAGCTGCTACTGCTGCTGCTGCTGCTGCTGTCCTCACTAATGAAACAAAAACAGACAAGTTAATGTACAGTTGATGTACATTCTAATGGCCAGCTCCCACTCAGCCAGCTCGCCAGATCCTTTTGGCCATCTATCTGCCTGCTCGCTCTTTGGTTAACTGGCCACAACTGTCGGCAGATTTGCATAGAAAGTAGCTACGGGCCCAGCTAATTGAGTGACTAAGCATCGCTGGCTAAAGTTTTCGACATTCTAATGCCATTGTCAAGCTGCTGTTGCCGCTGCTCAAACTAGTTAACATTTCCGCTGCTGCGGCAAAGGCACTTACCTGCAGTTGTTGCCCCTCTGCACTGTTCCCAATTCCCCATGAATATGGCTTTTATAAATAATTCAAGCGCATGCTGATAGGCGGCTTTAAGCCCTTTGCGTGGCCTATTCGAGACGCACCGTAAATTAACAGAGCGTATTGAATGTGGAGGAGGCGAGCTACACAAAAGACTAAGAACTTGTACAACAGCCCAAATGTCACAGCAACAGCAACAACAATAACAGTATGAGCAGCAAAAATAAGTACAGCAACAACGACAAAAGGCAGCTGAAACTTGCGGAAGTTGGCCTTTTGAAATGCAAAACTTACAGCTTCACAGTTTTCACAGTTTTCACAATTTTCACAATTTTCACAGTTTTCTCAATTTGCACAGTTTTCACAGTTTTGTCGAGCGAGCAGCGACAACAACAATTTTGGGCATTAAAATCAACTGTGCATGTTTTTTCGAATTATTCGAGCATAATTTCTCAACTGGCAGCTGCTGCTGCCGTCAAGTATTCAAGTATTCGACTAGTATTGACTTCCTTTTGGCACATTTTCTCTTAATTTAGAATGAAAAAAAGTGTTGCCTACTTTTCAGGGCAGCACGCGCCATTGCAAGTGAACAGCAACAAAAGCAACCAAAGTGACAACAACAACACCGACAACTGTCAGCAAAAGCATACAAAATAACACAATTTACAGTTAATCTAAATGTTGGTTTTTATTAGCCGGCAGAAGTTTCTGTGGCTGCGACTGCAACTGAACTTGATAAAAGTTAAGCCAGAACATCGAGAGTGTGAAGCAGGGAAGATGCCGAGGAGGATGCTGCTGTTCATGATATAGCAACAGCAAAAGTGACTTTATTATAATTTTCAACTTTTGATTTACTGCGCACTTTGTGCCTCGGCGTGGGTGAGTGTGAGTTGGAGTGTATGTGTGTATGTGTGTGTGTGTGCGACTCAAGATGGCAAACGAGGGCAAAGCCAACCCACTCGACAAGGCAATCGGCCCAGGGCAGACAACACAAAAGCCATGAACAACCACACAAAATGATGCTAATTTTTACACCACAACAACAGGAACAACAACAAGAACAACAATAACAACAGCAACCAAATTGTTGCCAGAGATAGCGAAGGCAAGAAAATACAATTGCAAAAGTTTCTTACAAAAAGATTTACAAAATTACAATAATAAAAACAACAATAAAATTAAGCTTTGTAATATGGTGACAACACAGAACACAAATGAACACACAAAAAGATGGAAAGGACCATGGGAAAATGAAATCAATCTTATGGAAACTCGAGTTCCTTATACTCTATTTTAAAATTATCTATTTATTACATAAGTTGGATGAAATATATTTGAAGATTTCTGAGGATTTACAAAAAGGTAAAAGATATATGAAAACAAAAATTTAGTTGAATGCCATCTTCTGAATCACAAATTTTAAATATTTTCAAAACATTTATGAAATATTATTAAAAAAATTATAATAACAAAGATTTGGAACTGAACTGAAAAAAGGTAAATATAATATAAAAATATATTTGTTTCTATTATTAAAATGAAACTCGAAAAACTTTTCCATTCAAACAGTGTTAAAGACATATACATTAACATTTTTATATATAAAGTATTGTATTTAGGGGCCGTCAAACTTTTTGAATAATCCTTTATGCTCAGTGTATTGTTTGACAATCTGAGAAACTTGTTATAATTTATGTGTATGATCTCAAAGTTAAAGCAACTTTAATTTGATTGCCGCTAAAAGTTTAAATACCTTGTTCAACTATTTTCTATGCTACGGGAATATGACTTTAAAATCAGTTGGTATGTGTATGTGTATGTGTGTGTGTAGGTGTGGGTGTGTAGCTTTAAGGTGTACCTGGCACGTGTCATAATTGCAAATCAATGAGCTGCAGTACAATAGTCGCACTGATTATGACTATGCCATAACGATGATTACGCCAATTGTATCGGCATATCTATGTTTCTATACGCAAGTGTGTCTGTGTGAATGTGTGTGTGTTCGTGTGTGTGAATGTACGTGCATGTGTAACATTTTAATAAATTACGTGACAAACTGCAGTCCTCTAAGCCTTCCCATGGGAGCGGCTAACATGGCGAGCATTGGGCGCAGCAGGTGGCTGAATACCGTTAATGTAGGCTCATTAGTTGAAGCATTAGGGGCAGCCTTATGGAGTAGGGGAAGCTGTAGCGGCAGCATTAGAGTGGTTGCATTTGCATTTGTAGTTGGCAGCGTCTTGCACATTTGCATACTCGCTTGCTCGCTCTCTCTCTCTCTATCTATCTCTCTCTATCTTACTCTGTGTCTCGCTCCCTTTCGAGCTCGTGGAGCATCTGGTATCTGTCGCATTTCTAGTGTAATTTGCAAAATTAAATGACAAAGTTTTGCACACAGTTAACAATATTAAATCGGATTTCAAAGGCGCCGCCATCGCCATCGCCATAGCCATCGCCTTCGCCAGATCCAGCTCCAAATGTAATTACATTTTCTGTTTTGTGTGTTAACAAACCGTATAATTGGCCCCGGCTCTTTGTCGCGCGCGTTGAATCCAGCATTTGTGTTATCCTTGCAGCACACTGCCGAAATCCTTGAATCCACTGCCAGCTCTTCCCCTTATAACTGGGCCAATAAGCCACAGCAGCAACAGTTAGCCGCCTCGCATATTTCATTATTTCTTTAATCGGCTTCGAGCATTGGCCTAGATGCAATTACTTTGAGAGCAAGCCGAGTTATTCAATCAATCTTCTCGAGCCGTCCAAATTTTGAAGGATGTATTACACACGGTCGAAATCAGTTAATATTTTGATTTAAATAATATTCATATACATATATATTTCCGGCTCGTTCAGCATAAGTTTGATTAACCAAATACATATTAAGTTCGCTTATTTGGCTGACAGTTGCTTTGCTTTGTGGTTCCCATATGATGCAATTCCAATTACGAGAGTTTTCGATTGGGTTACCAAAATACCAACATATTAAGGAGGAACACCTGCAACACACACTCCCACATTTACGCACACCGAATGTGGAATGCAAGCAATCTGCTCGTGTGTAAATATGCAGCTGGCATATTACTTTGGCACAATTGCAGAGTCTCTTTGTCATATTTTTGGAATGCCAACAAGTAAATTTAATGAATTTGCTGCGGCTTTCAGTTGCCAGTGGCAACTGAGCAATGTCTGCGGCTCGGATGAGTCAACGCTGGATCGTCAACGCTGACGTTCATCAGCACCAGCATCATCTTTGGCACTGTTTGCTCGGGCGTAGTTTTGTACTGCCCCGCCCCCTTTTTGCAAAAGCCAGTCCGCAATGTGGGTCAGTTGCACAGGCAATGCGGCATGAAATTTGAGTTGCTTCGGCATGTTAAACAAATTTTGTGGTCAGTTGTCAGCAACAAAAAGCCAAGAAGCCAAATATTTGCTCAACCAACTCCAATATATATATATACATATATATGTGTATATACATTGCCCAGGCCCCGAGCATATAGAATACAGCTTCAGCTTCAGCTTCAGCTTCATCTTCATCTTTAGCTCTGACAGCTGGTTTCGGCTGTTGTTGTTCTTGATCTCATTATCAAAGCGAGCTGCAAAAATAACCACAGCATTACAGAATCGGTCAAGCCGAAGCATCAACCCACCCAACCACAGCTCCAACCACTACCCGAGGAAAGGGAGAGTTTTTCCTTTTTGAAAATTGATTTGCTCTCTCGGGTCGCAGGTTTGTTTGAGTTGCACTTGACACATGCTGAAGCCATGCGTAAATCTTTTAAAACAACTTGAAAAGGAAACAGCACATTAATTGATTTTCCACACACTTCAATGAACATTCGAGTAGGCAGACATGCACCTTAAAGCAGCAACTAATGGATGAACTTTGATTTGTCCACTATGCAATACCCTAGAAAGTTCTGAAACTATTCGGGTTAGATTACGTCTTAAGAAATGAATAGAAGTAAAAAGGACAGCCTAACCATAAATGACCTATTTATCTTTAAACTTTCTTTTAATGTTTATTAGCTCGTTCGTGTCTCAAATGTGTATTATACTCCCTTCTCAATAACATTTTGTTGCTTTCTGATATGCTCATTTTATTTAAGTTACTCTTCTTTGACCTTGTGATAGGTTCAGCTGCTTTAGTTCGCACACAAACAAGAGAATATTATGTTGACACGCTGTTTGTTCTTGCACAAAGATATCATTACGGAATAGTGACATCTCTTTGGACAAGCATTGATTAATTCAATTATTCATAAATGGGAATTTTCTTCTACTTTTCTCACACATTGTAAACTCTCTGTATTATCAATGTTGACCCTAATCAACGTTTTGCTTTGCTCTCACTTAATAATAAGAAGTATTTTCTTCAAATTTATATTTTTTTTCGGTTAAAAAACCAATATACCCGCTACTTATTTCGCATGTGTTCATGTGTACTTAAAATTGAAGCTGATTTGCGGCAGTTTGCGACGTTCTCATAGGCAGAGATCCAGGGCCGAGGCCAGTGAGGCGTGGCAGGCGCGTGGCCAACTGACAATGGCAGCAACAAAAGCAAAAGGCAAAAATAAGCGAAAAGCGAAATAAACGAAGAAGACGAAATAATTGTAATGGTTGCTTTGCATGCCATGCGGCGCACTGTGCCAATTTTTCAGTTAAAAGGCCGCCAGAACAAAAACAAAAAAAAAAAGAAAGGGAGAAGAAAATATTGTGCAAAAGCAATGTAATAAATGCGTCTGCTTTGTGGGGCAGCTGATGAACAGCCGTAGAGGAAAATGGGCGGCCGATAGAACCAGCTGGAATTGAAGCTGAAAATGAAACTGAAACGGAGGCGCCACCAATTGCCTTTGGCTGATAAACGTGCCCCGTTTCTCTTCTGCGTGCCTGCAACAATTTCCACTTTTTGTGTAGTCACATCAATGCATTCCGTCAGATCCACCTGTGCGTATACAGGTGTGCGTGTATGTGTGTGTGTGTGTGTGTGTTTTGGCCCGGTTTTTATGTAGCGCACTTTAAGGCGCATAAAAAATGGCCATTGCCTTGGCAAGCTGCTTTATCTTTTAGCGTTTTATGTCGCATTTGCGTACTCGCTCGGCGCCCAGCTCTCTTTTATTGTAATAAATTTAAAACATTTTCCACTCATACACATTTTATGAATCTTCAAGATGGCAGCGACTAAAGTGCAGCTGAGTTGCTGCTGTTTGCTGTTTGCTGTTTCTACTGCTTGTTGTTGTTGCTGTTGTCGTTTCTGGGGTAGATATTTTATTTGGCCATTGAGACACGGGCATGGCAAAGTGCACTGCAATTGGGATTTATGCAAATGGTGATATATACGAGTGTGTATGTTTCTGTGTGTGAGTGTTTAAACATTTTCGTGCGCTGCAAACTTTCAACATAGATTAAAAAATGTCAACGGAATTTATGCGAAATTATGCAACGGCAACAGCAACAGCAACAGCAACAACAATGCGAACAACAACAACAAATACCACTACAGCTATAGCTCGAAATCTTTTATGCATATGCAAAGTTGACATTACGCATACGCAACGTATGCTACAAAAGTTGTTGCATTGTTTTCAATGCCACACACTCAACTTTGTTGCTCGTTATGCTCTTGATGAGTGCATTTTTTCATCCGAAACGCAATCTGAAAATTTACCCACATATATATCTGACTTCTGTGTAAATATCTTCTTTCAGCTTTCTTGATAATATTTGTAAAAGACTCTTTATATATTTTTTTTTAATATAATGGAAACAATGAAGCCAACCGGTTCGGATTTCTTTTCCATAGTAGGCTTTTCTTTTTATATATTTATAAAGGTATGGACATCGGTCTGTCGGTTAAAATACCATCACTTACTTTCTTAATATATGAAACTTAAACGACAGTTAAAGCAAAAACCTGACGACATATCTTGTTGTGTAGCTATAAATCTTTCGGTATTCTTACATAGGGTGTCTAATCTTCGAACTGGTAACAATATTCTTCACGTGTTTTGAATATTAGTAGCAAATACATATTTTATGATAGCACAAAACGTTGCCAGCTGCGCAGTAAATCAACTTTCAGTAGCATTTTAATAACTCGAACTGTAAATGGAGCTGCGAGTGCTTCAGGAAAATCCGCAGCAGTAAAACCAACAAGAAGAAGAAAATGTAGCTTCATTATGGCAGCCAGAAAATTGTTATGAAAATTGACTTTTTAGCCGCAGGCGAAACTAATTTTGTGCGCTGCTTTGCCTTTTAGCCTGACATAAAAGTCAATCGGCAACTGCATTGACTTTGGCTTTCGCTTTGGCTTGGCTTTGGCTGCGGCCGTGGCTGTGGCTGTGGCTGTGGCTACGAAACTTGGTCTATACAGTTGGATGGCCGCTATCGATAGACTCGTTATCGTTATCATTTGACTGGCCATTTGCTGCTTATCAAAGCTGATTGCAATGCCCGGAGCCTTGACTCAGTTTCTGGTTCTGAAGCTGTTTGTGCTGCCAGTTCGGCTGCATACTTATTGCACAGCCTGTTGGGTCCTTGTTGTCCTTGTTTATTGTTTTCGAGTTTGTTGGCGCTTCTGCCTGCTGCATGTTGCCTTCGCCTGCTCGGTTGCCCTGTTATTGCATATAAACTTCATAAGTCTTTTGCTCGCTTAAACTTTTACAATTGAGTTGTGGATACAAATTAACTCAATTCGCTGCTCAAAACTTTTTGCTAAACAACAACACAACAGTTGTACAGAAGCAGCTGCAACAATAACACTTACTAATAGTATATTCGTAACTTTTAACCCTCATTAATTATGAACCTCATTTTGATAAGCAATATTTATTAATTAAGAGTTCATACAGTTCGCAATTCATAGCCAAAAATTGAGGTTTATTTAAATATTTAAACATTGCCAACAACAAGCAGCACAAAAAGGACATGAATGAAGGCTCAGTTGACTGCCATTTAGAAATTCACTTTTTGGTTTACTTCGTCTGCTTCTGCTTGTGCCTTTGCCTGACTTTTCTTTTGTTCAGTGTCTTTGCACAAATATTTTTCATTATTTTTTTCTGAATTTTTCTTGCTTTTTTTTTTAATTTTTGCAAAGTTGGCTTTTGTGGTTGTGCAGAAAGTTGCTGGCCGGAAATGGACAGCGTATGGTTTTTGGACTAGGGGCTGAAAAGGAAGAGGGCGGGTCGTCAGTGACTCGATTTCCACTTGAGTAAACATTAACGTGCCGGACGGCCCATTGAAATTCAAGCGTGCAATTCATTTCCACTTAATTTTCAGCGCTACTTTTTCGTTTTCCCTGTGTTTTCTACTGTTCTCTTTCATATTGATACCCTAACAAAAGGTATTACAACTCAGTGACAGATTATAAGAAAACCTTTTCGCCATAAAATTATCAAAGATCTTAAAAAGTTGTACGGAATCATAAAATAAATAATAAACAAATAAATTAAATAAATCTATGAAGGGTACTAATTGAATCGAAGGTATAAAAGTTTTCTTTCTCTTCTTTAAAGTTTAATTTTGTAAAGTGTATTCCATCGTTGGCCTTAAGAATTTGTGCTTAGTTTTTTTTTTTTTTGTGATTATTGTCATTTCCCTTTAGAGCATTTTAAATTTTTGTCTATATATAAATTTTTTGTTGTGGCAAAGTTTTGAGGGAAATGCGTTGCAAATTAGTCACAAGTGTCTAAATTTCAATGCGCTGCGCGTCACAAAGTCAATTTAACGCAAATTTATGAAAATGACGAGGAAAACAAAATAAATAGAGATGCGTTTCTGAGCTACTTGTCGCACTCGCCACAACCTCTCCCTCTTTTGCCTTTCAACCACAAACTTGGGTCGTGTAATTTGTGGCACTTTGAGTGGGTAAATTGAAAGCAATTAAATGTGGCGCGTGGCAACTTGTGCGGCGATTTGATTAGGCGCTTGTGACTTATTGAAATTGATGGAGCGTATGTGAGTTTAGTTTTGGGAAAGTGTTTTCTTCATTACGAATCGGAAAGCCAATTGCCTGCGAATATAACATTTAATTTCTATCGGCCGACGACAAACTGACCAATGGATCTATTGATATTTATTAGGGTTCTAAATACTAGTTCAATTAAGAAGAAGATTATGTTGGAGTCCTGAACCATTTTGTACACTAGTTCACTCAGTCATGAATAATTCATATTGTTGACTTAATCAGTTGTCCATTGGTCATGTCTGATATCGGAATGCAATATATAGTTCTATAGTATCTGTAGTTAATAAACTGGTAAATAGTTCATGATCATTTCGGTTTTGGTAGACTAAGCTTAATCGGTCACTAATCTCTGATTATGTGCAGTGGTTCATTTGAATAAGGCACTCAAATGAACAAATTCTGCAAGACGCAACTCTCATAATTATTGTTCATCAAATTGAATTGGCAGCTGATAATTTCTGACTGAAAATGTGATTGTTGAAAATAATAATTAGATCGAAGCAGTCAAGGGTTGTCGCCATGCTGTCTGTCATTCAGCTTCTCATTTAGTTTGTCAGTCAGTTCATCTTCCTGTTTGCATTTAATTTGTTTTATTTTGCTGCCTATTTAGCGTTGATTTCATTTCGCCGGTTGCCTAATTAATTAGATTGTGGCATTTGACGCCTGAGGTAATGAATGAATCAACTCTGTTCTGCACCTATTCCCATTGTCATCTGCACACGGCAGCTACACGGCAGTCTACCTTTGCTCCTGGTTGAACATTTTTGTTGTAAATTGATTAACTGACTGACAAAGTGAGCGACTGAAACTGACTTGCAGCACCCATTGGCGTTTTGCTGTTTGTTTTAATTAAATTTATATTTCCCATTAACTGTATAATTACCTCATTGCATTATGCTATAAATTGTATAACTCTGATTGAATGTGTGGGAAGCAGTTTGTGCGGCTCCACGATTCAAAATCTATGGAATACCGTTACAAAGACTTGTCTTTATTTCATATGGCAATATCTCAACAATTGTATGGCTATAACAGAGGAGTCATTGTTGAAACTGGAATTAGTTGTGAAAGAACATTTTATATAAAGCAAGTCGAATAAATATTTATTTAAATATATACTATTGTATGTACATATATACAAATATCATACGTTGTTATCTACTGGTGCAAAAAAATGTATTTGTATACACTATACACTTTATCATTAGATTTGTCATATATCATGTATTAATTGGGCTGCTCGGAAATATTAAATTTTAGTCTCTAATAACACTTCAGTTAAATGCTTACAAAACTGCCAGACAATGTTGTGTGGCGTTAAAACTGTCTGGATTATAGTTCTAAAACATATTTGTTGTTGCCACAACTGTTTGTGTTTTTGGCCGAACCATAGACCGAGAGAGTAAAAGAGAAAGAGCGAGAGAGAGAGAGAGAGAGAGAGAGAGAGCGAGCGACCTGTGTTAAAGTTAGTTTATTACTTAATTTTTACTAGCTGCCAATGCCAGGCGACAATTTGTGCTCCAACAAGACGCCAATGAACCTCGGAACGAACTCTGACTATGCCAGCAGCTCCGACCAGATCATCCTGCTTATGCGGGCTATGTGCTGCACTTGTTACGCACCCGCAGTGGATGAGGAGTACATTTACGGGTTACATTATAGCCAACCGTTGCCCTAATCCTACGGCCCCACCTCCCGCCTCTTCCAGCGGCTCCTGCTTCATGCATTGTCCGGCTTTTATGGCACGTTGTAAACACTGCGCATAAACTTTGCACTAAAGTGTTGTCGTATAAATTGTATTATGGCAGCTCCCAGGCCGGCCATTTTATGCGTTCAGGACAAGGGGGCGACGATGTGGGCGTGGCATGTGGATTGTGTGAAAAGTAACAAACAGCTCGACGGCCAGACAAAGCGCACAAAAACCAAAAAGTAAAAGTAAAACTTTTTCTTTTTATACACTACCACCGATTCAAAATGGGTAAAAAGGGTCAATTAGTTTTCGTCCAGTTTATGTAACGGCCAGAAATAGCTATAGCTTATATTATTATTAACTTTATAATTATTATTATATATATGTATATTGTGTATATTAAAAATCTGGACAGTAGACTTTAAAACAAATTTCGAGAACTACAAAAGCTAGAGATTAGAAACTCAAATTCTACGCTTTTTAATAATTTTTTATTTTTTCTCTTTCTTTAGCTTTTTCGAAAGAAACTCACACAAATTCATATGGCTGAGCTTTATGCTGTGTCTCACATAATGTTGCGTTCAACACTTAAGCATTGATGTTGGACTTAGAGTATCTCCAAGTCGGCCAACCCCGACTAGAGAACTCTTAGTTGTTGATATTTTGTGTTTTACTTTTTACCAAGTGCTTTGCTTTTTGCCAAGATATTTATCATTTTGGTTAGCGCAGCTTTTAATTACAATTGTTGTGGCTAGCTTTTTGTTTGCAGCCCTTGCCCTTAAACAAGGACCATGGACCACCCAACTCACACATCCAGACCCACTCCTGCCTGTCCAATTCCCGTTGATCCTGAGCCGTCAGCCGGGTCCAGCAAATTGCATTTTCACGCCCAGCTGCATGGCAGACGCAAACTCAAACGCATTGCATCCCATTCAACATTTACAGTTTCTGGCATCAAGCTCATCCACGTCCTCGTCATTGGCATCATCATCATCATCATCGTCATCATTGACATTGAATGTCCATTTTTTCGGCCGCTTTGGCGTGATGTCTGTTTGGTTGGCTGGCGGGTAGTGAATTGCCGTGATCCGTTCGGCCATTTTTCGACTATATGGCGCATAGAACAGAGAACCCATCGAAATCTACCAAAACGCTGCCTAGCCAGACATTTTTCTCATGCTAAACTCATTTGCATGATTCTTAGTTGCGGGAGAGAGCGCTCTCCCTTTCCTCTCAGTCTCTTTCCATCTCTTGCCTTGTGGCCAGTTTCGTTCATAAGTAACAGAGGCAAAAGAAAACAAAACAACAAACAGAAATGCCAAAAATTCAAAAATTTGCTTAGGTGGATGTACGATTGGAGCTTTTTTATTTTATGAAACTTGATTTATACCGCAGCATATTTGACCTTCGATAGACAGCTTTGAAATCATTTTTCGAGAGATATCGTGTATACCACTTATGAATGGAATGATATCTCTTATATACCACCGATGAATGGACGCAGACGTATTAGTTTCCTTATTTATTTATTTATTTTTTTGTATATAAGTGACTTAGTTAACAGAGTGTTTCAAGTGAATAAAGAACATATGATTTTTAAACAACGTTTTTTTTACGGCAATGAAGAGCAGACATGTTGGTTGGATTATATAGATACAGAAATTCGACATAGCAAAGTAGGAACTTATTACCTCGTATCGTTTAGTACAGCCAAACATATTAATATTGTGTAGTCATAACTAAGAACAGAGTATAGTGCAGTTGGATCCGAACTGTAAAAATGTGTCTTGTGGATTTTTTTTGTTTTTTATAAATATATACTTTTCATTTTTAATGGGTTCAGGGTAAGAAAATGAAAAAATCAAAATAGTCCCATTCCTTTTGGGAACAGTGTAAAAATTAAAATTGGTTATATAATTTTAATTGAGTTTTCATTTTAATAATTCAAGAAATAACATTCACTTCACTTCATTCATTTGAATCTTTGAACATTTGAAATAGAAACTTGATTTATCAGAGATAAATATTTAATAATATTTTGTTTTATTACATATCAAATGTATTAGTCGTACTTTGAGCACTCTAAAATAGCGTATTATTTTGATTTATAAAATAAAAATATGAAGTTTTTGGACAAAGTATAGCATTGTAATGTAAAAATGGCTTTACACTCTTGTCAGACTCATCAACATTATCGCCGATTTCACTTGGCTTATCAAATTCATCAAGCTTGTAGTCATTGTCATCATTGATGTCAGTTTGCTTTGGGTCGTTGATTGGAATTTCTTTCAAATCTGAGTGTGCCCGACTATTATCCTCATCGCTATAGTTGACAGGAGCCGCAGTTACCGCTACTAAGAGCAGTAGCGCAAGTCCGACTGTTGTCACAGACGTCCTCATCGTAACGCTGAATATTAGGAACTGTCTGTCATTAAAAAATGATTCTCTGAAAATTCTTGTATATACCACTGAAGAACGAAATGGTAAACTCATATATATCGCCGATGAAATGAATGCATTAATTTTATTTATTTTTGTTTGTTTTCTTTATGTTTTCATCTGTTTGTTGTGTTTCATTTTTATCCAAAAGATATTCAAAATATTCCCATGAATTTATTTTAATTTTTTCTTAGATTGCTTGATTTGTTATACCTTTTTAACAATGTGTATATAACTATTGGTAGACATTTAGTCTGCACCTTGTGAATCAAAAATTTTTTTATTTGAACAAATGTTTTTTTTAAATCTATATATGTTGAGCTATATTTATAGTCTTCTCTATTAAAAGATTATTATTTTGTCTTGCTTTCTTTATTTTTAATAATATAATTGGCGATATCTCTTCTGTCAATTTTGTACTGGATCTACCAGCAGCCCAACACTAATTTTAGATTTTTTTTGACTTTGATATATTTTTCTTTTTTTTTTTTTTGTATTATTGAGTGCACGACTGCGTTGAATAGCTGTCTGGGTTGAAGGCCAGCACGCGCAAAACGACCACAACGACGAACTCCCACGGCCAGGAGGCAGACAATGGAGGCTACATTTATATTGCAGGCGATGACTACAAATTGGCCGCATTTCCTGTACCGGAGTTCCCAAAACTCTGCAGCGCTGGACGTCGCGTTGAGCCTCCAACGGTGACTCAGCCGCGGGCAATCGTAATTTTTCCTTGAAACAAATTTTTGCTGCACTTTGTCGTTGCGATTCGGAATCTAGTTTTACTGTGCTTTTTTTTCTCAATTTTGCCTTTTTGGTTTCTTTCTTTTTTTTCGTTTGCTGCATTTGACATTTTGTGACTTTTGCTGGCGCGTAATTTATGTGAGTTTTGCGTTTGCTTCGCTGTGCAAAAAAAGGAGGCAACTTTAACAAGCAAAGACATTATGTGAAAAGACAGTTGCATAGCACTGTAGACAATAACAACAACAAATGGTTCAACTTGCCGCATAACTTTGTTTGCCTTTGCCCCACATAAGTGGCTAAAGTCCTCCTAAGTAAGTAAGTAGTTTGTCCTCTCTGTCTGTCCCACTGTCCCACTGTCCCACTGTCTCTCTGTCTCTCTGACTGTTTGTCTTGGCGCACAATCAGCTGACTGTTTGTTTATTTGCTTGCCTGTTTGTTGTTGTCAAGTTGTTGAGTCGCGTGCGTGTCGCCACATTCGAGTTTCTTGTTATTCATATTCATTAGTGCCCCATTGTGTGGCATGCAATTGCAATGGGACTCTACATTTTACCACCAATTAAATGCCAAAAAGAATAATGCTAATATGCAGCTGTCCCATTGCAAAAAGTGTTGCAAAACGCATGAGATAAATCGAGTTAATAAGTTGTTCTTATATGAAGAATGAATTTTAAACTTAGATTTGCACTGGAATTTCAAAGTTAATAATTGCAAGAGATTGATTCGGATGCTTTAGTTTTTTAATTTAT
Organism: Drosophila pseudotalamancana; assembly: GCA_037075185.1. Taxonomy (NCBI): domain Eukaryota; kingdom Metazoa; phylum Arthropoda; class Insecta; order Diptera; family Drosophilidae; genus Drosophila; species Drosophila pseudotalamancana. The sequence continues at coordinate 792,456 of JBAMCK010000142.1, forward strand.
TATTATAATTATTTTTTATTTCAATTAGTTAATTATTTTCATTATTTTAACCTTTATTATCACATTCATTATAAAGTGTTCACTATATGTATGCAAACTCATATATACATCAAGTTCTCTTTGAAAAATACATCACTTCAGCTCAGGCTGTATTCCTTAACTCCATACAGCTTCATTCTTACATCACATCCTAAAGCAGTAACATCTAAATTCCTTTGTAGTCTTAATTTGTTTTGGTTTTTAGGTAAAAGGAAAATAGTTTCTAATTTAACAAGATTAAAATACATTTTTCTCTTATGTTGTTTACTTTCTTTTGGTTAGAGATCAATCATGTGTTGCGGACCTTGCGGTGGCTGCTGCGGACCTTGCGGTGGAGGATGTTTTGGACCTAATGTGTGCGGACCGTGCTATGCCACAGGTCCTTGCTTCGGTTGCTGCGGGGGCTGCGCCGTTGGTCCTTGTGGAGGCTGTTGCAGTAGCTGTGGACCCTCTTGCTAAGTTCAAAGTCCCTATTTGTTCATACTGTCCTACAATAGAAATGTTCTGAAAGCTGAATAGGATGGATTTCAGTACTTTTGGGCTTCAGAAAATTGGTAATACTAAAAAAAAGAAGCTGAAATAAAAGAATGTAAGAAATGTATAAAATTTGCATTTTATTAAGGGTTTTCAGATAGGAACGAGAGGGGTCTCGTAATTAGCAGCAAATTTTCTTGTTTACATTTTTGAAATTCAATTTGTATTGAAATTATGGTACAAGCTCAACAAAATCGACCTGTAAATGAAATTATGTTGACCGTAAACATAAGTAAATATATAATACATCTACTTCATTTTTGCCCTGTAAAAAATGTCATGTATTTTGTGTTCATATTCTTCAAACACCTACATACAAGATATCCATCAGATTAAAATAAAGCTTCAATTAGATTTTGCTAAATTTCGTTATAAAGCCGAATGGGGAAATCCTCGAACATTCGGTATTAACTGCTCATACTGAATGCCATGCAAGGATAACACTTGCCCCACCACAAGCGCGAGTGCTGCCAACTTTATTTAACTGTTTGCCAAGCTGTCAAGCGTTAGCTAACAGACACACACACACGCAGCTAGACACATGCAGCACATGCACATAGAGAAGTGGTACTATTTGGGGCTTTTGGGTTTCGGTTTGGTATTGGGTATTGCCACTGGTTGTGGTCCTTGTCCCCGGTTTCGAGTGTAGCGTAAAAGCCAAAAAGGAAACGCGCTACATTTGCGCTCAACGTGTTTGCCTTTTGCGCGTCTGCTGAGCTTCAACGTTTCACGCTTCGATTGCAGTACGCCCAAAGCCGGAGTCGAGGCACCTGAGAGCTCAACTGGCCCACACACACACACACAGATACATATTGAGCTACAGATACTGATGCAGCCACACAAGCACACATTTTAATCTAGCTGCAGAAAAATGTATTCGAACACCCACAACATCAAGTATACGCGCTGTGGTGCCCGAAATTAAATTTTAAATATTTATAAAGCGCGGGCGCCAATAAAAGGAATTCGCAATTGGCCTGATTGGCTTTTAATCGCAGCAGACAGTTTTTAATAAATATGCATAACGCTGCCAAAACGAGAAAGCCTGCCCAGTCGGACACGCCCACAGGCCTCAACGGCTAATATCAATTGGTTTCCTTTTTGTGGGTGGGTGGCAGCCAGCTAGCATCTTGCAACAGCTCACAACTGGCAACGGATGCTGCATTGTGTTGCGTAAAAATTGCGGAAGAGCCAAAATCAAGTGCAATTTATGATTGCCATAAAATTGCGTGGATATGTGTGGCAAGTGGGTGTTGCAAGTTGTTGTGGCACATCGAGCAAAGATATCCTGCGCCTCGAACGGATGCCAGACTAATCCAGGCTCGGTTTCTTATGCGCAACCAAACGTGGCACGTACCTCGAAAAACTCGTAGATACACATTGTTGCGATTGATGCTGCTGGCAAAGAGGACCGCCTAACAGAGTTTCCGGTGACTACATAAGACATATCCAATCGTGCAACTGCAATTTCGTAAATCGAACAAAACTGTTAGCCCGTAGCCGGATTCTGCATAAGGCAAGCAATCAAAGCAGTCCAGCCCATCAAATGTCAGCCAAAACTCCACACTGCTTGCCATCAATCCCATATTCTTTGTCATCATCATCATCATCACACTATCGTCATCATCACCATCATCATAATCACCCTCTTCATTATCATCATCATGTTGTTGTTGGTTGTATCATACAGTTTGTCGCGTTGGCTGAGCTGATAAGCAGAGCAGCTCGTCATGTGCATGACTGAGTGCTCGGAGGCTCGCTCCGTCTCCTGGCTCTTGGCTCCTGGTTCTTGGTTCCTGGTTCCGGCCGCTTCCACTCGACTCGTTGTTTATTTGCTGGCAAAATTGTGAAATAATACGGTGCAATCAGTTTGCAATACATACGCAACAGTGCTGCCACTGAAATGGATGAGAAGCAAAAAAGTATTGTAAAAAAAAAAACAATTTTAATAAAAATTAATTTATCCAATAAAGAAAATATGAAATAAAAAATAGTTAAAAATAAAAAAAAATTCCTGTTAAAGTGTACAAAAAATGTCTTATCAAATCTATTTTTATTTTATATTTGTAGTTTTTAAAATTAATTAATAATTATGATACTTGAATTGATTTATGTATTTCAATTTCTTAAATTGAATGGAATTTGAGTATGTTTTTATATAATATTGTACTGACATATAGATTGACTCACATATAGATTAAATATTAAAAATGTATAATTTCTTACTTATACAAAAAAATATTGTATGTCTTGCAGTAAATCAGTAATCACTAAAATAAACCGTCAAATTTCTACAGAAAAACGCTAAATTGTCATCTCTGATGTACACACACCATCCATCGTCTGTCAGCCTGTAAAACACTCTTTAAAAAGATTATATTGGTAGCATTGATGCACAGAAACCTTCCTCTCACAGCCAGTCACACTCGCACTAAAAAGGCTAAATTGGCATCCCTGATGCACACACACCTTTCGTCTCCCAACCCGGAACATTCGTTGTTGCAGTCAAATGTGTGCACTCAAGAGTTTGAAGCGGCAGCTGCCAGTGGAACAACAGCAGGAGGAACAACTCTGTGGCATGATGAATATGTTTACATCAATATCAACAATCGCCCGGGTCAATAATAAAGCGCTGCTCCAACTATCAGCGACTATCCCAGCAGCTGGCGATGATGAAACACGTCAAAATGAGTTTACTTTGTGGTTTGATGGCAGCGATTACAGCCAACGACTAGGTGAACCACTCGCATACAAAGTGGTTGACATCCACCCAATATGGATTAATTAGACGCAGCGGGGAAAGAGCTGATCGAAATTAAGGACAAAACTGTGTTTTACGCAGTGAAGCTTTAATATATAAATCAGAGTTTCGTTTTTAAACTCAGAGTTAGTTTGATTGAAAGATTTTTTTTTCTTTTTATCTCTTTCATTTCCTTTTGTCCTTTTATATTTTGTGTAGTATTCTCTTTTTCTCTGTCTTTTCTGCTTTTTGGAATCTACTTATGTACATTCATCGTTAGGCTTCGACTCAAGTGTCAATTTTTTTGGATGATAAAAAAATAGGTTTCCAAATTATAAAAAACGATTGCATGTGTTTCAAAAAAAAAAAAAAATAGAAAAATTTAACGAAAATTCGTCATAATTTTCATGAAACATATATATATATATACATATATATATATATATATATATTGTAGTGTTAGGCTAAGTCACGAATATGGATGGTTCCGATAGCGTTAGAGGTATATTGAAGGGTGCAGCAAACTTTGTTGACAACAGTATGATCAAGACGGCCAAGTTCGATGAGATGAATGTGCTGGCCACCTTTCATCCGGCAAACAAGGACTATGGCCATATGATAATCGATGAGCCAAAAACTCCGTTTGTTTTTGAGCAGGACTTGCCACATGATCTGGATACCGCGACCCTCATGGAAAAGCTCCGCTTGGCTGCCCAGTCGGAGACGCCGGCGTTTGGCATGGATGCCGACTCGGATGACTCGTCCGATGATGACGATTATCCGGAGTCGGTTGATGAGAAGGTGCGTCGCTTGGAGTTTGAGCGTCGCCGTAAACTGCACTACAAAGAGTTTCAATCGGTTCCACTGGCACGGCGTCTCATTGCGCAGGAATTTGGGGAATTGAGCAGCTCGGAGATTAGCATGAAGCCTGAGATACAAACAAGCAACGAGAGTTGCTCCATTGAGGAATGTCGTGCACCTGAAGAGTCCACTCGTTATTCATACAGGACCCCAGATTCGTATCTCTCCGATCAGGATCCAAAGCAAAGCATAGACGAAATACCCGAGCCAGTCGAATTGGAACCAGGCTTTACCAGAGGCCATCGTTGCTATCAAAAGCTTATGGCCCAAATGAACGATCAACATTCGGTGCCGATGGAATTGGGGGATCACCCTCCGGCGAAAGTAGAAGATGCTGACCAAACGGAAGCGGACAATTAGGCGCCAAGGACTACCTTAGCTATAGTTATATATATAGATCTCATCTGGCATCGAATATAATTTATGTTATGCATTTTGATGTTCTGTTCAAATTAAGATTGCCTGCTAGCGATGTCTATTAAAATTGTTACGTTCAAGTGGAATTTGCATTGTGTGGCCCGAAGGCCGGAACTGAGTTAAGATTGAGATGGAGATTGAGATTAGCCAAAATGCCAAAGTCCTTTTGCATTTACAGTTAGCCAAGCAAGCCAAGCAAGCCAATTGTTCAGTCCGTTTTGTTGAGGCCTGTCTTCCTGTTCGAGCTCGTTTGGTTGCTGAATATTTAATTACGTCTGCATGGCTACTCGTTTCCTGTTGTTCTTATCCTTGATGTCCTGCCTGGCTGTCTGACTGCCTCTATAATTTCCATTAGTTGGTTAACTGTCTGGTTTTGTGCATTGACTGTCGCAAAAGTTTGTTTAATAACTAATTTCGACATTTTGTTTTGTGCATTGCAACGTAATTGAAAATTCCTTTTGGCCAAGGAAATACCTTGGGGCCAGTATAAATTAATTCTGATTTATTATTGCAACCGCATCTCCTGCCGCCCGCCTCTGGTAATGTTTTGTTAACAAATGATACCACTTAAATATTATTTTTGGTTCGATGTGCAAACTGATTTTTGGTCTCGTTAGCGCAGTTTCTATCTGGTCCGTCTTTTAGTCGTTTAAAATAATTGTGCATAATAATTAAATTAGCAGTAAAATGTGTTATAAGCTGAGCTTTTATTGTTATTAAGCTGGTTAAGTCATTTGCTCAAATTAAGATAAGATTCTGAGTGTTTACGAAATAATTAAATTTAATCAGCTGCATAAATTGCTTTACTTATTGCAAATTGCATTAACAATCGTTATAAATTTTATTTTATTACTTACGTGTTTGCACAATTGATACAGTAAAAACAAATTCAGGCAATTTCTCTAATACAATTCAGTTCATTTTGGCTTTAAGCTTATTCTGCCTTTAAATTGCTTTCAAGCTAAAAACAATATGCCATTTAAAGCCCATTCTGAAGTCCTGGCCCTATTACATATCCTTTGGCCACTTGTCGATTCGCAGGCACGTAGGGAAAAGCCTTTAATGTGAATTTTCCTGGCTGCAACATGTGTGAAATGAAATTTAAGTTGGCCCAATTTATAGCCTGGCCACAATGGAAAGCCGCAGACGCTGCCATCTTTATATTCAATGTGTGAGTGTGTGTGTGCTTGAACGTGTGTGTGTGTGATTTTTCTTTAGCTGGACAATTGCCGTGTACATTTCATTAAGTGCATAAGCCGTCGCCTGTCAGCGCTGCGTGTAATGCTTTTTAAGCTGGAAAATTATTTTTAATGCTATTTACAGGCTGAAATGAAAATGCAAGCGTAAATAAAGAAAACTGCAGTCACGAACTGCACCCATTCGCAGCTCCAATTCGTTTTCCTTACCTCGTCCACTTCCCACTTTTCAGTTTTTCTTGCCCGATTTCCCTTTTCCCTTGCTTTGTTGGACAACAACTTAACTACAACTAATAAAAGCCGCTCAACAAATGAAATGCAGCCAAGTTAAAGCAAACTTTTGGGCGCCTCTTTGAGAGGGGGCCGTTGGTTAGGGGTTATGGGTTAGGAGTTAGGAGTTAGGAGTTGGGGGTGGGGCTTGGGTTTGGGTTTGGAAGCACGCGCGCGTGTCACTAAGAGTGCAGCTAAATATTTGCCAAAGCATTTTTGGTATTTACGACGGCATTTCGCGTGGCATGTGGCCACTTGGTCCCAAAGGATGCGCCTCGAGCTGTGGCACAGGTTGAAGCGTGTGGCATGCGCTGCTTGGAGCTGGCAACTTGGCCCTGTAAATGGAGCCAACGACAAATACTCGAGCACTGTGTGCAGTGCGCATCAATTCTCATTTTGATAAATTATAAAATGGCCAATGCTGTCGATTTCCGTTTAATGGATTGGGCCATCCCGTCTAAACGAGACTCTGCGACAGTGCACATTCCCAAGCATTCGAAAATGTTTTAATATGTATTTAGTTTAAAAAAAAAGAGTTCACTTTTAGCTAATCTATTTTACTTGCGACTTACATCGATTTGTACTCTTGAGATTGTCAGGCAGGGAAACATACTTGTATAACAATTGTGCATTAGTCCAAATTGAAAAATCTCCAATATATTTATGTATATATATTGATCTCTATAATATATAATGAACCGTAGCTGTAAATGAGAAAAGGCTTGTATTTGTCGCCTTCCTTTGCGACACTCATAAATTGAAATATGGTCAATGAGAATATTGTGATGTTTTCTTTTTTTCAATCTTTTTCTTTAGATCTTAACTTGATTACACATTTTTTTTTTTGTGGGAATTTTAAAATTTAATCTATTTTACATTTGCAAGTAAATTTCAGACCTGACCACCGACAATCTCAACAAAATTTTCCCAATTGCACATTAAGAGCATTGAAGTTGTTGCGGTAGTTGAAATGCTTTAATGATGCATTCGATATGTGCGGTGCAAACCACACGCTGGTCAACAGAGACAGTGAGAGACAGAGACGAAGAAAGAGAGACGGCGTATTACTTAAAGCTCATTACAAGCTGCTCACTTGACTGTCCTTCTGCAGAGTCCTTGGCCAAGTGCAATGGGAGTGGAAAGCTGCTTAGTTTAAGCCGAGCGTGTTGTGAATGACAAAGCAAATGACATTGTCTAATTGATTGTCGCCGCGTACAAATGAAGCTAATAAAGATTTATATGTAGCTCTAAGTTTGTTGATTTTGTGAAGTGCGTTTCGCTTAGCGAGAAGTGCAGCACGCCCCTTTTAGCCAGAGCTGGAAACTCTGACACCTGGTCAAACAAGAAGTCAAGCCAAGTCGCCGACTCTTGGGGTGGGTCGGGCTCTGTGCCTAAGGTTTAGCCACAGGGTTCAGGGTCAACCGGGTCACCCCTTCACGATTTGTTTTACGTGCAGCAGGGCCTAAACAAATATGCATATAAACACGCGCCACATCGAAGCACGTTCCCGACTTACTGAATCTACGTGTGTATATGTGTGTGTGTTTATTTGTAATCAATTATCGGTTAGCGTAATCTATTAGACGGACAGCTGCCTGGGCGGGTCGCCTGACAAGTTTGGCTAATGTCGCAGCTGCCCTTCGAGTGCATAAATTTGAGTAATACCAAAAATAATTATGACAATACACGCAAATGTTACACAAATATGCGCAATGCATGCGATTTATTTTGCAAGTTACTAATGTTGCAAATATCTAAGCAAATAACTGAATAATTAACGAGAATTCTTTAATAGCAGTAAAAACAGAAACTCTATCAAAGAAAACTTTTTAAAATTCAGCAGAGATTTGATATTGTGTGAAAGTGTTATATATAAAAAGAAACACACGTTAATAAAATGTCTTTACATCATAAATTATTCATTTGCAAAACACTTATCATGTATTATACATATATAGTTTATAATATATTAGGGCTCACAGCATTATATACGAAATATTCCTACTAAGTTGTTCCCTCAGTTAAGATGTTTGCTTAATCCGTTTAAGATACAAAACTTTTCGCAAGACTTGGGAGGACAACGCAAACAAGAAAACCCTTCAAGTACTCTTCGTTCAATTTTCGTGTTTGGCGAATCAGCAGAGATCTCTGTAGAGCTTACAACAGAGCGTAATTTATTTCCACAGACTGCAGTCACGATTTACTATATAAGAAATGAAACTAAGTTTGGCCTAACTAAAGTTATTCGGGGCTGATGGGAATGGGTAGGTGGTGCATCTTTATGCGCATATGTAAACACTTCCTGCTGAAGTTGGGACCCACTCAAGGACGACAAGGAAGTGTAAAAATCCATGGCTAAACTACTTGGCTCTGGCTTTTGCTCTGTCTCTGGTTTTACACATCGAAAAGTTTTGCGGCAAAGTTTGGACCAAATTTTGTTCGAGCTATTACAATAGCGTTATAATTCTTAACTAAGGCCTGGAACTTTAACTTGATGCAATGTAAATTAAATAAGAACGTATACAACATATTTCACATTCCTTTTGACATTGAGAACTTTTTGCAAAGCCAAGTTTATTTTTTTGATTATCATATAAAATATTTCTCTCAATTGTTTGTTTTTAATATAGTTGAAAAGCCAGACACGGCTTTTGTATTGTAATCGCTTTGATTGCGTAAATATTTCATAAAATTGAAAAAAGAAACAACAGAAAAAAGGAAAATTCTACTAAAGAGTTCTCATTGATAGCTGATAGGTCTATGGGAAAAAAAATAAAAAAAAATGCGTGGAAAGTGTTTGCAGACAAAGTGCTCCACAGAAAAATACTTTCATTTTACAATTTTCACATTATTTTACAGCATTTGATTCTCGTTTTTCTCATTTCACAGATACGGCAACAACAATCCAGAGACTAGCTGACTGAATGCCCTAGCCCGAGATTGAATTTTTTCTCCCACTTCCCTCATCGGATTTTGCAAAATGTTGTGAAAAACCAGTACAATACTTGTTTGCAAAGCTCTTCGTTTAGTGCCCAGAAAATGCATGCAAAAAAATATGTAAAAATATAAAAATAAACACATAATAATATTAGAAAAAAGTTTATATATATATATAAACTGGGCGTATATATATATATACGTATGTGGATATTTGATGCAATAATTTAAAAATGGGGTCGGCGTTTTTTGCTGCCACAGAATTTATGCGTGAAATGCAAAATAAATATGCCGCTATTTGTTTTTAGGTGCATCATAAATATTTTCATTGATTTTATAGCAAACAAATTTTTTAATTTCACCTGCGCTGAAAGGCCGGCTTTGATTTTTCACTCTATTTTGCTTTGGGTTCAAGTAAGGCCGCAAATATTTTATAAATTTGTTTTGCATCAGTTACCAAAAATGTTGTGTGCGCAAAAAAATTGCTTTAAATTATTCATGGACAGTATAAATGTTTGAGCCAAGATAATAATAATAATGCAAACTGTAATAAAAACCATTAAGAGTTAATGCGCTAAGTTTTTGCTGCAAATAGTTTGTTTTTTTTTTTATATGCAATTACAGAATATATTTAAATACAATAATTACGTTTTGTCTCTTCGAAAAGCGGCTTAAAATATTTTTAAATGTTTCGACAAAATGTTTTGTTTAAAAGAAAGCTGATTACTTCTATTTTTCGTACCTCATTCGATTTTTTTGCTTTCCATTTTTGTTCTCCCGTCTTTTAATGCACAGCGATTTAATGCTTGGCCAATTGATATTACCGCAATTTGAATAGAGTGAAAAATTGTTTCGTATATCATTAGAGTAGCGAAAACTAAAGCTAAAGCGTCCACACACACGCATGTGACTGCGCTGCCGGACGCCGACTTAACAGCTCTGATGCCCCGCCCTCCCCTCACCAACCCCTCCAACATGTACACAAGCTCCAAGGGGTGAGTGTGTGGTGTGTGTCGTTTAGATTTAGTGCCGCTTGTTACGTTTTGATGCCACGCCATTTATAAGCGGCGCACAGTGGCCGCCGGGTCCAGAATCCGGCTCCCCTTTCGTCTGCCTGGACACTGTCCATAACGCGGCTGCAAATGCAAACTGACATTTTTGCATGGCACAACTTTGAACCTTAACATGACAGACCACGACAGCAACACCAACAGCAACAGCAACACCAACAGCAAGAGCAAGAGCAGCTTCCACTAGAATGCGGAGGGGATGAATTATGTGCAACTTTAAGTGTTTGCCACTTAAAGCCGGTTGTTAAGCGAAACGTTGCGTATACGCCACGTACGCCGCTCCAGATTCAGCTTTAGCTTGACCATTCACAATGTTGGAAGGGGAGGCGAATGGTCATACCAGTCAAGTAATTTACGCACAATAATGCGCTTCGCTGAACTCGACTGCCATTGCCGGCCAGATGATTGATGTATGGACGTGTTAATTAGGTCTACTCCTGGCACATTTACGCGCTCAACAAAAGCGGAGCACCGACAGAGAAGAAGCAAAAGAAACAGGCACACTCCAATAAAATGGCAGCAAAAAACTTGAGGAATTGACTGATTCCTGGCATCCACAAGCACATTAATCAGCAATGCGTTTGTTTGATTGCCCCTTCAAGTCGCCTGCCAGCTAAATTAGGCAAACACACACACACGCACACGCACACAAGCACGCATGAAAAGTTGGCCAAGCTCTGATTACCGCTAACTGTCAAGTGGCCAGTGTTGGACATGCACTTTTGCATAGGCCGACAAATTCAATTTATTTCAAGTTTGGCCAACAAAAAGCAAAAAAAAAAAATGGAAAGAAAACAAATAAAGTGAAGGCAAATGCAAGCTGCTCACTAAATCAAAAACAGATTTTGGCAACAAATTCGTTATGCACGTGACATTTCCAAAAAGAAGCCAACACACACTCCAAACACTCTCCCATACACACACACACACACTCACCATACTAGTTGCGTGTGTGTGTGCGAGTGAGTGTGTGGGCAGCTGAAAGAAATTTGAATAAGTGAATTTAAAAAGCGTTGTCACCAGTCAAAGGAAAACACAGTAGGGAATAACGAAGAATGGATACTCTACCTGATCATAACCATATCTTTGAAGAGGGAGAGAGAGAGAGAGATTTGAATAAATTCCCCAGTTTTATTTCTGTTTATTTATAATTCATTTGTTGCCTGTTATCTGTTCAAACATATATACCTTTCGTAAGGGCAAAAAGGAAGCTCAGTCTAAAGCCAAGGACACTTTTCATGAAATGCAATTTCGCACTTGTAAACTTTTATGGCTGCACAAGTGCTGAGTTCTTGGCTAGTTTCTGGCTAGTATTAGGCATAAGCTTTTACAGTTAGAAGTTGTTAGTATTGGTGAAATATAGCTGGTCGAATAAATAGCATGTAACATATAAAAAATAATTGATTAAAAAATAGGTTCATTCTGTATTAATTTCTGTTTTATAATAAATAAGTTGGAACTTTTTCCTTGGTATATTGTTTATTAATGTAATGAATGACTATGCATTATACCAATTATTTAGCAAATTATTAGCGTGGATTAGTCAAAGCCTTTAGTTTTAGCTTTTTTTAGTTAAGTTTCAGCAGCTCTGCTTGGCTAATGTTGCGGACTTTACAGTCTACACTCCTGGCTGGCTAGAATATGTGAATTGTTAGCTAGCAACAGGCAACAAAAGTTCTCCACACACACCCACACATCCACACACAGTCTACTTATTTGGTCCGAATGTAGATCAGCAACATGCAAATCTGTTCGCCGTTTGACTGTTGACGGCACATTTGCTTCAGCTGTTTGGCATTTTATTTCCAGCTTTTTTTCTAGCTGTTCTTTCTATTTGTTGCTGTTGTTGTTGTTGTTGTTGTTGTGTTTTTGGTGTAACTTGTTTATTTGGCATTCGTTGCTTTCATTCGCTTGGCCAGGCTGAAAAGGCAGTCGCTCTCCTTTATATTTGCACACTTTGGCTAATGGATTTTTTGGTTTGCACTTTGCGGCTGCACACGGCGTATGCTTAATATTTGAGAACTCTGTTCAAATTATGTTTTATGTTACCATTTACCATTTTTCTTTTCGTTTTAGCTCTTTTAGCATGCGCTTCATTTGGTTTGCATTGGGTTTCCAGCCGCTGGCATTTCGGCGACTTAATTGAAAATTCAATTAGACCTGTGCAAATATTTTGGGCAAAGGAGCAGCACGCCCCAAATTGAGTTACAGCTGTTTATCTAAATAAAAACTGCATCTGCCTCGCTCTCTCATTCACTCGTTCAGTCATTCACTCTCGCTTCTTCTTTGTTACTTTCTCGCTCTGATGTTGCCACAGCAGCCGTTGCATTTTAATTACAACTTAAATATCTCAGTGCGGTCGGCAGTTGCAAATTACAACTTTCAGTGAACCGCAAAATGAAAGTTGTTGATTTTAGTTTGTGCCCTGTGTGGATTTTGCTCTGGAATTTTCTGCTCTCTCGTGCTTGGCCAACTAAATCAATTTTGATGAAGCGCGCCTCCAAGTTAATTGCTTGTACTGCCCATTGCCCAGTTTTTCAGCTTATTAAATATTTCCATTTTCCACTTTCGCTGACCCTCAAACATTCCATTTGAAAATTCTGTTTAGCCTCTTCACCCAAGACAAGCTGCTTTCGCCTTCCACTAAGGTTCTTTGTTGCACGTGACCTGATTGCCAGTTGCAATTTAAGAATTTGATAGCTTGACAATGCATTTTGGCTCGTTTCACATGCTACTCCCTCACAGTTCAAGCCAAATGCAATTGCCAATTCGCCAATTCGCCAATCGCCAAGAGTTGCGTGCTGCCTGCATCGACATTAAAAATGTGACAGAAAAATCGCACATTTTGCCAGAATCGACAAACGAATTTCAAATGGCGGCGTTACATGTGCTTTTCCATATAAGGATACGTTAAATAACAAAGCAGATATATATAGATTTTCAATATAACATTTGGCATTTTATTTTTGTACTCTGAATATGTTACCGATACATATCGAATTATTCGACTTCATATAGATATATTCTTAAACAGATAATCAAGCAATTGGACTTATTTAAGCGTCTTAAATTTAGAACCTGTAAGAGTTAAGCTAGTGTATTCGAAGACTGTGCATACTTTATATTTGATGGTAATTTTTTTAAACATTTTGGCAAGAATAAACTGAGCCGCAGCGTAATTCTCCAGGCTTTTAGGTATTGTCATCGGGCTTGTCATACCAAATTATTCTTACTTGTTGCAGGTTGTAATTAATATAGAACTTATGATTGACCCCAAAACAATTGTAAAACCGTTGCCACAATCCACATAAAGAATCCATAAGTAAATGAAAATTAAGGTCTACCAACTAGAAAAATGTATTAAATATTAAATTATGTTAGTTATATCTGCTCAATAATATTTAAAAATTATTCAAAATGCCAACATTGATTAATTTTAAAATATTGTTTGTAGATCCCATTGATCAAAGTAATCCAAAAATTATTTTATAAATAAAGAATTTATTATCCTTTTATTTTCATCAGTTTAGCTTACACGACATGCATTATTTTTTATACATATTGTTTGTTTTTGAGTTTAATTCCCACATTTTGCTTGCCGCTTAAAAAACTTGCCATAATTATTATCCCGTCCAATTGTTGAATTAAAACAGCCACATTGATTGGACTGGTGCAAAGTTCTTAAGCTACTTAGCCTGCCGTATCCAATTGGGTCAATTGATATACAAACGACGATTTACTCGCTTCTCTCTCTCTCTCTCTCTCTCTCTCTGTATCTCTCTTTCTGGCTGTCGGTATCTCTCGCCATCTCATTCGTTGTACATATTGGCATTCGCAGCAGCCATGTGGCAAAACATTTTCCGCCTTTTAATACGCTTTCCATTTTTTTCTCTGTGAGCTTAACTCATTCATGTGCAAAACTCTTTCAATGGCAGACAGAGTGAAACACCCTCCCACACACGCACACCCATCCAGCCACACACACACACACAGACACATATATGCAATCGAATAATAACAACAACAACCACAGTTCATTTAAGCGTGTAAAAACATAAATCAAAAAGCATGGCCTAATAGCAGCCAGACTGGCTGCTCGTTATCTTTCTATCTCTCTCTCTCTCTTTTTCGCTTTCTCTATCCGTTACTCTTTCTATGTATATGCGTTGGCCAGCAGGCGGCAGCCACATAAAGGACATGAAGTGTATATAAATTGCCTACTTGCATTTTAATTAAACTGACTAAAAACCAAGCCAATGTCAAATGTGCCCAACCCCTCCTTTGTAGCCAGCCATCGAATCCTGTCCCTTTGCTGCTGTTGCTCCTGCCAATGGACGAGGGCTGCAATAATACACACACACACACACACACACACACATACACACAATGGCAGGTCATGTGGAAATTTGCTTTAAATTGAGCAACTGACCGCAGCAACCTTTAAACAAATTAGAAAAACTTCTGTTTCATTGTTGTGGTTTGGTTGCTGTTGTTCTTCTTGTTTTTGTTGTTGTTATTGATGTTGTTATTATTATTGTTGTTGTTGTTTTGTGTGTTGGTGTGCTGTGTGGCACATTGAGACATTGGCTTTTTATTGGGTCAGTGATTAGCGTTTGGCTTTTTTAATGGCCTCTTTGCCGGCTTGGCCTGCAAGTTCTTGGCCGCAGCTGTTTCGCCATTTGATGTAAATAATTTTGCTAAATATTTTGTTGCTCGTTGTTGTTGTTGTTGCTCTGGTTGTTGTTGCCTTTCGCGACACCTTCATTAAATTTACATTTTGTAGCTAAAAGTCACTAGAGAAAGAGAAAAACTGAGAGGTGGGTGGTTGACAGAGAGAGAGGGAGAGCGGGGTTTCATTTTGGTCAGTGTGCAGTTGACAACATGTGGCAACTCGCCCTCCGTTAAGGCCCGCAGGGGGTTGGGATTGGTGGGTGGGGTTGCAGCTGTAGGTGCGCGTGACCAGGTAATGGACTGTAATTATGCTAAATAAGCCATGAGCAAATGTTGATGTGTGTGTCACGCTATATATAGTAACAGCAGCATGGTTGGCCAGAAACCCAGGATCGCAGAGAATACCCTATCCTGCTGTCCAAAGCAAGCGGGTGGTGTTCTAAAACTGAAGTTAAGGCAGTCGTTAAATATGAAGCAATAAGTTGGGTAACTAATTTTTTCTTATTTAAAAATTTTGTTCTCTCTTTTATATTTGTATTTGTGGAAAATACGACTAAAGCTTTTTTTGTTATTTAATTATGTGATACTTGAACCGTGGAGCTGTATTATATAATTGTATTATGCTTATGTCATTCATGCACATATTTAACATACAAAACAAGTTGTGGATACCCTTTATATTTTATTTTATTTTCTTATAAGTTAGTAGAATAACTTTACTTATAGCCAGTGCCATTTCGACATATCCTTAAAGTCTCAACTTCTTGTATGTCCCATTCGCCGTGCCTTCCACTTTTTTCTACCTTTCGTACAATGATTGAACGCTTGAGATACTAGATATTCGTAATACGTTTTCCGTTCTCCTTTAGCCCAGCCAATAGAAAGTTTTCTGATGCTCAGGAGGTATCTATAAATGCCAACCAATTTACAGTTTTACGCCACAGCAAGTTTATAAATAATTTGCGTGCCTTTCTGCTGGCTCATCCATCTGAACCGCTTCTTTTCCTATCGCCATTTGCTCCGAGGTTCGGTTTGTGGAACACCCACGCGAAGGTCTCATATTTATGATTAATGAGGCTTAACTTTTGCACTTCTGCGGAGCGTGGGGCATGCCACACGGCGTATCTGTAAGTTAAGACAGGCAACAATTGTAAATGTTTGTTGCGCAATTAAAAGCCAACGCAAATGTTGGCATTCGGCGTTGCCTTTTTTGCCCGGCTCCTTTTTTTTTGTTTTTTTTGTTTTTTTTTTTTTGTTGCTGTCATTTTAACGTAATTTGATTTACTTTGCCCCGCAACAAGCCGTTGGAAAATGGGGCTCCGTTGCTGCCACAAATTGTCAATAAACATATCAATATGCAACACGAAATTGGTTTAATGTCAATCAACAGACAGCGCGACGGATCGCCGGAGCAGTCTATAGGCTTATCATGGCCAGAGTCATCCATCAGAAAAACAAGAAAAACGAGAAAAGAGGAAAAGCGTATGGAAAACAAATGTGCAAAATAAACCTTTTAAACATTTACGCAAATTCAATAAAGGGGCGGTCCATGTGGCAGTTGAAGAGGGGAGGGGCACAAATTGCGTATTGGCAAACCTACACACAAGCGTTTAAATAAATTTAATGCCATGGTTTTTACACCCAAATGGTGACTACGAGGGCGGTTCCTAGTTTTAATGCAATCAATGTTTTTAAATGTTCAATTTAAAATGAGTTTACGCATCAATTTAACGATTAACAAGCTCTTTAGAAGATCGAAGCAATGATAAAGCCTTTCTTTGCGATTCTCATGATTTTAATTATGAATAATTGGATTATTGTAACGCTGACACTTGAAATAAATATACAACAATTAATAGTTTCTTTGAGATTCCTATAATTTAAATTACATATAAATGCTGTATTGCACATCTATTAAAGTATTTAGTAAGTGAGTGTTTTGTTATGAATTTCATTTTAGTATGTTATTAATTTTTGTGCTTTATTCTATAAGCTTTTTCTCTCTCCTTATCTTTGTCTTTGTTGTCTGCCTCATACTTTAACCCATTCCACGTATTCGCTTCTATCGTAATATATATAATAAAAAGTTGAACTGTTTGTCCGGCTAACAATTTGCATTTTCGCATACTTTTTCACAGACAAAAGCATTTTTTCGATTTCCCTACTTAGACAGACGGACAATCAGGGGAAAAGAATTGTGGGGTCTGTCGCGTGAATCACGCTATCGCTGCTAATTTCCTGGTCCAATTTTTTGCCAACCAGGGGCTGGGTCAAACGTCGACCACGCCCACTGGCAGGCGGACAAAACGACAAGCGTTTGCCTCGCATGATTTGCAAATGTGATGCGAATTGCATTATTTTTCACCACTTTTCGCTACTTCCCTCGCCCATCCGCTTCGCCTTGTCCCCGCCACCCAACAAGCCGCCTCTAATTAGGCCCCACTAATGGGGCGACCGTCGCGCAGACTCAGCTGCAAGTCACGAAATGGCTATTTAGAGCTTATTTAGCCAGACTGAGTTGGCATTTTGTGCATTTTGTGCCGCTCATAATTTTAGCTAAATGCTAGATTTGCATGAAACGCGATACGCGACTGAAGAAATATGAAATGGGAAAGAAAAGATTGTGGAGTAAATCTGAGTGGTTAATTTAATTGGGTGAACGAGTCATTGCAATGGATATATATAGTATTAATAATACCCTGTACCCCACAAAAATGGGCTAACAGGGTGAATTGGTTTGGTTCAGACTGTAACATGTGACACGCATAAAGAAACATGTGTTAATAAATCAATCTGTCTAAAAATAATCGGTTCATCATTCAGAACTAGAAGACTTATATGGCTCAAATTTTAAATACTTATTATTATGCATCATAGACAAAACATTGGTTGTATTCATATTTCAATATCTTATTCCATTTGCTAAATATCAATAAAATTCGATGATAGGTAAGAATAGAATAGAGATACATCTTTTATTATTCGTATGCTTATGCCTTCATATATATGTACATTTATAATAGATGTATGTATAATAGATGTATGTATAACATACATATATTTCCTTGTCTGGCATTTCTGATCGGATGACTGCAGTTTGTTTTATAGAGAGTATTTTCCTTGTGCTTATTAATTAATGCACTTTATGCACTCTTAATGCGTGCCAAATGTGAAATAATTCATGCGCTTATCAGCACTGATAATGATTAATTTTTGCAAGCCTTTGTCGCTGCATCCGCGCTGGCATCCGCGCTGGCATCCGCTACGGCATCCGCATCGGTATCCGCAGAGCCAAACGCAGCCTTCAATTATTTTAAATTATGCGCCAATGCAATTGCATGTAATTGCAAATAAGTCAATGCTGAAAAAAATCAACCTTATATATATTTGTATATGAAATATTACATGAAAAATTGTTGCCGCTTATTTATGAAAGTGACAAATGAAAAGCCGCGCATATGCAAATATGATTTTGTAATTGTAATTGCAATTTTCAATTGCGTTTGCCGATGCATATTTAAAAAGCAGGTCATCGAGAAGTTTCAAAGAACGGATTAATGATTGATAGCAAGCGCGTAACGCGGATCGGACTTTGGTCTAAATAAGCCCAGCACTCAAATCGAATTAATATTAATAATTGAAATAACTGAAACAATTAGTCTTTAGATGTATGCATGTATATATTTATATGCAATAAAACGCAGATTATGGCATTTTAATTAACATAAATAATTAGTTATAAACTATTTAATTTATTGTATCATATTTGTTTATATATGTTAATAAACGGTTATTCATTATTAAATGATGAATCTTTGTAATTGAATTCATAGCAGAGTCCTTATTACTCTATTTGGGAGTACCCAGAGTACAACAGATAAAAATAATAAGAAACAAACAAAATTTGTTTAAAATCTTGAGAGTCGCATAGTGAGGCGATATTTATTTTAATTTCAAAATATATCGAGAGTTGCAAACTATCAGGGGAGTAGAATGAAGAAGAATATATTACTTATGATTCTTACAATTTTCTCTTCGATAATTATTCATTTTCAATATAAGCTGTATCAAATAAACCGACGACTTATATACTATATTGAAGAACCTTTTACATTTAAATCACAATATGTAGCAAATATTAGCTAAATATGTCATGAAACTCCGCTTAAAAAGCAAGTTCGAGATACAGGTGAAATTTTGAGAACTTAAATTTCGTTACCTTTTAGATTCAAGTTAACAGTTGCTGGCAAAAGAAGCTGCACACACACACAAGTCGCATTTAATTTCATCCCGAAACTGAACTCAAAATCAAATCCCCCGACAATACCCACTCTCGCATTGTGGAAACCGAACGTAGTGCTAGAGAACTTAAAGGAATAGAACAGAGCTGAGCTGAGCTGAGCTGAGAATAAATACGCAATGGACAGTGACTGGACAGCAGCTCGAAAGCTTTGCACTGAGTGCAATTAATTAAGCAAAGCTGAAAGTCATGCACACATATATACACACACACACACACACACACACACACACACACACTGGCACACACACAGAGAGAAATTTAATTGCTTACAAGTTGGAAACATGGCAGAGAACAAGCAACAACAATTGAAGCAACAATTGTAATAAAGCGTCAAGAGCAAAGCAAGAAAAATTGCAACAAATGTTGAACTAAACCATAAACTGTGATTAATTGAATATTTCTTATGCGGCACGTAGACAGCGCTAGTGTGCGAGCGGGATAGATGTATGGAGAGGGAGTCAGAGCAATTTCACTTAGGGCCAGTTTCAATAGCAAATGCTTCGGCCACTTGGCAAATTCTTCCTGCAAAACTCTTCCAACAATGGCTGCCAAAAGTCCGCATACTCCCCTCCCCCTTTATTATCCAGCACAGTAGCTGGCAGCAATAAATTTAAATAAATATACGATTACGCGTGCGTATTAAGTTGCCCCAACCGAGACCGAGACCCGTTTTCCCCAACCCCCAACCCCCACCCCTTCCAAGAGCTAGAACAATGCCTGGTGGCATCTTTTTGCCAGCTTCAAGCTTCCAGCTTCCAGCTCCCAGCTGCGAGTTGCCTTTTCGCCTGGACTGCTGGTCGTGGCTCGTTATCTGCTGACTTCTAATTCAGCCACAATAAATCAATGCAACGTGCAACATTTTGTGGCGCAAATGTGTAAGTGAACTTGATGAGTGTTCCACAGAGGCGGATCGGTTGCCAGTTTCGACCTCGAAGTGGAGCCATGACAAACACAAATTTTCTCGCCCGGCTGCCTAATCGAAATTTGTTGGCCATTTGTGCTCATTTGCTTGTATATTGCATAAAGTATTTATTTATGTATTTTTTGCTCTCTTTTGTTGCTATTTTTATTCGTTTTTAATTGGCCGTAATACAAATTTATTGACCAAACTTGTTAATGGCTCGTTAATGTTTAAAACTTTTCTGTTTCTGTTCTGATTTTCACTTTGGGTAATCAGACCCAACCCCCCTCTCCCCCTTAAGCCCTACCCCATCTCCTTCTATGCCCTTAGGCTTTAATTGTGCATGGCTTTAAATTAATTATAAAACACAACTACATAACGGGATTTAATTAATTTGAAATTGTAGCACATTATGTATGTGTATTTATATGTATGTACATATATGTTTGAAATCATATAATTAGTCTGTGGCTCATCGTGGATTATTATTTGTTTTTTTTTAATACCCTGTAGTGAGGCTTCTTAGTGAAGTTAAGGCAGGTTTTGTAAAGGCAATAGTTGGGCATATCGTATACATACGTATATATACATATTCTTCCTTCTATTGATAACAGCTATTTGTCACATTTTACAGGGTATACAAAAATAGGATATATAAACTATTCACTGTTTGTTTATGATATAGCTATAGAGAGAACTATTCATTCAAATACAATTCTAATTGTTTTCAATTTGAATAGGGTATTTCTATGTCGTGTTTCGTCAATCTAATTCACTAACTGTTTTTGTTGCTGATTGTTTATGTTTTCAGCATTGAAAAACAAACATGACATTTTAAAAGCAATGGAATAAGTGTTGTAAAAACGTGGATAATAATATTGTGCATCTATCGCACGATATATAATTAACATCAATCCTTAATCTATAATATGATAGCTGCATAAATAACCGTTATTAATATGTTAACTCGGGAGTGAGTGGCATGAAAATAAATTATAAAAAAATAAACGGAAACAAACAGAATGCAAATTTACTCGAATTTCGTATGCGTCAATTGTAATTCGATGCTAGAAAGTAATTTACTCGAATTTAAGTATTAATAAAATTATATAGTTTTAACCCTTGCATACAGAATTAGTATAATAATTGATTTGTGATTGCGTAAGCCCGATTACCATTCAAATTCGTTTTTCTATATGAAAGCCAATGCCATTTGATTCTGCTCTGGGACTTGAGAGATTTGAAGCATCAATTGTCGTCCCTTAACTTTTACTTTATATGACACACTGGCCCAATATTTAGCTCGAAATCGAGCTCATTATATTACACAACATGTGCAAAATGTACACAAAAAATACCAAAATAAAGAAGTGCTACAGAAACTGAACTGGAGATACCCTGCAGATAACTGTATACTTAAGAACTGGGAAGTTATAATTGAGCTTTGGCTTTAGTTTTGCAGCTAAGATCATGATTCTGCGTCACAATTTTATTCACATTCAAAAATGATTTTTGTTACTCAAAAGTGAAGTGAACTCACAAATATACCTCGCTTATAATTAGCATTGGGAGCGGGGTATACAAAGAGGACAGTTCATAAAAAGAGCAATTTAACTTAGTTAGCCAAAGGCTGACAGACAGGCAGAGAGGCAGACAGCCAGAAAGGTGTTTCGGTTAGCTCACCTGGTCAGCGGCGGCAGCTGCCACTGAAATTAAATCCTCCAATCAATTTAAACACCGCAACAACAACAACAACAACAACAATAACAAGAGAAACAACAAAAGGCAACGAAACGCTTAAAATCCACAGTGCAACCGGTTGTCATGCAAAGCAGCTTGTCCCTGTCCATGCGAGGAGACCCAGTTCCCAGTTCCCAGTGCCCAGTCGCCAGTCATGAGTAGGCACTCAGCCCCTGCCACGCCCTCCTGCCCCCTGCCCCACTGTCTGCCTACCTGAGTCGCAGCCTCTGTCGGCATCTTTGGCTGGGCACGCTTTGACGAAGGCGTTCGTGTTTAAACGCGACGACAACAACAATAAAAGCAATCAGCCATAACAACAACAACAACAACAAGAACAATAAAGAGCTACAGATGCAGATGCGGCCGCAGTTCCAGACCCGGAGCGAACCGATGTGTGCACCTGATGACGCGAACCTTGAGACGCGTGCCAAATGTGACAACAGGGGATGTCGAGAACGGAAATCGAAAGGGTCTTTGTTTTAGAGTTGGGTATGCCGGTTCGATTCCGTTGAACACGTTCAATCGTTTGGGTATTCCAGTTCAATTCCGATGAACATGTTCAATATTTCACTTTCGATTCGTGATCTACCAATGGAACAAATGAATCGTTTAGTAATCACTTAATAAATTTAATTGTTTATGAGTCGAGAATCATTCATGAACGAATCATAGTTCATTAAGAATTGTTCTCATATTCAGTTGTTCAGTTACTGGACATGGATTTAGTTCTTTAACTAAAGAGCTGAGCAAAGGGCATTGTTCATGAGCGCCAACACGGAATCGTTCAATGTCCACTGAACAAGTTCAATGGTTCATTTTCATGACCCGTTCAAGCGAACTTCTTTTGAACGATGGGACACAACTCTTAGATGGCGATAACATATTTGCTTGCAACATAGTTGCATGCAACTAACGCTAAGCAGAAGTCAGACGAAGTCAAATATTATATTCGGTTTCATTTTCAATGCAATGAATCATTGTGAGTATTTATGAGTAGCCGTCGCTGGCATTTGCAGCGTTTTTTGCGTGTCCAAATTAATTAAGATCCAAGAAACGCTTCCCATACCCATTTCCCATTACTTTTCCATTCTGTCGGCACGTCATATGTTCCCTTCCACCCCCTACTACTTCCCTCGCCTCATACCTGCCACCCTCCCAACCCCCTTTCCATACCTCAGCTAACAATTAAATTGCATTTTTTATGGAAACGCTTTTTAAATATGAGTTATTTGCGTTGTTTATTTTTTGTTTGTTCGCTTTCGCTGGAGGGAGAGCTCACTGTAGCGCACGAGTTGCATGTCGAGCTACCCGCACATATACACACATGCACGTATGTATATAGGGATATTATTGAGAGTCCTTCTCTGGCAATAAACTTCAATTGGAAAAGCATTCGAATAAATGCTTTGTTATAGTTTACGGCCAGCGTTTGTTCAACCCGGAATAGCACACGTGCTTGCTGAGTCATGTCTGTTACTGGTTCCAGTTCCAGTTCCAGTTACTCTTGCTGTTGTTCGTGTTGTTGTTATTGTTGTTCTTGTCGCGTGTCTCTGTGCGGGAAATGGGCGTGTCTGCGGTTTAGGCTAGTCAAGCCTCGCGTGTCCTTGAGGGAAAGCAAAAGTGTTTTCAGTCTTGCACAAACATGAATGCTCCTTATGGTTAATGCAATTCACAATGGTTGGGCTCAACTGTGAACTAGACTCGTGCTAACCGAATGACTCGTCCAAACTATACGAGGGTTACACGGCATATATCAATTTTTACGAAGGCAATAAAACACAGATAACTTTATCAGCTAGAATATATTCTCCAGTACATTACGAGATCTCATTTTGAAAATCGCTCTTCTTTTCTTTCTTTCTCTTACTCTCTTTTTCATTTATCTAAGCAATTTGTTTTTGAATATATATTTATATAAGTAAATTATAATGTAAGTCTCCATTGTGATGAAGCCAATAAAATACAGATAAGATAATCAAAGAGTGAAGCCTTCATACTGAATTTTACATATCTCACTCTCGCTCTCGCTCTGGCTCTCTCTTTCTCTCTTGATGAATATATTATAAAAGCAATTTGCATTTTAAAACAATTAAAAGCTTTGCAGAGTAATAAAAACAATAAAACGCAGATTTAATAACAAAGTATATCATATCTCTCTCTGTGTCTCTTACTCTCTCTATCTCCATGTGAATAGAAGGGTTTTAGATTTTTTTATTAAATTGAATTTATTTTTTTTTTTATTTGATGTAGCCTATTGTGGATATAAAAAAAAAATAAAGCTTCTTAGTTAGACAAATATCTTGTCTTTATTACTTTATGATTGTCCTTGTCTCAGTTTCTCTCCCTCACGCTCTCCTTCTTTGTCTCTCTCGCTCTCTCACTGACTCTCACATGTGGACAGATCCTGATTTAGACAAGCAGTTATTCATTTATTTCCTCACACTCTTTCTGTGTCTCTCACTATGTTTGCCTTTGTTTTTATCTGTTACTTATTTTAAAATTTGCAAGGAGTTCTTCTTGCTCTCTCCGTCTGTCTCTCTCTCTCTCTCTCTGTATTTATCTTGCTGCCCCTCCCTTAGTTAAAGTACTGGACAGATGCTTAGTAAGACAAGCTGTTCTTCTCTTTTCTTTCTCTCTCTGTCTCTCTTTCTCTCACTCTCTCGCTTTCTCTCACGCAGCATAAAAAGTACACGCAGCGTTGTCTTACAAGCTGCTCTTCTCTGCTTCTCTCTCTGCCCTTTCTCTCTCTCTCTCTCTCTCTCTCTCTGGCTCTTACATAGTTCAAAGTCAGACAGATGCTCAGTAAGACATGTAGTTCTTCCCTCTCTCTCACTCAGGCTAAGAATTACACAGATCCTTGGTTATCATCAATGCTTCTCTCTCCATCATTCTCTTGCTCCCTCACTCTCACTCTCACTCTCACATCTCCTAATCCACATGTATTCGAGTGCACTTAAAATACATATTCAAATAGAGTCCATCCATCGCATTTCATCACATTTCTCGGGATTAGGTGGAATGCTTGATTTGTTTGCGGCACTTAGCCGCATTAAGTGCCACAGAAGCTTGCATCAACAATAATAAAATAATACAATAATAAAATAATCCACGTAATAGCTGAAATAAAAAGCTTGGCAAAAAGCAAGCAATTAGCTTCGCAAATCTGGAAAATATTCGCATGCCACTTGTGGCAAGTACACAAACACTTAAGCAAAACACACACACACACACACATACAAATAAACAGTATTAGTGTGTGTGCGCTTAGTTTTGCATAAGCCTTTTAGTCAACTTTATTAATATTAATAAGCAGAAGCAGGACATCAACAATGGCAACAATTATACAATTAGTCCTCGAGCAAAGGACTCCAGGGGCCGCAGAAGGAGACGTGGCGAAGGGGAAAGCACTTGATGGTAATTCAGTTAAATAATCATTAGTCAAGGCAATTTTTTTGTTGTGTTCGGTTGAACACAAAACCCTTTTTTTCCGAGCCGCAGAGCCGCCGCTCCTGTTCATCCTGCCAGCCTTCGTACCTGGGCCTAAATAACCGCAAAAGCGCGCGAAATAAAACAAAAACAATTTATTTTTATTTATAGCTATTTTGGCTTCAATTTTCTGAAGGGGCGGCCCAGATGGGGTGGGGGGCAGCAGCGAGGGGCGTGGCTGGGGTTAAAGCAGGCATTTCAATTGAAATTCAAGTGCGCACTTCATTTCCACTTAATTTCGGAGGCTGCGACGCGTCGCCACAGCAACAGCAACAGCAACAGCCACGCCCCACCCCCTGCCCGCCCCCTACTCCAAGCCCACATCACTGTCTCTCTCTTTCCGTTTCTCTTTTTCTTTCTACATATCCTTGCGAGTTGCGCTTTGCTAATTGGAAACCTTTGCAAATGTTTTTTAAGCACTCGCTTTAATTGTTAATCCAGCAACAATTTCTTTTTATTTTTTCCAGGAATTATTTTTCTTCAGTTACGTCACAAACAACTCGACCTCTGGATAAAAATTTCTTGAAAATATAAGCTGTGATATATGTTAGAGTAGAGATGAAATAAAGTCTACCTATAGTGAATATTTTTGGCTACAAAGTAAATTTATATTTAAATCCATTTTTATCCTTCGTAACTGTTGAATATTTTGTTTTACAATTTTGAAAAACATTTCTGAAATATTAATATATTTGATATAAATACACTCATGATGAAAATAATAGATACTTATTTCCCACTACTTTAAATAATAAAATATAGATGCACGTTTCTTTATTATCAATATCCGAAGATATTTCTCACTAATTGCCTTTCTTACTATTTATGCCGTAATTTTAAGACTATTTCTACAATATTTTATATTTCACAAACTTTCCGATACACTTCTTATCGACAGAGCTTCATCCACTGTCCTATCTGTGGGTTCCGAAAGCGGAGTTTCGACCGTTCCAGTAGCGAAACACGTCATATCTAATGCCTAACGAGACCTTGAATCCTAATTGTTTTTATAGCCCTGGCAGAAACGTGACGTGCTTGGCAATGGGATAAAAAGGATGCGGGATAGATAGATGTTAGATAGAAGTATTTCGGTTGTCAGCCATTTGTTTTAGTCCTGTTTGGCAATTCGTAGTCAAGGTTCGCGCTTATCACTCAAAGCCGCAAAATAAAAATTAAAACACGTTTCCCCTGTCTCCACCTTTGAAAGTTGCCACCAAACAGAATTCAAGGAGAGAATTCTACATATGTCAAGCTGTCAATGTTTATCTATTTGAAGGTGACTTTGCAATTGCTGTGTGTGAGTGTGTGTGTGTGTGCATGTGTGTGTGAGCTGCAACCGTTGCCGAACACGATCCTGAGGATTAGGGTTCCTTGTTGATTTATGGGCACACAAATACCAATGTGTTTCAAATGTGATTGAAAACTGATAAGGCGTGTGGCAGGCAGGCCGTCGGCTAGGACTCGAGCAGGTCCCGTTTGTTTAGGCCGTTGGCATGTGCCAAAGGGGAGCCGCACACACACACTCACACACACACACACACATAGAGGGGGGGGTCGTTATTAGTGTAACTGTCAGCTGGCGAAAGTGTTGAGTGCACGTCTGTCAAATGCGGTTGAGGTTTGAAAGGGAGGCAGACTGAGAGAGAGGAAGAAAGGGATAGAGAGAGTGGGAGAGGGGAGGATGAGAGAGTGGGGTCCAAAATATAAACAGCTGCAGCAATTGATGGCTTAATTTGCCACTAATTTGCGCTTATCGGGCAATGGCAGCCCCTCCCCTCATCCCTCATCCCTCCTCCCCTCATCCAGCTTTCAGTCAGCAGCTGTGTCCAGGTTTGCGGCCAAGTTTCGCTTGGCCGAATGCAAAGCCTTGGGCCGTGACTGAGTCTCTGAAAGCCCGGCAAGCATGCAAATTGATTTTGTAACGCCCGTTTATGGGAAAGTGCACCAGTAGCCAGACCCTATCACGCTTATCTGGGCTAAACACCTTAAAGCACCGACGAAGCCCAAAAGGCTGCCGACTTTCATGGCAATTCCCAGAAACTTTTCTTGGTCGACAGCAAATTTGGTCTAAAGGAATATAAATTCTTAATGTATGAATATCTATACCTATACATTCAAGTATATATAATACATCCATATGTAAGTCTCTTGACTGACTGAATGAATGATTGAATGTGTGATGGATTGCCTATCTGTCATCTTAAACAAAGTGCAGTGCGATGTGCTGCAATAATAAATTTGAATTTTAAAATGTCGCCTCTCTATGCAATTCTCATAGCCTTAGTATGTAATATAAGATTAGTTCTAGTTATGCTATATCAAAATTCAAAGGTATATTAAGGATTATTAATACAAAATCTTGTTTAATTTTGTTAATAGAAATATTAACAGATGAATTTAAAAGCAAATATTGCCAGATGGCTCAGAAGTGGCCCAAATGATGGAATGATGGAGCGTGTTGCCCATTGACAGCAAATAATAAACAGCAATAAACAAGAAGAGGAAGAACAAAGAGGAACTGCTGACATTAACGGTGCCTGGACTTTGGGACCATCCTTTTTGGGCCAGCATAGGACGCAGTCGAGCTCATAATAAAGCAATAAAAAAAGGAGAAAGGTAAATGCCGGTAAGGCCAACTAAAGAGCCACAAACGCTACCTGAATACACGCATGCTTTCTCTCTCCCTCCTTCCGCCTCTCTTTCCCACTCTCTTTGTTTGTGCTTGTGGTATGTGCCGTGCCTTCTTCTTTTGTGTCTATGTGTGTGTGTGCGTTTTTTTTGTTTTTTGTTTTTAAGTTTTTTAGTGCATTGGCCAGCTCTAATTTATCATCAAACAGCAGACACAAAGGACACGAGGCCGTGGAACAGCTGGCTTCCTGGCTCCTCCGCTCCTTTGCTCCTCCCCCGCTCCCTAGCTGCGGGCTGCGGGTTGCGGGTTGCGTCGAGGCAGCGTTAATAGTTTATGACTAAATTGAAACAGGTTGTCGGCCAGCCACGGCCCGAATGGCAGGAAGTGCTTCCCGGCGCTTCCAGCGAAAGGCGCAGCCAACTCCCTACCCTCTCTTCTCCTCCTCCTTCACTCTGTCTCGAATCTCTTCGGGCTGTCAATTTGTCAATCAATCGGGCGTCCGCTTGAGACGCTTAGATGGGCCCTTGCCCGAAATGTAACCGAGGCGAGTATCTGCTTACAGCACGAAGAATGCGTGTGCACTGTGAGAAAAATCATAGTAGAACTCAATTATTTCTGATTTGCTGACAATATTTAATTTATTCTTTCAACCATTTTTAAGACTTCTCGATTAAACAGCACTAAAAATTAATTTGAAGTTCTCTGATTGACAACTATTTTACTTTCTCTCAGTGTAGGGACACGCATCAAAGTGGCAACGCGTCAAAGCAAGGGCGTGGCCACTCGAGCGCACTTATCCTTTTCGCCGCTCTTCTTCTTACTCTTCTTTGTAGCCGTTGTTGTCTCTGGCTTATCTCACTTACAAGTAATTGTAATATTATCCCTAATAAGCAAAAGATTGATAGCATTCCAGGGAAAACAGCACACATACACACACACATACACACACACACACATCGAACGAGGGGCCACAAAAGACCAAATATAAAAGAAAAGAGCTGGGCTGCAATCTCAGCAGGCACTCGACACCAGGACGAAAGGACGCACGCATTCTCGAGTCCTGCAACCCCTCTTGTTATCTCGCCTAGTTTTATGGCGAGTCGCTGGCTCTTCTCATCATCACTTGGGTAAACAATGTCATAAAATCATCAATCAATCTCCTCGACCTCGACTTCGAGTCCGACTCCGACTCCGACTTCGACATCGACTTTGACTTCGACTTTGACACGCTTCTCGGGCCTTATGATACCCTGCACTAATTGGTAGTGCCTAAGTAGGGTATTATGTGCTCGTTAGCATGTATGTATCATATAGATTCCTTATTGGAATGATTTATTCATCTGTCCGTCTGTATAAACGCGACGATCTCGGGAAATGTAAAAGCTACAGACTTGATATTTTATACATATATATTCTTGAATATCATATGTAGTTAAGTCTAAACAGTTTTCTCCAATATCTCATTTTAGAGAATCATTCTTGATTACAGATACCTTTATTAAATGTTCATGATAAGAAATCTTAATAAAGATGGGAGCAGAATAAAAAAGGCGCAATGTTTAAAAAAAACTTCTCTGCATTGAGGGTATCTTCCAGTCGGGTACTCCCGACTAAAACACTTTGCTTTGTTATTGGTGGCTTTGGGCCAGTGTGGGCATTGTATTGGGCTATTTGTTGTTGCCCGCCCGCCCGCTAGCACAGCCTAACTGTAAAAGCAAACACTTGCCTCCGCCTTTTCCTCCGGTTCCTCTCGATTTCCCGTCACTTTTCCCTCGCATTTCTCTCCGATTCGGTAGCTCCCTGACCTGGGCTTAGGCTCTGTTAATACAATTAAGTGTTGTATTTGTTGTGCTGGCTTTTTATGCGACTACCAAATTGTTTTATGGGCGTGCCGCCTATCACAACAAGCCGCTAGAAAGAGAGCGCGATAGTGAGCAAGAGAGTGAGAGAGAGAAAGACGGCGCGAGAGGCAGGAGAGATTTATGAATAAAGGTAAGACATTGATGCTATCAAGCGGTTAGTGTTAATTGCTTATGAGTATCTGGAAGGAGTTTCTGTGTTTGTGTTTGCTCCTGCTTCACAAGATATCCCTATTGTGTTATAATCTTGGAAAAACCAAAATAGTTGTGATATGCAATGATTTCATTAGGATCACGTAGTTTCCGTTCTATGGGTCATAATTCCCTAAGGAAACATTTACATTTGGATAGATTGACAATTTCTTATTGTAATATTGTAATATAATACCTTAATAGTATTAATGTGCATAAGCCTTTTTACTAGACTGTCTAGTAAACTCAACTTTTTCCAGAGCAATTCCCTAATAAAGTCCATTTAACAGGTTAAACTTGACCTCAGATAATTTGTTAGTCTTGAGATGCCATTCTTCAATATTATTGGCATTGGCACAAATGACTGTGTGCCTGTGAATGTGCGTCTGTGCAACAAGCTGGTGCGGCTTCTGCTGCGGCTGCATCTGGACCAAAAATTAATTACATCGACCTAGTCAAAGGATTACGTATCCTTGTATCAGGCTTTTGCAGGCGCTGTTAGTTTTTCCCCTCGTCAAACATGCTTGAGTTGCATTGTGTGCAATGCAACATGTTGCTGTTAGCTTACAGCACTGTTAAGCACCTAATAACAGCGTATAAGACAGCAGTGCGCACGTTTAAACGCTAGATGGAGCCACCGCGTTCGTGTGTGTGCGACTTCGTTAGCTACGGCTGTTGGCTGTGTTGTTTGAACAGTTGTTGTTGTCTGCAGCAGAGACGTGCGTTGCAGCTGCCCGACGCTTGGCTCGTGTCGACGCCTCGTCTCGGTTCGTGTGCGTGCGCTGCGAACGAACGCCTGCCGTTCGGCTGGTTGTATGCTGCATGCGCTGTGGGCCGCCCTCTGCTTATACTTGTATGATTCGGTCCCATTCAGTCTTTGACGACGCGCGAATGGTAACGGAACGTCAGTCACGGACGCTGCAACGCTCAGTATTATCAGTACCAAGCAAATTTACAGTTTCGGCTCAGCAATCGCCGCTTCGGGCCCGTGTGTAATCGTGATGCTGTTACAGTGTGGCCGGTTGTGCGTAACTGTGTGTGTGCGTGTGACCGTTTGACGGTTTTATTTGAATTTCGAAAATATTCATCAAAGATGCTGCCGATCAAGCAAAACGAAAAGCGACGATAAAGAGTAAAGCGCATTGCCTGATAAATGAACTGAGATTCAAAGCGAGACACAGCCGAGTCGTCTTCACAGTCAGCATCTCTCTCTATCTCTTTCTCTATCACTATCTCCCTCTCACTCAGTCATTGTGTGCGTACGCGTGTGCCAGTGTGTGAGTGTTGTGCGTGTGTGCCTAACAATTAATTAGCATTTAAATCGCCCATTTATCTGCGATCAAAAGCCAAACCGAGAGAAAAACAAAGGAAAAGCCAAACAGCGACTGAGCTTCCACCACGCCAAAAAAAAAAAAAACAAAACAAAAAAAAAAATTCCTGAAAAACAAAAACAAATACAAATAAAAAAGGATTTTCAAGTAAGTTTGTCCACCTGTAAATCCTTAGATTAGCATTAAAACAAATACGGCTTAAATTAAATACTTCGTTTATGTTTTGCATACAATCTCAAATTTGTGGGTGTTACGAAAAAGAATTTCCTAGAATTCGCATTCTTTGCGAGTAGCCAAACAGGAAAAACGAAACGAAGCCAAATACAAGCAAATAAAAAATACAAAATGGAATCCGTCGTGGTGCCATTCAAAAATAAACAAATATTTGCATTAAAATAAACAAAGGCCTACCCCAAAAAAAAAATGATCCCCCTCTCACAGCCCCGTCTTGGAAAAACGGATTCCCTGTTTTCCCAATGCGCGCGTTGTCCCTTTTGTTTTTCTATTTTTTGTGTTTTGTTTTTTTTTTTTTCTGTTTTTTTCGGTCATTTGTCTTTTTGGGTCAGCAAATGCGTCCAATTTTTCCGCGCGAGATTTTCAACAGTTGTATATTTGTTTTTCTCGCTGTGCGTGGGTTTTGCCACAAGTTTTTCTCCATTATTTACACATTTCTTTCCAAACATTTTGCCTAGAACTTTTAAACCCTTTTCCTCTGCCTTTGCTGATTTCTTATCTCCCAGGTCCTTAGATCAAAAGCATGACAAAGAACAAGAATAAAAGGAGAGAGAGAAAGAAAAAAACAATAGCTAACCCATTAAAAGTTTTGATCTGATTTACATTTTAATTGCCAAGTCGGAAATCTTCGGATCTCTATTAGGTAAACGTTGCTTAGCACAGATTTCAATTAGATTAACACAGAAGGTGTCGAAGAGTGGGAATAGAACAAAGCAACGGTTAAGCCGGGCTTTATTTTTCCAAATTAGTTTATTTGTCTTCTTAATCTTAGATTACTTAAAATATATATATTAAATTATTATATAAAGTTTTCTTATATTGCTCAATAAATTACGTTTTCACCGTAGCCTAATTTTTTATACAAAATATTTAATGGCTTTTAAGAAATTATTCACGGATTCTAAACTTATTATCTATAATATATTATACAAATTATACCAAAATTATTTTTATCTCAATAAGTGTCGATGTGGAAGAAAAGACAAATTCTTGCTTGTCTGATTTTTTGGATTACTCTTGTATATTATGAGATTAAATAATAAATAGTATATAATTAGATACATTTATCAAATTTTTTATGAATATTCTAAACTAAAACTGATTTATCATGAAAAGTGGTAATTATATTCTTAATCTATTAGTTAAGTACTCGAAATATTTAAAATTATTTTTTTATTCCAAAGGGTTTATCACATAACATTTTCGTATAAATGTAAGAGATAAGAACTCTTCAATTGAGTAATATAATGAAGAGCCAGAAAATTGTATTCAAAATATTTTACAATTATTCTAGGAATACTTCATTTAAAAGATTTCTTATCAGCTGGATGTATCTCTTTTTTTTTAATAGTTTTCTTAAGTATCTCTTGACAGTTCTCATACTGCCAATCAAGTTACAGTTATCTCTTAATACCCCATTTAATTCAACATGTTTACCAGATGAGCTTGACCTTCGAAAGTCTGGTCCCCTTCTCAAAAATGTTAATTCTCTTCAGTTTCAAATAAGACAGAGCCCTTGACTTATTTAGAAGATGTTGTTTCTCGTCTCCCTAGGGAAATCAAAGCTCAACACTAATTGGATATGTAGAACAGACACACACCCACACACACACACATATACATATATGTATAGTTATACATGTGTATATGCTGAGTAAAGTGCTTGAGTGGAAATCTCGATCTGGATCTCACAAATTGATCCCAATTGTCAACGTTTGAACGCATCTGAGTCGATCGCCGGGCATTAGCTGCCAACAAATTAACCTCGCGATCGAACCGGGCCAAGACGCACGTCTTACCTCTCAACCTGCCCCCACCTCCTTTCCTCCCCACACTCTTTTTGTGTGCCATAAATCGTGGCACAGGCGGCCGCACAAATGAAAATAGCGCATTTTCAAAATATTTTCATTAAATTGAAAGTGAAAATGCTGCTAAAATAAAAAGAAAATAAAAGAAAAAAGAAAAATATATATGTATATATTTATATTTTTTGAGTGCGAGAGGGCTGAAATAACAGGGCCAGGCCAAAAGCCGGCCGCGGCATCAACATTCATCAATCTGTCAGTGGGGCCTGTCAGCTGTTTTAAGCACCCACAAAGTGCTGTTCACCCAACAACAACAACAACAACAACAACAACAACAGCAGTAGCAGCAGCAAATATAAACCAACAACAACAACAAGAACAGCGTCTCAATAAAAATTGAGGCACAGATGAGCAGTCAAAAAAAATGAAATATTTAAATGTGTTTATAAACAACAAATAAAAAATGATCTACGCAGTGCGGAAATTTAAATACCCTGTGCAAAATATTTGCTCAGTTTTAATAACTCGATTTCTATGGGGTTTTAATACAGCATATTTGGCCAAGGTTTCTTAGGAAGAAGGTCTTGACTGATCGATTTAATTGTTGTTCATCATCACTTATTCCGAACTTCCAACTACTAATAATTGTTGCTTCTATTTTGTTTACTACTATTAGTATTCAATTTCTGTGAATATTAATTAAATTTAACTACTTTAAATTTATTGATTGATTATTTGATTCATGGACTAATCTAAATATACTTTCGACTACTACTACTATTTCATTGACTGCCTTAAAATATTTCTGACTATTTGTACTATTCCATTGACTATTCATGTACTTAATAATGTTATTACTTCTACTATAGTACTATTATTGCTACCAATACTACTACTACTCCTACCACTAATTCTACTACTACTACTACTATTTTTTCTACTCATACCGCTATTTCTACTACAACTACTACTACTACTTCTACTACTACTACTACTACTACTACTACTACTACTACTTCTACTACAACTACTACTACTACTTCTACTACTACTACTACTACTACTACTACTACTACTACTACTTCTACTACAACTACTACTACTACTACTACTTCTACTACTACTACTACTACTACTACTACTACTACTTCTACTACTACTACTACTACTTCTCCTACTACACCCACTACTACTACTACTACTACTACTACTACTATTACATTACTAATTTCTACTTCCATTTTAATGACATCCCAAATTTACTTACTGTTTTTAATACTAGTACACCTACTGGTAATACTAATACTTAAGCTTCTACTATTTTACTACTTTATTTCACTCACCTTCTCCATCAATGCTTTTCACATTTAGCATCAATTTTGAAATACTCTTTGCTAGGGTATTTTATGGCTGTGCACATTTAATGCATTCCCTAACTTTACGTTCGCTTACCTACGTCGAGGTGCGAGCGCGGAGCCATAAAAAAGTAGAAAAAACAAGCAAAACTTTTTACTCCTATTTGGCTCGTCTGGCCGCGTGGCCAAAACGTGCGCCAATCAATTGGCCCAAACAAAAAGCCAGACATAAAATACAAAACGGAGAAAAAAAAGAGCGTGTGAAACTGTTTCAACTCCCACGGCTAAGACAAATTAAAGAAGAGGCGACGAGCGCTGTCTTTAAAATTAGAGACAAAGGCAATTTGTCTTTGGCAATCGCTCAATATGCAGCAACAGATACAAATAGATAGCCAAAGATACAGATACACTCGAAACGTATCTGGCAGATACATTTGATGAGCCGCCTGCTTTGCTCTTCGGCTATTAAGCGCGCGTGTTGATTGATTTTATGTTTGCCCGCTACAACAATTTCCACTGCGGTTTTTCACAATTTCCCGAGACACACTCACTATATATACATATATATATATATCAGGGATCACCCTGAGAGAATGTCCAAAAAAATCGAGCGCCTGCGACTCAGCTGCTAAATCAATCGACACTTGAGCTGTGTTTCACGGCTCGCCTTCTTCTTCTTGTTATTGTTGGAGTAAGTTGTGTTTAATTACATACACATACACTCAACCACACATATACACACACATGAGCTAAGTGTGTCCCCTAATTCGAAACTCTAACAATATATAACTTATTAAAGTGTGCTAGCTGAGTCCCTCTCTCTCCCTCTCTCTTCTTCTATTACCCTCTGCCCTGCTCTCTCACTCTCTCCTCCACTTTCTCCATCTCTCTAGCACTTTTCTCAACACTCTGGTAAATAGATTTCAGTGTCGCTCTGCACTTAGACGATGCTGTGTTTGTTGTATTTGCCCCACAAATTGATTGATTTTATTTGCACTCCCCCACATGCTCACACGAATGCCACAGCTACCCCTCCCCCTATCCCCGCCCCAACCTCCGGCAACCCCTGAGTGCGTGTCTGTGGCTTTTAGGCGGTAACTGCCAAGGCGGCAACTGCAGCTCGAAGGGGCGCTAGTTGAACATTTGACATTTTGCGGTTAACTCATTTACACAGTTGAAGCTTCTTCCTCTTTACCCTTTCCTCCCCTTCTCGCTTCTTGATGGACATGTCGGTTATGCTGCAATGACACTAGCTGACAGGCTTCAGTGGAGTTGCGAGATTTGAATTTCAAGCAGAGACTAAAACTTCATTTCGTAGCTCGCTTAAGCTTTAAATAGCTTTCCCTCTACCCAAGTGCTCAATTCAGTGTTGAAAAGTGCTTCATGAATGCGATTTTAATTTTTTAGCAGAAGCTCTAGATATTAATGAGCTTGAAAAGCTGCACTATTAAGTTGCTTTCAAATTCCACGCTGATTATTAACCGTAAAAGTTGTACAAATAAATTTTAATTTAATATCAGTGCATTTTATATTCTACTCATCAACTCTTCCATCGCCTTCCAACACTGGCACACTTTTAGGAGTAATTCAATATTGAGTAGCCATTGTCATTGGCTACAAAATTCTTATTTATTTGGACTCGTTGGTATCCGGTTATGGCCACTCTGCATTATGCATTGCAGCTTTTTCTCTGGTCGAAATTATTTTCAATTTCATTTTACATTTTGCTGAAAGTCTTTGGCTCCATTATTGATGGCTGTTACCTGAAAGGTAAGAGAGCACTCGTCATCGGTCTCCCCTCTCCCAGCTGATTGTCCTGCATAAATAATAGCTGCCTGCATGGGAAAAATCTGAGCCGGGTTTTTTTGCATATTGGCCAATTGTCTGGGGACTTGAATGCAGCTTCGGCTCTCCGGCTGGCAATTCATTAAAAATATTCGCATGCTGCAAAATCATAAAATGAAAGACAAATATCGTGCAGGCAATTAAGTTGAACTAGCCCTGTAAGCACACACACACAAACACTCCCACACACATACGCAGCATATTTAATGCTGAAACATGTTCGAGCTGTAAAATATGTGGCAAATGAGTGTATTGAAAAATTGATGCAACTGTGGGTTGAGTTTTCGCAGAGAATTTACTGAATTATTTCTCATAAAATATTCAAAGTGCATCAAATATTGAATATTTCAGATTACTTTTCATTTTGTGGGTTACCTTTGGCTCTTTAATTGCTGCAGCGGAATATTTAGAGCGGTATTCAAATCAATTCTTTTATCCTTCACACTTTAGTCAAGTGCTGCTCGCTTTACACAGATCTGTTGGGAACCACTCAAGGACAAACTGTGCTATCATAAACAACCATCGATAAGTGGCTGAAATTTCAAGAACCGATTCCTCAAGTATCCAAAAACCATCAAGAGTGGTTACTATAAAGTGCGATAATGGTGCAGTTCCTTTGAAGTATTTTAAGTATTTGGAATTCGAACAGTATGTTAATAGCTTACAATAGTTTATTCATCTGTTGGTTATTATTTGAAATATATA
The DNA here is from genome assembly GCA_037075185.1 of Drosophila pseudotalamancana. NCBI lineage: Eukaryota > Metazoa > Arthropoda > Insecta > Diptera > Drosophilidae > Drosophila > Drosophila pseudotalamancana. The sequence goes on from JBAMCK010000142.1 coordinate 829,576, forward strand.
AAATCATTATAATACATTTTTCAGAATACAATAAGTTCAGATTAGAATAATATAATATATATGATAATGATACAATACAATTTATAAAACAATTAAAATAAATAATGAAACTCAATAGCCAAAAAATTAATTATTTGATATATACTGGTAAACAAAATATTGTAAATTTCAAAACTTAATCTTCTCAAACTTAATTAGGGTTATTTTTCGATTTAAATATTAAATAAATATCTTTCTATATCTATAAATTGGATTAGTCAGTGCTAATCGAATAATTCACATTCGAAAATTTTCATTTATAAATAACAGATAATTTGTTTATCTATATTTGTTGCCTTACAAAATATTTTATTCTGCTAATCATGTAAAATAAATAAGCCAATTTATATTTAAACGGAATTCATGTCAATAAAATAACAAGCAATACGAAACACGCTACGGCAGACACGACAATAAACAAATGTATCACAAAAAGGGGGACAATGAAAATGTATGTGAAAGAAAAAAGAAAAACTGCAACATTTCCATTGATTGACAGTCAAATTAGCGGCAATCAAACGGAGGTCTCCACTCGCAAAGGCATAATAATTTATAAAAATTATATATGATAGTAAAGCGTAGAGCTGAAAAGCCATATCAATCAAATAAACGATGTCAGAGAGAGAGAGAGAGAGAGAGAGAGAACGAGTGAGAGAGCAGCGAAAGGAAGGGGAAGGAGGAGGTGGAAAAGTGGGCTGCAAATGGAAACAAATGCAAATGAATATGGACAAAATGTGTGCAGGCAGTCAGTCAATGTGGCAGTTGGGCCTACAGCAGCCTCAAGTGGCTATAATGCGCATAAACAAGTCAAAAGAGTGGTGAGGGGAGGGGGGGCGTGGCAGCGGCCTGTGAATACTGCTGCCAATGTCCCGCTTGATTTGTTGACGCTTTGGAGCTTTTCAATTGGCGCCAGCGCCAACTGCAACCTAATTTTGAATCCAGCAAGTGGCGTTACATCAACTAATCATATGCCCTGAGTACACACATACACACTCACACCGCTATGTTTACTTGGGGCCTCATCACTCATACGTCACGTTCGCCCGCCTGCATGTGTGTTGGTTGATTTGTAATAAAATACCAATGCTGGCAGCTCCAAGAACTCAATTGCATTGACGTTTGCATAAATATTCAGGCATTTGCTTGGGGTTTTCAGTGCGCCCTGCCACGCCTCCATTCGAGTGCGCCTCCTCGCACACAGATGATAAATTTGTTAATCTCGCTGCTGTTGATTTTTTATGGCACTTGCTGCTGTTCTTCTAGCTGTGCATTTAGCACAAAATAAACAAATTAGAGGGTATCACAACGTACACAACAATTTTCACAATTTTGTTTATACAATTTTGCCTCTTGTTAGTTTATTAGCTGAGAACTTTTTATACGCCTCTAGCCCATCTTTTTTTTATGGACCAAACATTTTCTAAGACTTATTTCTTCTTCATTTTATTCTACTTCTTTGTTTATGTATTTTTAGTTTTTGTAATTATTTGTAATTTTGCAATCTCGAGCTATCCAAGGCAAAAGTTATTGATTCTAATCTATTTTTGTCGTAAATAAGAGAAAATCTATCGCGCTTCTTTTAATTTGTACGCCTGATTTATTAATTGCTTTTAATTGGCAGCCAAAGTTCATATTCCATAATGTTTATTTATGAACACATATTCGAAATAAACAAACAGCCGCAACGAATGCTTATATACATATGCTTATATAAATATATTTTATATATGTATGTATATATAGAATTAAATTTATATAAAGTATATATATATACAAATGTATATATATAAAGTAGAATTAACCGAACTCAACCGCATTTAACAATAAAAATAGTTATTTATAACTACATCTACTTAATTTTTGACTTTAATCAATAAAATTTAACTCACTTTCCGTACATTTTCTTAATTTCAGTCTGATTTTAATTTGTCGATAGAAATTCGGCACTCAAGTCGAATTTTTTCAGTATATAATTCACCTTTGAAATAATCGTTACACATTTTGCAATTGTTTTGCTTGTCGATAATTTTGATTATTCGGCAACAACTATTGAATTCTTCCCGTCGAAAATGAAGCTCTTCTTCCACCTTATTTTTTACACATAATAAAAACTGTTTACTGTGTTTGTGCCCAGGCCGAGTGATATAGATAAAAGCGATGGTTATCAGGACAAGCACTATAATCAGGAAAAGTAATACATATGAAACTTTCATCTTTAGGCTTTACATTTGAAAAATAGATTTAGTTATAATGAATTATTGTTTTAGTTTTGTTTTGATTGTCTCACATATTATTGTATTTATTGAATATTTAATACATTTTGTAATTTGTATTTTTTTTCTTAAATTAGAAAGGACTTAATTATTAGTTTGATCAGTTCAATAAACATTGAGATTTGCAATCGTCTTAATATTGAGTACACTTAATTTACAAAATTATAAATTTGTATTTGGTAAGATTTCATTGCCGTATTAAGTCTCGGGAAACTCCCGGACTGTGGATTTTAAGTCCAATCATAAGACTGCTCTCACTCTCAATTTTGTTTATTAAGTTGGCGATTGCTTTTTTTAATGGTTCACACTCTTTTGTCACTGGATGTCTTTTACAATCGGGTCGTAATCCCCCTAACACAATTATGTTGCACTCGACTTTTCTATTTACGGTTAGCAATTCGCCATTGAAATATTTATAACAAGATTCACATTTGCTGTTTCTGTTAAAAATTTGGTGTATTCGGCAGCATAATTGAAATTCATCCCATTGTACGATAAACTCTTCTTGTACTTTATCTTCTAAGCAGGATAAAACGACTTCTTCGTTGATTTTTATATCTCGGATGAATTCCGAGGCTCGCACCAACAAAAGAAGAGAAAGCCAGAGTAATGCTTTCATCCTGACAGACCTCAATGAACTAACTATATATAACTCTCGCCCTGTTACTTATATTATTAGCATTTATTATACCCTGACCACTTAAAAATGGGTATAATATTTTTGTACAAATTTATGTAACAGGCATAAGAGGCGTGATCAGGAAAAACTCATTTTTGAAGATAGACACTGGCGCTTCGATCATATACGTAGTTTAGTGTATAGAACATATTCCAAAAATTTAAGTAAGATCGGATAAGAAACAAAAACGCGTTCGCTTTGCAGTACAATTTTTGTCGTACGCTGCGTGTGTTTGTAGTGGTTCAGGGTATCTCGTAGTCGAGCACATTTGACTAGAGTTTTCTTCCGCTTTACTTATAAATATTACCCATATAAAATTAATCGAGTTATTGCCCCCATTGAAATGATTAATTTTCATATTGAATCGAAATCGTGTGTCATTCAAGTTATGAATAATTTTTTAATAATATACATTATAGCGATTATAAATACATATTGAATTTATAAATTGATTTTAGAAAATGAGGTACCTGATCTGGTTTTTAATTGAATAGACAAATTAAATTCTGTATGCTTACAATTTATTACAAAGCATATAAAGTTACACTGTAGGACAAATAAAAAATAAAATAAAAAAAAAAATAATGTTGAATTGAATGTTACAACTGCAAAGTGAAATTCAAGATATATATTGATGTTTATCTTAAATTATGTATATATACATATATATACTTTGACCATAGTCTGGACAAAAAAAATGTCGCAGAGGCATTTTGTGGATGGGCGCTGTAATTGATAACTTGTGAATTTTCAATTGGGAATTGAGCAGTGACGAAGTAACGTATACCTCAGTGGAATTGTCATGTACAATTGGAGAGAACGAAGAGTCGAAAAAGCAAAGCACTACAAAACAAACGAACCAGAATGTAAATGTATCTTGACATTGTTACATAAGCACAGTTACATAGAATAGGGCCAATGGCTAAAAAGGTTAACAAACGTTGGCCACTTGGCCACTTGTGGGGCTGCCTTGAAGCGGGGGTGGGGGCTGTTGTATTAGGGGTTGCAAATATAGAAATATATGTATGTATATGATGTTGAGAATTAGTTCGCTCAGCCGGCTCATTCGAATGAGCTACTGAACTTATTCAGTGATTAGTGAACGAGCCTCTATGCTAATCCACTAAGAAGCGATTCGACAGTTCATGAACTAGTCTTTCGATCTAGTTCTTCATGAACTGAAAAGCTGACCCACTGGACTTGTGATTAAAATTAGTGATTTAGACCAAGACTTGCTAATGAACCTTGTTCATGAAATGGATCCTTAATTATTAAACAGATTCATATTTTGTAGTCGTCAAACAGAAGTTTTATTTATGCTTTCAAATAATACACATTTTCCTGACGTTTTCCTCCTGTGGCTGCTTTTTCAGTTTGATCGACAACAAGCAGACAAATATTTAAGCAATATCGAATTGATTGCCAAAAATTGTTTGCATGCAATATTTGACTCTGGTCTCTGGTCCCTGGGCTAAATAGCCATAAATGCTCCAATGACTTGCAATACATGTGTAACTGTCTACTCCTGCAAATGTATCTGTCAGATACACACACACACATGCATACAAACTGAGACAGATGCAGAGATACTCGTGTGTGTAGTTAGCAACCCTCGATAAATGCTATAGCAACACCTACAGGGTGTCTCCCTTATTTTATTTCCTTAATATTACTTTCTGTTGTTTTCCGTTTTTTTTCTTTCTTTTTTTTATGTCGTATTTTCTTTGTTTTGTGGGCCAGGTAGGACAGGTGCACACACACGTCTACTTTTCGAAACTAATTTCAAAGCAAATGCCATGTAGTCAGCGAATAGAGCGCGTCAGTGAGGGGGGGCGGTGGGCGGGGCTCTCGCGTGTCTTGGCTGATTTGCATAATTTGGCCGTTAAGTGGCGGAAAAATGTAATCGAATGAACAGATAGGCAGCCAGGTACCCAGCCAGCTCGATAGGTGGGAGCTATTTTTACGAGCCCCCCAACTGTAATTAAAAGGTAACACAACATTTTGCCAGGGAATGGAAGAAAAGTCTCTCGTTTCTTAACTTAAATTGCGGCAAATGAGTCGCGAAGTAGGCAGACACACATACATACATACATACATTCACACATACATAAATAAAAAAAAAAACATAAATACATACGTACATACATACATGTACATTTACAGTTGGAAGCATTCTTTTCCAAGTCGGAAATATATCGCTCTTTTTATATGGAAGTTCCGTTGCAAGCGAACGATTCGTATTGTTCGCTCAAAGCCAATCATTCATGAACAATACAATGAAATTTGTAGTTCATGAACTGCTGAATTGTTCATGACCGAATCGTATTGTTCATGACCAACTGAGCTGCTTTTCTACTGATCACTGAACAATATAACTAGTTCATTTCGTCACAACTGTAATTAACATATTTTATAGTTGATTTATTTCATTTATCACTACTCACTTAATTGATCGACAAATAATGTACGAATATAATAATAAAAATATGATTTTATTAAAAAAATATATATTAATCATAAAAAACTAAAGCTGTGTTAATTAAATTTGCTTTAAACATTTTTTAACATTCGATAATATATATATAAATTACAAAAGCTTACAACGTTTCGAAAAAATTAACAAGTTTCAGCTTTTGCATTGGCCCTATTTAATTTTGTTGTTTTAAATATTAATTAATTATAGTAAATATTAATATATTTATTTATATTTTACCTGTCGAAGGAATTGGTGATCGGGTCAAGAAGCAGTAAACTTTTCATCTTGAACAATGTTAATGAATTGTCCATAAAGCGAACACAGGTTACTTTTAAAAATAAATAAAATAGAGAACAAATGCCTATCGATAATATATTTATAAATAGTTGCTTAGAAATATGATAATTTATAATGATAAAAGCCTGACAGTCGGTGCCTAGTAATCAATTAAAATTATACCAAATGTGTCTAATCTGGTCAAACAGTCGAACGGCCTTCGGTTAGGGTACACAAAAGGGGGAAAAGTGTTCATGGCTTCCGTGGAAACAAAAGGCCCGAATGCAAAGCATAGCCAAAGAAGATAAATGGCCAACAATTAGTCACACCTACGACGACAATCAATGAGAGATTTCCAAAATGAAAGCCGGGAAATTGAAGCTGGGGCTGAACTCGAGCTCGAGTCGGATTCGAATTCCAATTCCGATTACGATTTCGATTTCTACTTTGAATGAGAATGAGAATGAGAATTCTGATTCAGTTTCTGGACAATGGGCAAACTAATGAACATTTTTTCGAAGCTCAATAGTGTGGGCGTGGCCCGGCCAGCCCCTGGCCACAGCTAATTGCACACGAGGATGGGTGTCTATGTCTCTGGTGTTGATTGACATATGTTGGGCTTTGTACTCCATACATGTGTAGGTGTGTATGTGTGTGTGTGTGTATGTGTGTGTATGAGTATATGTGTGTTTTGATTAGCGGCATGCCATGTCAAACAACAATTTGTAGGAGCGAATGACATTTGAATGATGACATAGACAGCGGCACAGGTGGCGCTTCCGCTTGACACTTGCTTTCGGCAAAGCCGGAAAAGCAGCGGGAAACTCGATGGAGAGTGGGAAATTGTTGGTATCATAATGTCTCTATTATGGCGTGCTAAACAACCGACAAATTGCATGTGTCTGCCGTCTAGACTTTCACAATGGGCGTGGCTGACAAAAAAGTAAAAATGAAAGAAAAAAAACAAATGCAAGGAAAATCAATTATTAGCATAATATTCAAATATATAAATATAATATGATATATAACTTGTAGTCATATGTTCTGAAAAGTCTCTTTTTTTAATTATTCCCATTTATCATGTTTCTCACTCTTCATTTCCAGATTGACTTTTTATAAAATTCAACGGAACGAAGTTTTAATCGAAAAATGAACAAAATGTTTGCCTGCTTCCATTTGGTCTACGTCATCGTCATATTAATAGGTAAGTGAGATATTTCCAGAGTATCCATATATGGTGTATACCTGTTCTCTCCCTCTCCCTCTCCCTCTCGCTCTGTTGCTGCTGCTGAATTATGCAGCTCTATTCGGTCAGCTCCATTTGTCAACGGCAGCAGCGACGGCAACGTCATCATTCAATATGAAATTTCACACTTTGGTTGACATTTCCAATGGCCATCGAGAGGGGCGGGAGAAGGAGGCGTGTCCGGTGAAGTGGGGAGGGGTGCTGTGGCTATTCGCAATTGGTGACCCCAAGCGCGGCGCCGCGTGCCTCATAAATTAATTTACACTTGAAACTCTGCGGCGCTGTGCAACCAAAAACAAACAGCAACAACACCAGCAACAACAACATGCAACAGCGACATGCAACACAATGCTTAAACGCTTAAAATGCAACTGAATCTGTTGCCACCCATGGCGAATGGCATTGCAAAAGTCAGCGCCGTTTGGGCCAAGTGCACTTTGTTATAGCCACATTAAATATGTGGAGAAGAGGGGGGAAAGTCGAGCCGAAAGTGAAGCACTGTGTAGAGCAATTGCTGTAAGCTACTTAGGAGACCGCACAGTGGTCAAAGAGTGAATGGAAATGTGAATCAAACAAAAGCTTAGGCCAAAAACTTGTTAGCTGTTAGTTAAGCAACCAAATTCGAAGCAATTAGCAATGGAACATTTCTTTTAAGTGTAACTGCATTTCAAGTTTGAAATGATATAAATATCTCTTAAGAAATGCTCCACATTATTTTAAGCAATTAATAATGTGCAATTCAAAATATTTTTAAAATTGTGTGCGGTTTCAAAGCAATAATAAAATTAAATTTAATGACGTACTCCTATACTGCTATTAATAATACATTCTTTAATTACTCTTTATTATTAATACGTATTATTCATTTATTTAATGCGAAACAGTTTGTATAGTAGTCGAAAACACAAAAAAAAAACGGAAAACCTTACTAATTACCAATTAAAAATTTCTATATAGAAAAATATTTCACTTAAAAATAATGTTTATATTAGAGTAAAATCAAAGCAATCGAGTAAGAAAAATATATAGAAAATATGAAAGTTCCCATAATAATCAACTAAATATCAATCGCAACAAAATTTGGTTTCTTAATCCAGATGCGACTCAAATAGTCATTTCCATGTGAATCGAACGCTTTATTGGCTGCACTTCTCCCAAGGGGCTGCACGCCTCAACACACAGCGAAAATGAGTACGATTTTCCGATTTTCCGATTTTCCGCCATGAGAGTCGGCTGCTTATCAACTCTGCGTTAACTATGTCGGAGGCGGGCAACCAGTGCGGGCGTCAATCAGGCCGCATCTCAACCGCTTTGACGCAGTGGCTGCTGTGGCAAGACAGCACATGAGGCAGCTACCGGCCTCCCGGGTGCATTATCATCATCATCATCATAATCATCATCATGATGATGTTGTCTGTTTAATTGAAATTGACGCTTACTGCGTTTGCTTTCTTCGCGCCTGAATTTTGTTTATGAACAATTTTGTGGAGCTGCACAACAAACAAAGAAATACAAAATACCAAATACGAAATATGAGCAAATTGCTCTGCGACGTCACTTTGTTGCCCCACCAGCCCCACAGCCCCCTCCTTCCGTCAACTGTCGTAATAATTTCTGCTGCAATTGAAATAAATTAAATTGCATGCGAAGCCATTTTCAGTGACGGCGCCGACGCCAGTTTTCCGTCGCTTTTGTCAACCGGAATTGTGTGCTAGTACCAAAAACCGTAACAGCACCTACCCCCACATCTCCCTCTCTGGGGACCAACATCCCATCTATATATTTTGGCCCTGCAGCTGCATAACCGCAAACTGCGCTCCGCTCAACATACGTCAAATGCCACTCATCAGGATGAGGCGCACATGTCACTGCGGCATTTGTTTAATTAACAAAAACTCTGCCCTACACACACTATATCTACGCGAGTGTGTGTGTGTGTGTGTGTGTGTGTGTGTGAGTGGATTGTGGGTAGTAAGTGGTGGTGCAGTATCATCGCAGCCGTTGCTTTTGCTAGCCATTGTCAGTCATCGTTTGTCTTTGTAATTTGCGCGTTGATGAGTTATACTTTTGTTTTCATGCTTTCCCCCGGCTGATTAATGGGCTGTGGATCATATGTTGTGCATGCGGGTGCGTAAGTTACATCTATTGCGACAGCTAGCTGTGCTTTGCCAGCTTTAAAAGTGGGGCATACTTGATGTGGATCGCGAGTGGAACGTATGCGGAACATATATGGCCTAAAGCTAAAACTATATATGCAAGTTTTTAGCAGATATGTTTGCCTTATTGATCATTTGTGGATTCTATGTGGACTTTCATTTTTCAGTTTCTCTGTCTTGTTAAGGGCCACAAGCCAGTGTTAATATTGTTTGACAATTTATTTGTGGATCGTGTGTAGAATGTATCAGGAGATGAGTTTCAAAAGTACTTTTTAATTTGTGGGGAACTTATGTGCAGAATTGGTGGATTCTATGTGAAGTCCAAATTGTAGTGGATCTCCTTGCACAGTTTATTCAAACAAATATTAATTCAGTCTCTCAGCTCAGTCTGTGTATTGCAATTTAAAAGATTTGAATCTTAATTTTTGTTTACCACAAAGCAAACCAATTTTTGATCCGCTCAGCTGCTCAACGGGCAGAAGCAACAGGGGAAGGCGATTGACCAGCCTGTGGCACTTGTTGCTCCTCTATGCAAATTTGTTTGCGAACTGTCGCACAACATTTGATATTCAAAATAAGTAAAATATGAATTGCCTTCAGAGCAAATCAACGGAGCGTTAACAGCCGCAAAGTCGCCGCAAAACTTTCTCAATAAAATGCTCAACAATTTGATTCAAGTACATAAAGAACAACAACAGCAACAACAACAACTACTGTAAAATATAATGAATAAGAAGAACCGCATTTGAACTGTGAAAAACTGTTGCTGACATTTTTGTAGAATAACACCAACAACAACAATAACAGCAGCAACAAAAAAAAAAAAAAAGAAACATTAATCATTTAATTTGATAAGCAATAAACGAAGTTCTGATAATCTTTTTACGTGCTCAGACCTCAAAATTGTTCGAAATGGGGGCAACCGCAGCCCAAACTAATGGATGATGCAGAAGCGAGGAATAGACTTTGACTTCAGCTGGAACTGGAGCTGGAGCTGGAGATGAGGAATGAAGATGGGAGGAAGGAGACAGAAATAAAACTGGGGATGTAGACGGAGCTGGAAATGGCGGATTTACTTTCCCCGTTTTCACAAGCAAGAGGAAGACGGAGACTCCGGATTTCCTTAGCTCTTTTCCTCAACGACATGGAGTTTAGCATTGGCTTTGACGCATTGCATGCAATTTCAATTGATTATGGTACGCTTGAAAGGATTTCACAGCAGGACTCTGGCCTGGACTCTGCCCTCGATGGGTGCTGTACGATGAAAGATGAAAGACAGCTCTAAGGAAAAACTACTTTGGCTTTCACTTGCAGCCACGAGGTCCACGAGGGTTGGCCAAACTTGTCGCATGAAAATGCAATTCAATTGATTTATGTGCTCAATGCAATTACCCGAAAAGCCAAAGGGAGCCCAAGCAGTGGAATTTTTGGGCGGAAGGGGTTGGGGCATGCGTGTTTGCTGCCAATAAAAATCAAGCAGGGTTGCATTTGACAGCCGCATAAATTGCTGCGCGCTCCCCCAGACACCTTGTCAGTAGGTGCGAAAATGGCTGCCAAGCCAAAATACCCATGGAAGAGGAAGCAGTAGGAAACAAGAGGGATCCAGAGACACTGCCGGAGATGACGTTGGCGCTGGGGAAGTGGAGATGGGGATGGAAACGTAGATGGAGAAAGGAGATAGCAGAAGAAAGGCGAGTGCTGGGAGACAGGGTCATATAAAAGCCAACAAAAGTCAAAGGGGCGTCTTTCAAGGGGCGTCACAGCGGCCAATTAAATTTATTGCCTCGCTTTGGGTGCCTGCAAAATTGTTTTTAATTGTCCCGGCAATTAAAAACACGCCCAGCAGCCTTGCCTTTGAGTCGGCCGAGTGCCCAGATAAACAAACTTAAAGTGCGGAAAACTTTTTGGTCTACAAAATTTATTGGCCCAAAGGATTGCAGTCCAGCCGAATGTGATAAGGCCATCGAAGGGGGCACACAGAATTGAGATATTATTAAACAACTCTGTAGAAGGGATAATAAAATATAAATTGAGATATTATAAAATTTATTCGGTAGGGCAATTAATTTATATGCTGAAGACACGATATATTGAAATTTGATCGCACCTCTCGAGTAGCACCTGTTTTTGATAAAGTGCTCTAATTAAAAATATATATATACAAATGTTTGTATTTATTGTAAATATTTAAGCAACGTTTTTTCGTAGCCGTCGTTTCGTTAAGCACCTCTTTCGACAGCTTTTGCTGCTGCTGTCGGCTTAAGCCAATAAAGGACTTTCAGAAATGTCCTTTAATGTTGATATTTCTGCTGTCTTGCGGCTAGGCTATGCTTGAAGCCACTTGCAGCCGAGCAGCTTTTGCCAGTTATTTCTTTTAGTTTTCTTTTCCACGTTCATTTTAGCATATAAAATGGAAAAATCCACAAAATCGACATAATGCAATTTTAGCTTGTGGAATTTTTTGCCATCATTTTCTTGTCCCGTTTCGCCAGTTGCCAACGAATGCTGCTTTTGGCAGCAGCTGCGACTGCATCTTGGCTGCTGTTCATTTTGCATGCTCCACTAACCAGGGCTGCCGCAGGGGTTGCCGCCAGGGCTGGGCAGCGACTCCATTTTGTGCAAATATTTGCGCTTGATGCGCCTCGCAAATTAAGTTGCAACCGTTGCAGCTGGGATTTGGATTTGGAGGTAAGCAAACCAGGAGGCATAAATCAAACAATGCAACAGATTTGCTTGTTTGCTTGTGTTGCATATTTTTGTATACCCTGTAGCCAATGAAAATGTGTAAACATGGGTTAATTGGACTTGTGTTGATGTGTGAAACAGGGAAATTTCTCGTGCTTTCGGAGTGCTTGAAGAGGTTTTCTTTTCGAAAAATAAAAGAAAAGGAAATCTTAAAAGGTTAGAGTATATATTTCTTGACAAGCTTATGATTTTTCAGAGATATTTATTTACACATTTTAATTAGGATTTAAAATTGATTTTGTGCCTTGCGTTTTAGAACATAATGCACAGACTTAATGAGCTAGCGACAACTTATTTGCTAAGTAGGGTGTGTTAAATAAAACACAACTGAAAAATACTTGAATTTAAGAATATCTTCTCTCAAGTTGAAGCATGGATTAGGGTAGCATGTAGTCGACCCAACTGGAGTATTCATACTATTTTTTATTTGTAGCTGAAATTGTGAACCCTGTATGAAGATTGGTGTGAAATGCTAAATGCTGCTCATAGGTGCCCCTTGCCCCTTACCCCTTGCCCCTTACCCCTTGCCCCTTACCCCTTGCCCCTTACCCCTTGCCCCTTGCCCTGGTTTGTTAGTCGCTGCTGGCCCCCAACTTTCGGCTGGTAATAAGCAAACAAATAAGCGAGCATTTATTTTGATTTAAATTCCATTTGGCGTCAACAATTTTGTACCGCGCACATTTGCCTTTGCCAGTTTGTATTTATTTTCGCTTACAATTTGCCTACTGCCAGACAGTTTTTGCCAGCAATTGATTAACATTTAAATTGCTTGCAATGCGCCATTAAAATGAAGCCATAAAGCCTCCACCCCCATCCACACAAAAAAAAAAAAAAAGAAAAACTCAATCCCCAATCTCCCATGTGGCCAAATGTTGACTAAACAGATGCCAGCGGCAATTGCAATCGGCAACAGCAGCAATGAATTGCAAATAACGCATTGACCGCGTTGCACCTTTGCTGCCACCTTTTGCGGATAAGTAAGGCAGAGCCTATCCCACACACACAGACAAACAGACTCACGCACACACACACATACACACAATGAGACGCATGCGATGCATGCGCGATATATCTGTCGGTTTGCTCTATGCATGTTGCTGCCGGCGAGCAGCATAAATGCCAGCAGCAGCAACAGCGGCAACATGCAATGCGTTTGCCGCCAAAAACAGAGAACAAACAACAACAACAACAACAAAACAGCCGCAACAACGAAAATAAAACACAACAAAAAAAGTGCACAACACGAGCGTAAAATTTTTCATGAATTTGTAATTTATGTGCTAAAATGTTATCGTTGTTATCGTTCCTTTTGTGTGCAGCCAACAACAGCAACAACAGCAACAACAACAACAACAACGACAACACTAAAAACAATAACAACAACAATTGTTGTTGGGGGCAAGCAACCTAAAAGGTTGCAACTGCATATTTGGAGCAGTGCTTGAAGGCTCAATGGACGGAAATTCATGTGAATAATTTATATTTCGCTACTCACGGCTTATTTCATAGAAATTAAACCGATTTGAAATCGAAATCGAAATCGATTTGTATATACAGAAAATATAATTGTGAAAATATGAGCACGATTTGCTTGTTTCACAGTACTCGAATGTGTAACAAAAGCTAAAGCAAACATCGAGCTGTAGGTTAGCAAAGCAGAGCGAAAGCTCATATTTAGTTATGAATTGAATTTGATAAATTTATATGGAATAACGGGCTTACAGTTGAGAGTAGAGAGTTACGAGTAGAATTGGACTACTGGTTCAACTTAATGAACGTTAACGTTACAGTTCTTTAAAGTGGATCATAAATTATTCAATTCGATCAGTGGTTCAGTCTAAAATATTATAATATGTGTAGTTCCTGAACTTAGCAAAACTTGCACTGTATAGTTAGGTGTTCATCGAATATAATAAGTTACTTTCTTAGCCATTCATGAACTTATACTATTTTTCAGTACACTAATTAGAAAGAGAAAGCGAGAGAGTGGGAGCCAGAGCTGTGCTTAGTTTGAGAGCAACAACATTCAATTCATTCAAGTTGTTGTTGTTGTTGTGTTTACCTCCTCTTAGCAATTGAGGTTTGTGCTGGCTTTCTGATGGCTCATTGTCCATGGCTCATTGTTCATTATTGCTGGCTGATGAGCAGCCAACTGGTGAACCACAACAGACAATTGTATGCAGAGCCAACAACAAAAGTAGATGCGGGCACCACACACACACACGCATAGCGAGTGGGTCAATTCGGTGGAGTCCGTTTCGATGCCGTTACTCCACATGTCACAAAGGTCAACGCAAAGGCCTTTGGCTTTTCCTTTTCACATATGTCTCCAGCTGCTAAGTAAAGCGATGCGCGACGCATAAAACTTGATAATGAAATTGAAAAACCACACGCGAAAAATACCTTTAAATAAAAATTAAAATTCATTTTCGACTATCGAATGCTGAATACTCTTTAGTTAGTCAAGTGCGTGGCCACAGCTGAAAGTGAAAATATCAATAAACACGGAGTTTATTTTAGTTTACTGAGATATGGTTTAGGATCAGATGAAAATATACAATTAAACTTAGGGATAAAACCAGTTCGTTTTATAAATTTACTTTTTTTTAAATATATATATTTTCTTTCAATAATATAATCGGATTTACAAGACTTAGAGATAAATAAAAAGGCATTTAGAATAAAAAGGTTGTAAAATATATTTTACTTAATTGAAGGAGACTGATATGATTAATATAATTTCATATATATATTTATATATGATAACATCTAAGTTAAATAAACTGGAAAGTGTGTTAAGACATGCATTTATAATACTCCTTATAAGAGTATAACAGAAAAAAAAACAAAGAAATATGCATAAAGCAAGTCGCTCCATTTGCTCGTTGTTCGTTGTCGTCGTTGCCGTTGTTGTTATAGTTGTTGTAGCTTGGTGTTTGCTGTTTGTTATTTGTTGCCTCAACATATCCGTATCCCATATCCATATCCATATCCATTAAGCTGCCGGCAGCTATTCATGTGTTCGCGCTCATGTCCAGACGTCTTCAGTGGCCGCTCGCTTAATGCCGGTTGACTTTAGTATGGGAGACATGCAAAGCAGTCCCCCCACACCCTCCCCCTACTCATCCCTCTCTTTCTCTCACTGTCTGTCTGTCCGTCTGTCTCTTTCATTTGCTGCCTCGCGCTCTTATCTGGGATAATAAAACTCGCTTTATGCCCAGTTGGCGAGTCTTTGTTTTTGGTTTGCTTTGTGCCGGCGAATCGTAAAACATTTTTATAAACCGCCGGTGTGCCAGCCACTATGTATCTATGTGTGTGTATGTGTGCATATGTGCAGCTGTATCTGTGCATGCGAGTGGCGCCCGCTTGCATTTCGTAGGTGACTCAATTTGCCTGCAGCCCTATCAAATATTGAGCGGGTTTTAAGTGACATTTTACATGCGCATTTTACACGTGAAAACTTGGCTACATTTTAGCTACGGCTCCTGAGTCAGCAATGCTTTTAGCTTAGTCTTAACTGATCGTAAAACAAATACATATAAATATATACATATTCTTTTCTTTTATATTTACATTGTTTTTATGTGCTTCCTTACGAGTCTCGTGGAGTTTCTAGCATTGATTTGATGAGAAACTGACTAGTTTTATTGCCCCTCCCGCTGCGCGGATCAGTTGGCACCTATTCAAGACCTTTGTTTAGTTGGAGATCTTAGTGTTTATCTTACGGTTAGTTTATGCTACGCTTGTATCTTTGATCTCTAATCTGTGTGGCCACTAATTAGCGCAGCGTATTGTACAATTTGTTCCGGTTTCGTCATGAAAACAAATTTCCAGCTCTTTGGCGGCTGTCGAAAGCGGCTTTCCACAGCTTCCACAGCGGAAGCGGAAAGAGCTTTGTGTTGTTGTTTCTATTGTTGTTGTTGTTGCTGCTGTGGGTGAAAATCTCTTTCAGGTGTCAGTGCTGCAGGCGCCTGTCAAGCTGCGTGAAATGCGATAAAAATCGCAAGCGCCTTCGCACTTGCCACCTCCAAAGAGGAGAACACCCATACATGCAAAAATACATGTATATGTATGTATATATACATATATACTGTATATATTACGATGTTGGGTTGACAATGCGGGCGCGGACAAAGCCAGCTTTTCTGCACAAAAGTAAATATGTATTTAGATAAGTGGCGCTTATCACACCCAAAAGTGTGGCACGTTGCACGTTGCACGTTGCACGTTGCAAAGACTGTCTGTCTTTCCTCAACTGCCTGGCGCACACGCAATTAATTCTTTTAATTGAAATTGCTTTCTCTACCCGCCTAATTGGTAGTTACTGTTCACACTGGCCCGCTCCTCCACTTCCCGATGAACCGTAGTCGGAGGAGCAGCCCGACCGGAGGCCCGGGCCGTATCACTTGCATTCGCAAGTGGCGTCCAAATGAATGCAACGGGCAGACTCCGCAATGAACGAACGAAGCACAAGAAGAGCGACACACACAAAAAAAAAAAAAAAAAAACAGAGAATCCGAATCGTATGAATGAATATCCAAAGCATTCGCACAGTGGCCAAAGATCGTGATAAAATTTGGGAATTACTTACTTAATGGCCGCAAAGCCATAAAAACTAGTTCCAGTTTATGATTTTATTTGATTGCCAGCCAAAAGCTGCACCGACATAAAATACTTTATAGAGACTAAGCAAATTGTGACATATTTATAATACAAAAGAATGTTAAGGGCATAATTATCAGATCTTTGATTAAACATAAACTTAGTTTGCCTAATGGTAAATTTTAGTGTTGAGAATTTAAGCTTAATGTTAATTGTATTCAATAAATAAGGTCAATATATTGTTAATTTGAATCACTAGTTCAGTAGATCAGTTCATTGAATTTGATAAATAAGAGTAATAATATTGTTATTTCAATCACAAGTTCAGTTCATAAATGAATTAAATCATTTATTTACTCAGTGCTTCTGTTGCAGCTATTTGTGACTTGTTTGTGCCACTGTGCAAGCTGGTGACAAGTGAATGAATACATGAATTCCATTGCAATTGGGCAGCTAGGGATGCTGCGGGGGTGTTGTTGCTGAGAGCAAAGAAGTGCAGTAGCTGGAAAATTGCGCGACAATTAAAGATTTTGCGCTCTGGAGTCGTCCCAAATGTAAGTCAAGTGAGGCGTGAAGTGCGTGCAAAGGAGACGTGAATGCGGGCCCCCTAGAGGACTGGATGTGGGGGCAGCAGCCCCTGCCGCCGAGTCCCGTTGTCAACTTGTTGCGGGACACAGCGAATGTGACAGGCTGGCTGACAAAACGCTAACAAGATGATGTGTCTGTGACGTGGACTCTGACGTGGTCGCCCACTTTAGCTGCCTGTATATTGTAGTTGTAGTTGTTGTTTTTGTTGTTGTTGCTTCTGCTGTTTGCAATTTGCAGCAACAAGCGGTGGCAACAAATGACCAAGTGTCTGCCTAGCGTCAAAAAAGGACCACCCAGTCGCAACTCGCAGTCCTTTTGGCCAGGCCAAATGCTTCGCAGCGGCCAACTTCTAGTTATTTGCATCAAATGTGCGTGAAAAATTTATGAGCAATTTTCTTTTGCCATTTCGTTTTCTTTTTTAAGCCCTGCATCCATTGAAAATTGATGAATCCGGCATATTGGTTCTGGGACACAGGCATGAAATATGGTATATGGTAAAGATTCTTGATGAGGACAAAGAACTGAAAGGATTTACTCATCATTAGAGAATTCAAATCTGAAACATATATAATTGTATGTTTCACACAGTCAAAGAATAGTTTTTTTATATCATTTTTCATATCCTAAATATCAGCTAAAATCTAAGAACAAAATTGTTATTTTTTTTTTTTTTGCAACACTCCAAAAGTTGTTATCTTATTTGTTGGCTATGAATGGCTTTCAGGGTATCTCATAGTCAGGCATTTAGTCGTGTTCATTTTTTTAACCTTTTTTCATGCCTTTTGTTGTTGGTTTTTGCACTGCGTTGGCAACGTCGCGTATGCGCAATTTTCCATTTGGGCCGTAAATCATGCAGCCAATGCCTGACTTTTGTTTTCGGCCTGTCGCGTGTGTGTGCGTGGATGTGTGTGGGTGTCAACGCCCATTTCGTACGCTGTGGGCGTGTCGCACGCGTGTGTGTGTATGCGTTAATCTTCGCTGCAGTCGCCGCTGTCTCCAGTTGCTGCGACTGACAGCAGCGGCATTTAGTTTTAATTTATGGCGCATTTTGCTGGGCTGCCTTTTGGTCGCTTCAGCTTCTTCCTTAGGGCCGTGTCTCACTGTCTCAAGTGTCGGCCACTGCACAACTCATTTGGCATTTAGCATGCCTCCTGGCCCGCCCCGCCCCCATCCCTAAGCCCGCCCATCGATGCGCATCGCCTTGCCCTCAAGTCAGGCCATTAAAGGCGCAGCTATCATCCATCTAGCTGCCCGAAACGCTGTCGCAATGCGCTGTCATTCTCATCGACATCATCACCATTATCATTATTATCATCAGCTTCATCAGCCCCATCAGCCCCATCAGCTTCGTCATCGTCGCGTGGTCAGCTTCCACTTGCACGTCGCCAACATTGTGATAATTGCGCCTAATAACTTTTGATGGCTGTAATTAATTCCCATTGCTTGATGCATGTGTTGCTCCTGCTTGTTCTTCCCTTTCCACAAGAATGACAGTGACAACAACAACAACAACAACAACAACAACAACAACGACTATAGCAACGACTATGACTACGGCGACGCCCACGACTCCGGCTACGACTACGACAATCGTTACGGCTTCTCAAATGGTTTGTCAGCCATGAAATTGACACGTCTTTGGTATTAAGTACCACATTGAATTGTGCAAATTAATACGTTAGTGTTGCTGTTGTTCTTGCTGTTGTTGTAGCTTGTTGCTGGTTGGCACAAGTATGACAAACTTCGAGCCTGTGGGTGTGTCTATTGTTCAAGCATTTGCCCAAATGAGCGCCAAGTGTCGAGCTGTCAATCGATTCACAGCGGTGATGAAGTTGAACTCATTACAATGCGTGGCCACGGAGTGTATTGGCTTCGATCAATACCCTAGATCATATGACACTTCCAATTCTACTTAAATTTTAATTGTCGAACTTCCAATTGATTTACAGCGCTGATGAGGTATACAAATTTAGTTAAAAAAAGTGCGATGGCTTCAATCAATACCATGAAACATATGGTTCTACTTGCACTACAACATGAATTGAGAAGAGTATATTGGCTTCAATCAATACCCATGATTTTAAGTTTTAACCTGCAAATCCTTAGAAAAAGATCTTTTTTTGTTGCTTAAACTAATGTGTAATCATTTAAGCAGCTCTTTAATTACCTTTAACTGTGTTCAAATTTAAATCTAATGCCTGCATTTGATGAGCTTAAAGATCTATGTGAATTGCAACTCGACATTAATTAGGGCTGACTTGGTGGGAATCAAAGGCAACCAATTACGGGTCTACGGTTGCTTCTTTGCTGCGTAACCCTAATGAGATTCATTCAACAAACAATCCAGGAAATTCGAATTTCGTGCCACTGACAGCTTGCCAAAGAGGACACTCCCAAAGTCCTGTCCTGTGGCCCATTGTCCGCAATTGCCCCCAAAGCTAACCTCAAAGCCGCAAGCCCATTTGCATGCTGTGACAACGCGTTCTCCATCTCCATTACAGAGCATAGCCAGCATTGCCAGCGTTGCCAGATCGCCAACAATTTGTCAGCGTGTAGGCAAATCTTTGGAATTGTCACAGAATTGTAATTAACACTTGCACACATACCAAAAACTTAAATGCTGTCGCTGCAGTTGCAACAAACACTTGACCCCCACCTGCAGTTTGAACAACCCCCTCGGTTCTGCCAACAACAAGCAAACAGGAAACAAAAACAATCAGCTTTCTCTCCCTCCCCTGCCAGTCTTCACCGCCACATGAAGCTCCCCTCTAGACGCCAACGAGTGCTAAAACAATTAGAAACAGCCGCGGCTCGTCGCCTGCTTGGCTGGTGTCCATGGCATCATCGTCGTCATTAACGCGACCAGCAGACCTCCGCCCCCCACACACCACCACCCCTCCACTCCCCTCTTACACCGCTCTCGCTCGGCCCCTCGACATTATTTGTAATTCGAGTGCAATTTTCGTGGCAGTTTTGTTCAAAAATTTTTGCCATAAACGCAGGCTGGCTCCATCAAGTCATATAAAGGCGTTGTGGGCGTGGCATATTGAAAACATTTGGCAGAGCCAATTGTCCAATTGTCCAATTGTTGTTTATGTTGCTGCTCTTGAGGCATATTTTAAAAACTTTTTGCATGACTTGCTTTATGGCGCATAAAAGTTCGTCTGTCTGTCCAGCTGCTAAGTTCAACAAAAGCGGCGACAAAATTGCGGCGACGTGTTGATTGAAGCAATTAGCAGTTGTGTGTGTACGTGTGTGCGTGTGTGTGTGTCTGTGCGTGAGTGTGTATTTGAGGGTTGCAGCTTGCAGCTGGCCTCGACCGCGGGCAAATGTTTGTCTAATTACTTTGCACAGCTTTCAGCAAGGCAGCATGTGTCTTCATTTTGTCACATTACAACAAAACCAGAAGCAGCGACAGCAACATCGCTCACTGTTTGTTTGTGCTTGTCAAACTGCTGCAGCGGCAGCAACAGCGGCAACAGCGGCAACAACAGCAGCAACACCCCGACAGGCACGCCAGCAACATGCTCGACACGCCAGCAACTTCGACAGCCTCGTCGCCGTCTTCAGTCAACAGCAGCAGCAAAAAACGAGTAGGAGTGCTTCTGGTGGGGATGAGCGACTGCCAGATACCCAGCAATTTGGAATCATATTGCTATTGAAATTGTGCAACTGAAGTTCTTCTGTATAAAATCTGCAAGTCTCCGTTATAGCTTAATTCTAAATATCGATCGTTATAAAAAAATTTAATGAAATATAAAAGAAATAATAAACATTTTTGGTATATCTTTAAATTTAAGCCCGCCAGTCAGACAATCGTTGGAGTAGATCCTAGCTCCTAATGCCTGTTACATATATTTGCACATGGGCAACACACCCTATTAGCCCTTCTCCATTGTAATCAGGGTATAAAAACTACGCTGCGGAAATTAATGGGGTAAACTTGCAAGTAGCACAGTCGCTACTCCCTACTCCCACACCCAACCCCCTCCACCCCTCCGACTCCCTTTTTGACTTGTTGTCCGGATCCCTTATTGGACCAACTGACTGGCCGTCAAGGCAACTTCCTCGTTCCTCGTTCCTCGTTCCTCGTTACTCGTTGGTCGTTCGTCGTTTCTGTTTTTGACATTTTTGCCTTTTGGCCCTCGGTTTTTTGCTTGCCTTGTTGCATTTTGCGGTCTCTGTGCCATAAACTTATATTTTATAGCATGTGCCAGCGTTATAAATAAGTTTATGGGCGCCCAAGCCAAATGTTTAATTATCGCCGTCGCATCCACTAACTGGGGGCGTGGCCGTGGACAACGACAGGGCCAGGGGCCTCTTCATAACTGTCAATGTGCGAGCAGCCGGTTCTGAGAAGCTGACAAATTGATTGATGATCTGCTATAAAATGTCTCGTTTGTTGTAAATGTAACGCATCATAAATTTGCAAAATTATGGCAAACGAGCAAATACTCCGTCACCAAAAAGTGGAGCACAAAAAGAGCGAGAGAAAGAGAGAGAGAGAGAGAGCCGGAACGAAAGGGAGAGCGAGTGTCTGGATTTCGTAGACTGAGCAAATCGAACGCTGAAGCGTAGTCCGATGTGTGGGTATATATACATATATATGCATGTATGTATGTATATATGTAGCTATAATTAAAAACATATGCGGCATAACAGGCGGCCAAGTGGACAAGCGGGTGGTGCGGCGGGTGGTGCACAGCGCGAAACAATAGCAGCTGAGTCAGCGCCGAGACAGAGCCAGCAGAAGGACGAGGCGCGAGCTGCTGACTAAGCCTGTATGGGTTAATTAGACGAGTGTTGAATGCTTAAACGGCAGCTGCTCGAAATGGGGGCGTCTGGACTCCCCCGCCCTATCCCTCTCCACATGCCACCTACTTCCTTTAAATTGGAGTTTCGAATTGAGTGCAATAGCATTAATAGCATTGTCAAGGTCAGCAGACATCTGAGTCTGTAGCATATAAAAGCATTTAAAAAGAGGAGCAAAATACATGAGAAAAATAAAATAAAATAAAAAAAATACTTTTACTTAGTAAAATATAATATAAAATATATATAAAATATAAGTATATAAATTAATAATTTTTCAAATAAATAAATTATGCTCTTTATATATCTTTTCATCATATTCTCTCACTTCGGCCTTTACTATTTAAGATAAATCATGACTGGGTGTGCTATTGCTTAGATACAGTTCAGCATTATATCTGGAAATTGTATTCAGCTTGCGCGTTTGTCTTTATCAACGTTTCGCTTTGTGTGCATAACAAGCAAAGTGAAAGGCGGTTCATTGAAAGTCATGCAGGCAGGCAGGAAGTCCTTTTTCCTAGGGCATAAGCAGCAGAAAGAACAACTTTTACAACAAACGCGTAATTCACATTTTTCACACACCATTCGTTTTCAATAACTTAACACGCACGCACACACACTCACACACACACTCACACACATACCCCTCACACACACCTACGCACACTTACACACTTGCAAATATTCATCGCGAAATTAGCACATCCAGAGATGCCATACCATATCCCTTATGCAATACATACTTGTACATATATATTACATATATAATATAAAATATATCTGGGCCAACTGAAGAGTCATGCTGACTTACGGAATGCCACCCTTTTCCTAGGCTGGGATGGAGTCGGTTTCTGAGACGTTGCCTGAATGAAATGGCAAAGTTTATGTAACGGGACGCGTATATTTTAAGTCAGCGTGAATAACCCCGCCACCGCCACCGCCCCGCCCCTGCCTCCTCTCTTCTCAGCTTGTTAACGAATTGAACTACAGCTCCACCTTTTTCGCGTTGAATCTTTTCGTCGTAAGCAATGCTCAGGGCTCAGATTGAAGAAGGCCAAAATGAAAGGTTGCGGAATATGTGGAAAAGCAAAGGAAATCAGTGTAAAGTATGCGCCATGTATGTGCTCGTATGTATCTGCGGCAGTCGCTATAAAAATTACTTTGTTTGCCTCATGCACTTTTATTGGGCTCGAAGCACACGCTCTGCCAAAAGTTTTCACACGGCCGCGAATCTCGGCTGTTCCATTGGGTTAAGGCAAGAGGCTGACGACTCGCTACAAAAAGTCACAAAAGATTTCTCAGTTGTATTGCGCTAGTTTTCCCCCGCAACAACTACAACAACAACAACTATTGCATATACGAGCAGATTCTCATTTTATTGCTATATAAACCAAAATCGTAA
Organism: Drosophila pseudotalamancana; assembly: GCA_037075185.1. Classification (NCBI taxonomy): domain Eukaryota; kingdom Metazoa; phylum Arthropoda; class Insecta; order Diptera; family Drosophilidae; genus Drosophila; species Drosophila pseudotalamancana. The sequence goes on from JBAMCK010000142.1 coordinate 852,870, forward strand.
AAGTGATTTTTGCGACGATTCAGCAATTCGCCAGAGGTGCTCGGAGACCAGGTAAGAACATTTGTTCTGCTCCTCTTTCGTATGTATGAAACTTTTTGTGGAGCAGATTCGGTGCTTGGGCATAATCAAAGCCGAAATGTATTGGAAGCATAATAAATGTGGAATGTGAGCAAATAAGTTACGTCATTTAAGGAGCTACAAGTTTTGCAACAGCCTGAAATATGAGATGTGAAAGATATAACTAAGGTTATTAAATTCTATATACCATTTATTTATGTATTCCAAATGAGCATATATAAGGCGAGACATGTGTTATACGTTATGTGCTTACTTTAAATTTGTGTTTCTTCTTTAAGACACTTCCGTAAGACTAACATTTTTCTGCTGCTTAATATAAGAACGGTCCAATTAGAGTGAATCCAATAAGATGTGTTCTATTTTATATATCCAGTTTATAAATGTGTATCTATAAAATGAGTATCAATAAATAACAGATGCTTGTTTAATGAGACAGCGAACCTTGTTAATTAGCTCTATGACAAGCTCTTTTGTTAATGCGTGACATTTGAGCTTTAAGTCTTGACTTAGTTTTGAGTTCTGCCTAATCCGCATGGCAATTAAATTAGCGTTAGTCCAATTACTTACTGCTGCCAACAGATTGGGGAGAGCAAATGCTAAGCCTGTTTCAGAGTCAAGTCCAAGTTCTCAGCTCCTGTTTGCAACAACAACTGACAACTGGAAACTGGAAACTATGGACTGGGAACTGGAAACTGGAAACTTTGCAACAGGATGACACAAATTAGGCTCACAAAATTAGCAAACTATGCTCATGTTGGCCGGAAATCTGTTAGCTCGAAAATATTTAGGCAAAAATGCAAACTGTTGCGCAGTGACGCCACAGGCAGCAGCTGGCCAAGAGGAGGGCCAAGTCCTTTAAGCCGCTGGCAGGCCGGAAGGGCTGGCAGGGCGCACAACTTGGCAGCCATGTGCGATGTGCTGGAGGTCCTTGCCAGGCTTTGCTCGATTGTTGCCGCTTTCAAGTGTGAATTTAGCCAGGAAGTGAGCAACTGAGTGGCAGGCAGCGAGGCGGCTGCACGTTCGCTGCCTAGGCTGCCACTTGTTGCAACTTGGCAGAGCGGCTTTTGCAACGTTTGCGCGTTTCGGCGTGTGTGTAATTTTTTTAGTAAATATTATTGGCAACAGCGGGTAGCAGAAAACTCCACACTTGTGCCACTGACAATGGCAGCTGAGAGGCAAGGCGAGACAAGGCGAGACAAGGCGAGACAAGGCGAAGCGCTGCCTCAAGTGTGTGTCTGAGCTTAACATCCCATGAAGTGGATGCAGCGACAAGGCGTGGCATAAAGCGCCGCATTCGGCAGCTGAAGTAGCAGCCGCTGTTTGTGCCACACTTTAAATGCACTCGAAAGTGTTTGCTTATAGCACTCCACACACCACACTCTGAACACACTGAACACACTGAACACACTGCATACACTGCACTACGCAAGCTACACTACACACCATGACATGCCTTTTAGTTTGGCTCTGGTTCTTTTCAGGCTGCCCGCCTGTTCTTTTCCGCTGCTCATTTTTGCTGTTGCTGTTGCTGCTGCCTCTGCTTCTTCTTTTTTTTCTCGCTCACCGCTATTTTTTATACAGATTATTTTTTATTTTTATTTTTCATTCATTTTTTTCCCAGCTGCCGTTCAGCTTGCTTTGCCTTGCATTTTAAGTGCATTTCGGCACAACGCCAAACACATTTCTGACTCTCCGTTATAATGAGTGTGTGTATGTGTTGGGTGTGTGGGTGCTTGTGTACCTATTGCCGAGCCATTTTTAAGTGACTTGCCGACGACATTTGCCACCGTCGCGACTGTTGACTGCCGCCTACAACCAACTCCCTCCTTACCATTCCTTGCCTTGCTTTTATGTTGCATACTTTCGAGCGCCTGCCATAAATCATGCCCGAGTGCCACACAGTGCGGCAGTCTTAAAGTGTTAACGTAGCACAAAACGGCAACTGGCTGCAATAAAAAAAGAAATTGGCAAATATGCGAGCCGCAAATTTGGCCTAAGCTGCAAGCAAAGCGTACAAATCGTATTATTTGTCGAGTGTGATTCCAATTGGACTTAAAGCAAGGCAAAAGTTGTTGTTAAGCTGGTTTAAGAATCAATTATAACATATTATTTTAATAGCTGAGAATTGTGGGTTCTTGTATTTTATTTGTATTTCGATACTAAACTTTTAGTTTCTTACTTGTTGTCTACCTTTCGTTTTGATTTACTCGTTAATTACTCTGTATAAGTTACTCGCATTTTATTACTATTTACCTTTTTCTTTCTTAGTCTCTTTTTGCTTTGCAATGCGAGTATGCAGAACTCTTTATTTACTACTATACTCTTTGCTTCCAACTCTTCTCTCTTCCCACTCTCTATTCCATACTCATTCCTTACAGTTCGTCACCTGCTTCTTGTTGCTGCTTTCTTTTTACATTTAATTGCTACTCCCATATTGCTGAGCTCTCCTTACTCGCTACACTTGAATCGCAATTCCTTACTCGCTGCACTATACACTTGCTACTCCCGGTTGATACGTTTCTGCTAGCCTTACTTTAATATCTCCTTAAGAAACTGCTCGCTCTAATTCGGCTCTAAAAATACTTCGCCACACACATACATATTTCATCCCGTATCTATTTCAATTTATGCACAGCCACTAAAGCGGCAAAAAGCTGGCAACTACTTGCAAGTTTAATTAAATTCCTGTATACCCTTGCATACCAACTGAATTCGTTTGCTTTCGCTCCATTGCCAATCTGATAATGCTAATGCTAATGCTGTCTGCTCTCAGCCAGTGGAAAAATGTCATCACACTCTTAAGTATGCGATTATGTCTAACGTTGTTGCTGTTGCTTCTGTTGCTGCTGTTGCTGCTGTTGTTATTGCTGTTGCTGCCAGATGTTTTGTCGCAGAACCTCGAGTGGAGGGGAGCCTAATAATCTGTTCGTTTTGCTGCAAAGATTTATTATCGTTTCATGCGGATAAAAGATTTACGCATATCAAGAGCGGGGTAAACTCCCCTTCCGAATCCCAATCCGATTTGGACACACTCTCTCGCTCTGCCTACGTGTGTGTGTGTGTGCGTGTGCGTGTGGCTGTCTTGTGTCTTTTCACAGTTGTTTCTTAGCATTGTGTATTATGTTTATGGATATGAATGCGAATGTGTCGCATCTAAGAGAGACAGAGAAAGAGAGACAGACAGAGAGACAGAGAGAGTGAGAGAGAGAGAGACTCCCTTGCAATGAAATGAAGTCATTTCGTTCGCTGATTTGGTTATTTATCATTATATTTTCTTATGATGCCATATGATACAATATTTATTGCTGCGTTCAGTCCCAGCTGAAATATGGCAACCATATGACATTGACATCGTTGCATAAATCAGTCCCTAATAAGATGAACGTTTCGTCCAACTGAGTTGGCCGCAACTCAACCCTTTGTCTGTTAGCAGCTAATGTGGCTAGAAAAATCTAAGCCTATTATGCCTGTCAATTTGGTTGCCGGCAATCAAATGTAATTCGTAGCTCGTTGACTTGCAGATCAGTTAACATTAAGTCCGAAACTTTGCTTAATGCGTAATGCCAATTGATTTAAATGTGCGACAAATTTCTCAAGGCAAAGCCCGACAAAGGGCATCGGACAGATTGACAAATCTGCTAGCCCCAAAAACTATTAGCATATGGGAGAGTGCGGGCCAAAATGTCAGTTACCAATATCCTAACCCAAAGGCATGCAAAAACTTTCAGCCAAGTTAATCATTTGTGGGATATTATCAATCCATTTTTGGGGCTTTACCCAAGTAAAATACATGAGCGCCCAGTTTGCGGCCCTTCACTTTGCTTGGGCATTAGTATTACGACTATAGTGAGTGTGTATGTGTGTCTGTGTGTATGGGTGTATGGATGGGATGTGTGTTTGTGTGTGTGGGACTTAAGCACATCATTACATAAAATTCCCCAAAGTGTGGCAGGCCTGGGCCTCGGCCATTTCTGCTTACTCGCTTATCCCAGCAGACAGGCAGGTTGGCTGGGTCGTTGGATCGACTGGTAACCATAATAAAGCTTATAACACTTTGCATTACACTAATGCAAATACAATGGGCCAGTGTGTGTGCGAGCGTGCGTATGTGTGTGTGTGTGTGTGTGTGTGTGTCTGTGTGTGTGTGTGCGTGTGTGTTTGTGTGTGTCTGCTTGTTGTTTTTGGGTTGGTTGTGCGCCTCAGCTTCAATTATGCCATATGTCTGGACGCTCGCTTGGGTTCACTTGGCCTAAACAAAATTTGTTTAAGCTCCAGCCAGGGACTTAAATTGCCAGCCACAGCCCAGGACGAGTCCCAGGACCCCAAAGACTGGCCCAGTGTGAGAGCAGCATTTGGCTTGTGCGGTCTGAAGTTTTGCTGCGGTTAGCAAACCTCACACCCCTTGACTGTGGTTAGCCATCAGTTTGAAGCTGAAGCTCGAGCAGAAACTGAGACAGTTATAGGACAGATACCTGGCCCAACATATGGCCCAAGGCATTTGGCTCATTATGCAAGTTTGGCTATGCGTTTGCTGCACATTGGTTATTGGCTTATTGTTCCACTCGGATGCAGAGCCTACTAATATGCCTGTCTCTGCACATTTCACCGAATTGGCTGTCAATTTGCATGATTCGCTTTGGCCTAAGTTGTTTGTTAACGTAGCGTATGTAAAGCAGCCTAATAAGACAATGAGCCAGATTTGCTTGGGTAAGAGAAAAGTAACTACAAATTTATGTATTGAAAATATAGTTGTACGTAAACCAATCGATTTTTATGGATAATTAAAAGTGCAAAAAATTATTAATTGTTGCAATTTAGAAATAGAAAACTTAAATATTTTAGACGGATGTTTTAGTTACAAACTAAATTAAAATTTAATTTAAAATATCTATGAGGTTAAGCATGTACTCTTATTATTGATATATTTTATGAGTATGCCCTGTTTTATCGACTCCTATATGAATGGAAACTCTGCTCTTTATGCCATTAACTTTGCTCCCAGTCTATCATTTAATTGACACTAATTTAACTTTCCAACAGCTAAAATTTGCAGCATTTAATTAAATACTCCCAGCCCTAACTCAATGATATCCTTCAAGGGGAAAGGCTCCTCCTTAGCACTTAATTGCAGCCCATATGTCAACTCAACCGCGCGCCGGCAGCAATCAAAAAGTTAAGAGCCAAACGACAATTCGACCACAAACTAATTTATTAATCCCCGCCCACACTCTCTCTCTCTCTCTCACACACACACACACCCACACACAGTCGCATTCTGTAGAAAACTGAACTTTTAAAGCGAAGCCAAGCTGTAACCGCGTTTATCCTTCGTCCTTTCTCCTTCATCGTCTCTGTCTTCTTTGCCATTCGTCTGTTGCCGCCAAAGCGCTTTTCGGACATGGCTAAAATATGCAAAACTAACATAAATCTCAATTTAGAGATTTATGAAAAAAATACTCACACACACACACACACACATACACACACAAATTCTTGTGTGCTGCATAGAAGAAATTCCGCAAAGTAATAAAAAAAATGTAATTCCAATTCAGCAAACGCCAAAGCGGAAAAAAATCAAATAAAAACTAAACAAAAAAGTTGCCCAGCGCCAAATATCACCGAAATACCACAAACGGCGTAACAATATAACAAAACGCAATCCAAAACAAAAAAAAAAAATAAAAAAAAAAACAAAAAAAAGCTATAAAAACTTTTGGAAAAGTAAAATGGAAAAAACAAAGTTTAAAGTTCAAAAAGCAGTGCACAAAAAATGGCTTTAAAAATCACAGACAAATGCGTTGGCCACAAATGACCAACATGCAAAACGATTGCAGCGAACAGAGTGAGCCGACTTTTGAATACTCTAACTAGGAAGTTGAATATATAAAATAAAAAATATTTCAACTCCTATATATATAACTTTTTTTATATTGGCTTGCAAAATGAATCCAGAGATATTAAACAGTTTTCTTTTTAAATTAATTTATATGTCTGATATACAAAAATTATAATTTAATTTAAAACCAAGTTGATTTTTATAAAGTAGTACACTTTTCTTAGTAGCAACTGTTCCCTAATGTCTATTGATAGGGTATTGTAAATGTAAAAATTGATGTGGCAAATTAAAATCGTGTATAGATTTTGCTGCTGGCGCCTGCTGCGATTTTCACGAAAATGACATCAGAATTTGTGCAGCCAAAAAAGCAACTGTAAACGAATTAAAGTAAAAGCAAACAGAAATGCAAACACACACACACACAGTCACATACACTATCAAGATAAATGACTTAATGTAAGTTGCTGAAGCAGCCGCCGGTGCACAACATGAAAAATGCACAAGAAAAAATACAACAAAAATACGTACAAAAATATATGCGCAAAAAATACATGAAAAATAAAATACTGTAGAGCAAGCCGCGAGTAGTGCCAAAAAAAAGTCGAGGCGCCACCGACTTGTGGGCAGAGTGTGGGCGGAAAAGGGTTTCTGTCTGTCCCTATATTTTATATTGTTGCCCTTTCACTGTCTTCTTTTCCCCGCTCTCTTTCTCTTTATCATGCGTGCGTGTATAAAAATCTGTCGCTTCTTCAGCTTCAATTATATTTTACAAGATATTGCTGTCTCTTTCGAGGCAGCGCTCATTTATTGTGCTCTGATCTTCTGTCTCTCTCTTTCTGTCTAACTGTCTCTTTCTTTTCTAGTGCGCTGCTGCTTTTTCCTTTTCCCCCCACATATTTTTTGGTGCTGCTCATAAATTTGGGCGTCCGTCCTATCCGTCTGTCGAGGGGGCTTCGTAAAGAATCACTGCTGTTATTCTAATTTTATGGAAATTCCTACACTTTTTCTTGCCTTTTCTTTTCAGCGCACGGATTTGCGTTTGAGAAAAATCTGTTTGTCATACGCTTCGTTGCGCCTCATTTTGCAAAAAACCAAAGAAAAAATATACCAAAAGGCGGGCGGCCAGAAAATATTGTTGGGCCTGTCTTACAGCCGGCCAACTCCATTGAGTGGTTCGCAGCTGGTCAGTGGGTGGCTGTTGAAAACCCATTCCCCCATTCCCATTGCCAACCCCCAGTAAAAAAGAAACCCGAAAGAACTGAAAAAAACTTTTCACAACGCATAAATTTTGTGCATTAGTTTTGCGCCACATAATTCTTGCTATGAAACATATGCCGGGGAACAAGCACAAATTTGATTTTAAAGCCGGCGCAAAGCGAAATTTGATTATACAAATCTGAACGGCGCATCCATCATCGGATTGCAACTCCTTTAAGTAATTGCAAAACTATGCCAAAAACGATGCCAGTTCGATATTATTTATGACTGTTAAGAGAGACGCACTCTTTAAGCTCGAAAAACTTATGAGCTGTTCGGAGCAAATGTGGTATGTGGGCTTTTCTTTCTAGGGAGCACTTTACTTAACTAAAGTATTGGTGTTTGATATCAGACTTTCTGAAGTTCGTGACAAGCTCATCAAGCTTGAAAAACTTAAGAGCTACAAAATTCCCATACGATTTTTACTATATTAACACTTTATTACGAAAATCAAGCCCCGTTAAGTTGTTATTAATAATAATATTTATTCAACATTGTGACTCTTAAGACTTTTGATTTCTCAAGCTCAGAGACTTTAAGAGCTAATGCTGGCCAATGATGTAAGTGGGCCCTACTTTAAAGAATACTTCGTTAAGAGCTCGGAAAATACAAGATTTTCCGTTAGCGAATTTATTCAGCGTGTGTGTGTGTAGGTAGCTGTAGATAACAGAGCATTAAAACTAGTCGAGGCCAACTGGAGCCTGCTTATTTGTTTAATTTAATGCTTGAACTAAGACAAACTCCAACAGGGGGACAAGCAGAATAGAGGAGGCGCATCTATAAGCCAGCAGAGCGCCAACTACAGCTGGTTTATCTTTTATTTTTTATGGGTAGCTGCCTAGTTTATTGTCAGTTTTATGAGGCAAGTCGCCCCCGCTGCCATTTTTAAATGGTTGACGATCAGCGCTAATGCCACAGCCGAAGACCCCTCATTAAGTGGGGCAACAACAACAGCAACAACAACAACAACAATAACAACAACAATAACAACAACAACAACAATACATCTGCAACAACACTTTTCTCACCTTCCCGCTTTCAATTGTGTTGTCGTGTTCTTTTTTTCTCTCTGCTTTTGGGGTCAGGCCAGGGCCTATTAATTTTTTGTGGTCGGCGACATCCGTCGACGGTTGACAAAATTAGAAGCGCGTTGGCGTTGGGGTCCACAAGGAGAAGGAGGAGGAGGTGGAGGTGGAGGAGGTGTTGTGTGAGGTGGGCGGAGTCTGGTGTGGCATTTGGCATTTCTTTTCACACTTCTCCTTTGCCATCAAATTAATTAATATCATAAAAATGTCAAACCTTAATTATCATAAATAGACAAATGACAACAAATATTACGCGACTCATTTGTTTCGTCTTCTCAAAAAGATGGAAAAACGAAAAGTGCGAAAAGTCGACGTAGCGTGTTTGTTGTTGTTTTCCTTCAATTTCATGGAATGTTTCTTGTTGCTTTTCTTTTTTGTATAGGTAGATCATTAGTTAAATACATTTGGAACGCGACTGACACTAATTTGTTGGCATGGCATTCAATTTATAAAATTATGATATTTTCATGCTGAAATGAATACTAATTAATAGGGGGCGTACGTAGTGAAACTATTGCGGTGAGCTGTGGGAAATGTTTGGTATCTTAATAATGTGTCGAGAGCATAAATTAGTTAATTTAAAAGAAATTATAAAATTTAATTTTATGTATATTCCCAAAGCACAAGAATATAAATACAGAAGTTGGGTGAGAATTGATAGTTTTATATATGTAAAATTCGGTTTTATATCGGTCAGTAGTTCATCAATGAACGATACATATTAAGCGGTTGTTCAGTTGTTCAGTTGTCATTTACTCATGATCAACAGCTGAAGTACATCACTGATTGAATAACTGAGCAGAAAGAATGGTTCGTTCTTGAATGAACTGGATTGCTCACAGATCACTGCACAAGCTCAGTAGACTCGTTCAATGAACTTATTTCGAAAGAAATCACACAATTCCACAATTCGATTTCGAAGATGTCTCATTTATAAAAACTTCTTAAAAATGTCTTTCCCTTTCTTTAGTTTTGATTGATTTTCTGTGTTCGATGCACTTTACGATTGACTAGTCGCAATGCCAATGTCAAAATGAAGCACAAGTTCGGCCAGGAGCCATGCTGATAATATTTGTGGATGCTTGCAACCACCTAAGACCTCAGAAATGTCGAACGCTCAAAATCAGAAACTAAAAGTTGAGAGTTATTTCTGTATGGAACGCATACAAAAAAATCAATTGTATTCAACCCCAAACGCAGTTCGTGACACATGTCAAAAACATGAAAAAATATAAAAGAAAAGAAAAAATCTATTTCGAAGCGAGAAAAAATAAAAGTGTCATAAGGCATTTGGGAGTGCGTCGGGCTCCAAGTCCAACTCCAGATGGAACTGCGAACACACGAGTCGACAAATAAAACTGTCAGTTTTAATAACTAAACACAGCAGCAACAACAAAAGCGACAACAATAACAACAACAACAACAACAACCAAAGAGGCAACAAGTGCACTTCACTTGATGCACTTCTACGAAGTTCTTATACCCTTTACTTATTACATATGGGTAATCAGGGTATATTGCTTGATATTGGCTTATCCCTTGCAGTACACACTTTTCCGATCTAGAAACATTGTATTGTTGCAGTTTATGTGAATGTCTTAATTTCGAAAACTACATAAGCTATTAGCTTTTTATTTGGAGTGTACATTCTTATATACGATATGCAAAATAATCCAATCAGTTTTTGCCAGCATTATTAAAGTTACTCTAATTTTGAATATCTCTAGGATATCTTCTAGTCGGACGCCTATTAACTTGCTTTCATTGTCGTTGTTGCTGCGTCGTGTGTTGCAGCATTCGTCAATGGACATAAAGAATGGTAGAGAGAGAGAGAGACAGAAATCCTCTGGTATTGTCTGTCTGCTCCACGCCCCCGCCCCCACTCGACTTCGGTGCCCCACTGTCCCGCTGACAGATTACAGCTGTGATAAAGCCACCGGGACGGAGGGTTCTTGCCTCGACTAAATATTTTTCCACTTTTGTCTCTATAAGAACTTTGTCGTTATTTACTCCAATTTTTAATTAAAAGTAAAGCAAGTAAAACGCATCGCTGATAACTTTTTCTTTTAAGTTCAGAATTTAATCTCCACCGCTCTTTCGTTCGCCTCGTAAATATATCAAAATATATTTTTATTTTCGTACATCATTCGGAATAGAATTGACTGTTGGATTGTTCATGACTTCGTCTTGATTTGGGGTCGCTCGCCTATTGATAATCTCTGGCAATTAGGTTTCAAGAAATTTATGTTTATATACAGCGACTGAAAGCTGAGTTCTTTATGAGTCTCGTCTCTTAATTTTATTGATCGGGTAAATTGAAAAAAAAAAAAAACAGCCGTACAACTAGAACTAAAACAAAAGTAAAATATTGAAACTGAAACTGAAACTTTAATGCAATTTTCACTTCTTCTGTTTCATTGCAGGTATGTCTATGGTATAAGTTTCTACCCTGGTTGGGTTAACAATAGCAGAAAACCAGCACTCGAGTTGGCTCTGACTCTGTGGCTGTGGCTGCTGCTGTTGGCCGCAATTGTGTCAACGCTTGGCGTGAAAATCCATTAGAAGCAAACTGTGTCAATCGATTGAAGCAAACGAATGCGGAATGTGAAAAGCAAAAGCAAAAGCAAAAGCAAAACAAAACGAATACGAATACGAGCACGCATTGGAAAACAAAATAAATTTTCGAATGCATAAAGAGCATAAGAATGCACACAGATACATATGCTTATGGCTGGCTCTATATGTAGATACATTATCGTAGGCATGAATTATTTAGCTGTCAGCCACCCAAATGCATTTCTAATGCGCAGAAAGCAAGAGTTACCCGCTCCCAACTTACCTCCAACTTAGTTAGTTCGAATCCCACTTCTACTTTGGCCCCAATCTAATTGAGAGACCGACCTCAGCTCCAATTCCGACTTCAGCGGCACTTCAGGTAGCCAAAAGTGAGAAGCAGTTCATTGAATTGTTGGGGGGAAGGAAGAAGTCTCATAGAATGTTGCCCGCTCTTTGTTTGGCCAGCCTTAAGTGGCTTCTGCTGGCTGTCTTACGAAATCCACTAGAAAGAAACAATAACAACATTAAATTAATCTCAATTGAATTTAATTGACATACATTGAGACAAGCTTGAACGGAAACTAGGCCCAAGCACGCCAATGAGTAATCCATTAAAATTTAAACAGCTTTTTGTGAATTGAAGTGAAGTAAACATTGATTTGCTCCAAAAGGTCAAATCTAACAGATAAATCATCTTAATACGATAGGAAATTAGTTACATTTCCAAACTAAAATTCAACTTAAATTGGAAATGTTTTATTGTGTCCAAATGTCATAACTAGTTGTGAAAAGTAACTGATGGATTATTTTCAAATTAGAGTTGTGATCGATTTATTTATTTATTTTATGCTTTAAACATCTGTGTACTATCTTTGTATTATTTCTTGCTTGAAATGTATTTGACAGATACTATGCTAATTACATTGTAAGTATTCAACTGTAACATAATCTTCCAGCTTTTTACTATAATTATTCTCAGATGAATATATATATATATATTTCAGATAATATCTATCTATAGAAATGTAGTTTATATTATCGGCCAGCAGTCAAAGTATCTTACAGATACCTGCTGGCTGGCTGGCAGCCATTGGCTGCCTGGCCAATCAGGCATTGAACAATTGTATTGCCTCGTCAGCAACAAGAAGCAGCCAACTATATGGCAAATGTGGCTCTTTTGATTGATGCCATGTTGATAGGCAGTCCCTCTTCCCCTTCCCCCTTCGCTTGTTTGGACTGTCAAGCAGCTGTTATTATCAAATAACCGCGCATATCAAATAACGGAGCACACTTTGCGAACACAGCAAAATTGCTGAGCACACGAATGCTCGAGACCTTCCTCCAGTAGCTCCGAGTGTGGCTTTTCTCTATGCACAAATGGACTTAAATGATGTTTACGAAGCCGCAGAGCGACGTCAACTGCAACGCTTGCCAGTTAAGGTTCAGTTGAGTGCAGTTCAGTTGGGTTTCACAGCTTCCCTCGATACGGCAGTCGGTTTGGCTTCTGCTCCTGCGACTTCTGTTTGCACATTTGTTTGTATTTCACAGATATTTGTGTATCTTTTCCACATGCAATTGTTACGGTGAGTTTCTCTTTCTGTGTGTGTGTGTGTGTGTGTGTGTGTATGTGTATGTGAGCGTGAGTGTGTATGGAAAAGTGCAATTTGATATTATTGCCAACTAGCAAATACTCTAAGCGCCGCACACAAAGCAGTTTGTCTCTTGCTAGTGGGGACTTACTGACTATCTACATATTTGTATCTGTATCTGAGTATCTTGCTCGGTCCCTGGCTCTGTCTCTGTCTCTGTTTGTTCTTCTGTGTGTGGAAAATATTGCCATTTTGTCACATTTACTTAACTGCCAAGACAGCTGTGATAGCTGTGGCCTGTGGTTTTCCCAGCTCGCATTGTTCAAATTGTGGCTCAAACCATCCTTCAGCCTTTTCGAGCTCCACATCCAACCAACGTTCTGGTTCACAGTCGCTGCCGCTGCCGCTGCCATTTGCGCGTTAAATATGATTAAATATTTTGTAATGAGGCTGTGGTTTTATGCACCTGACGTTGTTGTCTGCTTGTCTGCTTATTTGTTGTTAATTTGAAACCAGCAGACAGCTAGAATGGCAGACAGGTGGCAGATAGACAGCCAGGTAGATATTCAGCCAGCTGTCGGGCAGGCTAATTGACGAGCTCCTCGTCTAAGCTCTCGTGGTCTTATTCAGCGCTCTTGTCACCAACTGCCAAGTGATGGCTTCTCTCTGAGCTAACAAATATTTTATAAATCATTTTTAAAATTAGAAATGAGAACCAAGTGGCTATCAACGGGTCGAACAAAAAATGGCCTTCGAGATACATTCTAAGGCAAGCTGTTGGCATATTTATAAATATACATTTTAAATATTTAAATATTACAAAATATATGAATTCTGGGAAATACTTTGGATCAGCTCTTCTGAAAACTTTAGCAATTCAGCTCAGGTTTTAAATCTGTGCCTCTCACCTATGGAATTGCTTGTATACTGCCTGCCGGCTGGACCTACCCCAAAGGGCAGAGACTTAACTCATTGGCTCCGACAAGGTCATAAACTCACACACACGCTTACACACACACATAGACACTGTGGATTGGGACTCGTTTACATTTGCTGTGAAACTGTTTTGGTTTGAACCGATTAAATTGTTTTTCGTATAAATTTCAAATTAACAACCACTCGGCTCGGAAAGTTTACTGATTTATTTCGGATTTATATTATTTGGATGCAGCGGCAACACGAATGGGTTGACAACAAGAACAACAGGAATCAGGACATGCCGTGAAACCCTTTTCTGTTAGCCTTTCACTTCCTGGGTGCCCAAAAATACAAAAAAATAGAGTGAGAAAGAGGGACGGAAAGAGAGAGAGAGAGAGAGAGTAAATAGCAAGGAAAGCTTTTTATGAGCTCTGCCTTGATTTCTTTTTGGCCATCATTTTTTTTAGGTGCTCCGTCAACCCTTTTGCTGCATCGGATCAAAGGATTACGAAAAGTTTGGTGATGCGTAAAATGAGTTTGATGTTGATATAAACACGTTGATGATGTTTTAATGTAAATAAAACTTCGGAGCATCCAACCAATTGAGCCCACAGACCCCCAAAGCTCAAACCGTGTAATGATGTGTAATCGTTTGCGGCTGAATTTGTTGTGGGACAGTGTTAGCTGCGATCAAAACTACACAGATAATAAATGTGCTTTTGACAAATGTGGCAGGCATATCGTTTACCAAATATCACAGTCTATTCATAGAAGTTGGTATTTAGTATGGCAGGTATTTAAAACGATTACCATTTGAGGCAACATTTGTATTGACGTAAAACACGGTTTGGTATAAATGAAGACAAATTTAAATTTTATTCACAAAATAAATTTAAGTTTTAATTTTGCTTTTAAAGCGATTTACAACATTGTATTCTGATACACATATATCTATATATGTACCATTATAGGACCGTCACATATATTTCACATTTAATTGTTATATTGATTACTTCTTTTGACAATAGTTTTTTAACTATAACTATCGAAAGGCTGCTGCGCTCTGTCATTTATTCTGGGACCAGTTTTAAAACAGAAATTGGAAATTGAAATGTCAAAGTCTCTCGGCTGACAGGCACAGGCTTCAGTCCTGGGCATTGGAGCTGATGTGGCAGCAATTTTTTTATTGTTGCCAACGCGCTTTTGGACCCCAGGATTGGAGCTGACGCAAACAAACACTTTATTAAGTGTGCGCTGTCGTCCTTCGTCCTTCGTCCTTTTCACGCACGCCTGGCTAAGCGCTGGGTTATTCCCCCAGAATAAAAAAAAAATTGATGCGTGACCGCAGCACGTACGAGTTTTTGGCTATAAATTCTCAACACTCTGTCAAAAAAGTGTTTTAAAAATGTTTATAATTTTTTGAGTGGCATGCAGCGCTGTTGCGTTTGGCGAACTGTTGTCTATGCCACGTCTGCACCTTTGCGCCTTTGGGCCCGACTGCCTTGCTCCCTTTTAGCCTCGGCACGCGCCGTACAGCACCTCGGCCCCAGCTTCAGCCCGAATCCGAACCCCAAAAAGTAGGGTTCAATGTCCCAAAGGCGTCATCGTCGTCTTCGTCTCAATGACGTCCTGGAGCACTCCTCAAGACGTGCGTAGTTTTCTGTATGACTCGCCGCACACACTCTCACACACTCACACCCGCTCACACATACACTTCTCGATGGCTGTCTGCATAATGCGCTTATTACGATGGCACATAAAATAACAATTTATCTGAGCATTACAAATTTGGCCCCCCAATGAGGCCTTTTTATGTCAGTTACTGCCGCAGGACCCGCATCCTGTCAGCTCCGCTCAGCTGTTCCCATTGCCTAATGCTGTCATTATGCTAATAGTTTTATTGCCATTGCACTTGCTGTGTCCCGCTCCTCGTTGCCACTCATAAATGTTTAATGAATTTATTAGCACGTGCAGGCCACGTTTTGGCTGCTGTCCTGCGAACCTGTCCAAGGTCCTGCCATACATTGATATTTGTATTGATTATGTGCCTACCTGACCACCAGCAGTAGCACCAGCAGCAGCTCCTTTGTACTCATTGACCCATCCAAGTGAAGGCATCACCTGCCGAACAGCTGCTAACTAAATAAAATGCCAATAAAATTCCGTTATTCTTAGCACATGTTGCGCAACGAGCATACGAAAGGAGCCAGGAATAGATCTGACATTTTATATATACTAATGATAATTAAACCTACTTCACTATAAATAGAATGTATATATGTATTAATTTATTTATTATTTAATAGTGAACGAGGCACAGCTACTTTTCATTAAGCTACCAATATTTAAAAACTTAATATTATTTAATGAAATAATTGATAATTATCTCTAAGAGTTGGCTGTTTATTTTATGTACATATACATTATATATTATAATAAACGCCTGCATATTAACTAAAGAATCATCGTTAAAAATTATAAAATTAGGCAAATAAATTTGTTATAATTATTTTGTTTACTCAATGATTATGTTAAGTCGGCTTTCAATCATATTATTATCCACAAGTCGGCTGATATCATTAGCCCTGTGCTATTTATTTGACTTACTGCTGAAAAATGAATTAAATTCTTTCTTTCCGAACTCAGAACAGCGTAAGCCGCAGGACAAGAGTCCTTTTATAAAGGGAACCAACCCTGGAACCTGCTGCTACAGAAACATCTGTTGTAAGCGCATTAAATGCTCACTCACCAAGCAGCAGGCAGCCAGCAGCAAGCAGCAAGCAGCGGGGGAGCGGAAAGCGGGCAACGGACAGCAGTTGAGGGTGCACGGGGTCAGGGGTCAGCAGCGGCTTACTTTGAGTTGAGCTCGATGAGGCGAACGCTGAAGATGACACAATTTAGAGCGGACTATTGGTCAACAATCAGATGCGAAGCCACCCCCACTGTATACTAGATGTTATTAGAGGGATGTACTGTCCAATCTCATGGCTATTTATTAAGCCTTCAACATGGCCCACATTCATCAGCGACGGGGCACGCCTCGCTTTAATTGCTGACCTTCTGTTGGCTTGACCTTTGGCCAGGAGTTACGCTTGACTTGCTCTCTGGACAGTTTCTGAATGTGTATTGTGTTTGGTCTGCCTGGCTGAGTGGCTGGCTAGCCAACCCCTTGGTTGCTGTTGTTGTTAGCCCCTTGTATCTCGTAATTCAATTATAAATTTCTCATGGTCAATACGCTTTAATTGCAGTTTTTATTCGGACTCGGATTAGACTGTCCCATAGCTACGGCAATTGGCAGCAGCCGGCCAAAAAACATGCCAGCCAAGCGTGCGAGGCTCCAATGGCAACTGAAACTGTGCTTGCGATTGAGTTCGGTTTTAATATACCCTGTATTCGTTGAAAATGTCTAAATGGGGTTGCTTTTATGAAGGTGGAAAAAAAATACGTAAGCCGTAAAGTATAAACATTTCTTATGAGGTTAAAGATCTGTCTCTCTGTCTGTATACGATTATAAAGATGATACCAAATTAGGTTCTCATAAGGTGAAGATATTCATTTACTGAATATACCAATGAGAGTTGATGACTAAAACAGATTTGAAGGTATCTCGCAGTCGGGCACACCCGCCTAGAGCACTCCCACTTGTTTTGCTTAGTTGTCGATGCTGTTGCTGCTGTTGTTTGGCTGTCAGTCGCACACAGTCGTCGCATTAGTGTGAGCCAAGTGCGGGCTATGGGCCGCACAAAACTCATTTCAGGCCCGAAATGCTGTCCCCATGGAGCGTTTTGGCAGGCAATGTCGGGCACGCCTTCATGTATTCGCACGCTGCCATATCCTGACGTATCCCGGCGCTGGCACGCATTTTTTTCTGCACCGGACATTTCCATTTACCGCAATTTCTGCACTCCCACTCCCACTCCCGCCGACTCTTTCCGTACCCCTAATGAAGTCGCAACCCCTTGGGCTGTTCTATTAAATCGAAAAACGATTACAAACTATAATGCAGTGTGTTTGTTTTGCCTGCTTTCCGTTCCTGCAGGCCCTTCCGCCTGGTTGCAGCAATTATTGACTTAGTCTGGTCAACGCATTTGGCAACGGTCAGAGCATTTGCCCACTTTCCCACTTGCCCACTTTCCCACTTTTCTACTGTCCCATTTTCCTATTTAAGCGTAATGTCATTTCTGTATTTCGTGTCCATTTTGGGGTTAGAGTCCTCCTATATCAACCCCATCGAACAATTGTGTATTCGATTTTCATGGACATTAAACTTTGTTAGTTTACTTTTATTGTTGTTGCAGTCAGTTGTAGCCCTGGTTGTCTTTCTGGCTGTCTGGCTGTCTGGCAGTCTGCCTGTCATGGCTTTTGTGGTCATGTCATTGTTTCATTTTCACACGCAACTACCAACAACTGCGTTGGCTTCCAACGGCCTCGTGGCCATGTCCACTTCCCCTTGTGGATTATATACCCCTGTTTTATACTCCCCTTCCGGCAAGGAAATCCCCCATTCGCCCACTAAGCGCAGCTGTTAAACAGCGTCAATTTTTATGTGCAATATCTGTTTTATTTGTATTTCATTGTGATTTTATCAATATGTATTTGTCCCAGTGCGATTCGACCTTAATTGAAATGCTCAGAGAGCGTATTATTGCCCGCAACTCGAATGTTTGGCCCCATGACTCCCCCATTTCTTAACCCTTGTGCAGTGGCACCCCCTAGCAGGTCAATTAATAATGAATTATGGAATTCATTGGAAATAGCAATATTTATATATAAATTTTGGCGGGGGCGTCTCCACTTTATTAGCTGTGAGCGCGTGTCTATGATGCGATTCCTTAGTACGAATTTACTCAACTAATTGGAATTGAGTTGTTTGTGTGGGGGGGTTAATTAAACTAAAATACAATATGCGGTAATAGTAGAAAAACAGCTTTTGTTCAACATTTAATCCCTTCTATTAAAGGTCATACGGAATTATATATATTATATTTTCTGAAGCAAAAATTGCATGAAGTTTATATTTTTCAATGATTTTGTTAAACGTTTTATTAGATAAGTTATAAGTGTAATCCAAAGCGAAACTAAAAATATGAATATTAAAAATTTTCCACAGTAAAAGAGAGCGTTATTAAATGCTCGCAGGAGATTAATTATAGCAGATGCAAAGAGTGAGTGAGAGTGAGATAATAAGATATGAAAGAAACTACAAATGATATTATTTAATGCTTTAAGTTAATAAGAACGTAGTAAATGAGAAATTCCTATTTAAAAAATGCATGTTGCAGCTCAATTCTGTTCTATGACAATATTTAATAAGATAAGAATCGCTCTCAACATTGTTCCGCATTATTTCACCCAGCGCATGGGGCAATGCCGACTAATTCCACAAATTGTCTGACAGCCAACGAGCAACACGCAGAGTTTGCAAAAAAAAAAAAGAAGAAGAAGGAGAGATGGCAGAGTGTCAACCAGTTGACCTCAGCGCAAGTAGCCAGAACGATGCACCAAAAAAACAAGCTGAACAAGAAGAAGAAACTGTCAACCCAGCCAGGGACATCAAAATGACAAGACAAAAAAAAATATATAAAGAGGAAATTGCTGAAAAGCGGAGAGAGAAGCGAAACAGTGCAAATGAAGTTGCCAAAGCTGCGCGCTGGCTCAGCCTCATGACACAACCTCACTTCTAGTTGTTCATCTAGTTGTTATTGTTGTTGTCGGAGCTGTTGTTGTTGTGGGCAATTACAGTGCACCCGAAGGGTCGCTGGGTCGAATTGAAACTGTGTGCAGTCACGAGATAAACAAGTTGGCAGCCCTGCAAGTGGCACGACTCCGACTACATCTCTGTCTGACCCTCCACTCTTCTCTCCCCCCTCTCTCACCCTCTCTCTCTCTAAGCCTTCGCTTTCTACGCTCTTCGCTCGCCTGTCATTTTGAGCTTTACGCTCATTTTCGCTTTTCGCAATGGCGGCGTTTTTCCTCTTTTTATACTCCGAATTCATTGAAAATGGGTATATTAGTTTGGATACAATGCAACAGCCACTATTATGTATAGATCTATATTCCTGATCAGTTCGTCCCCTCATATTCGTTTCTTCTATCCCTATAAATTAGATAGGAAGTTAGAAATTTGAAAATTTACATATGGATCCTTAATTATCTCATAAAGTACTTTCTTATTTGCACCTTATTTTCTTGAAGAAAACTGTAGTTAAAGCTATAACTGTGCAGAGCTTAGGGTATTTTTGTGCAGTCGCGCACACCCGATAAGGAAGCTCTTACTTGCTTTTTGTGTGTGTTTTGCTCGAATTGCATTGCCACGGCTCACGGCAAATGCCCAGGGAATGACATTCAGCACGGTCTGACTGCTGTACATGTGTATGAGTGTGTGTGCGTGTGCGTGTGTGTACACAGCTAAACATCTATGTGTGTGCATTTGTGACTTGCGGTTCGACAAGCGTAAGACATTTTCAATTACTGTTACCCAGAGCTTCAGTGTCCAGCACGAGCTTCAGCTTCGGCTTCAGATGCAGCTGCAGCTGCAGACTCTTCCTTCATGTGGCACTCGTTAGTGCCTGCCTCCAAAGCGTGTGGCATGTTGCGCTGCACGCATGTTGCATTGTGCGCTGCGGCTACTTGTCAGCCACGAAATGCGTCAATTAGAAGGAATTGCAATGTCTGAAAGTAAATGTTTGCCTCACACACACATACATGCATACGTGCATACATGCATACATGCACACACACGCACGCATAGACTCCTTTGTCGGACAAAGTTGGGCTGGGCAAATATGCACATAAATTCTTGTTGTTTGGTTGTTTATGTTGAAGTTTTTCGTTTCGCACTCTTGTTACATTCTGTGTGCGGCACAAAACTTTTATGAGTGTTAATTTGTGTTGTCAACAAAGTTAACATGTCGACAACCTCAACTTTTGGGGCATGCCACAAACAGAAGGAAGCCTCAGCCAAAGCAGGACAAAGATTTTGATTAAGATATTTATTAGGGTCTTGATTATATGTAAAACTATATAATAGTAATATAATTGAATTCAATTGCATTTTACTGCATATTATTTTTATTCAGCTTTAATAGCAATTAATATCATCCATAGATATATTTGCACAATCGTAGAATTGAATCTCTATTAGTTAAACTAAAATCTTTTGTATACCTTCTAATTGAGTCTTCATGGATAACAAATGATTTGCGATTTGTATTCAATATATACCAGTATACACTCGAGAGAGAAATATTTAAGCGATTTTTGTTAAATGTTAACAAAATGTTATTTGGTAAATAAATCAACAAAATTTACCTTGCTAACTTCTGCCTAAATAAAACGCATTTTCTAAATATATTCTGCATTTTAAAATTTGTTTAATAACTTAAACTGTCAGCTGCAAACCATTTGGCAAATTCTTAAATTATTTTCTGTTTGTTTTGTGTAAGTAAAATGTTTGTATTTAATTAAGATTGTGTTCAATTGAATTTATTATTTTTCCGACACCTGCCAACTGAGAAAATGCGAAGCTGTGTTGGAGCCAAATGGCAGCAACTGTTGGCCAAATATATTTTTGGCAAATTATTCAATTAAGATTTGTACACAAATATTTTACATATTCCAGCATTTCCCTACAGAGCATTGCCCTCTGTAAAAATGCCGTTAAGTATTCCACTTAGGGTTCAATAACTGAAGATTAGGGGCCTCACCTTATGGGCTGTTAAGTATCGACACCCAACCGATATTCAAGTGCAATTAAGAGTGCAACTTTATGAGTCACTAATCTTTTGGATATGCGTACGGTTCGGCGGTCTGGCAACGCTTGCCCGACCGCACAGAGCCGCCTGTCAATCAACGGCTGGGGCAGTGGCACTTGGGGCATGCCGCATGCCAAGCTGATTGCAGCCGAAAACACTTTAGTCATAAATCAATTAAAATTGATTTGCTGCCAGCCCCTGCCCTGAAAAAAGAGGCAGAGCCGCAACTCTGACAAAACGCAGCGCGAATTAAGAGTGTTTTTTTTTTTTTCGTTTTCAGAAATACTTTAAAATACATTTAATAGAATAGAGCTGAGTCGTTCCGGAACGGATCATTAAAGCGAATTGCTGAAATTATTCAGTGATCAGTGAACGATAATTTCTAAGATCGAACGAGTCGTTGTGTTAAACCATTCGTGAATGATCCATGAACTTGTTCATCAAATTGAACCAGAATATCCAACTCTAATATATGAGTATAGTATATATGTCAGAGTAATTTTCCTTTTCCACTTTTCGTTTTCTATGTGCAATTTCCCTAATGAATCGCAGCGCTGAAAATTATCTTGCATCAGCAGCAGCTACGACTTCGTCTACGGCTGTCTGGTTTATGCCACAGTTTTTTGCCACTTGGACTCGTTTGAGCGATTTATATGAAAGACCAGAGCTGACTCCTTCTTCTTCTTTTTCGCTTTGCTAACGCGGATTCGCATTCATTCGTATCTGCAACATCTTTCAGCTGCTGCCTTTGACGGAGACAGAGGACAACGAAGCGTGCGGCCAGTCAGGGTCGCAACTACAGCCTCTGGCCTTCCCTTTTTTCATTCACTCTTTCTCTATATCTCTCGCCCCTTTCTTAGCTGTTTATGGCTGCCTTAACGCATTTGAAATATTGACAGCTAGATGGCAATTGTTTCAAGTGCAACTGCGACTACCTTAAAGAGCTGCTGCTGTCAAGTTGTACGAGTATACCCATTATTAGTGGGTAAACGTGGCATATTAGCACCCTAAGAGTGTATTATATAAGGAAGAAGGAGTGAACATAAATTCTTCAGTAGAATAAAAAACTTATCTATATGTCTAAATGTATGAAATGCTTAATCTCGGAAAATACAAATGGAAAAAATTTAAATTCCTATATCTGTAATTTCGATCAAATCCTTTTAAACAATTCTATATATACATTTTTGACGCAGATGCTAATTATATATACACTGGTTATGCTTGAAATAAAACTCTGCTCGGTAACTCCTTGTCGGGTACTCCCGTTTAGGGACCCTTGCTTGTCCCATTTTTTGCAAAATGAAATTGTTTTCATTTTTGACAAACTTTTGCTACTTGAGCTGCTCTCCGCTCAGGCAACAGCTGGACTTAAAAGTTCTGCCATTTTCAAATGGAATTTTGTTTGCATATGCATGCATAAATCGAGATGCCAACTGAATGCTATCGCAAACACATATGTCAGACTATCTGCGTCTCTCGCTCACACACACACACACACACACACACTCGCTCTCCTCTCTCTTTAGCTTTGTGTTTGCAATTTTCATAAATATTTCATTTAGCGTAATTTATACACTTACCAAGAACTTTCCGCTCTTCAGTCTGGCATTTTTGCTAAGCTTATCTTCGGTTTTGCATCTTTTCAGTTTGCTGGCGCTCCTTGCAGCTCCTGTGTGTGTATCCCTGTGCTGCTTCTTGCCACAAGCTACTTGTCATAAATTGGCAACAAGAAAATTCACACACACACACACACCCAAACACATATAGAAAGATGGAAGCACGCATGCAACACAAAAGGAGAAGCGCCTTGGTTATTTTATTATTTTCCTCTTCGAGAGAAAATTTCTTGCAGTTTGACATTATTTGTGAGAGCTGCAAAGTATGAAGAGACAAGCATGCAGCTATTTTTTGCTACAAATCTGAATAATTCTATGAATTATAGTGATTGCCGAGCATGGCATGGAATATGCAAAAGTATATCTTTTAAAGTGTTTGGCAATCAACTTTTTTGCTCAACTGTTGCAATTGATACACTGGCATAAAAAATGTATACAATAGCTATATCTGGAAGGTCATTTTTGGTATTTACCTCTGAGTTGAATTGGCAATAAACATTGGGCCAAGGACAACAAGCAAGTGCCGCTGGCCCAGTCAATTAGAAAGCAATTGGCTCGCACAATTAGGCCCAAAGGCAATTAAGAGTTAACAAAGCACCTGCTAATTGAAAGTTATTAATCAGAGGGAGTGCATTAAAGTGCCCTCAAGCAAGAAATAGTTGACACAATGGCCATGGAATGTCTCTATATTGAGTAACTGGCTGTCAGCTGGGCCACCCTCCCGGCCCAGTTAATGGTATTGGCCGATTGCATTGCCTTACGAGGGGACTTGGTCGGGATAATGGCGCGCTTAGCATACATTAAAATACTAATTTCCATGAAAATAGCAAAAAGCAACAAAACGAAACACTGCAACACGGCCACGCCCCACTCCATTCCTTATCCACTGCGCCTCTGTCCAAGCTGTGCTGGCAGGCGGTGCCTTTTAATAGAGCCACACTAATTACATGCCGTTAGACTGAACGCCTGAGAAGTCAGTTTTGGCGTGGGTGTTCAGCTGTCTGTGTGTACGAGTGTGTGTGTGTATATATGTGTGTTAGTGTGTGTGTGTGTGTGTGTTGGTAGCGCAACAACATGACGTTAGGGCGGGCGTTTGGGCCAATTGCCGCTATTCCTGACGCGCTGTTGGCTTATTGCCCGGTCTTCGTTTGTGCAGCAGCCAAGTCAATTTTTTGTAATTAAAGCAGCGGAATTTATGAAACGTAACATTTTCCAAACACAAACACATACACACACACACCGCTACACATACCTATACCCTCGTGATCATTTTTCTTTAGTTTATGCGTTGCATATTCGCGATAATGGCCTAAAAATAAATTTGATGTTCTACACGTGGAGAAAATCTAGAGTTTTGTTTGTCTGATTCGGCTTAAATATTAATAAGATAATAAAATTATTTGGTATTAAGGAGATTTGTTTTGAGGCTTATATATTTGTAGGTTGAAGCTTTTTTTGGATTTTAAAATATTTTATAATTTTAAAGTTTCTTTCCTTATCCTATCTTTAATTCTTCAAGTTTAAACCATATTTTATATGTTTTGACCACAACCTCAAGCAAAAATTTGATTTATGAAGTGCTGAAAGAGTTAGCATTTAACATGAATTGCTAGAATTTCATAATAAAGAACACCGCATAAACTTAATTAACTTGCAACACACATACACTAATGTACACACACTTAATTTGGTTTTGTTATTGTTGTTGCTACTCATTTGGATGCAACTGCATTTTGTGTTGCTCGCTTTGTGTTTCAGTTTTGTGAATTTCGTGAGCTTTTTTTTTTGTGCAGTGCGAAATGTTCAAGAGGGAAAACTACATTTTCCCTCTGCAGCTTTGCCAATGACTGTCAGTAAATTTATGTGTGTAAGTGTGTATGTGTGTGTGCACTATGCTACTATAGACTGTGTGTGTAGCATTAATGCTTGTTCACATGCTGCAAGCTGCTTGAAAGCTCTTCAAGTTTTATGGCCACATAAGCGGCCACATTACCATCACCAGCTACCAATTCCAGCCGATTCAGCGGGAAATTATGGCTTGAGCCAACTCCAGCTTGATTGTGGTGCACGGCGCTGCACGACGGTGCAGGGTGGTGCGGGTGACGGAATGCCGCTGAGTGGCGCCTTGGACCGTGGTCAGTGGGGCAGCAATATATAAAATTTATTAGCAGAAATTATGATTATTTCGTTGCTCTTTGCTGCGTATATTTTTAATATCCATTTCACGTTTTTTTCGTCTCTACCATTGCCACGCCCCCACTCCCATCCAGCCCCCCGTTAGGGAACTGGTACTTGTGCATTTTAATGGCCACTGCGTCTGTCTTTTGCCAGCTGCATCAATTCCGTTCCCGTTGTTGTTGCTGTTGTTATTGTTGTTGTTGTTGTTCGCTTTTTGCTCCTTTTAAATTTATTTTTCAAGCTTCCTTTTTTGTTTTTTGAGTGGGGCTCGTTAAGCTCGCTTTAATTTTTACTTGAGACCATAATTTTTGCTGCTGCAAAGCATTTTTTTACGTGCCACATAATTTGCGTGCGTTTAATTGTGGTAGCAATGGCTGCCAACCAGCGCTCCTTTTGGCCCTTTTGGCCAAGTTGTGTTCGGGCCATTAGGCGTAGCAAATTGTTTAAGCCCGAGCTTAATGTTAATGCGAGCGATACAGCTAAATTTTATATATATACAGATATGTAAGTGTGCTTGTGTGTGTGCGTGCCAGCAACATCAGATATATTAATTAAAAAACACAACGCTAGAATTCTGATTCAATTCTTGAATAATAAATTATAGTTTTATTGAGCCAAATATGAAAATGTGGAAACTAAATTAAAAATTAAATATTCATTCAGTTCTGTAAGCCAAACTCTTCACGCAAACAAAAGTTATTTATGGAAAGCCCAAACAAAAAAGTGTTTATTCTATTTATAAAAACATATTATTAAAATATTTTAAGTAGTTAACTTTGGGTCAGCCAGATGTGCTCGACTAGAAGATACCCTTGGTCTTCAAGTAAACCAAAGTTAAGCAATTATCTTGATTTGCTTTTTTTATGATAAATGATTTATACTTCATTGGGATTAATTTTGCATATATTTATTTTGATATAGTGTTGAAATATGAATATGACAAATGGTAAGTGGCAAGTGGAAGCACTCTTCCTTATCGCAGATCGACCGCATTTCCATAATAATATTTAATTTTGCCTATATGTAGCCTATTTGTAAGCCAAGTCGGCAGCTCTGCTCCTTTTGGTTCCCAAGAAGCCTATAAAAAAAGACAAATGACCCATTAAACGCGAAACTTGTGCACTTTCATTGCAGAGGATAGCAAAAGGGACGTAGAGACGTAGAGAGAGAGGGAGAGAGCGGTCGGGCAGCAAATGCAAACGGCAAAAGAAAATATTGCCCCGCAGCAGAGACAACAAACTCTTGATTTTTATAGAAGTATGCGAATAGCTAGCTACCTGCTTTAGCAGCACGGAGTACGGAGCAGGGAGCACGGAGCACGAAGCAAGGAGCAGACGGAGCTCCAGGCAGAAAGGATAACGCTCATAAAACGCCAAGATATGCGCAAGGCTTCACGCAGCGTCTATTTTTCACTTGGTCGGGTCTGTCGGGGTTTTGTCTTAGGATTTGTTGTGCTTATGAAAGCATTAAACTTTCCTCATTTAAGGCAGCGCACTTGAGTTGCCGTTTTTACTGCAATTTCGTCCTTCAACCGCTCTGCCCCCTTCCACGCCTTCCGCGCTGTTGTTGTCGTCTGATTATGGCGCACAGCTCACAGTGCTACTTGAATGCCCTGTGAAGTCAAGAAAAGGTAGATTGATTGAAAGTTTAAGCGATAGATTTATTTACAACAATGATAATTGAAAACTTAATATTTTAGTTATGTATTAATTATATATGTATTCTATTTTTGTATTTGGCAAACCTTTTCGACTTAAATTTATGGATACAGAATTAAGTTCTTAATTCTAGGGTAACATTTCTTGCCGTTTTTCTATCACTTCTAAGCTGCTAATAAAAAGCCTTGTTTATATGACTAGAATAACGGGATTAAGTTTGAACACAATATTTTATTTGGTGTAAAACATTGAGCATATATTCAAATAGCTGTAAAACAGCTCTAGACTAACTGTAAGTCGAGTTTATTATTGATTTTTTAACTATTGTCTCATGGTTTGTCGCAGCTTGCTCGCTTAACCCGATACGTGGCTAAGAACGTGTGTGTGTGAGTGTGAGTGTACGCTTCTTGAGAAATATTATGCAATTTCTTCACTTACACACTTACACACTCCCACACGGTGCCCCGCTGTGGGATCTGAGGCTTTTCTAGCCTTTTTTTCTGGGGCTCTGCCAAAATGTCAGAGGTGGTAAACAAGCGGGGGCGGTGGCGGAATACGGGATGGGGGCTTGATGAGCTTCCACACATGCTTCGCGAATGTAATAAATGAATTTTGAAACATGGCGCCTTGTTGCTTGTCAGCATGTGGGCGTGGCAGCTCACAGCCCTCAGCTCGCAGCTAACAGTTTAAAGCTACATATATGTATATGTGTATGTATATATATATATATATGTTCGTTTATTTTTTTCAGCATTATAATGCTTTTCGGTGTCGGTATTGTTTGTGTGGAGTCTCCTTTGTGCCAGCGCTTCCTTGAGGGATTTCTCAGTTTTGCGCTATGTCTGCTTCTCCTTTGCTCCTTGGCTCCTCCGTTCCACCGTTCCACCGTTCCTCCGTTTCGCTGTTCCGCTGTTTGCCTTGGCTGCTGCCTTTGCTCCCCTTTGTTTGCATTCTGTAATGTAAGAGCAGAGAAATAGCGCTCGAGCAAACAAATAAAAGTCTAGCGGCAAGAACTGTGACGACTGTTGAACTTTCGCCAAGGCTCTGCGGCACAGAGGCCAGCCCTCAAGCTGGTTGCAGCTGCAACTGCGACTGCAACTGCAAGTGCAACTGCAGCGCTTACTGCTGCAGTAACAAGGAGAGCAGCTGCTGCCTGACAACTAAGCCGCTTTGGCTTACCTTTGGCAACAGGATCAACGTCGTAGTCGACAAGTCGGCGCGTGTCTTAAATACATTTGATGTGCAACCCATAACAATGCTGCAGCTGAGGCACATGTCCCACGTGAAGAGCTAGACACAGTTTTCAAAAACAAAAACCGAAAGAAACAAAATGGAGAGAAGAAGAAAGCGCAGGATAAGGAACATATTTAGCTCACGGCGCGACGCTCATATATGCTTTGTAAAGGCAGCGGCAACAATAATAATAATAAAAAACAAAAGGAAATAAAACAACAACAATACCAACAACAGCAACAGTGACGATGACGTTGACGTTGAGTGCCTGGGAGGCGAGCCAAGAAATAATAATAACAAAAAGCAAACAGCGAGTCTTTCCTGAAGTCCCCTCAGCAAAGGAGACTCCGCGTATGGGAATTTTCATGCGGCGCGTACCAATTTCACACATTTACATAGTTAAACATACACACAACACTCACACACATGAACACACACTCACTCGCACACACGCCGAAAGTGTCGTCGTATGGCGGAAGTGAAAGAAGTTGTTGCTCCGGCGCAAAAAAGGCGCAAATTATATTCCGTTGTAAGGCAAACACAAATACAACAAACAGCAGCAGCAGAAAAAAAGAGTCATAAATACATGGCAGGGTGTTCCCCTTTCACTGTGTGCGTGCTCGTGTGCTTGTTGTTGTTATAATACAAATAAACAAACAAGAAAAAAATTATGTGAAAATGAAATAATAAAACGTGAATCGCACGTTGCCTGGATATGGATTTAAATAATTTCTGATTTTGTGTGAAAGCAATTTTATGGGACTTCATTGAACTGTTCAACAAAAACATTGCAAATAAATAAAACAAATATTTGTACGGCTAAAAATACGATTTAACACCTGCACGAAGTGCTAAAAGCCTGTCTGTGGCTAAATAAAATACAAACGAAAGCCTTCACTCAGGCACTGAGTTTTGTTGTATATGCTATGCATCATTCTTAGTACATATTTAACTAATATAAGCTTAGGAGCTAATCTGCAAAGCCATACTTTATATGACTGTAGCCATGTGCATGCAACAAGAATCGCATCACAAAAGTATGCTATGTTTATTTATACGAGCATGCACGGGAGTTGCGACGGCTTTCAACTGTAGGCGAATGAGCATTAAGTTGAGACATGCAACATTTAATCATAGATCTCAAGTTAGAACATTGCAAATATATAATACATGCATTTGCATGGCCAAATATACGATAAACACCTAGTTAAAAGTTGAAAATTATATAACAGCATTAGCTCATTTAATGAGCATCATATTGTATGCTTTCTTTCTCTGAAATACATGTTCAGCTAATATAATCCCAACGGCTAATCCCCAGAGCCATAGTTTACACGAATATAACCATTGTGCATGCAACAAGAGGCGGCCCACAAAAGTATGCTATGTTTATTTATACGGCCACACATAAGGGCTGCAACGGCTTTCAGCTGAAGGCGGAGACATGCGTCATATAAACATAATTCACGCTGTGCACAAATGCTATTAAAGCCCACACACACAAAGCCGCACACGCACACACAACTCCTACGCCTGGGTTGGGTTGGGTCTGGCTTACATGACGTATGAGTGACTTTTATGTTTTAATTGCGCTACAGTTTAAACTGATGGGCGCAGCTGGGCCAGGCCAAGACGCACTAATTGACAGTGAGAAGGCGCAGTCTTTATTCCACGAAGGTCCCTGCTCTATGTGTGTCTCTGTGTGCGCCTGTGTGTATGTGTGTGTGTGTGGGTAATAAATGTGGCAAAAAAAATTAAGTGCCAGTTAAAAATTAAATTTTGTTGGACTCTCATTAAAATTTCCATTAAGATTTGCATAATTAATTGGATTATCTGTAATGTTAGATACATACATTTTAATTGGCTGGCGAGTAATATAATCTGTTATAGATTATTGTCAACTAAAACATTGCCAATAAATTATAATAATAATTATTCTAACCGAATAAATTGGGTTGATAAAAAAAACAAAAAAATAAAAATAAACAAAATATTCGGAAATTAAAAATGCAATTTAAATCGACCAAAAGTCAGCTTTAAAATAAATGACCCGCAGCGGACAGTTTTCTCACATAGGCAAAAGGCAAAGGGCTTCGGGCAGCAAACCCAAGGTCTCACACAAGCGCACCCACAAACACACTCACACACAGAAACACACGTATACACAGACACAAATTAATTAAATAAGAAATAAGAAAAAAGGTAAACCGAGAAGTTAAATAAGAAACAGGAAAGACAAACCGTGCACAGTAAGTGAAACTTGAAATTGAATAAAGCCCCTCGCCAGGGTCGAAGGGGCGTGACTGCGGCGGAAGCGAAACCAAGGACAAAGGATGTAAAACAATGCCAAAGACGAAAATCAACGGCAAAATGTGCCCGTTTTGGCTCCATGGGGTGGCAACGCCTCGTCTTTGCGGCCTCACCTGTCCATATTTCAAGGTGTATGCACTTGTTGTGGAATGGGGGGGAGGTGTTGGTGGTGGAGAAATTTTCATTGCACTTTGGCTTGACGGCAGTTCTTGCTGATAGGCAGGCAGTCTGTCCATCAGCCGACAGAGTCGCCCACATGATTAAGGTTTCGCAATTTATCTAATACAATTAGTCAAAAGGTGAGCCACTGGCAGTGCTTCCTGCTCGCTTGCCGCTCCTTCTGGTAATCGTAGACGCTTACCTTACATTAATGCCAGCCACTTCAGTGTCTTTGCAACCACCACAGCAAAAGGTGTTTGCCAGTGAGTTTTGTCTGGCTCGTCCATGAGGTGCGATGACTTTTGAACTTTTGACGCAAGAATGCAAATGGAGGGCGTGGCAGCAGCAAAAGCCACAAAGTTTAATGAATGTCGAAAAGGTAGCGAACGGTAGTATTTGGTAATTTGGTTTTATGTGCAGTTCGCCTGCAACTCTTACCTACGCGTGTTGCCTAGTGGCAAGCCTGGGCTGCTAATTGGCGCCCGCCCAGCAGGATATTTCGGAGCTGGAGTCGATGTAATTGCATTAATGCTTTTATTGACTACCCCCTTTTAACAACCCCCCGTTGATTACTCCACTGAGAGAGTCTGCTCAACACTTAAACGCACTTCAGCTCGTGCATGAAAAGTTTTGTTATTCCAGCAATGCAAATGGAAAGCATTTTCCACTTCAAGTATTTTCGTACAAACTGCGAAAGTGTTAGTAGCAGCTTTCAATAAACTATAAATTAGGTAAATTCGGCAATTAGCTAATATTAGTGCAATTTTTGTAGCACAAGCACTTTATTATGCTGCAATCAAAACTAAAAGAGAAAGAAAAAAAATATAATATTGTTAATGGGTGCAGAGCGTTATCTATGCGATTATTTATGATAAGGCTAATATTGTTGAGTGCCTTGCACTTGGCGTTAACTTTATCAGGTCCTCTTCGAAAGTGCTTTTATACTGTAGATATATGTACATTGTGGCCCTCCTCACATGCGAATAGATCAACTCTTATGCAAGTGGCCGCTCAACTTGTCCATTTAAACGTGGCCAATGGATTCAGTTGTCAACTGTTGTGTGTATTGCATTTCCTTTTTTGTTTTACTGGCCATATCAGCAAACCGCAAAAAAGCAGCAAACTTTGTTGGCCAGTTGGCCAGTTGGCCACAGCTCTTGTGCACGGGAGGGAAGCTGTGAGGGGGAGTGGCATGGCAACAACTTCAACAACTCAATGCACTCAATCAATGCACATACAAAAAGGCAATAGAAGCAGCCGCCTTTTGTTCCAAACACTCAACACAAAAAGCACTCATCAAAAATAACAACAACAACAACAACAACATCGACAGCAGCAGCAATAGCAGCAGCAGCAGCAGCATCAACAATTGTGACCACACAAAATAAAAGCAAAAAAAAAACCAAAATTTATGGTGGTGCAGATAAGTTTTGGTGGTGCAGAAAGCAGAGCAGCAAAATGGAAATGGACAAATCAACAAACAATTTTTTTGCCAGCAATCAAAATACAATAAAAAATACAGCGGCTGCCAACTACAGATTGCCCAGATACATATGCATCTGCAAGATACATTCACAGCAAAAATTGTATATTTTTTTTTTTTTTTGTTCTATGTCTGCTGGCAAAGCCCAAAGTGTTGTTAACAGATTGATTTCGAAAATGATAATGTGCTTTAGCCAGCTCGTTGGCAAAGCCGCAAAGCCTCCAGAAATAAAAAACAACAGCACAACAACAATAACAACTGGCAACATTCACAGACCATTTGGCGGCTTAAGGTTCACATTGGGGTTATCGCCTAATCGCATCTCTGGCCCTTGTTGTTGTTGTCGTTGTTGCTGTTGCTGCTGCTGCGGCTGTTGTCCTACGTTTTTGGTATCGGTTGCCTTCTCTTGTTTTGATTTTGTATATACATATATATTTATATATATATATACATTTTATGCTGCCTCTACCCCAAGCGCACAATCATTTTTCAATAAACAAACAATTTCATGGGCGGCTTGTCTTTTGCCAAATCGGATCTAAGCCTCAATAAGCAGCCAGCGACAAGACGCACTTCCTGCCAGCCGAAGAGCTCTTACAGCTGATGGCTATCGGCTCAAAGGCTGTTGCTCTGTGGCCATTAAGCTATCTGATTACACTGAACAGACAGATTCTGCTGCTCAAAACAAACGCGAAATAATTAATTTTTAAGCTTTAGGCGGCATGGAAACACGTTTGCATTTCCTTCCTAATAAAATTAGTTGATAAATATAATTTTCTACTTCAAGTTTGAACAATCCGCTTTCTGATTAGTTTCATAGATTTGCTCAAGTTTGTTGGACAGTGTAACTGATTGATTTAGTTGAGCATTGTTAACTCAATTGATTAATAATTGATTTTGGTTAAAAGTATCTAGCAGATACGTGACCCTCGTTTGGCTGAATACAAACGCAATATCCTGATAAATTTCAAGTCAAACAAATGGCTAAAAACAGATCCGCAGAGTAATTACAATTCAAAGCAAGCCAAAGCACAGCCATAAAGAAAGGAAACGAGGCGAAAGTGTAAGCTAGATGGATACTACGAACCAAAGAAGCTATGCAGCTGCATGTGTTTGTATATTGTGTATGTGTGTGTGTGTGTGTGTGTGTGTGTGTGTGTGTGTGTGTGTGTGTGTGTGTGTGTGTGTGTGTGTGTGTGTGTGTGTGTGTGTGTGTGTGTGTGTGTGTGTTGGCAGACAAATGAAAAATTAAACAATATCCTAGCTGCCTCCGGCAACGAATTGCCAAATTTAACTGAAACATTTATTCTTCAGAGAGCACTAAATTATTCGAGCGCTTGACTTGGCAGCCAAAAGATACGAAAGCGAATAGGAAAGTGAGTGGAAAAACGAATGGGAGTAGAAATGCGAATGTGAATGCGACTACGAAATTCGAATGAGTGCACTTTGTTGTGCAGTGTAGCTTAGCTTAGTCAGCTGTGTTTTTATTCACGTGTCAAATCGGCGACAATATCCTCATCGTCAGCAGCATCAACAGCTGGTACTGCGACTCATGCCAAGAGAAAAGAGAAAACAGATGCAGAAGCCTGCAGAACTTGGCGCCTTACATTAGTATGCATGAAATGAAAATTAAAGCATTGAAACTAGTCAGGAATCTTCACTCAAAAGATACCCTTTAAATTAACAAAAATTTGATTTTGTAATATTTTTGTATACAGTACATAGTCTTTCTTTTTCAACCAGATAAATATTTGGAATAATCTTTTTTGAAACTCTCCTTTGCATACTATTAAAAAAGAAAGTGTCAACTGACTTTTGGTCCTCTGTCGATGTGTATTTGTGTGTGCATGTGACGCGTCTGCTTGTGTGTGTGTCTGCTGAAAGACAACTTCATTTACTTGGCTGGCATTGTGCAGTCGTTTTATTCGTTTTCATTGTCCTTTGCCGTTTGCGTTTTTCGTTTGCGCCAACGTAAGCGCTTTTAATTTTCAGCTTGCATGCACAAAAGTATGCAATATGTTTTTTGGTCGACTCCATTCCCACCCCACAACGCCTCTCACTCACAAGATGCAATTGCACTTATGCATGCATGACATCCAACTGTCCCACTCACACCCAAACACGCACTCACACACACACGCGCGCACACATTGTGTGGCCGACAATGGCTTACATAAATTTTAAGCTCCATTAGCAAAATGTTACAGCCACCGCACCGGAGGCAACGTCCCTGTGTGTGTGTGTGTGTGTGTGTGTGTGTGTGTGTGTGTGTGTGTGTGTGTGTGTGTGTGGGTGTCTGTGTATATGTGAGTGTGGAAAGTTCAAGTGCAACAAAAGTTGGTTATTGTGCTCGGTTTGGTCTATTATATGAATTGCATATAACATGCTATGGCAAATTTTGGACATTGAAGAAAACTTTTGCTTACCTAAGGCAAGCCCTGGCTAATTTATACATAAATTAGTTGAAATGTGTGTTTGTGTGTGTGTGTGTTTTAGATAGTGTCAGAGTAAGCGTCGCCTGAAGATGGTTTAAATAACAAAGATAAAAGATGACCAGGTTAAGCGAAAGTCTTCAATTTGTTCAAAGTTTTGAAAATAGTTTTTCTATGCTTTTCCTTGGAGAAATTTCTTGTGAGTCGAATGCAGCTGTAAGAAAATCTTCTTTAATAATATTTATTTTACCTAACCCCAAATATCTCATGCTTTGAATGTGTATATTTCCTATTCACATTATTGATTAGTTATGCAATTCCTGGAGCTCATTAAAGCTCACAATTTGTATTTGTATTTTTGTTCAAAATTAGGTAAGTCTGCTAATGAATCAGCAAACTCTGCCCAATTGCCTAACCTGGCCAAAAAACCGGCCCAAAGCAAAGCAAAATACTTAGCTCAACTAATGGCAAATAAATTAAGTTGGCTTTTAATGGCTTAGGCCAACAACTGCTTTCTATGCAAAGCTCGACAGCATCAGAAGGTAAAGAAAATAATTATCTTGCGCTTAAATGCGGTGAAGCTAAAGTCTCGGCCAACATGTGGAAGCATTCAAATCAATTCGCCAAACAACCAAATGAGTTGCGGAAACTATAACTTACGAGTCGGCAAAATCAGACAAACCAGCACCCACTCCCACTCCCACTCCCACATCCCTCACTAGCCCTAAAACATTGACGAGGGGCCAACGAATGTTGGTAACACGAGGCTGGAGGCGCACAATGAATACAAATTGCTTGGTAAATAAACAACATCTCAATAAGGAGCAAATTACTGACGCCATCTAGCGAAAAAATAAACAACTACAAGTACACACATATAAATAAAATCACACACACACACACACACACAAGAGAGGGTGCGAGTGGGAAAGGGATACAGAAAATCGCGCACTGCATAACAATAGCAACAATTTCGTTTTTAGCGTTGCTTTTGTGTGTGTGTGTGTGTGTGCGTGTGTATGTGTGGGTGCTTGTTTGCCTAGAAGTGAGTATATGTGTAAGTGTGTGGGCGCTAATGAATATAATGGCGTTACATAAATGGCGGCTTGGCCCTGGTTTTGGAGAGCTAGCAACGTTTTCTAGATATCGCCATTGTTGTCGTTGTTGTTGGCATTGATGTGTGGCAAAAGCAATTGCAAATAGTCTACAAGAGTGAGAAAGGGACAAAGAGAAAACAAGAGAGAAAGAGAGAGAGTCAGGGAGAAAGTTAGTATAATTGTGTTCATGGTAGAAAAGCAAATAATGAGCGTAAATCATGGTTTAATGATAACACACACACACACACACACACACACAAACACACACACACTCGCACAATACAATAGACAACACACACGGAACGATATATGGACAGCGAGCGTTCCATAGAAACTCATGTATACCACAAATGTTTGGCTCAAAGACTGGGCAAAAATTAATTAAGGTGATGCGGAAACCGTTTTGACAGCAACAACAATTAGATAATGTGCACACACCGTCTGCATATTGCAACGAACCCAGTCCAAATATGAATGCAATAAAAGTAGATTGGAATGACTTATAATGCTATTTGAATAATAATATCACTTATGCAATTAATATACTTAAATGGTTTGAATGAGCTTTTAAGCTCACTAGCATGGTGTGTATGTTTAACAATTGTTTTTCTACTACTAAAAGCTTTAAACTTTCTGTTTAAAAAGCTTTTTGTTTTTAAAAAGCTTTAAAGCTCATGCCTTTGTTAAATTTGTTTAAAAATAAAAGAAATGAATAAATCCAAACATAGAGGATTTAAAGAGCTTTAGGTTTTAAGCCACTTCTACAGGACTTTCATAACTTGCATCACATCTACATTATTTATTTCTTTATTGCTGCGACTTTTAAAACTAAGTGAAAATCGGATTTCATAGGCTTATAGCTTTGAAAGCTCGATTTAAGCTACTTTACTAGCAAATTTTTCTCTTGCTTCATTAATATTCAGCCCGTGTCGCTGTTTATTTCATTATTATTTTGACTTTTAAAAGCTAACGAGCGCTGTCAGCATATTTCACCCTCAATTCCCTTTACAATTATTTGATGGCCCAAACTAATTAGGGCAGCGATTGTCTTCGCTGACGAACCGTCGAAACAATTAATTATGAATGCAATGCAATTCTTAACGGAAACCCAGTTAAGGGAAAACAGGAAACAGAACCAAAACTACAACAGTTTTGCCTAGCTTAACCTCCAGTCAAACTGTTGAGGGGTCGTGGGGAAATGGCACAGGGGATGGGGGACGGGAGATGGGGGATCGGGGAAGGGGGATGGGCACTGATGAGGGGGAAGGGGATGCTGGGGTCTCGCAGGCCCAGCGGCCACTACTTAAAGCTGCATGCGAATGTTTTCTGTTTTCTTTTCATTTTCTACACAGATTTTCTTCCTTTTTTCTTTTTGATGTTGCCCTGGGGAACGCTGAAGTAATTGTTGCGCTTGCCACGCCCTGCGGCCGCCCATTAAAGTCACGCCGGGACCAGGGAGTCACGGCCCCAAATCCCAATCCCACTCCAAACAAAAACCTCTGGCATATTTTCTAATTTAGCTGGAAATGACAGAAAATCCACGAGTTTTGTAATAGTCAAATATTTTTTCATTTTTCGTAAAGCTCTGCTCTTTTTTTTCAAAAATTTAAAAGTTGCGCATTTTATTATATGGTCGACTGTTAACGGGACTCAGTTCGGGATTTGTAAAATCAATTTCAATTTTCATTGAAGCTTTCTACAAAACCAAATCGTATGCATAGTTTGGCTTATTAAATTCTCCTTCGCCACAATCGAATTGCGCTGCATGCGATGCAAGAGGCGGCAGGATCGCTGGGCTCCCAGTGCTTTGCATGGACATCTTATGAACTTTTACAGCTCCATTATATGCAAATGATGAAAGGAAGAAAACAAATATTGCTGCCTCGGGCGCTGGCCAAAACCACACACATACAAAACAACACACACGCAGAACACAACATGAAAGGCATTGTTTGGCTGATGGCAACGGGCAGGACGTAAAACGTGGCACGCAGGATGCGGTGCAAGGCTCATATGCAGACATTTACATAAGCAAACAGCTTCTGCTTTTATGTGGCAGCTCGACGCACTCCCAGCAGACATAGCAGGCATCCCGGCGTGCTGGCATCCTGGCATCCTGCCTCTATCCTGCACGAACTACTAATAAACCAGCAACAGCAACAACAATGGCAACGGATATTAAGCTGAAAACTGCCCCGAGGACAACAGCCACACAACGGCAACAGCAAAAAAAAAGCATACGACACAAAAAAAAAAAAAAAGAAGAAGAAGAAGAAGACGGTTGCTAACTTGGCCCAAAGTCCAAAAATGACCGACATTAAGAGCGGGCCTGGTCCTGTTTGTGATCCTGTTGCCATTTCCATTGGCATTTGCCGCTTCAATGGGTCCTTCGCCTGCTTATCAACTGATAGCTTAAACAAGCAGCCCCTGGCCAGGACCCTGCTCCCGAGTCCCTCAACAGCAACAGTTTGAAGCGACAGTTTTTGGGGGAATTCCTTGGAGCTGTCGAAAAGGGTAAATTGGCATTCAAAGTTGCCGGCAAATGATTTGCCGGCCGCCCAGCCCCGTCTTCCCAATCCCCTCTCCAAAACTTTCTCATCATAATCAAAATAATCAAATTTCTGCATGCCACAAAGTTTAGTTTAGACTCAGCAACAATTATGCCGCATACGAGGCGACAGTCACATGTGCTCAAGTTTTTTCCAGCTGCCTTTTTATACCCTAAACTCGAAGAAATTGGAAAAACAGGGTATGCTGGTTGTCTGCGAATGCATGCAACATTCAGAGGAAGTCGTGCATAGCTACTTTTCTTGATCAGGGTGTCGAGCTCAATCGATTGTGCGAATTAATTAAAATAATTTTATAAAATTGAAGATCTTTAGTAGATGCTGTTAATTATTTTAATGAAAAGTTGTTAGGGTGTAGATGAAGCAGCACAGCTGTAATTTTAGGGTATCTGCTAGTCCAGCATTTGAATCGAATGTCGAACTTTTTCCTTTTCTTTTTTTGTGCAAATTTAATCACTTAACCCCAATGAAGTATAAGAATGGCGAAAAACTTTTGCGAAGCGGCAAAAGTTGTCACTGGATGTGACTGTAAGAAAGCGCCAAGTTATTCGCATGCGGCATGCGGCATGTGGCATGTGGCAAGGAGGGGGGTTGGGAAAATTGATTTTTCACTTGGACGAGGTCACAGCATGAGCATATTAATTCCGCCACGCCCATGCCGCCCACATTCGCATTCTGTTACTCTTTGTGTGTTGACATTCCAGTTAAAGTGCGAGTGTGTGTCGAATATGTCTGTGTGTGTGTGTGTGTGTGAGTGTGCCCAAATGACAAAGTTACTTAAATTACCAGGCAAAACTTTAGTTTCGCTTGCTTTGCCCCCGATCCAGCGTCAGCCTCTTCCCAGTTTCGGCATCGTAAGCAGAATTAATGAGTGGAGAGTTGGTTTTCCTTTCACATTTTCATTGTTTTCTTTGCATTTCCTTTTTCTTTTTTTGCAGCAGTGCCAAAAGTCAAAAGCTGCCATTGCAGGCTTTTCAGATGGGCGCTCGTCGAGCCATGCAACCCAAATTCACTTTAAGAGCCAACACACTCAAACTCTACATATTTACATATATATATATATGAATATATATAGATATATAGTACATGATATACGTACGCAAACATGCTGCAGCTGCTTAACTTTCTATACCCTATGCAAGAAGTATTCTAAATTTGAGACTAAACATGTAACATATTCAAAAGCACAATTACTGGCGTCTGTCTATAAGGAATATACAAATACATAAATATATATATATATTAATATATATAAATAGTCCTCATAAAAGTAGTTAGTCGAAAAGTGAATTGCTGCACAAGTTTTCTCTGAATTATCAACCTTCTTCAATTTATTTTAACTGCTTGAAAGGACATTAAATATTTACCTTAAATGCGAAATTTCTGCTAACTTTTGCATATATTCAAGTGTGTGTGTGTGTGTGTGTGTGTGTATGTGCGTAGGTATGTGTTTTTAACGCTTCACTGCAAGGCTTTCCATGAAAGTTGCTCCCATAGTCATGAATGTCTTTCACTTGCACTTGATGCATCTTGAAATAAAGTTCGTGGAGTTTGTTGTTATTGCTTTTGTTGCAAGTGTTAAAACACTTCTCTGCACTTTGTTTTCTTTTAGTGGTGCACTTTTAGCTGCTGTTAGATCAATACTTCCGATATATTTGAAGTTTTCAATTACCTGCATAAAGTTCCATTCTATAATACCAATAAGTTTCAATATCTACAATATATCCATTTACTAATAGGTAACGGCAACAAAGCATGAGATCAAAAGGCAATTAACTTCGATGTTATCCTAATTAGGAAAAAACTTTTCAAATTAAGAGTATGTCGAAAATCATATGCTATAGTGTTATACACTCCGCACTCTGGAAGTTGAATGTCAGTATGAGCTTTAATAATAGTCGTATATTTGTCTTAATATTTTTATCTTTTCAAAAAAAGAAAACAACATTTATAAAATGCTTAAATTGTTGTAATTACTTTTAAGCATTTCATACATTGTTGTTGCTGGACTCTAAGCTCATGTCAAATTCGCAAAGGACGTGCCATTGCGATCCACAAGTGTTTTTGTACAACAAATGCAACGAATCGTCCTTGTTTTTTGCTGCCAGATACTCTCTCGAAGACATTTCCCTCTGTCTGCTTCTAGATGTATGTTTGTATTCTATGCTCATACAATAATATCCCTTCACATTTTATTACACTTGTAATGTACAAGGCTTGGTGCAGCAGTCGAAGGTCCTTCAGCATCCTTACAAGCAGAGGAGTGAGCATTCAATCGTGTCTGTGTGAGCCTCAGGGGCTCTAATAATATAAGACACGCACAAAGAGCCGATGTGCCGAGTAGGTGGCAGTTTATCTGTAAATGTGTGTGTATCATTGTCAATATTGACAATAAACAAGTTTGCTATAAAACGTAACAGGCGAAGAGGCTGAGTGGAATCAAATCGAATCGAATGGAATGGTATGGAATGGAGTTGAGTTGAGTCCTAGTCGAGTTGAGTTGTGTTCAGCTGAGCGGAGCATTCAAGTGCCTCATACAATACACTAGACTACAAGTTAAAGAGGCCACGTAAATCAGGGCACTCAATCAAGCTGATGGCTAAAGCAGAAGCAAAGTCCAAGCCACATGGTGTCCATTCGTGTCATCACGTTGACTTATTAATCGGGTATATACTCTTTTCTATATATGTGTATGTACATAAGTATATGGACACATTATATATCACACTTACAAGCGTATTATGGGCGAGAAGTTTTGCAGCTGCTGAGCGTTGTGCACTTTTGTAAATTAAAAAAAATAATGCTGGAAAAATAAATAAAAAAAATTGGTTAACTCTGTGATAAAATGTTATTATAAATTATATTAAAAATACATAAATTGTGCGAAGTACCGACCGACTACTATTTAAGGGCCACGCAATCACTCATTTGGCCAACGGGTTGACATTTATGCTGGCAAACAAACAAACTTTTATAATTAATTAACATTACAACAACAGCAATAACAAGCAGCAGGCAATTTGTTTCAGCATAAATCAATCATGAGCGGGGTCACATTAAAAATTAAAGCTCGTCCCTGGAACTGGAACTGGATATGTGTGCAGCAATTTAATAATGCTCATTTTTTATTTCAGGTTCCACAGCCGGACTGCGTCTGGTCGAGGTTCGCATACCGAACTTCGTGATTAAGGGAGCCACCGCCCAACTGGAATGCCTATACGATCTGGACGGGGAGGCTTTGTACTCGGTCAAATGGTACAAGGACGGCAATGAGTTTTATCGCTATGTGCCCAGGGATAATCCGCCGGCGCAAACATTTCGGTTGCCAGGTGTTGCTGTAGATGTGAGTATGCCTGCCTTGCCCAGAAAAACAAACAATTAAAAGTGCTCTAGTGGAAAGCGAACAACTGGCAGATACCCTCAACACGGTGCCAAGAAGCTGCTTTGCTTTCTTCTTCTCATATTGCATACCTTTATATACACACCTTTATACAAAGAGCCAGACCGAGAAACGAGTAGATTGTCTCAAATGTACAGCTGATTCCAATATACCCTACCCTTATCCACTTTCAATGGGTAGAGGGTGAAAGAAAACAAAATTAGAGGTACCCACGTTGGGCGCCTTTGTTTTGAGCTGCACTAAAAGCAGACATTAAAACAACGTTGCATACTTTGCGGCGCAGCCAGACAATGGACTTCACTGACCCCGGTCCCCGATTCACGTCTCGGTGAGCTCCTCTGCACTTATAAGGAACTGCGGCAGAAGAGCTGTTTATCACTCGAGCAGACAATGCGTTGCCTTGGAGTCTAGTTTTTGTCTGCCCCGTGCAGCTGCATGGGCGTATTTA
The DNA here is from genome assembly GCA_037075185.1 of Drosophila pseudotalamancana. Lineage (NCBI taxonomy): Eukaryota > Metazoa > Arthropoda > Insecta > Diptera > Drosophilidae > Drosophila > Drosophila pseudotalamancana. The sequence goes on from JBAMCK010000142.1 coordinate 894,527, forward strand.
ATGCGAAAGATGGGCACAAAGAACATTTTCATTGGCGAACCTGTGTTTCGGGCCGTTGTGCATAAGCAGGTGCACAAGTCAAGCTTTGACCTCAGCCCTGAAGAGCCAGCTAGTTGCACTTTATGTGCACCAGAGGGTATATTTTTCGCCACTCAAGAAAGGGACTTCTCTAGCAACTGCTAATCGAAGATTATTGCCCACTTATTCCATAAATTTTTTTGTATACATTTCTATTAGAGTTTGTGTGTATTTACTGCATTTAAAGTAAAACTAAAATAGAAAGTTTTTATGTAAGGCATGCTTGACAGTTAAATACATCAAGAGGACTAAATTGGCAGCAGTGATGATGTTCATAGAGCACACCGTACGGACTGACAGGACTTGCCCCGAAAACAACAGGAAAAGTGGCGCACTTAAATGGCATTGCTCCATTATTTTTGCCACTAAAAGTTTTGCACGTTAAATGTGCTGCACGTTACAGGTGAGGTTGGCCAGGTACAACTATCGGCTGTGGCCCACCTGTACCCGTTGCCGAAATCCTGTACGCATACAAAACACACGCCGTTTGAATTGCCAGAGGCGGTGGCACTTCCAGTGCTGGTAAACGCCTCGCTGAGTTCGAGATAAGCACGTGAGCAGACACACACAAAGAGTCATAAACCCGTACACTCGTACAGTGGAGCCGTGTTAGAATGAACCACTAATCGTCTACCGGCAAAAATGTGCAAAAGTGAGTCTGCTTGGCATGCATGTCCTGGCAACTCCTTCGCATCCTGTTCTTCTTCCTGTGCCTCACATGTGTTTTCCATAGTTCGAGTGCAATAAATTTTTCAAGTTGCGCTTTTCGGTGCGCACAGGCTGTGGGCGTGGCCGAACGTGTCTATAATGCGCATTATAACAACACACGCACACACCTTTAAACACACACACAGACACACACATGTGCTCACATGCGCTGGCGGTCTTCTCAACTTTGATGTTGGGCAGCAGATAAAAGCGAAACATGTTGCAAGTAGAGATAGAAGTGTTCAACGTTTGGCTGCCAGCCAATGCTAATGGTTATATCCAACTCCATTTGGCGGATATTGTTTTAGCATAATCGATTCAAGAGTGACTGACGTGGCTTGGCTAACAACTTTTTGGCCATTGGCTTCGCAGTTGCCAAGTTGGGTTTTTGTTTGGATTTCGGTTTTGTTTTATTGCAGTTGTTCAGAATTGTTCCCTGCTTAGATGTGAGCTTAACCACAGCTACACGTGTGTGGTGTGTGTGTAAGTGTGTGTGTGTGTGTTTGTGTTTGTGTGTGTTTGGTAGGTAAACTATAAATTAGGTTAAGGCAACAACAGTGGCCAAGGGAACAACACAATGAGCACAAACGAATAAAAAATGCGCAATAAAAGATAACAAAGTGCACTTTTCGTTGGGCAGATAAACAAAACCCCTTTGCGAAAGCAGCTAACAGCGAGCAACTACCAACTGCCAGCTTAATGGCTTAAAGTTCAAGTGAAATATTTGCCTAACGTTTACGTTCCGGCCTGTTACGGAGTGACCCTTAAAGCGGCCAGCCAGCTGGACAGCTTAAAGAGTAAAAACATTGAAAAAGCATTTTGAGCCGGTTTTCAAAAACAATTACGTTACATTAACGTCCAAAGTGGCTGCTCGCCGGCTATTGAAACTGCCAACTGGAAACCGGCAACTGCCAACTGGCAACTGGCAACTGCCAATGTCGGCTACCAAGGGACACAAAGACGGACCACGACATCCTTTGGTCTTACAACTTTTGCCACTTTTCGCTTACATTGCTTTATACTCGTAGCTCGTAGCACATAGCTCATGGCTCGGCAGCTGCCGGCTCTGCCTTTCATTTCCTCTACTCATATTATTTGCCATGCTTGACTCATTCAACAATTTTTAATTGCAGTTGCACAACTCGAGCGACGCGATTGTTAACCTTCACAACGTCAATCTTCAATCGGCGGGCCGCTTCCGCTGCGAGGTATCCGGCGAGGCGCCATCCTTCCAAACGGTCACCGAGCACGGCGACATGGTTGTTGTATGTAAGTATTTCAATAGCAATAAAAGCTACAAATATGTAATCGAACACTGCACACTACTCGAACTGAGGCGAAAACTTATGACACTAATTAGAAATTGCGAATGACTTTGGTTATCCACAGAGAGTTCTCTTCGAGTGGGGATTGGGGATTGAAGTGTGTTATCAACTGTTAACTTGACTCTATTGTCTCCAAGTTGGGATCTGTTCTAATTAATTCTATAATTCTGTTCATTTCCTTCAGTCTAGGTGGGTGGGCTTGAAGCTCGGCTGGGAAAACAGTGGAATATTGATTAACGGAGCTAGGTAATAAAAGTAGGTGTGAATTTGATTAAAATAATTTACTTGCCTTAAAGAGAATGTATCTGCGTGTGTTTGTAGTTTGAACAGTGAAACGGTTCTTAGTCTGGAACAGAAATTATAAAGAATTAGTCAAATTCTTTTTTTGAGAGCTGCGGCGAGAATTCGAATATACTAATTACCATACTATGTCAGCTACTTGCTGCTTCTTCTTGGAAATTATGAGCCAACTCGCAGCAATTGTAATTTAGAGCTGCTGAGCTTCGGCTCTGTTTGGCTGGTGTTTTAGGTTAATTTGCTCAACTTCATTGGGGAAAATTCAATTGTTGATTGCTGGCTGCTCAAGTGTTCAACTGCATTTGACAGACTTGATTTGATTTCATGTTTATAATAAGCTTAGCAAACTCAACTAAACTCCAATGTAGCCTCGAGCGGTCTTTCAGCTGCCCTCAAACCTGCCAAAGCTTAGCATCTAACTCAATTTTGCAACTGTCTGTCTTGCTCAGCAATTTGCTGGAGGGCAAGACAACAACAATTTGAAGACGTTCGCGACCAAACTTGAAATGCAAACAAAACAACATTTTGAAGTGCTGGCTAAGAGAATGAACGCTCGCAGGGCTTCGATGCAGCCCGGATATCACGCTTATTGCCACGGACAACGACTCACACGTGGGTTCGGCAACACGGAACGCTTTGAGCTGCCGTTGACATTTCGTTTGTTCAATTATAAACTTTTGTGTGGGCGTCTGCACAACACAACAACATTCCATCTTTGTTTTTTTTCGAACCCAGATACGGCTATCTCTCTCTCTCTCGGTCTCTCTCTTCACCGTAGAGTGCAGTCTGAATGGCTTTGTCTTCGTTCTAACGCGCTTTGTTTTGGCTTTTTGTTGGTCATATTTGTGCGCTGCCTGTTTGGCTTTCAATCAAACTTTTTAAAAGCTTCAACAACACAACAACTGCTCGCATATGGCGCACAGCTCCGAGTCCAGCTGCCAGCTCTCTGCTCCCACAGATCCCGTTAGCCCTAGGGCAAAAAACCCATTTCCGTTTCCGTTCGCATAGTTTTGCTGAGCACTGATTTATAGTCTTCGAGCGGGTATTAGAGCTTTGTCATGAAGCTCAGTCCAGCAAGTCGGGAAGTATCATCGTTCTATAGCCTCTTTCCACTCTCTCTATTAGTTTCGCAACAGTTTTGGTATTTTGTTTTGTTTGAGCTCAGCTTTTGCGGTCAACGGAGAACACTGCTAAGGAAGACTCTCCAATAATGACAACAGCAGTTTATTTTCATATATATCACATTTTCTATATCTAAACAAGCAGAGCTTAGTCTATCTATCATTTCCTATCTGTAATAAATATACTGTAGCATAGCTAAAATTGACCCTTGCCGAAAGAACTGCTGTTAAATAACATAATTAATTTATATATTTAAATATAGAGATTATTTAAGACAGATTAAGAATGGGAATAATATGTTAAATTAAAGAAATGTTATTCAATGCAGATTTTCAAAGGATGGGTTAACAAACTTTAACTGTCAGTTAGAGTATTTTCAGCTGCGATGCGTAAAGTGTCGATTTCCCTTCATTTCAATTTTATTTTTATTCTGCTTGTGTTCTTTACTCCATTTTTATTTTATTTTTTTTTTTGCAATTTTATCAGATGTCTGTCAGTGCATCAGCGGCTGGAACTTTTATTGAATTTCCGGATGGGCGCCGGCGACTTTGTTGTTCTTGTTCTCTTAGTTGTTATTGTTGTTGTAGGTTTGGGTTTTGGTTTATTATAGTATTTCGGCGCTTGCTGCAATGTTTGCGGCAGCATTGAGGGCTGCGAATTTGGCTGGGGATGGGCGTGGCAATGGCCTGTCCGTGGCTGCAACTAGTCGTAAATTAAATTCTGCACAGCTTGACTTCGTTAGCCATGGAAATGCAGCAGCCAACCAAGTTTGACTTGTCTCCGTCTCTCGCTCTTTGCAGCTCTGCCGGATCAGGGGCCACCGAAAATAATTGGAGGACGTCCGCGTTATCAAATTGGCGACTGGGTGCGCATCAACTGCACCGCCGGCCGCTCCAAGCCGGCTGTCAATCTCACCTGGTTTGTGAATGGGGAACCTGCCGAGCCACAGAAACTACGCAAATTCGAGACAATCGTATCGGGTCGCGAGGGTCTCGAGACCTCGGTCCTGGGTCTTCAGTTCCGGGTGGAGCAGAATCATTTTCGTAATGGGGACATGAAGCTAAAGGTGAGTGCGTTGTGAAGCTGTACTACATGTCAATGACTCATGCTCAATCCATACTTCAATTGCAGTGTGTGGCCGCTCTTTCGTCGTTCTACTGGCGCAGCAATGAGGAGTCCGTCGAGGGCGATCGGCCGCAGAAGGCGCCGGTCTTGGAGTCGCGCGAGAGCGAAGGCGCCTTCGCCAGCAATTCGCGCGCCGATCCGGTGCAAGGTATGTCATACCGGGAAATATTTGTTACCAAAATCTTATCGTTTTTCATTCAACCAAATGCAGCCAGCAAAACGGACTCGCTCCTAATGGCCCGTGCGCCCAGTGCGCTGCTGTTGCTGGCGCTGGCCACGGCCGCCATTTTGGCTAACGGCAGCCTCCACACCTGGCCAGCGACCAAGCACAGCAAGGCCCGAGTGAATCGAGAGTCGGTCAGTAAGGTTGTTGGCAATAGGCCCAAAGCTAGGAGCCTTCAGCTCAAACGGCTTTCTGCAGCGACAAATGTTGCAGCTTCCACGCAGCGGCAGCAGCTGCTGCTGACTGCGCGGTAGCTGCACTAAGTTCGTCGCCCATGACCCCGCCCATTTTTCCAATGAATATTTCCGTCTTCGCTTCGCAGAAAATGAAAATCAAAAATTTGAAAACAAAAAAAATTAAAAGAAAAGCAAAAAAAAAAAACAACCAAAAAGAAAAACCGCTAATTTATTTATGTCGTTAACAAAAGCTTTCTTGAATTTAATTTGTATAAACAAAACCATATTTGTATGCATTAAATATTTAAATTTTACTATATATATATGCATATATTTTAGCTGTTTTTAGCTGGAAAACAAAAATTTTGTTGAGCGTATTCAAAAAGTTATTGATAAAATTGTAAATAGTTAAAAATTAATGTGTGTATTGTATGTTATTAATTTATAAGTAATTCCACACAAAAAGATAAAGCGGCGCTGCACTAACCATATAAATAAATAAAAAAAAAAAACAAAACAACAAAATAGCACGAGCAAAACTTAAAACTTAAAACTAAAATTAAAAGCAAACAAAACTAATATGAAAACAAAAGAAAGCGCTCAATGGAGAGCATGGCAAATAACGAGTTTAAACAAATATATATATATACATATATATATATAAATTTATATATATATAATGAAAAATATATTAAATATAAATTAGTTATAAGCATTCTGTAGCTAAAACATAAAACAACCAAAATTAATAGAAATAAGCACATTAATTATATAAATGAAATTTTAAACAATGGCATAAATTGTAATGTCATTTAATATGAGTGCAAAAATAATTAAACTCAAGCAGAAAACACAGTTAAGAAAACATTTGCGTAGGTTATTTAATTTAATTCTCAATAATGTTGTTAAATGTTTTCAAATATAATTCATTTCATAGCACTCGATCAATTTGTATATTCACAAATTTTGCTCATATAAAAATAACAATGAAAATGGAAATGGAATGGAAAAGTTAAGAGAAGAATAGTTTTGAATGGAATCTAATCAAATGTAGCATGTAAAAGCTGGTGACTGTCGAAAGGTCTTAAAACTAACAAAAACATATCGTAAATTTATAAATTGCCAAATTTTTTATGTATATGCATGTGTGTGAACTCAATTAATAAAATATATACAATGCATTAGCAACATATTTAAACATTAAGTGTACCATGTTCGATATGTTCTCTGTCCGTATTTGTGTGCACAGCAACGTACCTATATTTATTATTTAGAATAAACAACATGAAATAAATGATAAACAAAAAAGAAAATAAAAATAACAACAAAATCTACTAATAACATTCCATATTATTTTGCTGTCAACAAAACAAAAAGCGCATTCAATTGACAAAATGTTTATAAATGTTAACAATTTAGTTAGCCAAATTTTTGAAACAACAAACAAAAGTCAACTAAAAACCAAAAAATTAAAACAATAGTGAAATGATTGTGATTCAGCCGTAATGAAGAGTCGAAACACATTCAAACACAATTATTAATTTATGTAAATAGCCCGAGAGCAGCGCCATATCAAATGCTTTGTCCATTATAACAATTATACCAATTTCTGTCACTACATATATATACAAACATATATATAGGAAATGTGAAAACATTTAATGTTTGATTTTCGATTGCAATTGCAATTTTAATTTGAATTTTAATTGTCATAAATATAAACGTTATTTGTAAATACTTAAATTAAATCGCTAACTAAATTAGTATTAAGATGTCAAAAATGAAATAATAATAAAAAAACAAAAACAAAGAGCAAAACATAAAATGAATGCGCCAATTTTAAATACTAAGCGAATACATTTACGAATAAATAAAATATCAATGTGCAGACATTTAAATGGTAATTATGTAGCATGTGAGTGTGTGAGTGTGAAAGGGAGTGAGGGAGAGTGCGCGTGCAATTAGGCTTAAGCGTAGTTCGATTTAAGTGCAAATATATATATATATATGTATTTAAATATATATATAAATTAAATAAAAATCAATGTGCATTGTTGTAAACTGTTTTTAAGTCTCACTTAATGTCAACGCTATAAATTTCAATTACAAAATATTAAACAAAAATTATTAAAGCTGAAAATGCGAACTAAAAAACAAAAAATAATAATAATAACTGTATTTTAATTGTAAGTGTAAATTATTTGTGTATTTAAAACTCAATTCTTAGATGTATACAAAACGTAAGATAAAATGCATTCGAATATATACGATGATTTAAACAAAAACAAAATTAAAATCGAGAAGCAACAGCTACAAACTGCATACTAAAAAAAAAAACCAAATGCCATAAAGTAATTTAAATTGAATTTAACAACAACAAGAACAAATTGAAGCTAGAGCAACAAAAAATGAAAATCTGTAAATATCTTTAAGCGTAATTTCATGAAAGAAACGAGCATACAACAAAAACTTAACAAATTATGAACGAAAAGCGAAAATCTTCAAAAATAATTATTAATAAAAGAAAAACAAAAGTAATTGTTTCAAAATCAATTCAAGGACTTTTTGACTAAGCAGAAGCACACAATTTAGAACCTTTTCACTCTGTTCTCTTACTTGTCGGCTCTTGAAATGCATTTTTTGTTCGACTTCTTAAGGCAGTTCAGAGAAAATTGGGTAATTTTTGAAAAATATTTCAAATACGTGAAAATGTGCCAATCGTACGTGACAGAGGAGGCAACGACTGTCCAGCAACAATAAAAAGGAAAAGCCAAACCGTTTAGCAGTAAAAGAACGAGATAGCCAGATGTCGTCCACATGAACCAATGCAAACGACTGGACATTCCCTCGGTGAAAGACTATGCCAAAAAGAAGAAGACTTATGCTAAACATCGCCGCGACCCAATTGACATATAACTCAAAAGAATAAAATCTCAATTCATATTATTATTATTTCAGTAAGACGAAAGAAAAAGTTGCTGTGCGGTCTATCCAAAAGAGATAGCGCAGTACCTGTGAAGCGTATCCAGGTTATATAACCGAAAGCTTAGTGCAGCTCCTTGCAGTCAGCTGATGTCTTATCCTTAAGACTTTGTGGTTGGGCCACTAATAAGCTGCCAGAAATAAGCGCATTTGATAAATATATGACAAAAGCCAAACAAATTATAAGCAGCAACCGCCTGGGTGTCCGCACATTTATTACACCACAAAATCTGCGCACAACAAATTGCCACAAATGAGCAGGCAGCACACCTGACCCACCTGCTCAGCTGACACGAAAAATCTCACCTAAGCCAAAATACCAACAAAGACGTTGGTCAAGCGATGTTTGCTGTTTGCTGCTTGCTGCGGCTATCAAATGCCACATAAATCAGATTTGTCATTTAATTACAACAACAAATTGTGTGTGTGAATGTAAGACGAAAACCTCGTCTCGAATGGGGCTTAAGATTCGCCTAAGCTGCTATTAGACAGACGTTCTATAAACAACCTCTCTGCTGCGTAATTTTTATGCCACTTAAGCCAATGTCTAAGTCTAAGTAAAAATATGCGTTGCCATTTATGTAAGTGGGTGTGTATGTGTCTGTTATACTTTCGCATATTAAGCTCAATTGTGTGCAGCTTAAAAACTTTATGTTTGATTTCGCACAGATAAATGGCATAAATTGCCGCACAGGTAAAGTTTCGATGGCGCCTAATGATAAGTTAAACTGTCAGACAAAAAGTTACACAGGTGCCAATCACAGCTGTAGACAGCGAGACTTAACATGGCAAACGTCCAATTTGTCAAGAGAAAAAATAATGCAATTAAAGTTGATGAAAGACAACTTAGCAACTATATTAAAGTTATCTCATATAAGAAGGATATCAGAAAATCAGTTGAAAGTCCTGATTTCGAATTTTGGTTAATTAATTTTAATTCGACTTTAAATTTTGAAGAGATTTTTATATCCTCTGCAATTAGTAATTATTGTATTAATTATATATATATAATAATGTGATTCAAAATCCGAGCTACAGTTGAAAGTTCTCCTTTGGTTCATTAAATTTTATTCGCTTCTACAGCTTTGCAGACAGTTTCACACTCTCTGCCTCACAACTTTTGCTCCTTTTTCTTTTTCTTCATTTTCTTCATTTTCTTTTTATCTATTAGTCTGTTTGCCTAGAACCCACAGACAACACGCTCACCGTCGATTTCCATGCAACACACAAATGCCACAGAGTCAACAGAATGTCATGTCTGCTTGCAGTTCGTTTTGCCCTTGCTTCAGTTATTCCTCACTTTTGTTGTTGTTTGTATTGTTGTTATTGTTGTTGTTATCATTTGCAGCATTTGAAATGATTTGCAATAAAAAGTGTCTGTTGTTGGCTATTGGCCACACCCCATTGGCAAATTACGTGCTGCTGCTCCTGCTGACGACTTTCTTCCTTTTCCCTCGCCTGCCTCTGATTCCTGTTCCAGTCTCTGTTCTTTTGCCATTGTCATTGTCATAGTCCTTGTCACCGTCACGTAATTTCATTGCCTTTGTTTATTTATTTTTTGTCTATATGTATTTGCTTTTATTCCAACGCGTTTGTTGCATTGAATACGAGACCAAACTGCGCCCAAAACTTTTGTTTTCAGATTAATTTCAACTAATCTACTTTTAAATTTGTAGATACTTTTGTAAGCTCACTATCATGCTTTGTTTTTATTGTGTGATTTTCTAGTCTTCTTGTGGATATTTTTACTCGTAATTGTATGCCACATGTACTAATTGAAATACACCGAAGTATAATTTTTATTAAATAGATTTGTTGTGTACAAAAGATAAAATTGTATTTCACAAATGCATTCCATTCTTGTTAGATTTGTTTTCTAAAGATACCTTTGTAACTTCTAGATACTTTTTGGTTTAAAAATACTTTAAATCTTATGGAGACTTTTGTATGTTAAAGATACTTTTGTATCTTATATGCAATATTGAAAATAATATCTTAGAGATACTTTTGTATCTTAGAGATACTTATGAATCACTTCATTTGGATACTTCGACTTATTTTTTTTACCTATATATTTTCGTTTCTATCTTGAACATATTTTTGCAACTGAATTACTTGTTATTATTTTCATATTTTATTGGCTTTAAGCATATAAAGCTTTTATCAAGTTTACATATGTATGCTGTAATTTTGGCCCACAAAAGCAGCGCCCAAGTCTCATCTCATCTGAGTCCTCTCCTGGTATTCACAATGAATATGAATGCTCTGCAAAAAAAGGAAAGCATTAGCAAACAAGGCAGAGCCGATACAAAACAAAACGCAGGAAGCGGCACAGACAACCCGTAGATACAATCATAATTTTCGTACTGCAATAAAAATGCGTAGCAAAATAAAAATGCTCATAAAATGCTGCCTGCCAATTTCTGTGTGTGAGGAGTCGAGTGTGCAATTGCTGGCACATAATTTGGCATTGGCTATGCTATAAATTATATAGAATCTGAACAACAATTCTGGCAGACAGACAGATGGAGTCTAACATTAAAAGGCATTTTAGTCCTGGCATACAAATGGAAATGGAAATGGAAATGATTTCATGTCATTGCAGATACGTGATCTGAACTGTGACAGATGCATGCAGCTTGACTGTTATTTGTTCTTAAAGCAACTATCTTTAAGCCTGAAATAGTTGCCTAGTTGCCTAGTTGCCTAGTTGCAGTCAGTCAAGCAGTTTAAGATGCTGCAACTGCAGCCAACTGAAGCGGAAAACTCAATGAGCTGCACTTCAAAAATATCGAAAAACTAAGCAAAAACCACTTCAGTTGCAGTTGCTACTTGTGATTTCTTAAGTCCTCTCACTGACAGCTAATCGAAAAGGTAGCTATTTCTCAAGCTGCGTAACTAAATTGCTTTCAGTTATATTTGAGTATATTAAAAATGAAAAAGTTTGTGGAATTTTGTGATTTTGTATAAGTATTAAATAGCAGCCTCTAAACAACCTTCAGCCCTAAACTTGTTTTGTAATATGGAAAGGTTTTTGGGTATTGATAAGGTAAATACTTACTTTGGTCGATATTGAACTTTGCTATACCCAAAAGGACAACGGATAAGTTTAACGCACAATTTACATATTATCGAGATTTTTGTTTTCTTTTTTCAGCATGTTTCCCATTCTTTGTAAACCCTTTTGTCTGTCTGCGCGTGTGTCTCATTATTGTTGCCCGTTTTATTAGCATCCACAGATTTTTAGCTAAACAAAAAAAAAAACAAAAAGTGTTCTGGTCGGGCATCTTTTGCTGATTTCATCAGTAAACGCCAGTAAAACGCATTTCGTTACCTTGATTTTTTATGGCCATGCGAGTGAATGTGTTTTTGGCCAGTTCCTGTGCATTAGATGCCGAAACTCTCGTCTGCTGAATCCTTTGCCTGCCTTGCTTATCTGTCGAGGCTGAAATGGTTCATTTGCTTTGGTTTTCAACTCAAGTGAGTGGCTGCTGTCCATTTGTTGCCTACGCAATGGAAGCTCAACCGATATTTGATTTTTTATGACTTGGCTACTTTTCTTTATTTGCTTTTGACTTCCACCTTAACCTTTGTCTCAGTCCCTGCGAGGGTTTTGCTGGCTGCAGCGATTCCCTTTCGCTTTCGCTTAAAATAACAATTTCAAATGGATTTTATTGCCTTGGGGTTAGATTTGTGCTTCCTTTTACATATATGTCGCCTACTTGGCCCGATTTTTATCGCTTTGCATAAGCGCCTTTTGCCAATTTCCCTGCTCGCCGGCACACATGTGCCTTAAAGCCAGCTCTTAAAGCCCAGAGCTCGAGTGCATTACACACAAATACACAAATACACATACACACGTACACACTCACACTTCTCGCAGCAGCCAAAAACATAATCAAAACGACAGCGCTCCAAACTTTTCCCAACAGACAATAATTGAAAACGCCGTGCGGTCGCTGCGTTTGTTAGCCAACTTTGCTGTTGCCATAAAATTTATGTTAATTGAAATTTATGTGCAGTCTGCGCTCGGCTGCAACCAAAGCCAAGGCAAACAAAGCCAGACTACAAAAAAAATGAAGGGGACAACAAACTTTGTGGCAGACGCATCAAAACTCATTTGGCTAACGCATGTGTTGACCCAAACTTGAGAAACACAAAATTTGTTGAACACCAAATGTTGATCTAAATGCTATACTAACTATTTGGCTTATTTAATGTGAAATATATGAACAGAGGCTTATAAATTTGGTGAACTTGATTTAAGATGCGAAACATTTTCAATTCCATTCTATCAACCTATAATTCTAACTTAATAGTTTAGGATGTTAAGATAAAAATACGAGTATTACAAGATATAAGAATGAGTAACTGAATTATTTATCTAATTAATAGTTGAAGTGTTTATATATACGTATATATAAAACAGATGCAATTATAAGCAATTGCTATAGAGGTTTAAGGTTAAATATTGAGTTACATATATTATCTATAAAGATTCTCTACAATATAATAGACAAATCAACGTCTAATAAGAAGTTCTCTAAATAGTCTAGAGAAAGGGATAATCTCGCTGAACGCTATTGGTGGAAAACAGTTTGAGGCGTAAAACTATTTCGTTTCATTTTTTACAGGCATATCAAAATATATTTTTATGGCAATGCAAATCTGCAGTGTTGCAGCATCTGAAACGCTGCATCCATAAAACGCTATCCGCAGCAGCCTTCAATTGAAGCTGGGAAACGATTTTCCGCACATTATTGACACATGCGGCGCATTATGCAAAAATTGATGGCGGAAGCATTTAGGCAATGAACATTTATGGGCCGGCACTTAAAAATTGCAGTTAAGCGGACGGACACGGCTTAAATTAGTTAATTTTATGCCGCCCCCGAGGCAAAAAAAATAACCATTCGAGCTTTAATTTTAAGCACTCGGTAATCGTCTGTGGGGATGTGCATTTTTTTTTAAAGCTCTGCAGATAATTACGAGCCAAATATATATAAAAGTGTGTGTGTGTGTGTGAGAGAGTGCGTGCGTATGTGTGGCCTAGTATGTTTAACATAATTACCTGTTTATAATTAATTAAAATGCAATTAGCGTAAATTCAATAAAAACAGGGCACGCACGTGGCGCTTACTTTGCAGTCTTAAAATACCCTAAACGCAATAAAATCATCTAAGTGAGGCATATATGTTTTATGGACGTGTATGCAACAGGCACAAAACGATTCTTCCAATCCATAAGGTGCAAAAATTATATACTTAACTACGTCAGAGTTCTATATATGTATCTAGTTCTGTATATCTATCAATCTTTGCACAAAATTCTCATTTTCTCATATATAACATTTTATATTTTTGATATATTTTATATTTACACACACTCAAATGCATGTTTTCAAAATGCATAAAAAACTTAACCTTTGAAATAGATGTTCAGGGCATGCCTTGTTCGGATATTATCCACTGTAGTGCTTAAACATATTCACATTTTTATTTCTGTTATTTTTTTGTCGCGTGTCAGCACTTTTTGCGAACAGTGTATAAGCGTTTTATTGCCGCTAAATTAAATGAAATTGTTCAACAAAATTACAATCGAATAGATAAAGCCCAATAATACGCTCCAAAAATTATTTCAAAATTGCAGCTAAAAAGTAGGCAATACTTTTTCAACAAACATTTGTTGCTCTATTTCGCGCATAGGACTTTAGTTATTTTTAGCCTGAATGGCAAAAACTTGTTTGGTTCAATTGAAAACTTAGGGGAGGAAATAAGGTATGATAGGTGGATAACCGATCGCCATAACGAGGAAAATTGCAACGTTAACACGTTGCTAACACCAAAGGCAGGAAGGTTTGTTATTGTTGTTGCAATTGCTGTTATTTAATTTGCATTGCATTTTACATTTATGACTACATTGCATGCATCAGCCGCGCTTATTGACCATGAATAACCACCGGAAATGCAATACGCGCGGCGGTCGCGTTTCCTGTCTGCATCAACCACCTTTCCCATTTGATGAATCATACTGCAGGTTAGTAAAAGTGTCTCTCGGTGTGAGTGAGTGTGTCGTTTTAATTTATGACTAAACGAAAATTGAATGTCTCTCGTGAAGAGGGGAAATGTTTTATTGCAGTTCTTGTGGCTCCCAAAAGATGTGGGCGGTGCTTGCCAATAATAGATAGTTTAGTACTGTGTGACAAAATAAGCACATATCCAATAAATTATTTAGATTTATGAGACAATTATTCGAATTGCGCTTTACCAGAATCAGGAATCAATAATCAAACTAATATCATCGAGATTCATTTAATTTCGATGAAATATGTAGAACTGGTTCAAAATTTAAGGTTAAGGTGCAGTATAACATACTAGAAGCTTATCGATAATATAATTGATACAAAAGACAAATACAAATCTTTGATTTGATTTTATCTCAGTAAAAATGAATCCAGCTTCTAGTAACGATTTAAAAATTCACGTAATGAAATAATTCGTTTGAAATAAGTTTCCTACCAACAGGATATATTCTATATATTCATTTCCATTCTAATCATTCATATATAGAAATTGTTAGGTTTTATCATCCCTATCCAAAGTGTGGTTGAAATTGAGCCAATATTAAATGTAAGATGCGGTAATTTATGAAACAAGACTTCCGTTGAAATCGGTTCACCTTAATACAAATAATTTCCTCGATAATATATAATGTTTTATAGCAAATAACTTAGCAAATGCCTTGAGGGTACTTAAAGATTGTTTTTGGTTGTTTTGTTTTATTCGTTTCTCACATTATAAACTAATTTTAAACATTTCGCTGTCGCTTATCAAAATTAATTAAACAAAATATTTAAGACTTAACAAAATCCATCAAGGAAGTTTTTATTATTTGGTTTTTCCGTTTTTTTTTTTATTGTTTATTATTCCATTTTCCATTTTTCTTTGCCGGTTCTCAGTTTTCTGTTCGGTTCTCTAAAGTTTTTGTCAATTTGATCAATTTACAACACGCACAAGTTTTAGCTTACATTTAATGGAGAATATTTGAAGAGCTGCTCGTTCTAATTAAGGAGTAGTTCTTACAGATGTTAAGTACTAGGGGAGTGTGTTTCGGTTTACACCTTGCGTATTTACAAGAACACTTGATTTGGCTAGTTTCATTTATCGTTAACAAATATCAATTATCAATTATCAAATATCAAATATCAATCTAAATGCCAAGCTGCCATTTGGACGGCTTTTGCAGAAATATGATAAACCTGGCCAAAACTTGGCCAATGGAAAGTGCTTTTGCGTGTTCCACTTGGCCTGAATCGAACGCCTTTGTATGCAAATTAGCTGCCTGACCAGCTCTCGTGCAGCTGTCAGAGACTTGAAAGAGGAAGAGGGATACAGGAGAGTGTGGGAACAGCGGTCTCTATAGAGCTGTAGACTTAAGCCTTATGAGTCATATGGTCGCAGCACTTGGAACTTGTTTGTTTCTTTGTTTCTTTGTCTTTGGCATGCATTCATTTTGCGGTATGCTGCACACCTTTCGTGTTGTGCCTCATGTGGCAATTTCCATTTTTGGCCTGTTTCTCTTTCGAGTACAAATTGTTTGGCAGCCGGGCCCAGAAATGGGTGCGATTCAGGCTTAAGAAATTAGCATAAGCAAATGATTATTATCTCTGCGCTGGCCATAAACAAAGATCAAAGAAATGCTTTATGGCCTTTGAACATAACAATTAGCATGAGTCCCGCTTGTTGGGGTTGGTGACACATTCGTTTTAGACTGCTTTAAGCCACTTTTAGTGATTCAATTGAGAAATTTATTAAAAGCATATATACAGAGCCACATCTTTCAACTTTATCCGCACAATAAGTGCAGGCCTCTTGTTAATTGGAAATTGTCAGTTTCTCTTTAATCAATAATGTTTTGTTAATCCCCCTCTAATATAAACGTCAATTCATTTAGTTTTAGTGAAAAGTATAAATATGATATAAGATTCTGTACAGAATAGTGAAAGTCTCTACACAGCTCTTAAGCTTTTGCATACAGAGGTTACATTTGCGGCTTGACATTGATTGACTTATACAGTTATTCCATAGTTGGGAATTTAACTATATGAAGATGTCATCTTTTATAGTTTTCATTAACAGTTCCATTTGTTATTTACAACTAGTGTTTTGTTTTGCTTGGGCTTTTTTCATTCCATTTTTTCATTTTCGTTTTGCCTTTTCGAACAGGATTGGGATTTACTTAATGGGCTTTACAGTTCTTACATTAAAACTTATCAAGGACTAGTTGACTATTTATTAGTTGCTTAATTCATTAGGTATAATGTTTATTTTGAAGATTTCAAATATGTTTATCGAAGTGAGGTGCGTTTTATACAATTGAAATGTGGAAATTTGATATGCGCAAAATGCACTTTAAGAAAAATTATATATAATTATAGTTAACAATTAGATCGAGAAATCATAAAGGTTTACCGAGTGCATAATAATTCGATTAGAATATTAAAAAAATATATTATACAGAGCTTTTGCTGATCTTTCTTTTCGAATTCAATATCAACTGATGGACTAATCTTTACAATAAGTGAAAATTATATTTTCATTATTATTTAAAGATTTTATTTAAGTTTAACATTTATTTATTTATGTTTATGCATATTCGCATTTTTGCATTCTTGCTTATAGTTAACACTTAATATTTACAAAATTTTAAGTTTTACTTAAATGCTTAAGTTGAGTAGTTTTTCTTATGTAATCTGTATTTAATTAGTTACATGAGAAGTTTAGAGTATTTTTTTTTTTTTTCATTTTTATTATTTATATATTTTTTCTAATTTTGAAAGATTTTCCATTAGTTTTTTCATACACATCAATTGAATTAAATGTTAATTGTTTATATTAGCGCAACGTATTTGTAAGTGTATGTAGATTTTTCTATGAAATTTGGCATAGGATATGTTTTGCTTTTACATTTGAATTTTCTTAGATATGATGTCAAGGTTGTTACTGCTGTTCTTAAGCGAGACGGAAGGGATCAGCTTTCCAAGTATTCACTGTAGCTAGTTAACTTCCAGATCCTTCGGGCGGCCAGCTCCAAGATCCAACGGCTCCGAAAAGTAGAAGAAGCGCCGGCAGCAACGAAATAAGATGCGAGGGTTGCCTCGAAGCAGCTGCACCTGCAATCAAAATTAGAAATGTGAGTCACTCGATTCACAAGATAGTTGCCGCCCTTTTCCCCTCCCAAGTTTTACCAATCGTGCTCGACTTGGCTGCCACAGTTTCGCGGGACTCCAGAGCTGGAGCCCGCTGCTGGCGATCGCTCTCGACGCTCTCCTCGTTGCTCTGCCAGTAGAGGGAACTGATTTTGGCCACGCACTGCAAGCAAAAAGCAGAGTTAGCCGTATTTTTTAACAGCTATTCATTTGACTCACCTTGAGCTTCATATCGCCATTCCTGAAGTGGAAGCCACGGACTCGAAACTCCAGACCCAGGCGAGCCATCTCGAGGCCATCCCGATTCATCACGATCTTGTCGAACTGCCTGAGATGTTGCTTCTGCGCCGGCTCGCCATTGATCAACCAGCTCAAGTGACAAACGGGCTTCGACGGAGCCGAGGTGCAGTTGACACGTACAGTATCTCCGATCTGGTAGCGCGGCTGTCCGCCGGATATCTTTGGCCCATGATTCGGTGTCACTGCAATAGAAAAGAAGGGAAATGTAACTTGACTTTCAAGTTGCTTTCATCAAATGGTCAGCCCAGGGAAATGTCTGTATTATAATTGAATTAAGCACGACGAAGGAGTGGAGAGGAGAGCAACAGATAGAGAGAGATAGAGAGGGGGGTCACACACGCTTGCATAATTAAGTCGGCTCCTGAGTGGCCCCTCACATCGAAGAGCCATCAACTAGGACATCAAAAAGCCTTTAACTGTAATTACATACATTTGTAAGCACGCCGTACACTTTTTTGTTGTTGTTGCCTCTGTACAGTGGAGCAAAATTAATCCTTACAAATAAAAAAAAACGGTTAACAATTGCAAGTGGCTACTTTTTAGTCAGAACTCGTAAGGCAAAGGAACGTAAATAGAATTTTAAATGGAACAAAGAGCGGAAAACATGTCAGCTGAGAATTTTTAATTGAAAACTCTTGTCAATGAAACGTTCGCGGATAGCGCGCAAAAGGAAATATAGATATTTTAAGCACTCAGGAGCAATAATTGTGAAGTACGGTGAGCTATCGAATAAATAATTAAGAGTAATTAGCATAAAAGGAGCACAAAATATACCCCCATTCGATTAGGGGCGTAACACTGACCCAATTTTTTCAAAGGACATAGCACACAAGTGTAAGAAAAGCTGTTTTAATAGTTAATTTACATTTTCTCAATTTATTTAACCCATTGTGAGAGCGCACGTGTTGTTTAAGCCCAACTGCTATTCTCTTGGATTCTTTATAGCTGTGTGTTTGTTTGCAATTAAGAGACTGAGAGAGAGAGAGAGAGAGAGAGAGAGAGAGAGAGAGAGAGAAAAGAAGCGTGAACAAGCGAGAAAGTGTGTGCTCTAAGCGCAGTTATTTAATTTTAATGAGTCAAGGAAATTGAAATATTTTGTTGCTCTGCACTAGCTGGCCAAATGGAGCATCGGAGTCCTTCACCAGATGCCAGTAGCCGAGTTCCTTTAGCGCCTTTTGCTTTATTACTAAACATGCAGCTTCGCCTATTTGGCTTACTTTTGTGCCCGTTGCGTGGCCATAATGAAAGCGTTGCTGGATGCTGCTGCTTGGAGCCAAGAATGGGGCCTGGGATTGGGACTGGGGCATACTTAAGATTTATGTTGAGATTTGTGCCAGTAAAATACGAAAAACACGGCGCACAGACCAACTGAGAGGAGCCCATTTTATACGCATACGAAATGCTTATTCAAAGTTTATTTTAGCGTGTGTGTGTGGGCGTGTTTGGTGTGCGTTGTTAAGGCATCTGGCTATGGGTACGGATACAGCTACAGCTACAGCTACGGCTAAGGCTACGGCTACGGGTTTGGATGTGAATGTGAATGTGGATGTGACTATGGCAAGGACTAACGCCCACGACCACTTGGCCACACGCTCGCTCATTGCTTAGCGCTTTTGGCCATATGCGGGCGGGAAAAAAGGCACAAAAATGGAAAGAAAGGAATCAAGTCAAGTGTGGCGCCCCCTGGCGTCCAGTTAACGCCCACTGTGAGGCGGTCGAGACGCAGTCAAGTGTTTGTATGCATTATAAATATACGATGCCAAAACCAAAGAGACCCGCACACACATACACACACAGACACACTCACACAGACACAGACACATCGACACACACCAGCACATTGTGCAATAAAAACTGGCGTAGAATTTCTTGTTTCATTTTAGCTCAGCCTCACAAATTTCATAACATTTGCAGCTGCCCCATTCATATGTGTGTATATGAGTGTGTGCGTGTGTGTGTGTGTGGAAGCTCTTCCATAAAATAAAATTAATTTTTAATGGTTTTGTAAAAAAATTAATTTTCCTTAGAAGCTGGTGGAGTTTTTGTTGTGGCTTCCCCCGCTCAACCAAGGGCTGCATGACAGGCACAGAAACCGAACCAGACCGAGGCCCAGACCCAGAACCAGAGCCGGAGCCGGAGCCAGACCCAGATCTGGAGCTCGACATAGGTTTGGTTCCAGTCTCAGTTGCAGAACCATCTCTGTAGAGGATATGTGCTTATTCGCATGTTTGCCCAGCTACATTTGTAGGTCGGCTGCGTTGCTTATTTGTAATTTATAAAGTGAAGTTTACTTTACTTGATTTTTTTTTTTGCCAGAATTTCAATTTAGTGCAGCTGCCTCCTGTGTGGGCGACCTATTGGATAATATGAAGCTTTATAAAATATGACCAGACACACACACATACGAAAATGGCAGTCGGTACATCTGAGCAGAGTCGAGTGCATAAATGAATGCATATTAAATGGTTTGCAATTGCATTTGGCTTGTAAATTGCATTTCTGTGTGACTTCAGTTCCATAAAAGTCGTATTTATAAAAATAATTTGCAAATTAAATTGAAGGAAAATTGATTCCAATATGCACAACACAATGTTTCAAATTTCGCTTTAATAGAATAAAAATGATTATTTCAGCTGCAAAGCATTGCAAATGGATTGCCAAGAATTTGCAAAGTTACGATTTTCGCAATGAAATCATTTTGCGGCAGTTATTTTTAATATTTATTTCCAAGACCAATTAATAACAATGTAAATACTAAATTTAAATGGGATTTCAATCAAAGGAATACAGGCAAAAAATAAAAAAAAATCCTAAGCTTAATTTAGAATAAAACAGATAGAAATATAATTAAAATTTCCTTGCTTGCTAATATAAATTATCATTATTATGATATATAAGACAAGTTTTAAATTTATTTTTATTTAAATTCATAAACTAAATCTCTGCGCTCTCTCTCTCTCTAAAATATGCTATAAATATTCTGATTTAATTTTCTTTATGTCCGGCATTTAAGATCAAAGAACTCTTTTACACACCTCTGGGCAGAGCTCTGATAATTGTTTTCATATTATTTGGCAATTTTTTAAGCCAACGCCATATTGTCGCACTTTAGTTTTATTTGTCGCATAAATCTAAAGGCGCCCCGTAGCACACACCAGTCTCCCCACACCGCACACACACATGTCACACACTCACACATGGGTGTGTGCGTGGCGAGCGTGTTCGCAATTTATTCTGGTAAAAACTCAGCACGCAATGGCTAGAACAACAACAATATTTGGACCTGCGGCGTCGGCTGCCACACAGGAAGAGGAAGAGTCAAAGGAGGAGGAGGAGGAGGAGGAGGAAGAGGAGGTAAAGGAGGTGGAGAAGTCGAGGACAAAGCCCAGACCGTGTAGCAGGACCCCATTGTGGCCAATAGGTGGGGCAATCTGCAATAAGTCCAGCCAGGGCTTGCGGCAAGGGGCGGGCGTGGAACATGGCTCAAGTATATTTTGAGCGTTTTCCTATGACTAAGCAGTTTTCGTTTTTTCCCTCTTTTTTTGATCGCATTTTGGTTGCTCGTTTGCTACCTTTAGTGCAGCCAAAAAGAAAACGATGAACGAGCAGCAAAAATAGATGGAAAACGGTACAAAAATCCTGGTGAAAAAGGTGAAAAAGCGTCTAAGGCAGCATCCCAGCTGCCTGCAGGCGGCCAAATGCCATCGACAACAAAAACAACAACAGCTGTGGAACGTTTTAAGTGGCAACAAATGGGAAAGGGGGTGGGGGATGGGCTTTCAAGCTGGGCATCTAGTCAGCGCAGCTGGGGGTGCCTTTTAATATGCTGCGGTATGTTCTTCCCTTATATTATTTATTTTGTTTCTCTTACCTGCTTTTTCTTTCGGCAGGTAAGCGCACTTTGCAGCTGCTCGAAAGCAGACGATAAGCTGGACCTGGGGCTTGGGGCTTGGGGCTTGGGGCTTGGTTATTGTGAATTGGGGCACTTGATCTATATGCAAAGCCTGTGAGTTTGTGTGAATTATCCACATGTTGAGCCTTGAATCGCAAACTCTGTCTGGCTATTAAAAGTTTCTCAGCATATCTTATAAGCAAGTTGTTTAGCTCTACATTTGAAATGCTATTGAAATGAAACATTGTTCGAACAGGGCAATAGATTAATAGGACTTAATGGAAACTTCGAATTGATTCTACATTTCAAACTGCAGACAGTTATAAATGTTTTCAATGTATGGATAAGAAAATTTCCGATAACTGAAGCTGAAAGTTTGATTGCATGTCTGCAGGTGCAATGCTGTAAAGTTACAGAAAAAGTTAAAGATAACAGAGATGTCTGTGTAGGATTTAAGAGTAGAAATATTTGAATGCTGACATGTGATTCAAGTTTCTTGAAATGGAGGGTTGGATCCGATGTGATTCAGTCGGTTAAAAATGAACTGCAACAAATTAAAATTCCTTTAAACAATGGACACATATCGATCAATGGCACTATGAGGTTGTCACGTGCCTTGCCTGTTGAGCTCTTTGGTGTCACTTTTAAAATTTACAGTTCATTAGCGAGGTCATCTCTAGAGAGGGTTGGGGGGAGGGGAGCGGCTATAAATGTCTTGTAGTTTGCTGCGTGGCCACTCAAAGCTCATAAAAATCACATTTAACTTTTTATTATTTCTTCCTTGGCCTACGTACGTAATGGGAATGGAATTGGGGGTCCTGCAATGGGCACACAGGCTCTTATGCGGGCAATTGCTTTTTATATTGTAAAATCGATAAGCGATCACAATATAAGTATGTGCAAGCGGAACGTGTGACGGCGATGGAAGAGAGAGCTCAGCAGGAAGCGCCAAAGTGAGTTATATGTATGTTTGTCCTTTAAAGTGCACTTAACCATAAATTCACACACATACACGCACGAAAACATACATACATATATACATACATACATAAAGTGACAGGACATATGCTGGGCCTGGAGTCTCGCGCCTCTTGTCTCTGCCACTCGCCTCTCGTCCTGCTCATTAATTATAAAAGAACGCGCTTTACTTTTATTTCTGGGACCAGATACAGTTACGACTACGACAACGAGAAGGACCCGGAATAACAGTAACTGTAACTGTAGCTGTAACGGTAACTGGTTACAGTAATGTTTTCTTAACTCAAACATGCCCTCAACGTCGCAGCACGGCGCAGCGTATCCTGCATTAAAAATCGTTGCCATATGTTAAGGCAAAGATAACAAGCGAAGGGACGAGAGGCGCTCGGGGATCGCCAGCTGCTGAGTGGGCTGCATACGGCTGCAACAACAACAACAACAACAACAACAACAGAAACAGCAACAAAAAGAACAACAACTGTCGCGATTTCCAGAGCCCAGCAGCCTTTAAGTCGTTTCCGAACAGCACAGCACAGCACAGCAGCCGTCCAATGCGGCGTATGAGTAATGGATGCCGCAGCAGCAGAGAAGAGCAAAGTCAACAGAGAGCAGCGCGACACATTTTGACCGCAGCAGTAGTAGAACGAGAAGAAGAAGCAGAAGTAGAAGCAGTAGCAGCATAATGTAAATTTCCAATTGGCAAGAAGCAGCAGAGGGAATCCCTGCTGGACTCGGTTTACCATGGAGGCAAATAAATGTCAAAGAACTGCCAGCACATTGTGATATAAAATTCCAATTAGATAGGGGCTGCATTCCCTCGAAGATCAATTGAAAGCGCAGCAAGGACAATTGTTTAAAGATTGCACAATTTGATTTAGGAGCATGCAGTAGTGAAACACATTGAACTACAGTGGGACGAAAGCCAATTGAAAAGAATACAATATTTGAGTTGATACTTAGAGAAGGTATTGCAAAATAATTAGGAAATGTCAATTTGTGAGATTTACAGCATACATTTACGATTTGTTCCACTGTGCTGTTGTTTGTGTCGACTGTAGAATTGGGGTTCTGGAATCAACGAAGTAAACGCACTAAAGCATATTTTATGGCTCACTTGCAGCAACAGCAGCATGAGGATGAGGGGAGGGGGAGGGGCATAAGTAAGATGATGTGAGAGGAGGGCTGCTCAAACGAGAAGAAGAAGAATGATGATGATGCTGCTGCTGCTGCTGCTGCTGGCGCAGTTGTTGATGATGAGTCGCCAGCTTTGCCCCTTTTGGTTCGATTCGCCATGCCCGCCCACAGCTCTTCGGGGACACTGGGGACTGGCAGCCTTTATTTTTTTGTTTCTACACCCTAACCCTAATGGCTAACAGGGGTTGATTAGTTCTGTGTGAGTGAAAGCCTTAGTATAAATATGATGAAGATTATAAGGCAAGTTAATATTGGAATTGATTTAGGAGAGTACAAAATATAAATGCGTAGATTTCCTAGTATATATAGTATATGGAGAGCAAGGTATCTGCTAGTCAGACACTCCCGTCTGAAGCACTCTTTCTTGTGTGTGTGTTTTTTTGTTCATCGAGTCGAATGTCGCCCAATTGGCAGCCCAGGACATTGTTTAATATGCAAAACCATTTCCGTAACATTCCGATGCGTCGCAGTCGGTTGGTCTTAGGGGTTGTTAGGGGCTGAGAGCTGTCGAGGGCATGAGGGATTGCCAAAGGCTGCCAAATCAGCATGAAATGTGCTTAAAGTGGGCGTCAAGTGGGCAGCCGGCTAAAGATAATGATCATGATCATGATGCCGATGCCAATGCTGATGCTGATGCTGATGCTGATGATGATGATGATGAGCTGAAGCCTCCCTAAGGCATCTGCGGTTGCTGTGGTTGCTGCACATATTGATAACTGTTTGATTTTTTATGAGTTTATAAATTTGTGATTAGCTGCAGGCTATCGACTGGCGGTTGGTGTGGTTTCTGATTGAGTTGCGCGTGCGAATGTGAAGTGTGGCTGCGAGGCGTAAATTCCAATAAAAGTCTAAGCTCTTGCGGTGGCTACGAAAACGAACACCAACACCAACACCACCGTCTCCACCGGCACCACCGACGCCCAACCACTTTGCATATGCATGTTAATGTAATGCCAAGTTTTCCGAGTGCTCTTATGTAGAGCTGAAGACAAAAGGCAACGGGGTAGCCGCCGCCAGCCGGCAGATGGCGCTTTGTCTTAACCCATTTTTTGTTCGTACTCAACTAAATCGCACGACATGAAAACATAATTTTACTTCAAATTGCAATGACAGTTGCAGCAGCCACGCCCACTCACTTGCAATAGCATAGCAGCGTTTTTATCCACACGCACACACACACACACACACACTTTTGTACTGCTGGGGAGTCGCATTCACATGCGAGTGCGCCTGAATGTGTGCAGCTCTCTGTTGGCTTTTGTTATGCGACTGCCACGAGGACGACTGCAAAAATTCCATTTCAATTGTTTGCTTAGCTTATGCAGTTGTATTACGCAAAAAACATATAGAATGGAACTCGGGCTGCCAGCAAGAAAAGTAGACAACAAAAAAGTGGGCTTTAAAGCAGTCAAGCCAAGACGCAGGCTGAGGCCAAGGCAAACATCTACGAGGCAGCATCAGCAGCAGCAGCAGCATGAATTTCATTATGCTGGAAGGCGACAAGTTGCAAGGTCTGTGGCAGCTGCGGCAGCCAGGCTAAGGGAAAAACAATTAAGATATTGCTGTGACCATGCTTTCACCTGTTTCTTCAATCCATTTCCTTCGGCATTCCCGATACAAAAGCAATCACACATGCCTCACGAAAGACCCTGAAATCTGTGGATTTACACCTGCTGTTTGTCCTTTCGACTTATGTCAGCTTTTTCTCACCCATTGTTGGGTATTACAAATATTTTGTCGTCATGACAATTATACTGCACATCTTGCACATCTTTGAGCTGGTGGCACAAAGCATCGATACCATCGAATATTCAGATTTTTATTTTCATAAATAGAAAAGTCTACAAGGTAGCAGCTAAACCAGGTCTTCGATTTAAAAGGAACAGAAATGATGAACTAAGCTGTGTATCGTCACTATCCAGAGTTTTTATTTTTTGAAGAAATTTCAATATGCATTGAAGGAGCGATGTACTGATGTTTTTGCTTCACTCTTTCGTGTTGAACTGAAGCTCAATTGAAGCTGTCATTCGACAACAGTGTTGAAGCTCGCAACCATTAGCATTTTAATTAAATTTTTGTTGTCGCCCACACATTTCTCCAGGACTATTCAATAGAGCCGGAGCTCAGCACTCTCAAAACTTACCCACAACGGTCATTGTCTCCGACTCGGAGACGGTGTTGAAGGCGGGCGCCTCGCCGGACACCTCGCAGCGGTACAATCCAGAAGTTTGGAGGGTTACGCGTCGCAGCATTACCTGCGTGTCCGAGGAGTTGCGCAGCTGTTCGAAAAAAAGTGAGAAGGGGAGAGAGGGAGAGAAAAGGAAATATTTGTTAAACATTTTGCAAGTCGAAATTCAAATAAATTACAGGGCCGTGACTCGACAAGTAGTCGAAAATGAAAGCAATTAGATTTACAGATTTTCACATTCTCACAATTTCAGATTTTCAGATTTTCCTTTTTGTGGTTTCCTTTTTTACTTATTTTGTATTTTGAGTGAAAAATTAAGATTGATGATGAATTGTTAAGCTCCAACAAGAAGATGGAGAAGCAGTTTATTTATTATTAGTTTTAGGTTTACCAGCGTTCCGACAGGCAGTGGGCGTGGCCAAAATGTAATTTGGTCAAGAGCCCCAAAGCTCAAGAGCAAAAAAGCACAAGTCATAACCCAGAGCCAAAACAAGCAATGAAATATTTAGAAACAATCGTAACATTCCGTAACACCCCAAGTGGATGATTACGTACGCAACTGTGTAACCAGTGCCGAACGCATGAGAATGTAAGTGGAACTCGGAAATGGAGGGAGAGATGGAGAAGTAGCTGTTGTAAAAGTCACTCAACATCTTTGCCAGAAACAATTGCAGTCAAGTTCTTTAAGTTGCAGTTTTATTATCACACACATACACTCACACACACACACACACACACACACACACACACACACATAAACACAAGCACACACATACACGCAGCTGAAAGTGCTTGCCAAAGTTTTCATTTCTTTCCATTTTCCTTGACGGGGCTACCCGAAAAACTTGTCGAGCAAATTTTTATGAAAATTCCTTTACTCCTCCTTATCCGTCTTCGCATCTAGGGCTTCTCTTCGCTTCTCTCTGCTGCGTTTGGCGCAAACAATCACAAAAGTCACGTTCAACATTATTTTTGGTTTGTTGCTTGTACCCCCTCTCCCAACCATCCCCCATCCGTACGTCCATTACCCCGTTACAATGACTGCGAACTGGCTTTGTTTGTTTCTTTCTAGTGCTTAAGCCGATTCCCTCCTACACAGAGTAGGAGGAGGCGAAAGGAATCTCTCGACTGCCAATCCTTATGAACGCTCAAGTTGTCAGCGCTCGCTACACAAACATTCAGCAGTCAGCAGTCAGCCCTGGAGCAGTCGAGCAGGATTCGGGAGACAATGGGGGGGACAATGGAAAAGAGGAGAGGAGAGAGGAGAAGGCCTCTCCAGCTCAAAAGCCTGGCCACAATTCAAATTGTAGTCGCCTTTTAGTGCTACGGATCCACAGAATAACAGAGAGCGAGCACATTTATTGCATTCGGCTTGCTACGTGCGGGCGCCATTTTGTTTATGATGGCTGCAACAAAATGCAATGCACACAATTTATTGTGATTCTCAATCCGTTTGGCAGTTAAGCGCAACACTCAATGGTACGAAATTTCTATGAAGTTGGCAACTATTTAATGTTAAGTACCTGTTGAGAGATTAAATATGAATATAAATCAGATCTGGCAGGTAACCAAAAGTAAGTCAAGATGAAAGAAACTTTTGCCGCAAAAGTTTGTTACAATCCTTACTAAATCTAGGCAACTCACATTGTATTCTTTACGAACCTCTAAAACTTTACATTCTATAAAACTCCGGAGTATCTCGATAATTGGATTGCCGGCAGTCAAGCCAAACCTACACACACACACACTCACACATACACACTTTAAGCACCCATTAAGTGCCAGCAATTATCCTAAGCAAACCACAATCTCTGTCTCTTAACAACAACAACAACGACAACAACAACCCACCCGCACTGCTGATGTAGCTCGGCCTTTGTTCCAATCACGCATATGACCATAAATATCTGTTACATTTTTGCTTGGCCAGCAAACACACATACACACACACACACACGATTACGCACACAACTCTTTCATTTCTAAATGTAGACATTCACGCCTACGGGTTACGCACAGCCAGGAGGGGCAGAAGGCCGAGCTGTAGTCGGGCACGCACAGGCTATAAAAGTCGCGTTCACATTGCTCATACGCCGCGTTAGCCGCTCGTCAATTGCTTCGGCTTTGGTTTATTTGCCATCGCCTTGGCGATTTTTCTGCTGATGCAGAACCAAGACGAGGGGCCGCGGCTGTCAACAAAATGCCACACAAAGTAGACGCACTTAAGTGCTTTAGCAAATTATTATTATTATTATTTGAGTTGGGCTCGGGCTCGGGGTCGGGGTTGGGGTCGGGTAGATGGGAAGGTCTTCGGATTGGCAGCTTTAAGTGATTTTGGCTGTGCAACCTTTTCAATCGCAATTGAAGTTGAGTGACGTGTACAATGTACGTTTAAGAGCGCAGTCTTAGGGCCAGGCCAGGCCAGGCCAGCAACGTGACCTAACCTAACCCGGCACACACAACTCGAGATTAAGGAAGAGAGGAAGAGGTAGGGAGGCTGGGAGAGACAGGGAAAAAGAAAGAAAGGTAGGGGAACAAACATTTTTATGGCTAACAAAAAACTACATCAACATTAAATTAAAGTTAAATGGCAAAACTACGTGGCAGCAATTTCATTTTGCGAGAAACAGCAACAGAAACAGCAACAACAACAACAACAAAAACAAAACAAACTACAGTGCAACAAGATGTTGAACGTTGAGTGTTTGTTGCTGTGGCAATTACATGCTCTTGAAAATAATCATTATGAGCGGGTCGTAACAGTAAATTTAAACCAGTACCTCCCCCCCACCACTTATCTGGCCAATAAAATTTTAAATTAAATTTTTCGACTACACCTGTTGCCGTTTTTGTCGGTCTACTCACATCGATGTTGACGCCGGGCAGCGGGAACGCCTGTCCAGGTGGCTTGTTCCGCGGCACATAACGGTAGATCTCGTGTCCATCCTTATACCATTTGACCGAGTAAAGGGACTCCCCGTCGAGGGCATACCGACAGCCCAGCAGCGCGCTCTTCAGCCGCATTATGTGATTGGGTATCTTTACCTCGGTCATTGTCAGCGAGCTGGTTATATCTGCAATTAGTGGATAGAGCGAAAGTCATTTAGTTTAAGCTTCAGTTTTAGTTTTTACGTTTTTTTTTTTTTTTTGTTACAATTTTCAGCTGCATTGTGTGGCCATAAACCCATCTCTCGTTCCCTTCTCTATTTATCTAAGGTAACTTAGTTCCATTTTATGGTCTATTCCTTCTTCTTTTTTTTTTTTTTTTTGTTTTTTGTGGCAAGCGTTAACTTTTACAGCCAGCCACGTTCACAGAGCTTTCCATAGTTATTTGCGCATTTCGAATGCTATAATCGTGAGGATTTATTAAAAAGCTTACGACCATGCGAGCATATGAGCAAGTTATAGCATCGAATAAGGTTTAACTATGCATGCAATTTTCGAGAACCTAACATCAATTCTTGAAACAAAATTTTGCTAAGGTTGCATAAATTTTGATATCACAATTTCAAAGGAATTTAGCTTGGGGTGATTGGAAAAATGTCTGTAATATAAGACATATACACCACATAAAATACTTTTATGATTTCAATTCAAATTTGGGGACACATTTCTTGCATATAAAACTGATTTTGAAACGTTCAACTCAGAATATTCAATCGATTTCTGACTGCATGAATTTAAATACTTTTTTTTTTCAGTTATGGACTAAGCTGCAAAAAAAGTGAAAAAAGCAGACCAGGCTGCCATATTTTGCATGTAAAATAGAAAGTGCAGTCGGGCGGCATCAAAAAAAGGATAAAAGGAGGGCGTGGCCGGCTGTCACATGAATTATGCCTGCACGACTGCATATGCAGCTCCTGTTGGGCCTGCAGGTCCTGCGTGGCCTGCAGTTCGAAGCTCCAATATTACAAATCGTCTGACCGTACAAAAAAAAAAAAAAAAAAAAAAAACAACAAAAAAAATAGCCTAGAGACGAAAAGCCGTCCACTGGACGTCACTGCAGTCCACAATTCACACGGCATGGCCTGTGGACTAGCTAGATATACGCCCCAGCCCGATTCGAATAAAATCAAGTAAGACAGACTAGGAAATACCCTGAGCTGATGGATAATCCAAGCAGATGTTTCAAGCAGTCTTTTCCAAATGGATGTGCACGGAATTCAAAAATATTAAATTCAATATTCGTTTACATATCATGGGAAAGGCTATTTATATACAATACTCTTAAAATCAATGCCTCAGATAAGAAGTCTAAGATAAAAAGTAGTCTACAGATTCAAAGTGAATATGTTAAAGTTGTCGAAATTAATGATAAGATATAGGAAATATATATTTGATGCATGCATATGAATGGAAAAACGAATTCGGCTGAACTTAAGAATTAAATAATAGATACAATTAAAGCTTAATTGATCCCACCTGGCATAGTTGCAGGGTATAAAAAGGATATAATAAAAGGAACGCCAAAGCGTTTAAATCACGAAAAATTTCTCATATTTGCTTTTACGACATTTTGGCGCGTTGAAGTTTCACGTTTTATGATTGCACGGCAATTGCAGCAGCAGTTGACCAGAAACGAGACTCGAACAGTCAGAAGCAATTGGCAGTTGCTTTGTGGCAGTTGCCAGTAGCCGTCTGCAAGGAGCTGGCAGTTACCGGTTGCCAGTTACCAGTTACCAGTTGCCAGTTACCAGTTGGCATTGCCATGACATGGACACACCTACTTATTTAATATACCGCTATACTTTTCATTTTGCAAGACTTACATACACATGCATAGTAACATGTACATGCCAAAGGTGAAAAAGCGAATGGGGGAAAGTTGAAAAGGCACACAAAAAACAAACACTCACGCACACACACAGACACAGACACAGACACATACACAGGGGCACACACAATGTCACACGTGGGCACACAGACACATTTGTTAGCTGGTTGTATGTAACGTATACGCCGCGTGCGCCGCCCGTTGAATTTATCACATTCACATGCAAATTGCGCCAAACGACCTTATTATGCAAATTGCCAACTGCAAATGGAGAACGAAATTGATTTTCCTGCATTTCTACAACAACAACAACAACAACAACAACAATAGCAAAAGCAAGAAGCAGAAGCGGCAGCACATGCGAAGGAGTTGCGCCCACGTTTGCCTTCATATGTCGATGGCAATGACTATGGCCGCAAGTTGTTTGCACCCTTATCTTCGTTTTGCTTCACGCTCTGTGCCCTGTGCTCTGTGCTCTGTAGCGAAGGCTCACTGTATTCAACAGTTTTGCAACCGCAGAGCGGCAGCAACTGCGACTACACCTTGCGACAACGACGGCGACAAATGGCGAATATATTGAGCTGTCACACGCCCAAGGCAAACACACGCACACACACACACACACAATCACATATACACTCGCATAATATTGAACAATGTGCACACCAGCTCAACTCATCAGATACCCAAACACACACACAGAGAGACACACGTAGAGCAAATGTGAATCTGAATCGGAATTGAAATCGCAGTCGCGACTTTTATAAAGCAAAAGCAAAGTTGCCAGGCAGACAATTGCCGCAAAAAAGGTGGCAACCACAAAATGAGTTAGTTGTTTGCCAGTCAGCAGCCAATGTGTGTGTGTGTGTGTGAGTGTGAGTGTGCTTTTGGCCAACAATTTATGGCAGCCATCATAAAAGGGAACAACAACAACAACAACAGCGGCAGCAGCAAGCAGAATATATATAAGAAAGGATAAACATAAAAGAAAAGTCGTACATTATAAATTCATTTCCGTTTATATTATGCGAGCTGTTTTCCTTTGGCTTGATTCGCCTGCCAAAAAAGTGCTGCATAACAAAAACGGGTTAAAATAGGCAATAAAATGTGCTAATAAGCAGAAGATTTGTGTCACTTGAAGGAAGCTTTTGAAGGGACCTAAATTCGTCGACGACTTCATTTACATATTTCATCTCTCTATCAACTTTGGATATCTTTCTGTGTATTGTATGCGAATATATTGTTGTTAAAATTTCTACCTCCCAGACTTGATATTTATTTATCTATTGCATATTTCGCTTTACATATTTCATCTCTCCATTAACTTTTCATTTCATTTCTCGCATATACTTTATTGTGCCGGAAGATCTGCCTTCTTAAACTTTGTATTCATTTACTTAAAAATATGGTTTTGTAAAAGTTATAGAATATGCCATTTATAAACTTTCTGCTAAGAGATAGAAGTTATATTTAACCAGGCAATTGCTGTTTTCTTTGGCAACTTTCTATTCAAGAACGACTAGAATACGCCCACTTTTCTACGCCCACCGTTCATCTAAATGGGCCTTAATTGCAGTTACTGACATTTGACTTTATAAATTGGCTCAGTCTGCTTTTTTTTTGTTTTTTTTTTTGTGTGCTTCTCTTATTCGTTCGCCTTGCTGCTGGCTGCGTAAATGGCGTGTGTCCTTCTGCTGTTATCCTGCAGCTCGGCAAATGCTTCAAGTCAACACCAGCAGCAACAACAACTGACTGCACATTAAAAATTAAAAAAGCCAACTTCGACATGGCTTCTACCCCAACTACAGCTCCTGTTCAAAGAGGGAACCAAAGACGAGGCTAGCGAAAAAGTTGAACCAACAGTAACAACAACGCCGACGAGCAAGAAGCAAAGAAGAAGCAGCAAAGTAATTTCATGCATCGTTTAATTTTCATTCGGGTTTAATTTGTGCAACGCCCCCCATCTGCCACACTCGACAACCAACCATCAACCCGACGATCACAAAACAGACCAGACACCAGCTCCCATATCATGTGATGGCAGTTGTTATTGTTCCACTCCTTCTTCTCCTACTTCCCCCACTTCCCCTACTTCTTCTGCTTATTGTTTTTGTTGTTGTTTTAAATGTTGTAATACCCCATTTAGACCTAATACCCGACAGCCACTTCCAGCAGCAACTCACAATTGAAACGGCAAATAAAATAAATGCCAACAGACGGCAGCTAAACAAAAGTCAAACACTCACACACATTCTTACACACACACACACACACCAGAAATTGACGCCTAAATTTTGGAGACAAATAAAATTAAATGAAGCGCTCCCTTAAAAAAGCTCATCCCCTGTCGAGTGTGTCTTGCAACCCTTTCGCACTGCCAGTATTAGAAAAGTCTCTTGGAATTGAATTTTTGAATATTATGTTCAAGTAGTGAAGTTTAGCTATGAATTTATGGCTCATTTTTCAGGTATTCATATTAAATTAAGTTGCTTTTTCTATTTGTGGCTATGAATTTACCGTAATCAACCATTTCGTAGATGATCCTCAATTCCTCGTAACTTTAAGAACCCCTTTATACTATCCATTATCATTATCTTTGAAGCATTTGTGCTCTAGTTTTAACAGCCATCAATTTGTTTTATGACTCAGCTTTATTTACTTTAGCTTATATAAGTATACGTTAATAATAGCCTAATACCCTTTGATTAGTTAAATGTATAAGCTTGACTTTCGTTTGTTTAAGTTCAAGTTTATTGCAGCTTAAGGGATGTAAATATTTTTGTAATCACCTTTATTTCCCTTAGTTGCGCTTCATCTTCATTTAATTCGTGTCATTCTCACACGTCTTGCGCTGCTTTTCTCTAAATTCTTTTACAAATTTAATGAAGTCAATTTATTTGAGAACCCCCTCCCTTATTACAGCTCGCCCACCTTAACCCTTTTGTTGCTCGACGACACCCTTTCGGCTGGTAATTGAAATTTTTATAGTTGTCGCGCTTCGTCTGCCAGGGGGGAGAAACTTTTATCAGCGCCTGACGCGCTCTTAAAAACAATTTTTAGTGTCAGCTTCCCCAACTCCGCCATCTACAGCCCCTCCCTACTTTCACATCACTCCGGCAACAAATTAATCCCTTTATTTGCATAATTGAAAAACATCAACTGGAAGCTGGAAGCCAAATATCAAAATGGCAGTCAAGCAGAATGGCCTCTGGCTAGCTGGGCTGGGGGGATGTTGGCTGGCTGCTGGGGGCGTGGCATTTGTCAAGCGGGCCAACTGTCACCACAGTTTAATGTGGCCGCCGCCTCCGGGGAGCTATTTAACATTTTTCCAACACTTTGATAATCGCACTTTGCGGCCAGATTAATTATTTACGAGCCTCTGCGCTACCTGCGCGACGTCGCTTAACCCGCAGCTAACAAGCAACACACACAGATAGCAAGAAACATACACACACACACGTACACATATATATAGCTGCACACACAAACAAAAGGCCAGGAGTTGTTGTTAAATCTTGGGTAATGCCTAAAGCCAAGCCGGGGACACGGCGCTCAAGTATATTTGTCGCCGGTCTTAAGAGATTGCGGCGCACAATTTCCGCGCTTCTGCCCCGGCAACTCAACCACCGAACCACCCAGGCGAACCACCCGACCTCAAGCCAATTCCTCCACTCCGATTGCGACTTGGCAGCCGGGACATCAAAGCGCGCGCAGAGTCAGAAGCCAAAAGGCAAAGGAACAAATGCCATTGCGACACGGCTCGCTGGCTGTCAGGCCTCGACAGAGCAGGTGGTGAAGGGGGTGGGGCTAAAGGGGGTCTGTCGTAGGACGTCGACTCCGGAGTTTACCGGGCTACCTTGTCGCTTAAATGGGCGACAGTTATCAAACGTAATATTTCAATTGTGGCCCTTCAAGTGCCGCTAAATTGAAAAGAAACAAACGGCGTGGCAAGGTGCCTTATCGCAATGCTTTAAGCTGCGTACCATCTTTTCACCTGGGCGGTGGGCGTGGCAAAAGTGCAGCTCGGAGCCCCAAGAGTGCCGCAGAGTGAGGTGAGAGTGCATGACTAATACATACTCTACAATTGGATGTTTATCTTGTGCAAATAGAAGGCAGAGCAGTCAAAAGCATTGAGTGGAGAAGAGGGTATTCAGAATAATGACAGTTCTTGACTTGTGCATACCCTAAAATTGAAAATGAAGTGTTCTTAATAAGACGATAGCGTATAGAGCTAAAAGGATTGGTACCTTGTATCGGTTCAAATATAAAATACCCTGTACTGTAAACGCTAGAATGAGAGTACGTGACTAATAAATATTCTACAATATGAAATCAAATTCTACATTACAAAAAGCAATTGTTGGAAGATAAGGAAGGGACCCTAAGATTTAGTTAAACTTCAGCATATTAAATGGAGTACAGGGTATGCAGTAGTCAGCAAAACGTCCACGCCCATGCAGTGAATTTATAAGGCACAGCTTAGCTTAGCGGATAAATTAATACGCTTAATGCAATTTGTGGCACAAAAAGGTGGCTCAAAGTTAATCAAAAAGGCGTCCGGACAACCTTTGCAACACCTTCGACTTGACTTTTTCTCAGTCTTAGCCTTTGCCTTCGCCTGTGGCTTTGCCTTTCTTTACCTTTGCCTTTGCCTTTGCTTTTACCTGTGCCAGGCTAAGAGTGCGTGGATTATGCATGTTACGCTTAAGAGAAAGGCTAAGATGGACTAAGACGTGTTCTCGTTTGGAAATAAAGCTGAAGGAGTCTTAATTTGAATGCTTAAACTAAGCTGGTTTTTATCTTAAGTCAAGTGAGAATAACTAAATAAGTGCATTAGAGTGAAAAGATTAAAAATGTGGCAAGTACTAGAGATAAATGATTTTGATTGGTGAAGATATTTAATAAAATGCTAAATTTCATATGGTAAGTTTCATTATAGCTCAAAAAAAAGAATTCGGTCATATTTCTATTAAATTGGGATGTTTTCACTCCATATTTCATTCAGTAAAAATAGCTAGAGTTCCCAGTTTTAATGCTTAATACACTCTGAATTTCTGTTATTAAATCAGTTCCTGTGCTATACCTCAACTTAGCTCTTTTGCATACTCAACACATTATACAATGATATGGCTGCAGTTAAGTATTACAGCTCTGAAAGTCTCTTTAACTCATTAGCATAAAAGTTGCATAGTTTTAAACATATTTGACCCTTTAGCAAACTATCTACATGTGACTTACAGCACTCTGCTTTGGAAACAAGCTAATGCTCAACATTGAAATTAATTATTTCATTATGAATCGCTTTAGTCGCAGATGCCACAACTATTCCATAAGCTGACACAAATGGAAGCTCCGAGCATTTTGCCATGCTCTCAATTTAAAAGCATTTTTAATGGCCATGGCCAACTTAGCTAACTGGCTAAAAAACTATTTAAATATAAATACATGCATGCATACATGTATCTCTCTCTCTCTCTCTCTCTGTATGAGTGTGTGTGTGTGTGTGTGGGTGTATGTGTGAGTGGATTTGTGTACCTGGCTAAGCATAGCGGTTAAAATAAAAGGCCAAAGCGAACCGTCCGGCTTCCTCTTTTTGGCTGCTGCTAACGAAAAGTGCTACCGGCGTAATTTGCAGCACTTCCTTCTATTCAAGTTTCGCACGCCCTACGGCAAGGGAGGAGGGGCGTGGCACACCTTACATTACCATGCCCACAGGTCTACAGGTCTACAGGTCTACAGGCCCACATCCAGGCCCCGTCCACATTCATGCCCATGTCCGAAAATTCGGCCGTATACGTATTATATACTTGAATATTTCTTTCGCACAGCGTGCTTTATAAATAATTCAGTGGGCCAAGTCTGGCCCGGGGCGCTTTAATGAGGCCAAAATGAATGTAGATTGGCAGCCTGGCTATCCGAAAGTTTAAACAATTTATGTAACTTTCATAAGTTGAACAATTTGAAATTTATGAAAATTTAACAGACAGTCAGAAAGGCGGAAAGAGATGGACAGAAAGTCAGAGCCAGAGCTGAAGATGGACCTGAAAATCAGTCCAAGTCCCAAGGCTTTCGCTTTCGCATGTAGCCCGAGTTGAAGTTGAAAAGGTAAATATACAGCATGCAAAAGTGGGCGGCAGCCGGATGTGGGCGGGGCACAAATGCTTGGATGCAAAATCAATTTCATATAAAAATTCAAGCAAATTTTATGCGAACCTTTTGCCCAAGCAAAACTTATTGCCAATGTAAGTTTTCGTGTGCCAGTGTGTGGGTGTGTGTGTGTGTGTGTGTTCGTATGTTTGGGTGTGTGGGTGGGTGAACTTAATGATTATGCAAATTGGCATATAAATCGATTGGCAATCGCCAGCAATACCACAAATTGATGTTAGTTCTGAACCGGCGACAGTTTCGACCAGCTGCCAACCGAGGCATAATAACTCATGCCCTTAAGTCTGTGGCTCCTAATGGCCGGCGAGCTCGTCAACGCACTATAAAAATGTCATTATCAGTGGCAAAAGTTTTGCTTATATCAAGCATCAAGTGTAAAAAAATTTGCATATTTCACAAGACCAAGGACCAAGCCATAACGCCGTCTGCTGTCGCTGAAGTTGAAAAATGAAAGAACACCCTCGCTGTCTCTGTAGCCAAGTGTTCTGCTTGTGAGCCAAAACCAAGGCAAATTCAATTGGCAACTCAACGCAGTGGTCGACTCTTAACAGCACGCTTATCATTAAATTCAAATATCAATCAATTTATCATAGAAGCCCAACTCAAAGGGCATATCCAACAGAGACAACCAGCAATGCAAGAGGAAGCAGAAGGCGAAGAAGCGACAAACTTGGCCAATCAGGTGACAGTTGGCACTGCAATTGCAGCTGCATTAGTGGCTAATGCAAATGCATTAGTAGCTAATGCAAATGCAATTGACAGATGACTTGACTAATGAGCTTATTAGTTTAATGGATACTCCAAGATTTCTTCTTCAATTGCAAGAATATATTAAACAATAATTTCTACTAGAATGAAACTGAAATTAAGTTGACGTAGAGTTAATCTTGACAAAGGTAAACAGAAATAAAAATATATGTTTATAATTTTTGTTGTATTTGATTGTTCCTTTATTTGACTTTTCAACTTAATATATTTACTTTTTTATTTGCCAGAATCTTGAGATATATCTCTTAGAAAATCTTATTGCACTTTTTGTGTGTGTTCTTCTGAACTTTTCAATAAACATTAATTTTTGTTTATCATCCACTTGGCGCATAATTAAAATATAAAGTAACATAAAATCAACAAATATGCGAGAAGGCATAAAAACAATAACAAAAGTAATCAAAAATTGGAGCACTTTATTGTTGCTACTGTTGTTGTTGTCTTTGTATTTGTGTTTGGTTTGGCTGCTGGTGTTGGAGCAGCCCAGCAGCTGTTTTTATAGCTCATAAATTCGTAAGATGCTGTTTTCGCATTGCCAAAGTCAAGATATCCTCATCCTCTCCCAATACAAATATATACATATACACAGATATAAATATAAATATAAATATACATATTTATAAATATTTTCATCCTTTCCTTCGCATATAAACGCGGCCAAAATCAATACAAAATTGATGAATACAAATGATCATAAAAAACAATAAAAAGCAATGCCAAAAAGCATCTGGAGTTTGCCAAAAAGAAAACAAAGCTCCAGAAATCGAGGCCAACAGCCAGTTGGTGAGAAGCAGGAGGCAAATCCTCGTCCTGATTTGGTTATAAAAATCCCAGCCACGTACTCTGTGTGTTGTGTGTGCGTGTGTGTCTGTGTGTTTCCTTTAGCATGTCTGTGTTTTTGGCTGTTTTCTTTTTCTGGAAATGGAATTTAAACCTAGAGACAAGCTGAATTTAGCTACGCATGTATTCCAGCCAAATGCATTTCACTTATTTATTTATGTATGATTCTCGATAATCGTCATCAGTCACTCATTTGAAATTAATTTCCCGGAATAAAGCAGCGCGCCTCGCAGGGTTCCTTGTCCTTTATACCATGCTGTCTGGTGTCCTTGTCGCATGTCTGTGCTTGGCATCTATGGCGGCACAGGAGGCTACAGCCATAGCCCTAGCCGCAGCCCTGGGCTGAGACGGAGCTAACGACGGAGCCGGAGACCGAGGAATTGAGGAACGGGAGTCCTTGCCTTGCTTGATTTCAAGCGTATCGTCGTTTATCGGCGCAATCTAAGTACACACGCACACTTACCCAGGAACATATCGTAGAAAGAAATGAAGTTTAAGTAAATATGCATAGACAAATAGACACACATACACACATACACACACACACATTCGCTGGGAGACTCTGCCTTTGACGGGAAATTGATTTCAATCAATCAAATGTTGTGATTACTTTACTGGAGTGCCACATCTTGGCACCATTCTGTCAGATATACAGTTAAAGATCTTCCAAGCGGCTGTTTGCAAGCCATTAGCAATAATTTACTTAAAGGCTTAAATGAAATTTAAGACCCAATGCCACTTAACAGCTGCGTTTGTCCGCCTTACACTATCCAGCACACGCAAATCAACTGAAATACGAGTGTAAACTAAACATTGACCTATCCACGTTGATCAATGTCACTTTTAAGCACTTCCCATTGAATATTCCTTTCGATTGACGGCTTTGTCAGGGCAATTAAAGATAGTTACCTTAATTGTGAACAGAATATTTGAATTTTTGAATGAAGTTTATGCCTAACGTAGCTCGAATAGCTGAGAGCAGCTGCTTAACCAGAAGAAATGTGTTAGTGACTTTCGTTATATATTCCTAGCAATTAAAGATTTTTACATTTTAACATTTAAGTTCTTTAACCAATCTGTATTTTAAGTGTGTTACAAATATGGTATATAGGCCTATATTTCGAGTCTTTAAACTCATTGAAGAAATTTATTGATTTACTGAAAAATTGAATTCTGTAATGAGTTGACACTGTGCTTATGATGACTGCAATATAAATATGTATTATATAATATATTTGTTTATAT
The DNA here is from genome assembly GCA_037075185.1 of Drosophila pseudotalamancana. Classification (NCBI taxonomy): domain Eukaryota; kingdom Metazoa; phylum Arthropoda; class Insecta; order Diptera; family Drosophilidae; genus Drosophila; species Drosophila pseudotalamancana. The sequence goes on from JBAMCK010000142.1 coordinate 934,115, forward strand.
AAAACCGATTTAAAATTTGATTTCTCGTTGCGACGTTGTTGATGAAATTAATTTCATTTATTATGTGATGTGTACAAATATTATTGATAATTAACTTTGCGAGGCACAGAATAAAAGTCGATTTAAGTGGGAACCAGACCAAGAGAGAGCGTCGTGTTTCCCTCGCTTGCAATATTTAATATTTAATTAAGCTGCGCGCGCATATTAAAATTGCATTAAAAATGTCATGCAAATATTGTTTTTTTTTCTTTAATTTTATTTTTTGCTTCAATACGAATACAGTTGGTCCTCCCACAGTGTCGCATTAATACTGTAAAAAATGTATCCTTGCCGCTGCGAAATGGCAGACGCAGCCGCAAAACCTACGTATACAAAATTGAATATGTTTCCAACTGAATATCTGAATACGGAATCTCTTTCGGAACGAGGCCAAAATGGTTGGTTAACAGAGACCCAAAGCCGAAAAGTAGTTGTCGCTCCTCTTTGACATTGAGCCAACGAGGCGTATGAGTGCTGCATTGCCCACGCAGTGGCAGGCATTCAGAAAAGTGGGCGGGGTCACGTGTCAAAGCTATTGACAGCTGTAAAGTTTGTCTGCGCTTCATTTGGCATCTCTTTCTCGCAAATATGCATAATAAAATGCAAAAATTCAATTAAAATTTCATGATATGCACAAAGCGGGTAGCTGGGTGAGATGGATGCGCAGGCTGCAGCAAACAAAACCCAAAAATCACACACCCACACACACAAACGCACACAAAATGGCGAAATAAGCGCATAAAACTCGCGACAAATGCACAAAGTCCAAATGTGTTGGCCTGAAATTGTCGACTGCCATAATGGAAGCAGCTGCACAGTGGCCGGGCCGACACACACAAACATACATACTGCTCATTGGGGCCATTGGCAACTCTGCGGCACCATCAACTGCACACAAGTGCTGCGCATTTGGTAAAATAAAACATACCCTATAATTTACGTGTTCCTTGCGAATTTTACAGCAGTTCGGCACAAGAGAAAATTTATGCAAAATAACACAATTTGATTATTTAGTATATTTTTGAAAAACGTTCAATTATTGTTTTGAAAATTTATAATAAAATATATAACAAAGAATGATAAAATATATTGTTCTTGTAAATCATTTTATTTTTTTTTATTATTTTAAATATATTTTGTATAGGTTACTGATTAAGAATTGAACTTAACAGCAGCAAAATATAGTATATAGATATTGAAAACAAAGGGGATAGTATATACATAAGGAAAACAAATATAGGTAATATATTCGGAAAAATCGATGACAATTCTTAAGAAAAACAGTTACTTATCGAAAAATATTTATACAAAGCAAAGCTGAATAATAATTAAGTCAACTTTATTCCAATTATTAATTTAAATTTTTTTTTTTTTGTGTTTGGCATTAGAGTATTCAATAATTTGCATATGAGCTGTGCATTTAAGCTATTTTGTTATAATAAATTTTGAAAATTCTCGTTCTTTGCATAATTTGCGCCACAATTTTAATGCTGAGTTTTGCACTTTGTCACAATAAAAAAAAAGAGCGAAACGGAAAAAGGGAAAAATAACATTTAAAATGATGGCCATAATTTAGCTAAAAACTTTGTTGTTGTTGTTGTTTTTGGCCAGCTGCTAATGCTGCTTTATTGTTATGGATACTTTTGGCAATGCTTTTGCTTGCCGCACATTATGAGTACTCGAATGACTGCTCTCTGAGTATGTATGTGTGTGTGTGTGTGTGTGTGTATGTGTGTGCTAGTCATATGCATATGCAAATGCTGATGTTAACAGCATGTTTGGAATGCTAATGCTCAGCATGTTGTCATAAATTCTGGCCACAAATCTTCCCATCTGCAGTGACCTTTCAACTGAAGGCCATAAAACTGCCGCTTTGGCTACTTTACAGCTTGAAGAGCTCGGCAGCCGCGATAAGCTGGCCAAGTGGAGTTGGCTTAAGCCATCCGTTCGGACTCGTATATCACCATCAATGCCGGCACCGGACAGCCGACCATTGATTACCACTTACCAAATAAATTACTCGCCGGCAGCCAATAGCCAAAAAACTTTCGCTTTACAACTTTCACTGGTTCAATAGTCAGCTCTGCAGCTCTGCAGCTTTCAGCTCTCTCAGCCGGAGGCGCAATTTTTCTGCTCTATTTGCGCTCGTCTATTGCCAAATTCACTGCAAGCACCTAAAACTAACATCCAGATGCCATTGCCGGCGCTTCGCAGTCGCGGCTGACTGCGCCGAGTCGAATCGTGGGCGAAAGTGTTCACTGCGAGCTCCTCACCGCACGACTTCCCCTTGAGCCATTAGCACCTGGCGATGGGCACGTGACAAGACTTAAAAATCTTAAAATAAATCGGATATTGAGATAAAACGTATTCTATCTAAGCGAAGACACTTTGTTCATCTGAAAGCATCATCTAGAATAAAAAATATTAAATATGAAATGCTTTTTAGCGATAAAAGGCATTCCGAATAGCATTCTGGAATCGCAAACACGAAATTATATGATTATTTATTTATATTCAAGATATCTCAGCCATAATTCACTTATGAATTTAACTTGGGTATTGTAAAATGTGAAGGTCTTATTTCAGCAATATATACAATATTTTCTAGAAATAGGAGAATAAATGGAGAATCTCAACTGGCGAAAGTTTTCTTTCTCAAATTTCTTTTTGGCAGCTAAAACTATAAACTTTCATTGCATTACTTTCTGTATCTATTCTTCAAACAGTTTCGAAACTCTCTTCTTACCTGTCCACTGTTCTATCACACTGCCATCGCCAACGACTCGGGTTGCAGTGCTCGAAAGTATGCTACATTTTCTTTAACTTGTGCGTTAACATATTTCTGGAGCGTTTGTCGCTCTTTGTTTGAATTTCAGGAATGTTATGGAGGAAATGACAAAAGTGAAAATATTTCAAGCAGTTGCGCAGCGCTTTGTGTGTTTCCCGCACTCCCCCGCTTCAACTTTGTCACCCACAAACGAAGATTGTCCTCACATGTGTAAGTGTGTGGGCGCGTGTGTGAGTTCGTATTAGTGCAAAGCGCATTAAGCACGCACACACCCACAATCACACGCTTTAGCAAATCGATTGAATTGTCTTTTCCGCTTTTGTGAACTGCTTACATGGCTTTGACTAAGCGTTGATTTTCCCGATTTGCTTCTTTTAGTTGCGTTGATTAAGTCAAATAGGGCAATTGGTAAGGAAAATATTTAAATTATTTAAGCATTCGCTTTGAACAAGTGGAAAATTTCAGCTTCATTTGGTGCCAGGCACCAAATCAATTTGCAACCACCCGAAGGGTCAACGTTTGACCTGGAAAGCCTTTTAGCCTTAACATTTGCCTTTTCTGGATCATTTCTGGTGCCGAGTGCTGATTATTTTATGCCTGCCTCTTAACTGACTTGTGACTTCTGACTGCTAGGCAGTTGACTGCCAACGGCTGCTGCCTGGTGTCATGTTTTGTGTTTTCTTTTTTTTTTTTGTGAGGGGCTCTTGTATTTTTGATAAATTTACCATATCGTTAGGGACCCTTGGGCTGTGCCTTTTGTGCCATTTTATATATGTTTCAGTTTGGCTTTTTTCATTTATCTCTCCTTTTTTCCATGGAATGGAGTTGGGGCTAACTGCACAAATTGTTGTAATACAATATTTTTGCCATTAGGCCAGTTACTGTGTTTGTGTTCGTTGGGGTTTCGAATTCGGGTTTCGTTTTTGGGTGTAGCTGTTGCTCTTTTCAGCGCTGGTATTGCTTACACTTTGATCCTTTTTACAGCCGCCAGGCAGAGAGCGTTGAGGGGTCGACTAGGCAGCACAGGGTATCACTTAGGCAGCCAACTAGTAACTAGGTGTAGGCTTGGCTTATGTCACCTCTCACTAACTGTTTAGTACAGGGTATTAGAGTCGGTCGGCTCATAGCAGAGAGCAGATAATTGTTCACCTAATGCAGTATAGGGTATTGCTTAGTCGGTTTATTCTTCCCAAGAGCAAAGCTTCGATCTAAAGTAACTGTCATTAGCCACCTGGTACAGGTGCAACGTATATTAAGATCTCTTCATTCACTTCGAGCATCACAGGGTATTAAATAGTACAGGGTATTAAAGGAGTTACGGGGTACTCAGACGAGGACTAGGTGTTCACCCTTTGGAAATTGCCAGCTCGAGGTACTGGGTATTAAAAGCGTTCTTTGTTCTCGATAAGTAGCACAGGGCATTGCTTAGTCGGTCAATTCATCATAGGCCTGACGTTCGGCCCGTGGGAACTCTCATATCATGCCGCAATGATATACCAAAAAGTCGAAACGCCTTTCGGCCTGTTGAAATATTCGTGCTTAATGGTACGTAAAGTCTGCATGATTAATAGGCGTCAGTCGCTCGTTTGTTTGCTCGTCAGACATTAATGCCACGCCCCCGCCTCCCCACCGACGACCCGGTGCCTACCAAATTATTCGACTACGTCTCCAACTTTCGTTTCATTCTGTTTTTTTTTTTTTGTTTGGCTGCGCTCTAATGATTTCAATACAAATCGAAAAAAGTCAACACACGCACACCCCCGCACACACACTCACACACATAGTGAAAAAGTGTTTCATTTTGTTTCAATTTGCTTAGCAAGGTTTTTGGGCGTTGTCCGGTCGGACAGGACATCTGACCCCATATCTCCCATTGTTTGTCTTCACGTTTCATTTTTTTTATATATATATTTATTCGCTTTCTTTTTGCCTTTCAGCTATAAACATCAATTTTAATTGAAACGTTACAATTTATGTTTAGGCCCATATCAATTTACCAGAATATAAGAAAATGGTGAGGTAAATAGATTTGTATTTCTTTTTTATTTTCATAGATCGAAACGAAGAAAACTTCATATAAAATGCAAGTTGATTCCATTAATTGTTGCTGCTGAATTCTTAATTTCTAATTTGTTATTCGATTTAATATGTAATTAAAAGTCTTCAAGTATGTCCAATTAATAGTTTATTTAGTTTTAGTTACTTTTTAATTGTTTGTTGTTTTAATAACAGAGTAAAGTTTCTTCATTTATAATGAAGGAATGACCATGAGTACCAAGAGGTTACTAATTGGATTCACTTGCGTGCATATTCATGATACCTACATTTAATTGAACGAAACATTATCATTCCATAGATTCGTTATCATTTTTCTTAATTGCAGCTTCAGATCTTCTTTAATCACAATAAAATCGAATTCAAACAATGGATTTACAATTTTAATTGTCGGCAGCTTTTAAATGATTGTCTCTTCTGACAAAAGTCGATAAAAGCTTTTGCCTAGAATCTTATTGTCTTTTAGACATTCGTTGATTAAAGGGAAACAAAATCGAATCGAATCGAATCGAACATTCAACATTCAATTAAAGCTCACCATGGAATTCCCTGTGGGAGGGCAATTGAATGCTTCCAAAATTATTAAATTTTGTTTGTTTGATTTAATTGACATATATAAAATCGGAATGAAAAACAAATCAAGACGGTTTCAATTATCCTTTAATTTTCGAAATATAAACCAAAAACTGTTTTGATTTATGATACAAAGTTGTAACTAAAAGCAACATTAAATATGAATGAATGAATTACGATGATGAGCAAAGCGATAGCCAAAATTTATTTCTATTTAAGCTACCTGCTGTTAACCTCAATGTCAATTGCAACAACAACAACAACAGCAACAACGACAACAACAACGACAACAACATGAGCGAGTCATAAAATAAATAAAATCGGGCACAATAACAAAAGCCAAGCCATCATTTGGCAAATGCAAAGATAAACTTCAACAATGGCTTAGTGGCTCAGAATGTTTTTTATGTGTGTCACACGGACACGGATACGCATGAGAGTGTGAGTGTGTGTGTGAGTGTGTGCACATATCTCGCAATCAGACAGCTATCATCATCTATTGTGGCTCTCTGGCAGTGTGTATATATGTGTGGATAATCAAAACAAAAACACTTGCTTTGCCATTGTAGCGAAAAACTGTTTTATTTAAACAAAAAAAAAGAAGCAGAAGAAGAAAACAAAACAAAACAAAACAATGCAAAAGCCCACTTGAGCTTTTGCTCAGTTCGCAACAACAATTTAATGCGATAGTGTGCGATGAGCTCCACTGTGTGGCATTCCTTCCATACAATTATCCTATACCCATTGGCCCCAAAGGACCAAAAAGGTGTGTTCAGCAGTGCATATGTGTAGCTACCATAATAATAACAACAACAACAACAACAACGATAACAACAAACAACAAATAGAATTCCATTGAAGTACGCAAATTAAGCTGATGTATATAAATAATGAATACAAATATTTCAGGAAAAGGAAATCATTCGACTGCCAAAATTCATAAATACCTGTAAATAGAGCAAATAAATGCAAACAATAATAAAGCTGATTGATACATCATTTTTTTTGAGTCTACGTCGAAAAATGTTTTCATTTAAATATTTTTCGGCTTCATTACATGATTATCAAATAGCAAAGCAAAAAAAGTAGTGGTAAATTTTACAATGTGATTTTCGATAAATAAATATATACAGATACATATATATATATTTTAGCGATAAGAAAAAGACATGATAATAAATGAAAGTTAAAGTAAACCCAACTATAAATAACAAATTGTAACAGGACTTCAAACTTTATATAATAACTTAAACTAGTTGAATTATACAAATAAGTGCCACTTGAATGATTTATATAATTTAATTACTCATCTAAGCAGAACCTGTCGTTCATGAACAGTTAAGTATTTCAATAGAAAATGTTTTTTAAGAAATTCAATAAGCTGCTTGAATCATTCGTCGGTTTGAATTTTGATTTAAATTGCCCGCTTATACATATAACTGAAGGACAGGATAAAGATTACTTGCCAACGCAGTTTTGCATCAGGTCTACCTACACACTTATTGCAGGATATGTCTTAGTCGTGCAGCTACTTAAGCTTAGCCTTATTTAATAGCCCAACTGTCTGTCATGTCAGTCGAAATTAGCCCGTGGAGATGCGCAGCTGGCCAACTAAGTAAGTCAGAGGCATTATTTGATTTTTGATTTCTATTTTCATTTTCATTTTTTTTTTTTTTCTCCTTATTCGTTTTTTGAGGTTTAGGCCCGACTGCTGATTAATGAGCCTGGCTAATGAGAGTGGGCCGCAATTTGATGCGTTGGTCTTTTGGCCAGAATTCATATTTAAGTCAGTCAATTTGAAGGGCGGCGTAGGCGGGGCGTGGCTGTCAGAGGCAATCAGGCTGCAGGCGAAATGCGTCGCAATATCAAAGAGCGTATTTACATGCAAAGCAGGAATTTTCTTCTTTTTCAGTTTTTTGTTTTTTTTTTTCTGTGTTTCTTTTTAGCTTCTTTGGCAGCTTGTTTTTTAGCCGCCGCTAAGTTGAGTTGCCGCAGAGAGAGTGCAAAAAATTGAAAACCATTAGGATTAATGTTTAGTTGAAAGATTTGCGCGTTAAGCCATTTTTACATGGCCGCAATGCCGCCGAGGCCCCAGAGTTCTGACTGACGTCCTGGCTGGCGTCCTGACTGGCGTCCTGGCTGGCGTCCTTGCTGACGTCCTCGCTGGCGTCCTGGCTGGCGTCCTGGCTGGAGTCCTGGCAATTGCTAATGTAGTTTATGTGTAACAGGCGGAGGCTTCTTAACGTTAACTGACGGCAACCGTTAAGGCTTAGGGCGAGCAACGCACAAACGGCATGTAAAATGTGACATTTTAATGTATGCAAATGAGACGTTGAATTAAGCCTCACGCACACTCCCACACAACACACACCCACACAAACATCAGTTGGTTTCATATCCGTTTCCGTTTGGCTGGCGCCTTGTGATATGATTTAAAAATAATGAAAGCGAACGCTCTTCAATGGCTTTAATGCTTTCCCCTCTCTCTGGCAAACATCGTGACTTGTATTTGCCTCTCTCTCCATCTCTTCTCTGTTTCTCTGTCTCTCTTTCTGTCTCAGTCGGTTTCTATCTGTGCTGTTGCGGAAATGTCAACTTAACTTTTTTGCCAATGACAAGTACAACAGCAAAGTTAAGCTGCGAATACCCTCAGCTCCCGCCTCCCTCCTTATGGTAGGGGGCGTGGTGGCGTCCATCTTGAAGCAATTTATTAATTTCTATGCAGCGTGCGTATCTCGTAATTTGTTTTGTTGTTTGCTTCTTCTTAGCCAGAAAATTACTTAAGTACCAGTTGCTCCGGTTCGATTATTTGAACTTTGCTTTCAATTTGTTGATTGTTTCTTATTGCTTTCCATTTTTTTCTTCTTTTTCTTTCATTCTTTTCATAGATATTACTTCATCTCTATGCCAGAGCATGTCCTTCTCTTAGGGCAGCTCTTCAAAATTATGGACATATTTGTTCTAGTGGCACATTTTTAATTGAGGCCACATTTTTTGTTTTCTTTTCCGATGGGAGGCTTCAATTAGGGTCTTCAGCTGTCTGGACAAGGATTAACATTTCGCAGTATTGGTATTTGGGCGGATAAGTTTAGGATTTTTGTATTCTCTGAAGTGTGCTGAGTACTTTAAAAACGAGCTTACATTTTTTGTACTCGATTTGTATATGTATGAAGTTAATCTACTTTTACTTATTTATAACAGTTTTGGACAAGTAATTATTTTATTTTTTTTAAAACATAAATTTTTTTTATTTTCGATTATATTAAATATAATGAATATGTGTCTGGCTTTAATTCAATTTAATTTTTAGTAAAAAATGTTTAAAAAAGTATTATTTTTAGAAATAAGTAAATAGGATTTAAACCCTGGACCTCAGTCACTTACTTTCTTAGACAATGCGTAAATCACTTCAACATATTATTAGAGTCAAGTTCTTATGTAAAACACAAGTTAATCTGGCTTTTAATTCCCAATTGATTTAAGCCAAATATTGAAAAGTTTGATTTAAAACTAAAATCTGAATTGCTCTGTCTACAAAATGTTCATCTAGGATTTCATTTATGTGTGTTTTATTTACCATTTCAAATCATCATTTCATTCTGACAACAAGCAAGTTAGGATTAGTTTCTATATTTGAATTGAAAATCTGAATATAAGGGAATAAAGGAATGTATGTATTGATATATATATATATATTCAACATGAGATTAATGAATATATATTATATACATATATACGTGTATACATCACATCATATCATTTTCAGCCTGTGCCCCATGGCGAATGTAACGGAATTAATTATCTATTTGAATGCAGAACCCGCTATGCCACACACACACACACAACCAGAAACACACTCACGCACACACTAACAGACTTTACATAAATGAGCAAACATTTTCATCCCAATTTACGCAAATATTTGCCAACTTTTGGCAGTATTTAAACGTAATTTTGGTTGGGTTACGAAATTAATGGCAAGCCATTTGAAATAATTATAAAAAAGGGGATTCGGGCACTTACCGATTAGCACTAATATCACATGTAGAATGGACCAAAGCGGCAGATGTGTTCTCCTTGTTGTTGTTGTTGTTGTTGTTGCTGTTGGGGCTGTTGCTGTTGTCCTTTTGGCCTGGCCAGCCTGTTGCTTGTGGCTATGGTGGTGCTTCTGCTGGTGGCTCTGTTCTTGGTGGTGCGGACTGTGATTCAGCCTGTGATTCTGGCTGTGACTGTGACTGCGACTGTGACTGTGACTGCGAGTGTGACTGCGAGGGTCAGGCTCCAGCGCACACATTGTGGCAGTTGAAACACTTTCACTTGTAGATGGAATAACTGTTCGTTGCGTTTGGGGAATGCGCCGCCTTCCTACTGGTGTGTTTATTTATGCGCTGGGGGCAGACTCGCCCACACGCACACACGCCAAACACACACACTGGCACACACACCGATGAGTTTATTAATTTCTGTGTGCAGCAAGAGAATTCACTTATTTAATTTAGACATTAAGTTGCTAACTGTTGTTCTTCTTATTGTTGTTCTTGTTGTTATTGTTGTTCTTGTTGTTGTTTTAACTGCCGGGCAATTAATCACTTTTAATCGGGCGCGAGTCCAAAAACAACAAAAAAAAAAGTAACGGAAAGTAGAAGCGAAAAAAGGGCGAAACTATTAAACGGCCAGACACACAAAACGGGCCAAGTTAAAGACATAAATTTTGCAGCATTTTGGCCAAAGATTAATTACGGCAGCAGAGTCCGGGCCGGCTCCAGAGCGAGACAAACTGGCAGACAGCGGATGAGAGAGTGAGCGAGACGGAGGCGCCGCAGTTGGAGACACTATTGAGGAGGCGCATGCAACATAAATTCAAAATAAAACCCCGCCCTCCACCTCAGCCTCCAGTTTGTTGCGCCTGGCGTTTGATTTACGGCTAACTGGCAAACGCTTACAACATGGCAATTGAGAGTCGACTCCTTCTCCTTCTCCTTCTCTTCGTTTTCTTCTTCTATCTCTATGTCGATGTCGATGTCGATGCTCCTTCGTTAATATAATAATGCCACACGCTCCGCTGACCCACATGGGCCGCAATGCAGCGACTGCCCATCAAACTTGATTAGCAGCAAATGCCTCTTCACTCTTCCTCTGTCTCTCTCTCTCTCTCTTTTCAGCTCCCTGACGGAATTGCTGTCCCGTTTTGTTGCGCCACTTGACTTGGTCTATTAATACGCACCCCATTTGGCCTTATTGAAACCTATTTATAACTTTCCATTTGCTCGCAGCTCACATTTTGTTGTCTTTAAGCATCATAAATTTATAATAATTACTCAATGAAAATTAAATAAATAAAAGAGAACATAATGAATTATTTAAAGCCACGAATTAGATAAACAAGGTGATAGCAAATAAAATAGGAATAGAAAGAAGTCTTAAAACTATGAAATTTCTCATTTTCAATTAAATTAGTTTTCTCTCAATGTTATATTCTTTTTTTTGTCAGAAAATTAACTATAAATAATCCATATTCTATTAATATTTTTACTTAGGTTTTGTTTTGTAGTTTTTATATGTCTTAGTAAGAGAACTCATACAATAGAATATTGACGTCACTATTTAGCCCATGGAATATAAATTTTGAAATTGGATCGACGACTACTAATTATAGCAAACGGGAACAAAGGAAATTATATTAAAAAGGTTACATATTCTTGATCTTATCTACAAACAAGTCATTATATAGTCGAACTTTTATTTTTTCTTACCTATCAAATTTATTCAAATAGCTACGATATATATTTAATGTAGGAACGATCTGCTTTAAGATAACTTTTACTTTTGAGAAAAATTCTTCTTCCAAAAACTTTGCAGAGCTTTAAGAACTAAGATCTTCACTTACACATATGTATGTATGCGATCTTGCATTACAATTCAGTTATTTTTTTAATCATTTTTATTCAAAATTAGTTAAAAATAATTGCAAATTATAATTCAGATTTGTATGCACAATTGACTGTTAAAAATAATATAATATAATAGTGTGTGATAATATTATAAGAGAAATGGATGATCGAACAACTAAACAAGAATTTTACAAACATGTTTTTTCAGCTTTCCAATCTAACGGTAAACAAAAGGCAATGCATAGTTTAACAAAAAATAAAAACAAAACAAAGAGCGTTTAATGACAGCAACAACGCACACATAAAATATAATTCTTGACAAATTTTTTACACACTTTTTGCCAATTGTTGTTGTTGTTGTAGTTGCTGTTGTCAGTTTGTTGTTTGCACAACAATGACCGAAGGCAAGTACAAAAGCAACTGCAACAACAACAACAACAAGAACCAGACAAAAAATGGCAAAGCGACAGCTAACAAGTCGAGCAGAGATAATAAAGCAGCAGCGACAACAATAACAAATAACAAATACAAACGACAACGACATCAGCAACAGCAACAACGTCAGGCAGCAGACAAGTGCCGTTATTACAGCAACAAAAATATGCGGCGTCATTGTTTCGAGCGCGCGCCTAAAAATATGCAGCCCAATGACTGAGAAATGGAGAGGGGCACAATCTGAGCGACGGTAGTCAAGACTCAAACCAATGTTAAGAGTCAGGGGCAAACAGAAATAGGGATAGGTAACGGTCCACATAATTAACTTAAGTTAGAGAGTGGAAAAAATATTTGCGGCCTTAACAAAAAGTAATTAAAATTACAATAGATGCAAATTATCTAAAAAATATGTAAATATAAAAAAAGAAACGGAAACAAAATGTCTTTAATTGTGTTTGCAGACTTTTTTTTAGACTATTGTCAAGCTTATTTTTTAATTAACCGCAACCGCAGCGGCTCCGAAGTTTTCAGCTGAGGAGCACAAGAAACAACAATACGAAGAACAACAACAACAAACAAATTCTTTATAAATGTTTGTAGCACGCAAATCGCATTTATTTTTACATTTGTTGGCTTTCTATTTTTTTTTTAAATTCGTGTTTGTGAAATTTATTCAAGCACACCTAAAACTTGCACTTGGTTTTGTTTTCTGTTTCTTTTATTTTATTTTATTCACAATTTTTGAATGGAACGGGCAAAAACTAACACGAAACAACTTTTAGAGTCCGCACACGACACTTGTCCATCCATGTGCATGTGACTGAGTGTGCGAGTGTGGGTGTGAGTGTGAGTATGAGTGTGCGTGTGTATGTGCGTGTGTGACTTGTCAGTCGTTGGGTTTCTGGTTTCGGTTTCGGTTTCGGTTTTTGGTACTGGTTCAAATTGAGAGGCAAAGGCGCGCGCGATCAAAACGACGTTCGTTCGGTCTGGAGTGCAAATCATAACTAAAAAAAATTTCGACTTCTTGTGCAAGTTTCTGGCGCGCCATCCAGTGGCCACCGCCGGAACTACACACACAACAGCAACCCTTGCGCATGCCTGAGCGTGCGCCTTAAAGTGATGACTACAGAGCGTGGAAGTTCTATCCACGAGAGAGTGCAACCTCTCTCTCGCTCGCATACGCTGTTGTTCCATTACCAAACCGTTCCGCTTGACAGCTAACAGAAAGCTTATTGCTGTTAATATAGTGGGATTTTATTTGGCGCAATTGCATTTGAAATTCGATTTTTTAAATACAATTTTAAATTGTAATAGAATAAATGTATTATTTATTATTACTTTTACTGTAATTAAAGCACGTTTGCAATTTATCTGACAAAAGAAAGAAGTGAATAAAAAAGTATAGGGCAGCGCAGAGCAGAGACTCAAACCAATTGTAAGGAGTCAGAGCAGAGCTATTGGCACAATAACAGTAAACAGCTAAGTTAAATACAGTTGGGAATACGTATAATTCCATTGTCATATCAATCATACGCACCGAGGAACAGCTTGTGAATATTAAACGAACATTTGTTGATCCTTGCACGCACTTATGAAACGCACAATTAAAAGCTATTAAGCGAAGCACAATGCAAAGTAGAAAATTTTATAAAATTGTATGTAAATTTGTTCTGGCTGTGGAAAAGCCGCATGTAAATAAATATGATAAATTATCACAATATTTAATGAACCAACAAACCGAAATGCCAACTCTAGCAACAACTACAAAAATGGCAAGGGAAATGGGAAGCATTAAATATATAATGCATGATATATGACTTTATCTATTGGTTGCGCAGGACATCGGACGCGGATCCGAATAGAAGCGAAATTGTGAAATGCGGAAACAAAATATACAAAGCGAGTGCAATAATTAAATTTGCTTGTAATTAAATTATATGCCATTTTTTAATTTGAATTTAAACAAAAAAAAAGAGGTTAAAAATGTGCTATGCATTAATTAAGTATACGCATTGTTCAACTGTTTAACTGTGAATCACATAAAATTGTGGAATTTATATTGCAAATTTAAGCATTCAACTGCAGCACTCGGAGAGCTCACAAAGGTGTCGCCGGGAGTCAAAGGACACACACACACACACACACACGCAAAGAAACACATATGCAAATTCAGCAGTAAAATGTTGTGAAAAGAAAGTCCTGACCGTGGTTGCTAGGAAACCAAACATCCTGCCAGCAGCAACAGCAACAACAAAATCCTTGGGTCAATGGCATTTAACTTCATTTTTAGTGCAGGATTTTTCGAGTGCAGCTGAGCAGCAGGTCCTGTGCATACTTGAAGGCCAATGAATGGAGCTCTTAGAAGGCGGTTAGCACTGGAGCAAAGGAGGGAAAGTGCGAAGCAGAAGTCCATGTGCTTAGGTAATGGGCCAAGAGGAATGCAAGCTGCGACCCAAGAGCTACAAATCGGAAGAGAATATTATAAATACATTTCATAAAATACCTTTTAGAAGGAATATGTAAAATGAAATAAGCTCTTTATATTAAGGAGAGGTTGGAGCTAGAAGGCAAATTGTTGATGGCTTCCAATTCATAGTTGGCTCTTTAATTCGTAATTCTGTTTTAATTTCTGAGCATTGCTTAATGGTAATTCTTATCAAAGCCATGGATGCAAGCGAGTCTTTTGAATAGATTATATTAGACAAATATTATATTAGACTGCAATCATTAAAATTTTATTTCGATAAATTATGTAACTCAAATAATGTTCGATTTTCGAATTAATGAATCGTTCTTCGAGATTCGCTGTGTGATTCAGATTTTCCATACTTAGAATAAGAATGTATTTAACTCATTCAATTCTTATTCTAAACATATTTTTGCAAATAGATGAAAGATAAGAGAAATCATCAAATTATTTAACAAAATTGAATCTGCAAGGAGAATTAGCTATGGGAATATTAAGTGCAATGTCCTTAAGATCCGTAACATAAACTTCGACAGTCATAACTTTGCAGCTGTCTTAAAAAGGCTGCACGGCCTGTTGGAGAAAGAGAAAGAGAGTCTCTTTCGCTTCCTCAACCTTCTAAAATTGGAGGAAGAGGGAAGAGGTTTTGAAGAAAGGTTCTCCAAATGGCACATAAATTAATAGAAGCTGTTGCTGGCTGCTCACAACAAAGTTTGCAGCATACTTAAATAAAAATAAAATATTTCGCAATGAAAGTAAAAGAAAGTTCTGCTGCCACGCCCATCCCTCGGCCCCCTTCGCACGCTTTCTGCACTCTGAGGCATGATTTGTATTGATTTATAGCGTTAATATTTTTGCTTTAATGCGTCAAATAAATTAAATTGTCTTACGCACCTTTTGGAGCGCTCGCAAAGGGCAAAACTTAGACGACCCCTAGAGGAGGGGATGGAAGGCATAGCAATGGGGCAGTTGAAGAGGCAGCAACAAATGCATAACTTCGATTTCAAAAGCAAATAAATATTCATAAAAAAATATTTTTGCACTCTCGAAAGCACTTTGCGGCTCAGTCAGTGGCAAGGGACATGCGGCAAGGGTCATGGGGCATCGGGCATGAGGCATGGGGCAAGGGGCAAGGAGCAGGGGCGGGCGCAATGCCAAGACACAGAATTATAAATATTCATTTATGCTAAGCGCCGACGCGTGAGTGTTTGCAGGTGTCTGCGTGGGCGTCGCTTTCGCCTTCTTCTTTTTCTTGGCCAACTTGTTGTTGTTGCCACTTTTCGCGGCTTCTTCGGATTTGTTGTCGTCGCTGTTGCCGCTGCTGTTGCTGCTGCTGTTGCTGTTGCTGCTGTTGCTGCTGCGTGTTGCCAATACGGGGCGAATGATTGATTTAATTACCGTGCAATGTAAGTTGTCTAACAAGAGAGGCGCTGCGAGCGCCTTTTGATTGAATTTGCAGTGAGTCTTTTTTTCGGCACAGACTGCTGCGAGGCCCGCGACCTTTGACCCTCCTAATTGTGTGTGCGAGCAATTCGAATAATTTGAATAAAAGTTGTTGTTCGTTTGTGAGAAAGGTGATAAAAAATACTTGAATGTGCGATCAATTATGAATTAGAATTCAATTTAAATTGTTCATCTTCTTCTAACTAAATTTAAGAAATGTTTAATGTGTTTCTTGTGATGCTTTAAATTGTTGTTGCTCAGCAGCTTTTTGTTCTGCCTGCTTTTTATGCCTAATTTATCGAGTGTGTGCTTGTCCTGTTTTTTTTTTGTTTTTGTCAAATTCTTTATCTCATTTGCTTGGTTAATTATGGCCTTATTCTAGGACGACATAAAAGCCGAGCTCGTAAATCTTATCAGAGGAACGAACGGTTACATTTTATATGCCATTGTGTGTGCTGTGGTTGCTGTTGTTGTTGTGACTGCAGTTGCTGTTGTTGTTGTTGTTGTTGTTGCTGCTGCTGTTGAGGCTTAGCTAAGCGCTAGCGCCCGCATACACATAATTTCCGCTTTCCTTTGTAGCGGCAAACAAACAAGCGGCAGTCGTACTTCATGTAATCAACATTTTAATTGCGGAAACGGAACTCACACACACCCCCCCACACACACACACACCACACACACACTCACATACAAATACGCACATGTGGCCAGCGGAAAGCAAGGCGGAGGAAATTTAGCGGGCATTTCTGTTACACATCACGCATACGCAACGTGTGGCTGTTGCTTTGCATAGCGTTCTTTGTCGCCGGCAATGCAGGTGTTATCTATAGGTAAAGCAGCTGGCGTTCACTCTGCATTAGTGAAAACATTTGAAGAGCGAAATAGAGAGAAGGCCAGATGAAAGGAATTCATTACATCAAATATAAAGAAAGTTTTAGGCAATTTGGCAGAATCCGCTCAGCAACCAAAAGCAGCTCGAAAAAATGCATATAAAAACGTAAAAAAAAGACGTGAATAAAAAAGAGAAGAGGGATATTCCCTCTGCGCTGCAGCTGTAACGAGTTGACTGCATGCAGGTAGCCCGAAATCTACTTAGCAAATGGGGGCAACGTGAACGTAAACGAATTTGCGAATATGCAGCAGGTGAAACTTCAGAGGCAAAGCCACAGCCACAGCTACACACACACACTCACACACACACATATCCACATGCACATATATGGATAGATATATGTGATAGATTTCTCTGTGTTGGTAAGTTGGGCTGCCGAAACACTTGAGCGACAATGGCAGAAGGAAGACCGGAGTTCGAGAGCTGCTGCCTCCGTACGTATTCCCTTTTTTACAGCTGCCGCAGCAGACATGATAAATTCTCTTTAGTATGCGGCATACATGAGTGATGATATTAACCAACAACAGGCCAGCCAGAAACGTGCTCGAGGGGAAACGGAAACGGGCAGGCAGGTGTCTCAGCAGTTGCAAGGCAAGTCAGTCAGCCAGTCACACAGTCACACAGTCAACCAGTTACCCAGTAAAAAAGTAAAAAAACAAAACAGTGACAGAAGTTGTGGGCGAATCTGACTGACCAGGAAATACCCTTATACCCACAACTCAAACGATATCGATATCTATTTATAATGGCAAAAGTTACCGATAAGAATTTAAAAAAAAATTAGAAGAAGTCAAAAGGGGGAAAAAAGAGAGTACTTTCGAACTTAATATTCGATTTTTGGCAAGAGTTATTGATAAGAAATGAAAAAATGAAATTTTCAATTGATTATCGTTTTTGTTATAACATAAGCATGTTTGTATATATTGATTTAAGCTTTTCACCTTTTATAGTTTCTGCTATTACCCACATTTACGTTTATCCACATTCTATGTATTTAGGGTATCAAACAGGAGAAGAAAGGGTTGGCAGTTGGAAAGCGTGAACGTTGGAGCTTTTTCTCGTCGCGGTAATTGCGTGTGTATATGTGTGTGTGTGTAGTTGCACGAGACTCAGTTCAACTAAAGTGAAAACTTGTTGTAGACGGCATTCGATAATCTAATACTATAGTCTTCAAAGAGCTGCTACAAATGAAAACCTAAAACGTAGCTACTTTTGTGTGTGACGTTCAGTTTTGAATTTATAGTTCCATGTTATTCCTTATTATTGTCTTATAACACGTTTCGTTGCATTGCAAAGAAGTTCATTTATTTTTTGTTTTTGTTCTTTTTTTGTATGATTTGTTTTTTGTTGCTGTTGAAACTAATCATAGCTGTAACCAAAGATGAGTAACAGACAATTGGCAATTGAAGAGCACTCAATTGAATTTACCGACCAACCTTTAACAGAAGTAATAGAGAAACCTGCAAATGCGCCTGCCCCCGATTACTTGAGACAGTTTGTCGAACAATCGATCCCGGAAAATGAAAACGAGGATACAGAAGGAAGAGAGTACTTGGATCATCTGTCGGCTATGGTCGAGCAGGGATCAAGCAAACGAATGAGCCAGGATGATAAGGACGACGATGACGATGATGATGACTCTTCAAGCTCGAAAGATCTGAGGTCAAACGACAGCACCATGTCTAACATAAACAAATTCTTTAGGGAGTCTAGTGTTATGAAATCATCTACTGATAGCACGAAACAGAAAAAAGGGAAAGCCATTAAATCCGATAAAACGATTGCAAAGTCGAAGACACCGAGACTGTCGGAGATAGTGAAGCCAACGAGGACTGCGAAATTGTCTAATGCTTCGAAATCATCGAAAAGATCAAAATCGCCGAAGACACCCAAATCACCGACGATATCAGAATCGCTGAGGACATACAAACTTTCGAAGCGTTCTCAATCTAGTAAGAAATCTAAAGAATCCGCTCGACATTTGTTAGAAGCCAAAAAAGGTTCGTTGAGCAGTTTGGTCCAAACCCCCCAGCCATCACTTAGTCGACGAACTTCCAGGTTGAGTCTCGCGCATCGATTGAAGCCTCCCCGTGACACGAAACTGGCGCCAGAGGTGCCGTGGCACTGGTTGATTAAAGCTAAAAGGCGGAGGGAGACTCAAAAATTATCAAAATCGAAAAGTAAAAGAAATTTAAATTTAATCCATTCGGATGAGGATACTGTGTCGGAGGTATCCGCAGGGTCTTCTTTATTCGATAACGATGATGATGATTATACAAACATATTCAAGCGAAATAGTCTTATTTTATTACTTAAGGATATTCCAGACATTAGTGAAGTGACCGAAGGGAGTGTCCATACTTTGGAAGTAAAATCTGAAAAAGTTCAAGAAACGAAGAATGGAATGTTCGTACCGCCAACATGGGATGGCGAAGCCACTCTATCTTCGGATATGATGACAAAAGGAGATGAGGAGAAAGTTGAGGAGGAGGAACTCATCATTTCCAGTACACCGACACTCACAACTAGTAGCTCCATGATCTCTCTGAGTGCCTTCAGTGACACCTTGGATACGCTTGCGTTAAGGCCGCCAGTATTGAAAGAAACTGAGGAGGAGAATTTGGCCAGGACAATCACTGAGCTAATCGCTCCTAAATTTTATGAATATGATGCCCCTTCGGCAGAGAGACTTTCTATATATCAGGCAGTCGCAGAACACTGCGAATATTTCCTTAATCATCTTATCGATCGGACTGTGGCTTATTGCGAGCAATCAAAAGTGCGGCTGAATCGGTCGCTGGATAAGGTTAAGCTTATGAATGAGCTTATTCCATTATTGTGCAGCCTGAGCGATGAGAGTTTGATCAGGAGATGGCTAGAGCAGTTGGTCACAGATCATTTAGTTCGGAAGAAACAATTCATTTATGTGAAGAATGAATCGAAATTCGATGAGCTCAATTATCAGCGCTTACAAAGTTCCCTTATCGAACTTGATCGACTGCTAGAGGTTCAGAGTCGGACCATAGAGCTGGCCGAAAAACAGTCGATCAAGTTAAACGAAGAGCTAGAAGTAGCGATGATTGACTGCGAACAGACGACTGTAAATTTTGAACAAATTGTGCGAAAAATTCTTCTTACCAACGAGACCTATACCCATCTCCCGATCATGTTGGAGGACATCCTGACTAGCATGAGGCAGTTGCGAATTGAGTTGTCTGATCTGCGATTGGAGCTGCTTCATGCCCAGCATCGATTTGCTGAGATGCAGAATGTAATAACAAATTAACTAACTGAACAAATTAACCCTTTGTTAATGCACGTCATTCCTTAGAAATCGGAGGTACTGGAGGATGTGGGCGGCGGACTCAAAATGCAAGACTATCTCTCCATGCAGGCCGATACATATGCGCTGGGTACCAAAATCGCCGGTAAGTCTCAGCCAACTACTTTAACCAAACAAAATTTCAATACCAAAGCCAAAAATGATTGACAGAACGGAATGCCGAGCTCAATCGGCTTCAAATGAAAATACACTTTGATGTCCATGCGCTGGCCCATCTGAAGTGCAAGGAACACATGTTCGTCAACCAGTATGAGACCTTGCTGAAGAAGCTGAAGGAATGCGAGGCGTCGAGGAGCCACTATCGAGAGCTCATCTACCAGGGGAAGCTGAAGCACAACAAGTTTTGCCGTGAGCAGCACAAAATCCGTCTCTCCGGCTCACTGATATTCTATCCCAGTCTAATGAGGGACTACGACAGAACGGAGCAGATCCTAAAGACGAAACGTGAATCAGTGGAGAAACTTCGCGCAGAATACAGACGGCTGCACCAACGAATATCTTTAACAGAGTCTCAGTTAACAAGAGAAAGGACTTCTTCTTTAGATAAAAAGATAAGGATCTTACAGCAACCTTCGTTTCAATTAAATGGAACCAGAGTTGGATAATACTTTCCAATAATCCCTTTTTTTTGCATAATTTAATGGGTAGAAGGTTACTTATTTTTTATACCCTAAGCCCAGAGAAGGACGTGTTCAGATTGTCGTTTATCCTCTAGTCGGGCATACTCGACTGAATAATTTTTGGTGGAAAAAAAAGTACATATTTACTTCATGTCAAATCTTTGTCAACTCGTATAGATCATAACGACTGCTCATTTATACCGTCTTTCATTTTCATTTTGTACATTTTTGAGGGAACAAAGGATTTTTATAAGGACTTTTATAGAGAAATGCAATTTCCTGGCGTGTTTTCTGTTCAATATCATAATACGTGCCATTCTACTAAATACATAATAGCAACGCATAAAAACTGTCATTGTCAAGACTTGCTATCGGCTTTTCTCTCTCTGCCCCTCTCTCTCTCTCTCTCTCTCTGTTTCTCTTCCTCTTCCTCTTCCTCTTTTTGTTCTCAAATATGTGGCAGGGCACACAGCGGGACATGCCTCTGCCTGGTCGCATATAGAAAAGTCATGTTTTGCATCTTTTGGCAGCTGCCATATATCTTAGTAAGGGGCCAAACAAGACAAACAAACACAGTCAACTGCACGCACACAGTCGCACGCACATGTCGAGCGACAGACACACGCACACACGCCTGCACAGGTGGAAGAACATTGTCAGTGTATTAGTTCTGTGGCCAGCACTAACGACAGCTACCAAAACAACAGACAGATAGCGAGAGCGAGAGAGAGTATGAAAGAGAGGCAGGGAAATGGAGCTGGCCTCTGCTGTGGCAGCTTCATGCAGACGAGCGGCAAGTGGGGATTTTTGGGCTGCCGGGGCACCAAAGTGGAGGGCTTCTTGGTATGCACAATTCATGTTGCACTTATACAACAAAGCCAACAACAATAACAACAGTAGCAACAACAACTGCAGCAACTAGCAGCCGGTTAAGGGGAGGGCGAAGAGGGAGAAGAAGTGCCGACAACTAATAGCAAGGAAGCTGTGCCGCCAGCGGTGGCAGGCAGAACCACAGCCACGGGCAGAGCCGCAGAGCCGGGTTAATGGCAAAGGTATTTCTGCCCCCACCCTCCATTCTCTTCTTAAGGTATTTTTTTAGCCAACATTTGAGCGCTCACGTGTGTTTGGCACGCATGTTGCAAGCGCTTATCGGCATCGTCGCTGCTTACGGGTAAGGCAGGGGATTGTGGGTTGGGTTTGTTGAGGGGTTGGGGTGGTTGGAAGTGCCACTGGTCGGTGGTCGGTACTCGTCGGTCGTCAGTGGTTGGGGGTGTTCAGGTACTTACTACACTTGGCTGCTAAGACGAAATGCCGTTAGCAACGAGTAAATTCGATTTTGCACTTGAGCCGCTTGCAGCTAATGCAGCCAACGACCTGCCACATCAGCCAAATGGCCACGCCCAAAGACCATACACCGCCTCTTCCCTCTTCTCCTTCTTTCTCCCAACTTGTCTTTCCTCTCGCACTCTCTCTCTCTCTCTCTCTTTCTATCTTAGAGCTTCAACGTTTTTATGTGCCGGCCGGCCAAGTGGAAGAAATTGCTGCGAAAAAATGCTGAAACTAAAACTAAAGGCTAAAGCTAATGCGCTCCACATACTTGCAGCGAGGGCAGTTCGATTGGTTTTAAGTACTTCAAAATTTGAAATTCAATTTTTGAGAATTCAGGGAAATAAGCATTTCACATGTAGAAAAGTATATATATATATAATATGAAAGGTAGTTTGGTAGATATACATATATTGAATAGTGAACAAAATATATTGCATATATACGAGTATATTGATAAATCAAGAGATAATAGAAATTCATTGTTCAATTTACTTCTGTTACTGGATGTACGATATTTACAATTGTATTTTGAATTGAAGATTCATAATCAATTAATAAGCAATTGCAATAATAATAAATTAGGAAGTGATTAGCAGATGAATTGATTTTACGACTAACGATTGACGAATAAATATATTTATATAGACTAATAAAATTAAAAGATGAAGAAATGGATGGATATCAACATAAGTTAACTTTCAGATACTTAATATATTTGCAAGTCAACCCTCGCCCAGCTGTTGGTTACTTTTTGTATTTGGGTTTGAGGCGTCGTCATTCGCAAGTAAAAGCAATTTCAGGTACTCAGGAAAGGACGACAAACAATTTGCATATGCAATGCACGTGCGCATCTTCAATTTACAATTTGGATGTGGCTAAATACGTATCTACGAGATAGATCTATAAACCAATTTCCGCAGCCAGAGCAAAAACACATCCGATTCACATTCTCAGTGTTCTTGTAGTTCTTGCTGTTGTTGTTGTTGTTGTTGTTATTGTTGATGTTGTCGCGTCGCGCTCAATTAACACTGTCCTATTTTGGCGCATTTCCTTTTCATACCATTTTGACGATGACGTTGCATAAACGTTTCCGCCATTTTGCGAAGTATAATACCACACACACACACACACACACACAGACAGACACACAGGCAAACGCAAACGCAAATATTTGCATGCGCTTTCATTAAGCTTTATTTTAAATATTTATAAATAAATGCAACTATTTGGACGCATGCCGTCAACGAAACCCACTACTCGACAATCTAGCCAATCTGGCAACCAACGAAACTTGCAACAATCCCAACCAGCCGACCGGCCGACCAACTAGGACGTCATCCGTTCCCGTTGCATGCCACTTAAAGCTAGTCGCAGTTTCCGACTTGTGTCCATGTGCGTGCGTATGTGTGTGTGTGTGTGTGTGTGTGTGTGTGTGAACATTTTGAGTAATAAACTCATTTCATATGCTGACTGCTTTTTCATTTCAAACTTTTTTTAGCCAGTGTGTTTCTTGTTAGCCAAGCAACTCGTTGTTGCCCGGGTTCAGGGAAATGGTTTCAAATGATATACGAGTTCCCAACTGTTATGTTCTCTCTCACTCTTTCCCTCCATTTCTATCTCTCTCACTCTTTCTTGTGCAGCCTAGTTTCTAGTTAACTATTTTAGTTGCTGTAGTTGCTGTAGTTGTTGTTTTATTAGGTTGTTTGTTGCCGGGTCGTTGGTTGCGGATTAGTTGCAAATTTTGTTGGGCTGCATCAAAAATATTATTAAATATGCACAGGTGAGCCAACTGGAGCTCAGTTTGCTGTTAAATGTAGGTGAAACCGGCTGTCAAATGCCTGACACAACGATAATGAAATTTGCACAGGCCACGTCAGCAGCATAAAGCCCCTGCCCTGCCCTGCCCTGCCCTACCCCTTTTCCGCACCCTTAGGTTCCACTCTAAACATGTTGAGTGACATTTTAATAAAGTGCTCACTTGTTCAATTAAATGCAACTCAGACGCGAATGCGACTGTGCCCCATAAGAATGCAAAATAGACAAACAGTCAGTCAAAGAGACAGAAAAAGAGTCACACACAGACAAACTGATAGTCAGTCAGTCAGTCAGTTAGTTAGTCAGCTAGTTAGTTATTTGTGCCTTGCCTTTTGATTGCAGTTTGCCCTTAGCTGAGGGACTGTGAGTTAAACATTTAAGCTCTGGATCAATAGAACTGACAAACAAAATTTGTTAAATACAAACTAAGAAAGAATTTATCAAATATAAATTGTAGAAATATATTTTTAAAAAGTTTGTACGTAAGGATGAGTTCACAAAAAAATAAAATATGTATAAAAGACTATTTTTCGACTTTATCAAATGAATTGAAGTCACATTCCTTATATTATTTACACATTCCTTCGTTTTTCCCATACAATAAGTTTTGTATATATTGTATTAAAAGCTATTATTTAATTTATAGCGTTTCATTAAATTATTTTGAGTTGGCTTCCGAGTTTTGGCCCAGTTACTGCCATGTTTATCGTTTGCGACAGCGCAAAACTCAATTATCGCTAATTCAATTGTGGCTTTTTCTCTCACAAATATGTCTGTGTGTGTGTGTGTGCGTGTGGCAAATTGAATCATTTAAGGTAAAGCTGCTTTATTATTTGCTTCTTCTTATTATTGTATTTATTTTATTGTTGTGGAATTACTGGGCAAACTTTGACAGCCGTCAGAGCAGCGCTTCAACCAACTAAAGTGCAAAAGTTGGCTTAACAAAAAGTTTTGTCATGGCTGCAGCAAATAATAAAAATGAGCAGCAGTCGCATAAAGTGCAGCAAATGCAAAAACTTCTGCCACTCTGCTGGCCAGCAGCACTACCGAGAGCACCACCAACTACTGCTACAACAACAACAACAACAAGCTGTCATTTGCTACTTGAGCTCGAGTTAAAGATTGAAGTCCCAACAGTCACAAACTCGAGGCAATAAACAATAAAACACTAAATCAAGCGTATCGTCTATAGAGTGTATGTTTTTGTGACTATCTGTGTATCTGTGTGTGTGTGTGCTATGAAAATTGGCACATCAAACGTTTTAAGCGCAACTCGTTTATCTCGGACGAGAGTAAGTGATATGGCTGCATTATCCAGGCGACAAGCAATTGAATCGCATTACAAGCCAAATAAATTTCACGACCCCTTGCTTCGAGCTCATCGAGCAGCTGCTCCAGCTTCCGTTTCCCGAAGGAAAAATAAATAAATTTGCCTATACTTGAGGCAAGGATAACACACATTCTGCTCCTTTTTGCCATTTCGTCTGTGGAGTTGAGGTGAGCAGCTTTAATTATGCATATCCACAAGATTTACAACGTGAAGCGAAGAGTTCGGCAAGCAAAATCGAAAAGCATGTGCGGCAAAGCTTTAAGAAAACAAATACTTGGCGAATTTGTGCAGAAAGCGATTTCGAAACCACAAGTGAAACAAATTGTCATCAGCTAAGGGAGTGAGCAATCTATTGAGAAGGGAGCCAGAGTATTCAGATATGTTGTCTATATACAGCGGCAATTACATTTATCTGACCGATAAACAATGAAAATGAGAACAAAATGTGAAAAAGTTGAGAATTGAAGCAGAAAGCGGTTTCTAAGCTACAATTTTTTCAAATTGAGATCCATAAAGGCGAGCCAGACTATTCAGATATTTTGTCTATATTCTGTTTCAATTAAACTTTTCTGATCGATAAACACTGAAAATGGAAACTAAGTGTGTCACAGCCGAAACATAACTTGGAGAATTTAAGCTGAAAGCGGTTTCTAAAACTCAAGCGATTCTTATTGTCACCAGCAATTGAGTAAAACAGAGAGAGAGAGAGAGAGAGGGGGCAATTGATGTGAGCAAAAGAAAGGCAAGCATAAGGATTTAAACAGCAATAGAACACTAAGTCAGGCATTTTATGCGCACGAGAATGAATTTCAGAAGTAGAAAGTTGTAGGGTTGAGGGGATGGGAGGTTTAGGGGTTGGGCCTCTGGAAGGAACTTTGTCGGTTGCCTACTTTGCGGCGCATATTCTAATCACTCGAGTCACGCAAATGTCAATGTTGCTGTCAAAGTGTCAATGAAATGTTCAATGAAAATAAAACGAGCAAGAAATAAGAGCAGCGCAGTGCAGAGCCCGGTAGGCGGCGGGGGCGTGGCTCTTGTAGCCAAGTTGTGCCAGCCAAAGACTTGCGGAAAGCAACAACTTTGCACAAGTTTCAGTCTTTTGGCTGACGGCGTTTGTTATTGAAAATGCGGCTTATATGGAAATGCCGTGGCAAAATGTTTTCCATTTTCTTCTCTTTTCTTTTCGCTTTTTTTACTGGCTGCTTTCCCCGTTTTGTATTTGTTTTATTAATAAGGCGCAAAAGCGCAAGCCAAGTGCCGCATTGTGCAGATCTGTTCCCCTCTCTCTCTCTCTCTCTCTCTCTCTCGCACTCTTTCTTTTTAAGTGCCTGTCTATGTCTCTTTCTCTCTATCTGTCTGTCTTACTGTGTGTGTGCGTGCGGAAGTCCTTTGGCGTGTGCCAGTTTATTTTCTATTCAGTTTTTTGCTTCGCTTGGCTCTCAATTAAATTTTATAGGCAGCGCCGAGCCTGTAGGCTCAACGGCAAGTCCTCAACTATGGGCAACAAAAATTAATAGAGCAAAAAATGCAAACTCAGTTTAACTACTGGCCAATTGCCAGGAGACAGCTGTAGGATGATAATGGGCATCACTTAAAGCAACTATTATTATTGAAGAGCTAAAATATATAATTTGCTACTTTATTTGATTTGCAATAAAACAAATGGTGAAGAATAAAATTACTTGCTTTCTGTCCCATTGGCAAAACACAATTGCAGGATGTCAATCAAATCCTAAATATAAAGCTTGTAGTATAGAGTATCTATCAGTGTGTCAGTCATACCCTAAGTAGTTTACAGCTGCGGAAAGATTATAATAATCTAAATGAACTTTTGTTATGGAATACTTCATACATATGCAGCATCCTTTGCCTTTTCTAAAGAAGTGCTATTGCAGAACATTTGTTAGTCTCTATAATTCCCATTTACTTTTAGTTTATTGACAAAATATAAATATAAATATTAATCATATTATATAATTGATATGCAATTGTTTAATGAGTATCATCATGTCAATCAATCGGATTTAAAATAAGCAAAGAACACATTTATTAATTGTTTCATTTGAATTGTAATTGAATAAAAGAAACATCTTTTTGATTAGAGATCCAATCGATATTTGCAGAGTGTCTGCTAGTCGATCAGGCTCACGCTTAGCTCTTCAAATTGACTTGTTCGCCACTAGCTTATATTAATTGTTCTGAAGACATACATTGACAGCGATTGCAGCCCCACTTCCGCACCTTGAGCCCATCTATTCGCATCTATTGATAACCTGTGCATGTATAAACGACACACACGAGTGGAGCCCAACTCTCGATGGGAATGTGCCACAATTTGCAGCAAAGATTTGACGCCTGATCAATAATATTGACTGAGCCGAAAGGAAGCCGAGTGCCAAGCACCTAGCAGGGGGTGTAAATAAGATTTGCATGCACCTGTGCGATAGACAGGTAGAACGATGGCAAAATTTAAGCAATACAACGTGCAGTCAGAGATGATATAGTCATGGATATAGACGCCGCATCGGGCCAAAGCTAAGCGCATCATTGGCCCCAAGAGTGTACGTGTACGTGTGTGTGTGTGTGTGTGTGACTGTGTGATTGTTGTATGTTTGTTGTGTGTGCCTGGCTGCAGTGTTTGGCAAATTTTGGGTAAAATATATTCGAGCGCACGTAGGAAATTACAAACGGATGTAAATACATCAATTCAAAATGAAGAGCGTGTGCACTCAATGACACAAAACGGGCCAAATGGGCTTTTCAATGGATTGGGGGAGTGGCTGCGGTATGGCTTTAACTGCGTGACAAACTTGCAACCAAATCAAATAGTTCAATGGCCCAAACAATTTAATATGCGTGGACAGTCCACATTGCAGACTGACAACAAGTTTGACATGCACCTCGCCAGCCCTTTGAGCATGTGTGTGTTTGAGTGTGTGTGCGAGTGTGTGCTGCTGACTAAAATCGATTGCAATTAATTGTAAATGTCTGGCAGACAAAATTAACACATTGGATGCTCGTAAAATAAATTGAAGCCAATCGACACTAGCCGCAAGGAAACTTGGCAACAATTCGCATGCCAAATGTTCTTGGAAAGTTGGCCAGAAACGCTTTGGGTGCTATTTCAAACGGTTTGCTGCAAGAACTATGAAACTATAGTAAACCTCGAATCGAGAATTGGCGGCTACAATTCAAACACTTCAATTTACACTTTAAGGCAAGAAAATAAATGGATGCAAACAGATCTTAGCTCCTTATATGCGGACAAGCCAATTTCTTGTTTATAAATCAATAATTACGGACTAAACTAGCCAAAACTATGCGAAAGAATTAACTTTATATTGGAAACAGAAACAAATAATCATTTTCCAAAAGCTATATTTGTGCAAACCTTTTAATTCCTTTATATTTGACATTAAAAACAATGTTTAACTACACAAATGTTAAGTTGACTTTATGCACACACCCACTCACACTCACTCACACACGCACACACGCACACACTAGACGCACTAAAATGAAAAATAATTTCAATTAAATTCAAGAATAATAACGCATAGCGTTTTAATTACTACTACAAATTAATTACGGAAATTGCTGTGGATCGACAGGGAGAAAGAGAGAGAGAGAGAGTGCGAGCTAAGGAGAGGGAGTGAGAGGGAGGCAGGATGTGCGTGGTAATCACATCCTTAAATGAGCGACTCATCAAATAAGTCGAGCTGAATTATTTGCACTTATTTATTCATTTAGATGGCAATTAAAGTATACGAAAATTAAATAGAAAACCGTTTCACTGCATTTCAAGCAGAAGAAAATAACACAAAACTTTAATTTGTATGAACGCGCGTCTGTCGGAACCATTTTTATTTATTATTTTGTTTTCTTTTTTATTCCATTTTTCCATTTTTTCCTTTTTTGTTTTTTTTTTTATGTTGAATTTGCTGCAGAATTTTATTTTAGTTTTGCGCAGCTTTTAAATCAAACTGCCAGCGAGGCGGCTGTGCAGCAGCCATAAGTGCATAGCTGAGCGGAAGCGCGGCTTCTGGGCGAGGGGGTAGCGGAGAGAGGGCGACGGGTGTGGGGGTTGACTTGGGCTGTCGGAGGCCGAGTCCATTCCATTCCCAACTAAATAAATAAAAAGTGAATTTTTAATTAAAAGTTAAGTGGCAACTCATTTAAATTAATGTTGACTCAAGCGTCATAGCAAAACATTTGGCGAGCGAAGGCGAACAGAGAGCGAAAAAAAAGTGCACTGCGTGGAACCGTGGAACGCCGAGTGGGGGACAACCCTAAATAAGCATAATGTACTGCAGGACCTTGACTAGAAGACTGGAAGCTGCGTAATGGAGCCATAGATGCCGCACAAAATTGCTCGTCACGTAATTAGAACGCAATCAAATGTTTGGAAGCGAAGAATAAGGAGAAGAATGTAAGCGTTCTTAACTGGCTAGTCCCACAAAATCCGAGAATAATAACACACAGAGAGCGAGAAAGAAAGAGAGAGAGAGAGAGAGAGAGAAAGAGAGAGCGAAAGAGAAAGAGAATGCAGAGTAAAGCTAGAAGTAGTCAGAAGTAAAGCAAACTTAATGAGTAGGAAAACCAACTAGTGGAACAAATGGAATAAGTAACGAGAGAAGGCTTGAAGGACTGAAATAAATTGATGATGGTAGAAAGCACATTTGCAATTAATAGCAGAATCAAGAAGTGAAGTACAGAACTACGAAAAAAAAGCGACGAGTAACTTATGTACAGCTTATAAACCAACAGTCGAGCGAAATAAGCTAATGCAAAGAGTAGTTTATAAGTAACGAGTAATATAATAATGCAGAGAAGATCATTTTAAACGAGCACCGGACTGTATTAAGCAATCAAATATATGATACGGTAAAGCAACTATTGCATACTTAGTGAGTGTAAAAAGCAACGAGTAGATTAAATTGAACAAGCACTGGACTGTACTAAGCACCAGAATGAATAAAAGTTTTAAGCAACTGATGCAAATTCAGCGAATATAAAAAGTAACGAGTGACTCAAAAGCAACGAGCATCTCAAAAGCAACGAGTAGAGCAAAAGGAACAAGCACCGGACTGTATTCAGCAATAAACTGAATAAGGCGGTTAAGAAACTGTAAAAACTGTAAAAAAAAAAGCAACGAGTGGGTGAAAAGGAACGAGTACATGGAGGGGAATAGTGCAACTGCTGGCAATTGTTACACGCTTATCGAGTAATAAAACCAACGAGAGTCAAACGAAGAGAGGAAAGCAAAGAATGGCCTTAAGGCTAGAAGTTAATAATGGAAGACAGACAGCTGGAAAAGCGTATGCATTATAACATACATAGATACGAGTTGTAATGCCACAGCGTAGTAGTCACTCCCATTTGAGTAAGTACTTGAGTTAGAATAACAGTAGGAATTGATTAGTTAATACTATAGGCACATTACAAAATTATAACAATGGAAGACACGAGCGAATCGAGTTGCTCTGCACTCCACACAGCAGAGACGGACAGTGAGCAGCAGACGCCATCGCAGAGTGAGGCCAATGTGTTGGAGCCCGTGCTGGAGGAGATGGAGGAGCTTGAGGAGAAGCCCATGTGCAGTGCCGACTGCCAGAAGACCAAAAAGCGGTTTACGGTCAAGAAATGGAATGCGGTGGCCATGTGGGCCTGGGGTAAGCCATAAGTAGTTCAAAGCTGATTATTAAACAATATCCGGTGGCCAACCATGCTCTTCCCCTCCCTATCCCGCTCCCTCTCCCTATTCCACACTCTGGTCCATCTTCATCATAGACATTACCGTGGATACTTGCGCCATTTGCCGCAATTCCATAATGGATCTGTGCATCGAGTGCCAGGCGGATCCCAATCAGAATTCCTTTGAGGAGTGCACCGTGGCATGGGGCGTTTGCAACCACGCCTACCACTTCCATTGCATATCACGCTGGCTGAAGTCCCGCTCCGTCTGCCCGCTGGACAACCGCGAATGGGAGTTCCAGAAGCTGGGCCGTTAGTTCCGAAGCTTATGAAAGGGAAGGCGGCGTAATGAGAAATCGTTCCGCTGACTCAGCGTCCTGAACTTTATCATTATTTTGTGTTAATTATGCATCTTTCGCCGGCTGGCGGCTCACTTTCAGGGGGCGTGGCGGTGCGTCTCAATGCCCAATTATCATTTGTGTGTGTGTGCCGGCAACTTTTGCGGCACTTAATAAACGAGCAAGCGCCTTGCCACGAGCCGGCTCTGCTGTGCAACTCAAACTTTATCCGCAGCGTTTGGGGCCATCCGCTGCGAAGGGGTAGATTATCAATTTTACAGCTCGCTTTTCGTTCACCCAACCTTTGAACTTTTCGCAATAAGTTGCGCCGCTCTTGCACTTTTCGACGCATCTTTCGAGTCTCAGTTTTAACAATTAGCCCATCGATTTTATGAAGTGCCTCTCTGCGTCTCAGCTGTCAATTAGCTGCGGTGCAAACACGGCACATAATTAAATAGAACAAGCAACACTGCAGAGTAGGCGGAGCCGGACTTTGAGATACCCTGTTCACACTACGCACTAACTAAATCAGATATTTGTTTATGAAATTCTTTCCATGTACAAACAATAACTATTTCTGCTAGCTTTGAATTTTAAGAGCATAGGGAATAAAAGAATTCGTTCTGGCAAGTATTTTTTGTATACGGTATATGAATATACGCAGATATAGACTTGGCTGTTGATCTTTACCAGGAATATGCAGACACATGTTTATCCGTCTACTTCTGTCTGTTGCATACATAAGTCGAAACTAATATACCCTGCACACTCAGTTGCATGGCTCTAGAGCATAATTACAGTTTAATTGTTGGCCAAGATACATCAACTCACGCCCGCATAACGGTACACTTGAATGTTTGCCTGGCGTCTGCTGTCAGCGACGCTTCGCCAGGCACACACAAACACAAACTTTAACAAACACACACACACACAGTCAAGCGGAAACGCACTAAATTTTGCGCAGTACAAATTGGCAGCTTTCCATTCAACTTGTCTAAAACTGTTGCCCTTACCCTTGGCCACTGCCACGCCCTTCACCGCCCTGATCCGCCCCTCTCGTTGCTGAGTTGCTTCTTTTAATTTTTGCACGAAAATTAAGTTTGTTTTCCATTAAGTTAAATAATTACAAAATTATCCACCACTCAAAGGCTTTGCCTGTGCTAAGTGTTTGGGTGGCTGTCTGTGTGTGTGTGTGTTCGTCTGTGCGTGTGACTGTGTGCGTATTTGTTTTTCCCGAGTGGCAACGCTGGCTGCCGAACCAAAGCGGCAGCTGCACTTTTCCGTGTTACTGACAATGCTAGCTGCCTGGTTGACTGACTCATTATTGAGCCAGGGTTGCCAACGCTGCGCGAGAGAACTTTTAAAAATGAGTTACTATTAAATTTAAATATTTATATTCCCAAACTATTTATTAAATTTCTAGTACAAGATGATGAATGATTTGAGTCGGTAATTTAGGAGTTGGATATATGTTTAAAGATAGGTAGATAGGGTATACTCGTAATGGTCTTTTGATTGACTTAATAATTCATAATTAATTCATAATTTAAAAGTGAACAAAATATTGTCACACTTATGGAATACCAAAGCAGAAAACTATCTTCAATGGATTTTCAAATCTTATTAAAAACTGAACGAGTAAGAAAATAGTTTAAGTACTGCTGCTATGCAGCCCTGGTTTACACGCCTGTTGGGTCTGGGGGAAAGTTTTGCTTTTCACGCTGTTTTCTTTTTTTTTTTGGCCTGAGCCGTGGCTCATTATCTTTTCATTCGCTTTTATTTTTCGCTCCTTTTTCTGCATTTGTCTGAGCGCTGCGCCGTTTTCTTTTCTTTAACGCTTCGCTAATCAAATTCAACATTTTTCCGTTTTAATTTGACAATTCGAAAACGCTGAGAATCAGTGATGTAGTGGAGGAGGGGGAGGGGGAAGGAGGAGTGCGGCATTCTCTGCTGTGGGAGCCAACAACAGCTGTGCGTTGTCAATTGGAAAATGATAAAGTGACGCGGCGAATAATGAAAATGAAAATTGGCATAGGAAGTGAAACCGATAACTGTTAATGGCATTGGCAGGCTCGAAGCTAGTTAGCTAGTTAGCTAGTTAGTTGCTCATTTTTCCAACACCTCCCACCAACCACTCCCACTCACCAATTACCGTTGTCTTTGAAGGTGACCTGCTGCTCCACTAAATGCATTACAATTACCGCAAATTATCCGTGTCCAGTTGCAGCAATTGTCTCCAGTTGTTGAACGTTGCAGCTTGATTGAATTTACTTGCAAAGCGCGTGACTTGCGACCAGCGACGTGCTGGGTATTCCGTATTAAGTATACGCCATGCCTTATTAAGTATACGCACTGTACAGTGCAGCTCTTAGTTGCAAAAATGTGTTCATTATCTGGCATTTCATTTTAAAGCTTTCCACACACAAACACTCACACACTCGCACACACACATACATTCGCTTTTTGAAGTGGTAAAGAGACACAATTTAAAGTGTCATTTTTAAGCATATTTTGTTTTAATTATTGCAAGCCGTTTTTTCTGCCACTAACTTGGCCTTTTTGTATATAATTTATAATTTATGCATGGCTTTGCCTGCCTTTCATATGTGCCACTCTTCCCTCTCGCGCTGACCCTCTCGCTCTGACCCTTCGTCACATTCAGTTAGTCAACCCGGCGGTTTGCTCACTTATCAGTTGCCTTGCAGGCGACTTGCAGCGGGACCGTTAGATGTCAATATAATTTAGGCAAATGTATGCAGCTATATACGTGTATGGAGCAACTCTCACACACTCTCTCTCTCTCTCTCTTTCTCTCACTCCGCGTGTCATTGTATGTGTGTGACACATTTAGCTTTGCCAATTTTTAATCACAAAACTTTGCCGTAGTAGGTCGTTCGGCTCGATCTCGAGGCGTCTGTGTGAAGGAATTTGCATATTTCTAATTCCAAAGTTGTAATTAGTATAATTTTACAGCTCTAATTGGATGATGATTTGCGCAACTTCATTTAGTCTGCGACGCGTCAGATGTGCGCCTTGCACTGGAAGGCCAAGTCGTAACCTTCATTTACAAGGCAGCCAGCCAGCCAGCCAGCCAGCCAGCCAGCAAGTCAGCCACCAGCCACAACGGCCAAAAGTGAAAGTCATTAACATAAGTTTATAATTAAAGGGTCCACACGGCATGGACTCGTATGTGTGAATATGTCTCCAGCCTTATCGTCAAGTCAGACGTCTAGCTTGGCTATGTCATAAAATTCTCAGCTGTCTGACAGACTTGCAAGGCTCAAGCATTGCACATATGGCTGATACCTTGAGAGGCTTAAGCCAAAAGTCATCCAAGCGGATGCTCACGAATAAGAAATGTGCAAATTTCAACTGTAAGCATCATTCAAGATAAACATTCTGCATGAATCCTTCAGTTGGACTCCGAGTCACAAACTTGACCGACATTCAAGGAAAAGCTTTTCAAACTATTTTTTCCTAACAAACTTTGGTTTTTCGTGAATTACTTTGCTTTTCTCGTAGGCATGTTGTGAATTCTAATTTCGAAAATATTTTATGTAAACAGATCTCCTGTTTTAAATTGAAATTCATTTAAAAACTAACAAATATATGAACTTGCAAAGCTTTCGAACTTATGTGCAAGAAATATATTGACTATTAGTACATATTTGACAAAGCCTGATTCTTTATGATTTTAAAACAGAGCCTTCTCATATTTCCAGCATTTTATGAGAAGCCTTTAAAGCGTAAATGCAAATAAAAATGTCCTCAATCTTTTGTAAGCATCGCCCACTCAACCAAACGCAAAGCCTAAAAATAAATACGACAAAAGAGGAATGCATATGCAGACTCACACACACATACACAGGCACACAGACACACTCAATGCACACTGAATCACATACACTACAATGGGTATTCATCTAAGTTTGAAAGTCATTTTGAATGTTTTTGATTCGACTGATTTGTTTATTTATGCATAAAGCTTGCAATTTTTGCATTTTACGCGCGCATCAGCAAAAAAACTTGCAGAGGATTGTTGCAGAGATTGAAAGGGAGTTGGGTTAACATCATCTCTTTTTTTTTTATATATTTTTTATTTTTTTTGTTGTATGTATTGAAAGTTTTGTTGTTGTGTGAGTGTGTGAGTGTGTACTCTGGTGAGAACTTTAGCTGGGCCAGAAACTTAGATATTCCAAGCGAATGCACTTGCACGCAATGTTCAGAGCTCTGTACGAGTGAGTTTCGCCAACAAATCAAAATCAAAAATCGTGTGTGAATGCTACTCCTAGTCGTAAACATGGCTGCCAGTTGCCGTTTGTCGCCGCAGTAACGGAAACGGAAGTTGCACAAAACGATTTCATTTGCGACGAACAACTTTTGATATGCACTTGCCAGAGCTTCTTCTTCTCCGCTCGTCCGTCTGCCCCGCTGTCTGCCATTGTTTGCATTGACACGGATCGGCTATCAGCTGACAACTTGACTGTGCCCCAAAGGCTGCGCTCTGCAACTTGTAGCGCTTTAAGAATCCATAAAGGTAAGGCAGAAAAATAAATATTGCGTATACGCCATGCACGCCAAGGCAGTCAGCAGACAGACAGAGCAGAGCTGTGCAGTGCGTTGACATACACGCAATATACTCGGGATTTTCCAATTTTATTTTGCAATATATTCGCTTTCAAGTGATACGCCAACGGAACCCCAGAGTTGTTGGCAGCATCTCGTAAGAATTGCTAATAACCAATTTCGATTCAATTCAAGTGTCAGCACAAGACGACAAAAAGATGATGGCGACAAGGACGACGACCAACGGACACGGCGACCAACCACAATCCTCGCAGGAAGCACAGCCAATTGAGTATTAATGGTCAGACTGCCGGCTGCTGATGCCAGCAAGTTTCCTGCTTAGAATTATGGCGGCCAGACAGACAGACAGACAGACAGACAGAGAGACAGAGACAGAGACACACACATACACAAACAAACAAGGACGAAGACCCATTTGAAAGTAAAATCATACGTATTAGAAAAAAACGTTCGACTCGCAGGCTTCCCTTCTGTTCGGTTCGGTTTGGTTTGGTTTGGTTCGGTTCGGTTCGCTTCGGTGCCAGATCAAGGATGATATATGAGATTAGCTCAAGTGGTTGGCTCCCTGGATTGGCAGCACGCCAAGCAGCGACACTTTCACATACACAAACTGTCCGATTTTATATTAATGATAAATTAAATTGTTCATTGACTTGAATAATTTTGTGCGTGTTGTCCTTTTGGGGTCGCATAGTTTTCGCTTGTTCTTTCGCATTTTTCTATGAGATATCTTTTTCGCATGATGAATAGATGAATTCCATGGCCGAATGTTAAGTTATGCAACTCTATTATTTTGGCATTAGTAAATAATTGATGGCTAGGTAGTTATCGAGATGAAAGATACTCAAACACCGGGGGATTAGAAAAGTGGAGTCGAAGGTAAAACGACAGATTGCGAGCATTTGAACAGAGGCTCGAAATTGGTAGAAATAAATGTATAAATAATGTACTTGCAGATTAATTATTAATTTGATGGAAATGGCATATCGAACGACTATCTAGTACACCAAAGAAGTTGGTCCTGCAGCCGAACAGCGGATGTCAAGAAATGTGCACATTATTGCAGTTCAATTATTTAACAATTTCATAGTTGGTGGCAATATTTTGTTGTGCCAACTATTTTCGAACGGTCCGAAGAGGGGGAGTTGGAGGGGACAAAAATGTGAGGATGCGACTTAAACTGAGGCCGAAGTCTGAGCCAGCGAACCGAACCGACAAAACAAAACAATTTACAGATTTTAACAAAAATTTTAATTAAACAAATTTTGTGTGCGGAAAGGAAGTTGCTGTAATGTGCCACGCCCACCCACCGATGGCATCGAAAAGAGCCGGACTAAAAGTTTTCGCACGGTCTGCGACTTCCTTCGTAGTAGGAAGTTGGCACGAGCAACTCCGCTCGGAGCCCAATTCACTTTTTGCACCATAAGTTGTGCCCAAAATAGCAGAAAAGTTGCCACCGATAATACAAAAAAAGAAGCAACAAAATAATAAAGCACAACGATATGCACCCCTCTCTCTCTCTCCCACTCTATCCCGTCTGGCTGAAATGCTGTAGGAAATGTGTAAAAGTTTTCGTAGCAAAAACTATGCAGCACACAAATCCGTTCGCCCGCTCGCATTTTGGTACAAAATGTTGACCCTTGTTGGCTTGTAGCCCGATTTAGGAGCATTTCGCATAAATCTCGAGCATTTGAATGTCACCATTGACTGGCCCAACTGGCTGACAGTCGGAACGTCTGTCTAGACTGCAAGCCATGCGCTTTACTTATAAAGTTGTCTTATGCGCCCCTAAAACCAATGTCTGACTATCACTTAAGCGGGCTAAACATATAAATCTTGCCATCCTTGGTATTTCACAGCAACAGCAACAACAACAACAACAACAGCAACAGCAACAACAGCACTCAACGACAACAATGCGCAATTTTATTGCCAAACCTCAGACGTTGCGTATACGTAACGTAAGCCAAGCTGCCGCTACTGCTGCCACTGCCACAAATGTTACAGCTGCCATGCATTGTGGCCGGAGGGCAGTTAAGCCGGGAATGTAACTGTGAAGCTACCAGCACAGTTTGACTCTGGCAGCCCGGCTGAATGGTGAGGCGTTTCGACTTAGACTTTGAGTAACAATTTGGCCAAGCAATTTTGACTTTAAGTTTGTCACATGTTGCAGTCGCCGTTAGCCGGCGACATTTGGCACAAATACTTGCAAAACTTTTCCCAGCTATTCCGCTTATGCAGCACCCCTAAAATGTATGCAGCCAAAAATGATGCGAATTTGTATCGAAACGAAACTTGAGTAGAATTAAAATTTGCGTTGAAAACGGTTTGAAGGAGTTATTTATTGCTTATCAAGTTTCAAATGAATTACTTTGAGTGATTGCATGACTTTTTATATATGTATTGTTATGCAAGCAATGATGTGTGCAATTGTTTCAGGAGCCATTCCTAACTATTTTGTACATCTTTTATTTAAGTATATTACATAAATTATTATCTATGCAAATATTTGCATTATGTAATGCGAAATGTGGACTAACGAATACCACACGTAGTGTCGCACCTTCTTGCTTGCATTCCTTTTGCATTTGTTGTTGGTATTTGGAGCGTGTCCCCAGCGGCATAATTAGAAATGAAAAGTGAAAAATATATTTCCACTTACACCGCAAACAGGGCCGACAGAATGGGCTGAGAATGTCGAGTGAGCGACCACTTGGCCATTATTTATGTAAATTGTTCAAGCCGAAGCTGAGGTGATGTTCATCATGTCTACTGTTTGTCATTCTTGTAGTGGCTCAAAAAAATGAAAAAAACAAAAATGAAACCTCAGGCGGGACGACAATGGAGTCCGACATGTTGTGTGCGTGTGTGTGTGTGCGTGTGTGTGTGTGTGCGTGTGTATGTGTACGTTATTAGGCTAATGGCTGCCCCTTGGGCACTCAATGCTTTTGTCTGGAACAATGCAATGTCTTCTCTTCGCTGCTGGTCTTGTTGCTCCTTCTACTGCAAATATGCGACGGCAGGCTTCCAGGCTAACTGCCAAAGCCACGCACAAAACGCATTGAGACGCCATAATTGCAGCCAGTTGCCAGTTGTCTATGTGTCATCCAGCATTCATGCAAGTCTCTGTGAGAGCGTCTGGGTGTGTATATGTGTGTCTATGTGTGTCTGTGTGTGTGGGTGGGTGCAAGTGCGTTAAGTGCAATAACAGCAGTGACAGCAATTGCGCTGACAGGCAAAGCAAAGGCAAAATGGAACACTCTCAGCGTCAGCAGCAACTGAAGAGCAGTTTATATTTAGACTAGCTCGCACAATAACCAACTAACTGAATGACTGACTGACTGACTGACTGACTGAGTCACTGATTGACTGACTCTCTGACTGACTCTCTGACTGACTGACTCTCTGACCGTGTGGCACTCCACTCCAGTCTGGGGCCCTCGGCTCTGGCTGTAACAAATATATTTTACTCGACATGACTTGACATGCTGGCAATTGAGCGCGCACTTCGGCTCGGACTCGACTCGATTTGCTTACCCTATGTAAACAGGGTCAATTTGAGAGCCTAAACAAAAGTGGGCCTTAAGCAGAAGCAAGAGAAGTTACAGCTGGAAAGCTGATCGTGTCGGTCTACGCGTTGAATTTTACAACTTCTTTACATACATAGTTAAAAAAAGCTGCACAAGCGCTCTTTAAAAATTTTTTTAAGACATGAAATAAAACAAAAATCATAATATTGCGTGAGTGTTGCACACAAATGGATGTATTTCCATTAATGAGTCCAAATGATCGTCGCCTCGTCCATGTCCTGAAAAGGAATAAATATATAATAAACTGTAATAATATTATTTTATATAAATCTAAGTTATGATATAACTTACCGAAAATTGTAACATCGGAAGCGCGTTGCTCATATATATAGTTGTCAAGAAAATATATAGTATATATTGACTCAGTGCCAAGTAAATACAAATGTGATACAAATATATAGGAGAATTTTGCATTTCAGTAGAAACTGCACAAACTATTTCGTTGAGATGGACTAGCTCATTGATATTAGAAAAAAGCATACATAGATTGTCAATCTAATAAAGAACAATTCATTCTTATGCATACTGTAATATCTAATATCTGTGTATCTAGAATACAAACCTCATATTATTCCTGGCATTACGATGACCAAATTGCAATATGTCTGGCACTTAAGAGAGTAGTGATGGTGAACTTTGCAGGCAACGATCAGAGGAACAGGTACATTAAAATATACAGTATTTGACCAATAATACACTGCACAGAGATTATGTAGGTTAAATTTGATATTAAGGTAAGGTTTGGCGTACCTTTTGGCGTACATAATAAGCAAAGCCTATTTTCCAGCTTAAATTAATAATCCGATAGATTATCTGAGAGAATTGTGATCACCAGCAACATAGATCCAGTGCCAAAGGCAAAGAGGCTGTAGATGCGAAAACGCCTTTTTGGTTGTTGTTGTCCGCCAGAGATCAAAAGTTTCATTAGACCCATTTCCAAATCTTTTTCTGCCCGTTAAATCGATCGTATTAAAATAATAGCAACCTGGTATA
Source organism: Drosophila pseudotalamancana (assembly GCA_037075185.1). Taxonomy (NCBI): domain Eukaryota; kingdom Metazoa; phylum Arthropoda; class Insecta; order Diptera; family Drosophilidae; genus Drosophila; species Drosophila pseudotalamancana. The sequence continues at coordinate 974,337 of JBAMCK010000142.1, forward strand.
TCTGCCGTTTTAGCTGAGAAAATGGTGCAGCTCCATATTCAAAGAACTTTTATTGTAAACATTCTTCTTTGGCTTAACAGCAACAGCGAAGTTGAACGATTGAACGTCGATTGTAAAGTACTTCGAATCACATTCTGCATGAAATCTAAGCCGGAGAATGAACAACTGGACTACCGAAGAGTGAATACACTTGCTAATACTAATAAAGTCAATAGCATATTTTTTACAGTTAAATGCGTATTGAGGAAGTCGGTTTTTTTTTGTGGTTTTTCAATAACAAAGTATCTAATTTATATTAATCATATTATGAAGAAATTTATAGATATGTCTTTATATTGTGTGACATTGTTGAGATACCCAATATTTCGAATTTCAATAACATTGAAATTAGTTGATTTGTAGTTCGAACCGTTTTAAAAATTATAAGCAATAGATAAGCTTTGTTACTAGCCAACCAAATCATATGCGGGCTTTTGGTAATTTATCGCACATTCAAACAAAATTTGTTTTGAAATACAATCAAGCCAATTGCTTAAAATTATTGTATGGGGAATACTGTTTAACATCTTTAAAAATACTTTTCCACGGTTCGACTCTCAAGTTCCCTTATCGCTCTCGATTTTTAAAGAGTAAAACAGAGGAAGAGAGTGAAAGAAATTGAAAGGGACAGAAAAATAAAGAGAGAAAAAATATAATAACATTTTTGTTAGCCATATAGTTTTTTTTAAATAATTTGTATTGTTGTAATAGAAACGAATAAATTGAAAATGAAGAATAACACTTGTAAGCTTTTATTGTTTTTGAAATACTATACTTATGTGTACACGATTTTTATTTTATTTTATTGGTAAACTAATAAATCATCAAACAAAAGTTTTAAAATTCATTTAGGAAACGACGGATAGATTTGCTTTGCCGATATGCTGGCCTCTGGAACTTTGTCGTGTATGTTTAACACGTGCTGCAAACTATATTGTACTGCAATATTCAAAATTAAGTAGTTCGAATTGTTGGCATTGAAGAGTACGGACTATGCGATATTTTTTTCAAATTGCACAGAAGAAATCTCACGCATACAATTGTATTTACTTTGGTGGAAAGTATAAAATTGAAATAATGTTTATGTTTTTAGTGTACACAAACAGTTATTCGGTCCACCCCGGTGTCTAATAAATATAAATTTAATTACAACTTATTTTATTTTAAGTAGCTGCAAAACACTTCTTCTAGAAACTGTCAATACAAAAATAACCATACATTGAACAAATGCCAAGTAAGCCGATATATCATATAAATGTGCGGGAGGAGTTGATTTAAGATTGTAAACAGCAATAACTGTGTCGATGACGCAGTCCGTTATCACTAAGAGAAAGCAGCGTACATAGATTGCGCATCTAATATACCATATAATAAGATGCATTAGTAAAAATACTGACGAACAATATTTAGCCGACAAACCTTATATTGTTCCTGACATTGTGATGGCCAAATTTTTGAAGCTGTTCGAGGTTTTTCCGATTTTCTATGAAAATGTGTCTCATACTTGAGAGGACCATTACAACATTGCATGCAACTAACAGCCAAATAGGTGCATAGAAGTACACAATGCCTGACCAATCAGTCACTAAATAAAAGTATTTAAGTTATTAAACAATAGTGGTATTTAACTTAAGCTTTACTTACTTTTCAAATAACATTCATAATAAGCATAGCCTATTTTCCAGTTCACATTAATATCCTGATTGTTCAATAGAGTATCTGCGAGAATTGTGATCAGCAGCAACACAAATCCAGTGCCCCAGGCAAAGAGGCTGTAGATGCGAAAACGCCTTTTGTTGTTGTTGTCAGGTGCCTCAAAGGTGTGATAAACAAGTGTCCGCCACAGATCAAAAGCCGTTACAACCAGCCAAAGGTAAATTGTGATGTAGGAGAAGTATCCAAGGTAAGCTCAGGTAAATTATTATTACTCTCTTTAGATATCCCATATTTATTAATGTACTCACCCATAAGGTAGCAGCTCACGCCAAGGAGAATTGTTTCCGTGTTGATCACGAAAATTACAAGATTTACCGACAGGCAGATCAAATAGCAAAAGTAACACTTATTATGAATATGTTCAAGTTTCAGAACAAAAATATAAATCAAAATTGTATTCAGCAAAATACAAACTGAACAAACATTAACTGAAAAAAGAAAGATGTAATATGGTAATTTTTAAGTATTTTTCTTCTTTCTTTAGAAAACTTCGTTTTTATCAAATCTTTATAAATTTTAAATAGAAGGACAAACTCGTTCTAAATGAACAATTATACTAGTAGAATTTGCAATAGCTTTAGCAAGAAATAAAACTTTACCATAGTTAACTCTCCACTCGGTAATACAATCCATGATATTCAGCTTGAAGTCATGACCACGAGGAGCCAACTCCTCCGGCTGTAGGCAGAAGTCGCGCTTCAAGAGGAGTTCTGCACCATCGGACCGATATAAAGTTCCATTCTGAATCGAATTATGGCTATTATTTTATGATCTATATGAAATTAAAAACCCACCTCATATACTTTCCAGTCATTATCCTTGGAAAAGCGCTCAGTATGGTACTGGTTACATTTTATATGTATTTTTTGCTGCACAACAAATTGGTCCTTAATATTTTGCTCTATCTGAGTTCCATCCGATAGTGTAATGTTGACCTTTCGATTAGCCAGTTCCGAGATACACTTCCGCTCGTCATCGATGAGATAGCGATGACAACAATATCGAATGCAGGCCTTGAACTTACACACACATCCTCTAACGTGTTCCTCCACTTTGGTATGTTTGCCCTCAAAGAGAATTCTATAGTTGTAGACACCAGTTTCTTTGGCTGGTATTATGACTCCTTCGTACACGTAGGACCCATTTTTAAATCTTTTGCTGCCCGTTAAATCGATCGTATCGAAGTAATCGCAACCTGGTATATCTGCTGTTTTAGCTGAGAAAATGGTGCAGCTCCATATTAAAATAACTTTTATTGTGAACATTCTTCCGCTTCATAAAACCAACCGCAGTCTCGAACGATTCAAACTCGAATACAAACTACATTTACAGATAAGATTGCAGATTGTTAAATTTCAAAATTAATGAAATTAATAAATTATCCAAATAGTGGATACCCTTTCTTAACCTTTAAATAAGTTTTTTTTATGTTCTTAATTAAAGTCATTGAATATAGAAGATCACGTATTGAGTAAAGAGAAAGTAATAACTAACTATAAATTCTTGAAATATATTTTTTTAAATACCTAAAAAATGTAAATCTATGTATGAATTATTGACTTAGCGGAAAGACGTAGCAACCATTACAATTTGTTGTTGGTAAAAGATTTATGAAGCGTATATTTCTGCGGCATATAAAAATTCACGAAGTACCGAGACTTATAATTAATTTATGGGTTTGTGACACATATCATTAAAACCGCACGAATAATGTTGTAAGACGAATATTTTTCTATTTAAAATATTGTTTTCTTAGACATAAAGAAAATCAAATCAAAAAGTTTATAAATAATGTTTAATTATTCAACACAAGTTGTTTTTTATTTTAACAATAAGTAATGCAAAATATTTCTATTTTTATTAAATACTGAGGATTGTAAGTATTACAGACATTTCCTGTGTGTAGTGTTAGGTAAAATATGAGTCAACAACTATACATAAGCTTGCGACTGGTTTTGACGATCTCCTCAACATTCAGGGCTTGAGTTGGAATTAACATCCGTTGTATTCACGGCTGTATACCTGCATCCGGCTATCCTACAAAACATATATAAATACGCAGTATTTAGAAATGAATATTTTTATGTACACATACATATATCTATACTTATATCGATATAAATACAACTTACTTCTCTTTAAGGAACTTAAATACGTCCTCTCTCCAAATAGTTACTCCAAAAATGAGTATGCATTGAATAAGTCGCAAATAAATTATAACATAATGTAGAATTTCATAAATTATAGAATATAAATTTAGGAATTCTAGATTATATAGGGAATTGCATATTTCCATGAGCCAGTATGCCATCACAACTATGTAGAATCGAACATAAATTCTATATCTGAGCCAAGAAAAAGTAAAAAACATTATTTGAAGGATAATTAAGAATTACTCGTAATGTAGAGTTATTTAAATATTAGTAATTAATTAAATGATTACGTTTTGAGTTTTTTATAAACATGTCATGTTTCAGTTTGAATTTAAAATTTTTCATTACGTATTCAATCGAGTAAAACAAACCTCAAATTGTGAATACCAGGAAGAGAAAAGCAGTGCCCCAGGCAAAGAGGTTGTAGAAGGAAAAACGCAAATGTTTGATTTTAAGAATGATCTCAGTTTCCGGAATAACCCTATTTCGTCAGATATTATAGCCCGTTACACACAGCCAGAGATAAATGGATGCTTTAAAAAAGTAGCCAAGGTAGGCTAATATATGAGATTATAATCTGCTTAGATCTTTCTCAATTGAGATTGCACTCACCCACGAAGTAACAGCTCCAGCCAAACAGAAAAGTCTCTTGGCTGGTTATTGTATTCAATATAAGACTCACTGTCATGCAGATCAAACAGTACAGGTAACACTTGTCCTGAATGTGATCGAATTTCACAACAAATATGTGCAACCAAATCACGATCAGCAAAAGGAATATAGAAACCAAATCGTCTGAAAATGAAAATAAATAAGTTACAATTTAAATTGAATTAGCATGAGGAACTCTTTAAAATAACTATTAATGAGCTATGTAAAACATACGAAAAACTGAATTATGAAAAGAATGCCACTATCCCTTGTAATCTTCGAGTTATGCGCATCCGTTTATTATAATAATAATTTCAAAGAACTAAAATGTGATTTAAAATTTACCGTAAAAAACATTCTCATCGCTTAAGCAATTAAACTTCATCAGGCCAAAATCATGACCACGAGAAGCCAACTCCTCTGGCTGTAGACAATAGTCGCGCTTCAAGAGGAGTTCTGCATCACCGAAACGATATAAAGTCCCATTCTGAAGCGAATTATTTGATGATCTATATGAAATTAAATGCTCACCTCTTATATTTTCCGATCCTTATTCTTGATTAAGTTCCCAATATGATAGGGATAGTCACATTTTATGCGTATTCCTTGCTGCACAGCAAATTGGTCCTTAATATTTTGCTCTATCTGAGTTCCGTCCGATAGTGTAATGTTGACTTTTCGACTTTCTAGTTCCGAGATACACTTCCGCTCGTCAGACACATCGAATTGATGCCGATGACAACAATATCGAATGCAGGCCTTAAACTTACACACACATCCTCTCACGTGTTTTTTCACTTTCGTAATTTTTCCCTCAAAGAGAATTCTATAGTTGTAGATACCAGTTTCAGTGGCAGGTATTATGACCCCTTCGTACTCGTAGGACCCATTTTCAAATCTTTTGCTGCCCGTTAAGTCGACGGTATCAAAATAATCGCATTCAGGTATGTCCTTTGCTCTAACTGAGAAAAGGATGCAGGCGCATATAAAAAGTAGTTTTAGTGAAAACATTCTACCACCACAGAAAGCCAACCGCTGAGGCCAACGATTGAAACTCGAGTGTTAATAACAAATTCCGATTAGAACCCATATCAGTATATCAGTTGGGTTCATGAAATTAAGTATCGAAGAGAGAACACCCTTCTCTTTCTTTTTTTTATTAAATATAAAATAAGCCAGCTAGCATTTCTTTTTTAATACTCGTTTTGTTGTCAAATTATATTAGAGTAAAATTATTATTATATTTTATCTTACATTCCAGTATAATTAATTTGTTATATTTATATATGTAACACATTTGTTAATAAGGGTCAGGTACCTTATATATGTGTAACACACCCTGTTAAAATATCAAGGACAAGTTAAGAATAAACTTTGATGAATATCCAGAACACTTTTGTTTAAAATATGAATCAAATAACGAAGGTTTTATTACTATATTTAATAAATAAATAATAAATGTACTTTCGAGTCGCATTTATTAAATTTATTTCAACTAACTAAATATAAGCCTTGGCAAATAGAAACAGTATTTATGTATGTCTGTAAGATATTATCAGGTATTGTTCATATATCACAATGTATATTATGATGTATTTGATATTCATGTAACTTAAGCTAAAATATGGTTCTGCAGTTGTGATGGATTTATCTCGAAGGTGAGAAAGTTCTTGGGTGTGATTTATGAGGCCACAGACTAAGACCGCAGAAATCTGTGCGGCTGTGTCAATTTGTTTTGCGTGCTAAGGTCTTGAGCCACGTATCTGGCTTAAAAGTGGGCCAAGTGAATAATTAAGCGGTTTATAAGCATTTGTCTCAGCCAGCAGGAAACACGAGCAGGAGAAGAAGACGACGGCTGGGCAAACAAAGTTCTTAGCCATCTTATCAGCCAGGGGCTGAGTAGGCCAACCCGGTTACGCATTATTTATGCCAGCTGCTGCTCCTTCTGTTGGCCACAAATGCCGGTGCCCAGTTAGTGGCTGTGTTTGAAGAGGCAAATGTAAACAGCAGGCAAAGCATTTGGCCAAGTTTAAGTTAACGCTAATTTGCGTGGCCCTTTCGAGTTGGTTCAGAAACTGCAACTATTTATTTTTAATCGCATGCTCCAATTGCAAAAACAATTTAAAATCAACTCGCTCGTTAAGTGAAGCGGCAGAGCCAAAGCCATTGGCTGCAGTTACCTCTTTTCCCCTCTTTCCGACACAGTGCCAAACAACCAACCCTCCACGCCGCCCTCCCTGCTCGACTGCTGCTGCTGCATTTTCGACAAGTGCTTTTAACATTAAATATTCATTTACAGCATTAAGGGCACTCGAAGTCACGCGTTAACGGGCCAAAAAACGCTAGGCAGGGTAGGTGGGTGGGACAGGTGGTTGATGATGGCGGCCGAATGCCGACCGGGAGGGGGTTGAGGGGTTGAAGGTGGGCAGCAGCCAACTGAGAACGTGGTGCATCAAGCAAAACGGACACGGGCGCGCATTAAGTGAATATATATTCCTGGCCCAAAAACCAAAACGGGTAAAATGAAAAAGAAGAAAACTTGGCCACCTGCAGCGGCCAGCAGGTGTTGGCCAACAAAAGTGGTTGTTGTTCTTGGCCGCTTTCGTGGCTCTGTGTGCGGAATGCTTTGGTTTTGTTTCATTGCCGCTGTTTCATGGCCAAAAGCTTTTCAAGAAAGCACAATAAGCTGGAGCGAGAGAGCGCGAAAGAGAGAATGAGAGTGAGAGAGAGAGAGAGAGAGAACGAAGGTAAGAGAGAAATTGCATTCAATGTAAATGTTCTCTCTGATGAGAGGATTTGTTAGTGCTTCGGAATTTTTGAAACTAGGCCTTCGTTTGCATCGGATTGACAACAGTTGAATCGACTTCAATTTTAGTATCAAATTTTCCCTGTTGTCATTCGCAACGTGGTCAAGACCGAAAATTATGGTCAACTGCTGCTGACCAATTTATGCAGTGGTTTTATTACCATTGGGCTTTCAATAACCTTAACATTTTCTTCTTTGCTTAAGTACACTTATATAAATTTTGCAAGATCCGTTTTCTTCACTGAAAAAGAAAGTCTAACAATTACGTCTAGTCTAAAGTTGTTAAATGACTTTCTTTACAAAGCGTTTTTAAAAAATGATTCTATTTCGAATAACTGAATCACTGAATAGAAGCCTTGAACACACGTTTAAATAATAAGTGTGCAGTATTCATATAACTAAATAATATTTTAGCCTCTATTTTCTTTATATTAATTTATTTCTGTGGTTAAGTCATAATATAAATAATCCATATTTCAATGTATTTCTTTTTGTTATCGACTTAAGTTTACTAGTAGTCAGCCTTTTGAGTTCGTATTTATAGGTACTATTTAGTCAACACAAAGTTTTCAACTTTAATTTTTTGTTTCTAATGGGAGTTCGGACTTAGTTTAATTTCACACCCCGAAACGCATTTATGCGCAATTAGGCAGCAAATGAATTATTTTGATGTGCTCAGAAGTTAGTAATTGAGACTAGGACTGCCCTACGTATGACAATTATGCTCTCCAAATTTGTAAGCGAGGGAACCCAAAACATTGTAGCTTTGTCTAATGATTAATGAATGTATGCTAGAACGCATTTCTGTGTATATGTGTGTGTGTGTGTGTGTGTGTGTGTGTGAGTGAGTAGGTGATTGTGTGTCTGTCTATTTGTAGGCATTCGGTTACAGTTGACTTCACAGTTGACATCATAATGTGGCTATTGCTGTCAGGACGCGTTGACAGCTGGCGGCAATGTGACCACCGGAGCAGGAGAAGGTCAAAGGCTTAAGGTCGATATCGAAGCCGTCGCAGATTAATTAAGGAAATTTAATTAAGACACATGTTCGCAGTTCCAATTTAAGCCAAAATCAATGTTCGCTTTGCTGAGTGTTAAGAAACGCCGAACGCAAATCTTACCGAAACTGCGAGGCACTTCAAAATTTATATGCAACCCGCATGTTGCCGCCGCATGGCACATGTTGCCAAACATTTGCCTCGACAAGTTCCAACACACACCAACACACATGTATATGCACACATTTATGGCGAGAACCCAACACATTGGCAAACATAAAATTTAAACATGCATAGGCCAAAAATACAACAGAGAAAACAATACAAACACATAAACAAGCGCAAAGAAAAGAACAAGCAAGTAGATGTTTACAAAATATACAAATCTAACCGAATTTGAAATACACTTAAGACGAGTAAGAGCTATGCTTATAATTAGTTTATAAAGTGTAAAGTAATGATAATGATAATGATAATGATAATGATAATGATAATGATAATGATAATGATAATGATAATGATAATGATAATGATAATGATAATGATAATGATAATGATAATGATAATGATAATGATAATGATAATGATAATGATAATGATAATGATAATGATAATGATAATGATAATGATAATGATAATGATAATGATAATGATAATGATAATGATAATGATAATGATAATGATAATGATAATGATAATGGCAATGATAATGATAATGATAATGATAATAATAATGGCAATATAATAATAATGATAATGACAACGATGATGCTAATAAATATAGGTGTTTTGGTTGTTATTAATAGGTTAAATTAAAAATTGATTGCTCGAAAGTAGATCGAAAAAAGAAAGAAAATTTATAGAGTGCGGATTCTATATTTAGAAACTTAGCTGTGTGCGCAGAACTACATTTATGATTTCATCGATTGGAATTTGTGACCTTAGGGTATAACAGCTGGTTGTTTGCTTAGCTGCCGATTTCAGGGGCTGCTAAGCAGCTTAAGAAGCAGCACATACTCGCATATACGTTGTCTGTACGTGAATAATATACGTATGTCTTCATGCATGTATGCATGCGCCACATATTTGCATATTTGCGTGTCGCTTAAAATATTTGCGCTCTTGGTGCGCCTGATTATGGCGCTTAAAGAAACACTTAAAAGGCAAACCAAATACAATAACAACAACAACAACTGCAAAGCAGAAGTCGAACTGCCAGGCAAGTGCCAAGCGCAATTGGGGTTAATATCCTAGCTGCGAAATATCCTCAGAAACAGCCAGACACAGCTAAAGTGAGAGCGTGAGCGAGAAAGACAGAAACATAGAAAGGGACGCGTATACGACGAGGCTGAGGCGCACATTATTTGAATTATTTATGGTTAAGTTTATGGCAAAATTTTTGACTTGAATTTATTTTTTTGGCGCGCGCTGCTTAGAAAATTTCCACTTCCTTTGTTTTTTCTCGCTTTTCGAGTGTCATGAAAAATACGCAAAAATTAATAAAAAGTTGTTGCATAATAAGCAGTTACTAGGCTCGTGTTGTTATTGTTGCTGTTGTTGCTTTGAGCATCGCGTGCGGGCCAAATTAAAAGCCAACAATGTCTGCAAACAGGCAGCAAATGAAGCAAAACTACGACGTGCTGTTATTTGTACGCTTGGAGCCCAGAGATTTTTGTCGCCTTGCGCCAAGGGCCATAAATTCGCTCAGGTTGGCGCATTTTTTCGCCCCAGCAGAGCATAGATAGCCACCCTTTGTGTATCTGTGTGTGTGTGTGTGTGTGTGTGTGTATGTGCACATTGACATTTACAAAGTGAGAATTTAATTAAACTTAATGAAAGTGCATGATGGTCGTTGCTCGTACACGGCCTGGCATCGGGCCAGCAATGGCTGAAACATTACGGCCAACACTTTTTCGGCCATTTCTGTTGCTGTCGCTGTTTACGGCTGGCACTGAGTTGCCCATCAAAGCCGTTTGATAAGCAAACTCTGGGCTGCCCGAACGAAGAACAAGTACACAAGAGCAAACGCAACGTAACACGCTGCGTATGCTTAACAAACAATTCGAAATGGAAAATCGGCCACGAAACTGGAAATCGAAGCGCACGCCTGACCCAAATTCGCATACTCAGCTGCATTGTGCTGAGCACTGACTACCCTTTGGTACAGGTTACCTCCGATTCCTTTGCTACCTCATTTAGTTGGCCCAGTCAGTAGGCCATTGTACACAATGTTGGAGCACGCTGCGTATGATTAATTTAAGCGGAAGCATTGCAAGGCGAGGATGGGGTTGGGAATGGAATGGACTCGATTCGCTTTGGCTGCTGTGCCATTTTCTGGTCGATAAATTTAATTTACACAAATTAGTCGCGCGTAGTCGTAAAAACGCAATCGAAACGCCGGACACAAAGCACAGGACAAAAGTTCAGCATTAAAACAAAAAGCTAATTAATTAAAACACCTCGCCGGCAGCGCTGCCTCTTGGTCAGCCGTGTGTCCCTCTGCTGGTGTGAGTGTGTGTGTGTTGGTGTAGGTGAAGGTGAGTGTGTGTTGGTGTATGCTAGACTCTGTTCGCAAAAAGTGAAAGCAAATGTTAAGCGAACAACAAATACGCTATATTCGCTAGCCCCAGGCAATTTAAATAAATATGTATAAAATATACATCAGTTAATTGTGTTCTATATTATATTTTATACATATACATACTTATATTCAATTCAATGAAATATGTATTATTTTTAATTACTGAGTAAAAAGAAATGCAGCTATACCAAAAATTAAATATTTAAAGTCAGCTAAAAGGTTTGTAAATACATAAAAGAGTTCACTTTGCAAAGTCACATGAATATTTAATTATAATATATATTTTTGAAATTAAATATATATTATTTGCAATTCCCTTTACGTCGATTAAATCAAGTCTCTCTGTTTTTGACAGTGTATTCACCTAAGGCGTGGCAGCCGTCGACGTTGCTAATTGTTTGACCATAAATCTTTGCGCTGGCCATAGATTTTTTTCATTTATTTATTTATTTTTGTTTTTGTTTTTGTTGTATTTGTATTTGTGGTCCCATGTCAATGTCAACGACTGCACGTCCTTTGGCTGTCTCTTACATTCTTTTTTTTCGATTTTTTTTTGTTTTTTTACTTTAAGCAACATCTAAACTTACTTTGCAAGGGCAATTTGTTGGTCTCGCTTTGGGGCGGCGGCTTTCATCAATCTTTCAATAATTTTATTGCTGGCAAAAGGCTTTCCGCTTTTTGCTGATTGAAAGAGCAAATAAAATATGCAAGTCCACGATCGCCTTCGAAATTCAAAGCGCAAATTTGCGAGCATTTCCGCAGCACGCACAGCCACAGCCACAGCCACAACCCACAACTAGGACCGACAGCCATCCTTTTATCCCACTTGCTGTCCGCTAGCGACGACTCCGACTTGGATTTGAGATGCGCTCGAGCATTGGACATTGGGTGCTGAGTGGTTATTTATGGCTACGCATTTGGTTTACTAATAATATTCGAAGCGGCCTAATCACGTGGCCAGGACTTCTCTTTGGCTTGTTCACAGTTTCGATTTTGCGCCTTTGTTTACCTAAGCAATAACAATAAATTAATTGTGGGCGGGGCAGGGGACGAGACGGCGCAGACAGCCATTAGTCTTTGTGTATGCTTTTGTATTTTTAATTATGTGTCTAATTTTTTGCCCACACCTTCTGCGATTCGCACACACACACACACACACACACAAAATCGCACGCAGTTTTTGCTTTGGATATTGCGTATACGTATAGGAAATATGGCGTGTCGAGCTGTTAATTGCCTCTATCAATGCGGCTTCCTGTACGCTTTACATGTGTTTATAGATATCTCGATTGTTGGCGCTGCTTTGGCCAGTGCCTAATTGTGTGTAATAGACCAAAAATACATACACATATAAATATATTTATACCCAGCTTTTGTTTATATTCTATGCCGGCGCATTGTTGAAGGGTAGAAGGGGTATAATTGGTTATATTGGTTAGATTTACAATCAGCGGAAACTTACATTTTGTATGCTCGGCTGCTCCGGTTGAAATAATTAATATGCCACGCAATTATTCAAGGATAACAACCGCCAGATCTACATGTTAGGTTAAAGGTCAAAGTGTGAGCGACATCTGAAGCCTGTAACTGACATTTACAACAGTGCGCGTGGCTTCATTTTTTATTCACGGATAACAAAGTGGAAGATCGCAATAAGAAAGGTTAAAGGTCAAATACTTGACTTCATTCCTTCAAGGCTGTTTAATGTGGCAACTCTCTCGCTTGGTAGATCATATAAATAAAATAGTTTGAAGGTCAAAGTTAAGCAACTGCTCCCTAACATATTTAATTTTTTTGTAGCTAAGCTTAGTTCATAACCCAATGTCGAGCGAGTGCTGACCCGAAATTAGCTTACACTTGCACCAACCTTTAATGGCCACATGGAAAAAGGGGCGTGGCACACATTTGGCGGTGATGGTGGCGGTGACGCTGGCGTTCGAGCGGTTTGAAACAAACACTCAACGAGAGGCGACATTGCGCTTGGCTGCCGTTGCAGTTGCATTCGTGTTCATGCATTAACAAAATGGCTGCTGCAACAACCGGAAACTGACGGCAAACGACATTTGCGATATGCATCATATGCCACCACGCCCCCCTCTTTCATCGCTCCTTCACCACCAACGCCCACGCTGGATGTCACAGTGCAATGTGGATTCAGCTACTTGGCATATTTCTGTCGTGTCATTGTTGCTTGTGCGTCTTTTTTGCTGCCGTTGTCTGCATCTGTTAGCCTTGCAGGTGCAATTATGACGCTGCCGTCGAGGGGTCTGACAGGGCAAGGGGAAGGGGAAAGTAGAAAGTAGAAAGGGGGAGGGGGACGTGCCAGTGTCAGCGACACATAAACATTACATCATCAGCAACTTTTTGTAGCTGTCATAAAATGCAACAAAAGCAACAACAACAGCGGCAGCAGCAGCAACAGCAGCAGCAGAAGCGACAACGACAACGAAAATGGGCACAAGATGCACGCGAAAAGGACAACAAAACCTGCAAGCAACAAGGACAACAAATGAATGCTATCCTGCTAGAGTTCCGTCTGCCGCTAAGCCAGCATGCTAAATCCCTTTACCCATCTCCCACTTCTTGTCACGGCTCTAATGAGCTGTGTGTGTAATTGTATGTGTGTGTGTGTGTCTGAGTGTGTGTGTGTGAGTCTCGCTGCATTGTTGTTGACATTTTTGCTGGCATATGATGCTTGTTAGTGACTTTTTGTTTCTTACTGCTGCTGTATGTTTTATGCGATCCACTGTTCTCTCTTTCCCACTTTCTCTCGCTCTCACTCTCGCTCTCGCTCTAGCGCTTGCTCTTTTTCTCTCTTCTGCACGTCGAGCGCCCTGCAGCGGCTGCTCGCTTGTCGCTGTTGTGAAATATTTTCATGAGTTTTGACAGTAATGTGTCGCAATGTTTGTCCATGCTTTTTTGCTAGCCGGAGAGCCTGCCGGAGAGACAGCCGGAGAGACAGCCAGCCATCCAGTCAGCCATTGTCTGCGGCTGAGCTGCAAGAGCGACATGTTTGTCTCGTTGTTGCGAGTGTTTAAGCGTTGATTACACTTTCGTGTTTGCCGCTGGTTGTCACTATCCGTTATAGTAGTTCCCCTATTGTTGTTGTTATTGTTGCTGCTGTTGCTCTTGCTGTTTTTTAACTTCCCGTTGCCAGTTGTCAGCTGCTGCACTTGTTTATTTATGGCAGCTGCCTGTTAGTCAGACTTCCTCCTAAAAGTATTTCATTCAAATTTCAGCTCGTTACGTTTTTTAATTAGTTTATTGCTTGCCTTAATTACAAACATTTAATAAAGTAAAGCACAAATTTGTACTGATATTTTTTTTAAATGTCAAAAATGCGATCTCTTTGATGCCGTTAATTAGTTAAATTAATTGCAATTTTTGTTAATTGATGGGCTCATTTGTGGCTGATCCAAAGTATTCAATTCGAATGCTATCATTAATTGTTGCCTGCAATTTGTTTGTATTTTATTACCTCTCTCAGCTTCACTTCGCTTTTGACATAACTGTTTGCATTCATAAAAATATATTTATTTGAAATATAAAAATACAAAATGTCAAATGACAATAAAAAGCTGTCATATTTTTTAAAAGGCAATGTCAAATGTTAAGGCCTTAAGTTTTTAACAGGCGTATAAACTGAATGACTGACTGACCGACTGACTGACTGACTGACTGTTGGCCACAAATCTTGCGTCAACTTCTGGTGTTGATTGCCGCAATGGGTATACAGCAAACGCTTACCACACACACAGACAGAGAGGGAAAGAGAGAGAGAGAGAGAGAGGGAACGAGAGAGATTGAGGGGAAATACAGTTGCTGTGTGTAGTATTCGTAACAAGCGATATTTCATGTACTTGCCATATATCAATGTCACTTTACTTTGGCAAACAGTTTCAGTTAATACACAATCAATGTACCAATGTGTTATCAATAATAAATTGCTGGCGATTTATCAGGCAATGCAGGCAACAACAAATACAAATACCGACCCAACTGTCTCACACTGCCAGCTACAGTCTTAACTTACTTTACAACAACCAAAACAACAACTACAACAACAGCAGTAACAATTGCCATGGCAAGCAGCAGGCGACAGCATCAACCAACAATCCAGTTGAGAGTCTTTCCCGCCCACGCGTTGGGGGACTTTTAAATCTACCCAAACCGCCAGCCACATGCGAAAGTCAAACATAAATCGCTCTCACTCCATGTGTGTGTGTAAAAATTACGACCAAGTGTGTGTGTGTGTGTGCGTGTGCGTGCAAGTTATGCGCAGCATGCAAAACTATGCACGTGCCGGTTGAAGTGTATAAATGTGCTGGTGGCGGCCCCTGGCGAGAGGTAGCGGCTCTCTAGCTGCAGCTAACACCGTAGCCATAGCTTCTGGCTGGCTACTTCTTCTCCATCTCCTGCTCCTTCTCCTTCTCCTGCTCCTGCTCCTGCTGCTTCCCCTGGGAGGACAACGTCGCTCGACCGACAATGCGAGTCATGCGGTGGACTCATATCGGATGACAATTAGGCCCTGGTCATCAATTCCAAGTGCACAGGCGATAAATCTTTGGTAATTGTATAAGTGTGTGTGTGTGTATGTGTGTGAGCCCTGACTGCATATGTGTGTGTGCGCTGCATGGTACGGTGTGGCAGGTTAAGTGCTTCTAGCAACTGCAAATTGTGGCTTCGCTTTTTGGCTAACCCAAAACGAAATATTCGCTCGTTGGCGGTCAAATTGAAAACTTTCATTTATGGTTTTTGATGTTTTGGGCACATTTCGAGCAGGTTGCATGCCGCGGAAGATGGTTTCAATTAAATGCGACTGCATTCCAAACTGTTTTAACACCACATTCCGGACAAACTCTCGAAGTGCTTTTCAATATTGGATGTCATTTTAGTTACGTATTCCATTATTGGTTTAATCGCTTGACATTAAGAGAGACTGACAATTTTAAATTGATTATTTGGGATTATGTCAATTCATTATAAGATTGATTTTAAAATGTAAGCAGCTTTTCAAGTACTTAAATCCGAATGGTCAAGCAATGTTACAGCAGCAAATTTTGGAGGAGGTTTTTTAATTGATGTGGATCATATTAATTACTAATCTATTTATAATAATAGTCAATTGAATTGCAGAATGAAATTTAAAATGTAAGCAGCTTTTAAATACTTAATTTAAATGCCATTTAATCGCATATCATGCGAAATGCCTGTGACAAGGGTCACTCCAATTACATGGACACATTCGAAACATGCAGCAGGTGGACTTCACTGTATATGTATGCATGTGAAAAGTGACCTTTGTTGCGGCTGTTGGAATACTGAAGTCCGCAAAGTGTCAAATGATTAAAATAAACACTGAGTTCAGAGCTGCTAATTAGTTTTTGGATATGCCGCAGGATATTTGAACATGGAGAGGCAAAACATGTGTTAAATTACATGCACATAGCCCTCTCGCCCTCTCGCTCTTTCGCTCTCGCTGTCCCTCTCGTTCTGACTCTTTGTCTGTGTACATATTATTTATGCTAAATAATTGAAAATATTATTTACCATGTTAAATGTGTCACATTTCCTGTTGACTTTAATTGTTGTCAAGCCTGCCAGGCAGACAGACGAGGAAGGGTGAAGCGTATGCAGCGCGTGGTGCACGGTGCGTATGCGTAACTTATCTTACCGTTGACATAAATGACATTTTAAGGGCAATAAGTTATTTCACATTATGTCTTTGTGGCCCTCCGATCTGTGCCTTAGTATGTGTATGAGTGTGTGTGTGTGTGTGTGTGTGTGAGTTAAGCTTGAAACAGTGGGGTGTGCGTACAAGCCAAACTACAAGCGGTCGGAAGGACAACAGGACCTGCCACACAGACAGACAGGACGAGCTGCCTGCCGCTCGAGTTGTTAACAACTATGAGACTATGGGACAAACTTTATGAACGCTGTGTGCGTGCGCACGTGTGTGTGTGAGTGCACTGCAAGTGTTTGCACCGCATGCGGAAGTCACATGTTTGCATTATGTGTCCTTTGGCATGTCCTTGCTGAGCTGCTTGCTGCCTGGCTGACTGGCTGGCTGGCTCCTGCCTGCCGCCTGTTTACACTGCACTACTTGCTGCATTCTCCAAACCACGCCTACCCCGGCCCCGGCCCCTGCCCAGCGACCTGTCGAGACCCCAAGCAGTTTTCATGCATAAATTTTATATTTTTGTATGAGTGCAAGTGTATGTATGTTTGTATGTGTGTGTGTGCGTGTGTGTGTGGCTGTGTGTGCGGGTGTGGCTGTGTGAGTGCCAGCAACATAAATTTTAACTGCTGTGAAAATATTTGTTTAATGAGAAACTTTTAGCTGCTGTTGCCAGCATCCGTCTTGGTCTTTGTCTCCGCCAGCAGCTTGCATTATAATTTATTAATTATTTATATTAAGCATTGCACAATAATTATTGCGCCAGCCACAATGCGTAAACAGATACGAAGCACAATGCATAACGATTTGTCACAATTTAGAGCTCACACAGATCTCTCACCATGACAAGTCGAAAGCTCTTTAAGCAGAAAATGTCATCAATTATTTATTTTGGACACATTTAAAGTGAAATCAATCACTGGATGACTATTTCCTATTGTGGGAGAGTGTAAAAAGATAAACTAAAAAACGACTTATTATTAAAGAAGAGAGCTTCGATTTCTTTGACTAAAATTTCAGCTAATAAATCTATAAACCCTTTTATAACTGCAAAAGCACAAATTTATAAAATAAATACATTGTTATTAAATGATAATATTAAATTATGACTTTTAATTATTATATTATTACTTCCTTCAATAAAACTTAAATTATTATATACTTACTTCGAACACTCCAAAAAAAGCAACCAATATCGTATCATCGAGTGGGATTGTTGATAAATACTTCTAAGTTTTATTTTTTATTTTTGCGAAAGCAAGTAAAAGCGTTCAATAAAAAATGTGCGAAATGTTAAACGGCTTATCATTTGGCAAACAATTTTGTTATTGTGGATGTTATAAATGTGATATTTCATATAGTTTTTCAATGGTTTCTGCTTTTATTTGCCCTTTTATGTTTTCCATTGATTTTATTGCGTGCGAATAAAAAGCAGTTGCTGTATAATTTCAAATGAGTGCCTGGTCGGCTGCTGTTGACCAGTTACATGGGCACAAAAAATTAATTGGGTCGACTCTACGCTCTCCCAACACTCTCCCATTCTCGCTCTCTCTTTTGCCTCTTCACTCCACTCAGTACTCAACCAGGTTCTGAGGTAACATTGATTGCAATTGCAATTAAATTGCAAGCATGAAAGGAGCTTAAAAGAGTCTGGGGTTGGAGAAATCGCGGGCCAGGGAATGTAGAGCAGCGCTTCAGGTGTATTTTTCGTGTGAGAACGCACACACCTGCCGGCAAACGGTGAAGGTCGAGGCACGGGCGTCATTCCCAAGCGCATCGTCAAGTTCGATGCTGCTGAATATGAACTCCCAATGAAGCAGCTAATTGTGTCGCTGGATCGAATCAATGAAAATCCGACATAGGATCTTCACTAGACGACAGCTAAAGCCATCTTCGATGTCAGCGTCATTGTCTAGACTTTTTGGGTTGTTTGAACTCATTTGGTCGGTAAAGCAAAATGCAATAGCTGCGGCTCTAAAAGCAGAAACCCGAAGCCGAAAAGTCAACCACACAAAAACTGAAAGCAATACTTGAATGTGTTAAGTGTGTGCGTGTGTTTGCTTTTCATGGCATGTAATTAATGTTTACTCCCCTTATACAATCCAAATCCTTTGTGCTGGTTACCCAAAAATGCAAGTCATTCCGCCTAATCGCCGAGTGGCTCCTGAGAGCGGCGCAAGTCACGCTGATAATGTCGAACTGATTAAGTGTGTCCTTGTTTGGCCGCAGAATGCAACGTAGCAAGGACACACATGTGGTCCTGCACTAGACAAACTTGACAAAGGGGAAACAGCAAGGCAATTCATTAATCATCCGTATTATCCACTGCTGGCGCACTGAATACATAAAGCCTCTCATTTACCTATGAGATCTGTTCTTGAGTTTGCTTCGCAAATTCCATATTGCTGATTAATAGAGAGTATTAGCAAACAGAACGTTAAATGATTCTGGAGTACCAGAATAATGCAATATAATTGTTTCATGTGTTTCATGTGCATATATGAATTTCATTCCTTTCAATTTATAACAATCGTGCACGAAAGTATGCTACGATTCACTGTATTCACACCTAAGGTGAATTAAGAGAAGAATTGTAAGTCTAAAGACTGATAATAAAAAAATAATAATAGTAAATTAAGATGAATAAAGAAAATAAGAAACACAATCGTAACATGTATAAGTTTTTGAGTAATTTCTTCACAAATATTTAATGAACATATACTTTGCATGAATTACTGTCCTTTAAAAATATTTCCTTCATTAAATTTCATAAACTGATTTCTGAATTCTATACATTAAAAGCCAATTGTTATTCTTTAATGCTTGTTCTTTTAATATTTATGCCCATTAAACAGGCAGTTGAAAATCCCTCAATAAAGCGAAAACGAAATTTAAATAGAAATCTGTGGGACTTGGAATATGAAATTCAACAGCTGCAAATGGGTACCGAAAACTCGGCTCTTAACAGACAAAGGCATAAATATACAATTGTTGTCTGTGTCTGTCTGTGTGTCTAGATGAATAGAGTGTTGTATTTATGTGTGTGCTAATGCGTGTTTTACTACAACAACTTGCTAGTTGTTTTCGCTTGAATGGGCTTTTGGTATTGTTGTTATTGCTCTTCCTGTTGCTGTTGGCCAAAATCCACATCTGCATGGCCTACAAGTTGATTGTTATTAATATAGTTGCTTGTGGCTAGTCCAAGACACAATTGCTGTAGTTGTTATTGTTGTTGTATTCGTGTTGTCATTTCAACTGTTTGCTTAGTGCGAGAAAAACACGGCCAAATTGCTGCAATGACCAAAATACACACTCGCTGTTGAAATACAAGCAATACATTTGATTAAGACGCAGCAGGCCTTGAGCAAAAGGACACACACTCATTTAGACACTAACACCAATACGGATGAACAGACATAGACAACGTGTGTGATTGTGATCAAGATTAAGTTCCGAGTCAAGAAGCACATCGTACAACTACGCAAAACAACTTATTCATCAATTTGTGCGCAATTCTGAAAAAAAGTCAACAGAAATAATAGCAAAGTGTTTGCGCAGAGGGCGTCTATCTACGACTTACTATCTGCGTGTGTGTGTGTGTTGGTAAAGTTGAAGGTCAGCTGCTGAGCAAGCACAAAAACAACATCTTGCAACGCAATAAAATAAGCAACGCAAAGAAGCACTCAACTAGTTCGCCTTTCGTTTCTTATCAGATCAAATCTGGATGTATTTCAATTGCGCAGAAATGTATGCTATAGTTTTTTCAGATGTGTCGGTTGTATAGATAATGAAGGATTTACTCTGGTTTAAAGGCTGGTTTTGCCTTCTTTTTACATTCAAATGCTCCTCAATCTTTCTGAAGCTTAATTATTTCAATTAAAAACGTAATTTTATGCAAATATTTGAGTACAACTTAACCGAAAGCCATAATTAAAGCATTATTCAAATAAAATACTTATTTAACAAAATTAGTTTCAATACCACAAATTTTCTAAGATTTCAATGTTCCACAAATGTGTCTGTATATATTTTAACTGATTAAGTACGATCCTTGAGTCTAACATCATTTATTTTCATCTACATAAATATAAATTAGCTGATTAATGTCCAGTTGACAAACCTGAAAATCAACAATCAAAGCAACTGGCACAGTCATCGGGCAACAATTGCTGCCGCCACATGCACACAACAAACACGTACACTTCAAATGGCACATACATACAAATGTGTGTGGGCTTTGGGCGTTGGGCTTGTGTGCGTGTGACATTCAAAAGGATAACTAACTGTAGTACAACGATAATGGTTACGTCTACACACATAACGGGTTGGTTATTATTGCTTTGCCACTCGACCTGTTTGTGTTTGCGTTGCCTCGAGTGTGTGTTCATTTGTGTCTGTGAGTATGGATGTGTGTATGTGTGTATGCGTGCGTCTTTGGCAATGTCTTGAAATTGTTTCAAAAAGCTGACGCTTAACATTATCGCCTTCTGCCTCATCTTCAACAAGAAGTAGAATGTGTGTGTGTGTGTGTGCGTGTGTGAGGCAACTCATGTGTGCGTTGACCTGCTCGTGGGTGTATGTGTCCATCACCATGATATGCATTTGTATGTTGTAAGCATGACACAACGACTCTCTTCCGTCTCCTTTCATTAGCGCTTCTTTCGAGCTGCGGAAATGTCAACAGTTTCAACTCTCTGGAAAATCTGGTAATAAAAGCACGATAAGTCAGCTCTTTACTGCAGACAATAATTGTTTATATGGATTGATGGTGGTTCACAGACAGCCCAACTATGAAAATAATGAGGCCAGAAGATGGTTAAAAATAATTAAAAATCCTAACAAACACGTAGAAAGGAGGAAAACGTAATCAAGTCAATTATTTACAATGCTATAATTTATGCTATCAAAGAATGGATAAAATTATAAGTTTAATATCCGGCGGACAGCTTTAAAAAATTAATTATAAACGGAACTAAGGTCCACTTTATTAAATGTGTATTCAAATTTAAAGCAAAACAAATACAATTATGCGGCAGCAAAACTAAAAATACTCTATAAGTACAAACAATTCATAACAAATCGTACATTGTTTTGACAGGTGGCAACGCTCTGGCTGTAAAATTTAGACAAGCGCATGTAATCAAGCTTGTCATCATGTTAACGTCATTGTAAGTCTTGAAAGCATGCTAAGCAAACCGTCGAATGTTCACCCTACAGCCGCCAGCTTAGCTTTAAAGCAAACATAAGAATTATTTCATTCATAAAATATTTAGCTACAAGGCAGGAGAACCTTTATCAGGTCTGGACACATCGTATACATATTTTATCATGCTCCACCATCATGCAATTTCATAATTTGATGCTCAATTTCGTTTTGGCCCGAAACCCTTGCGATGGCCAATGTTGAACTCTTGACCTTGCGCCGCTTGTCAACAAAGACCCGTTTATATATTTCTTTTGACCAAAATTTGTTTGCCAAGTTGTCAGCAAAATGTTTTCGATTTCTGCTCAGATTTCAGATTTCAACAAAAGTAAGAGAAAAAATGTGGCCTGCTGCATATTTATGTAGGGGCAGGACGACCCTCATTTAATTTCTGTCACACGGCGTTATTTATGTGCCGCTGCTCACATTTTCCATCGATAGTCGAAAGCGTCTGAGTCGCAATGCAAATAAATATGCGAATCGCGTTTAGACCCGAATTTAGAATCTCAACGCAGACGCATAAATTGTCAGGTTTGGGCCCCGTTTTATTTCTGGCTTTAATTGGATTGCAGCTGCAAGTTTTTGGCATGGCAGCCACTCTAAGCCAAATTGAGCCGCCGAAACGTGACGTTTGCCGACCACATAAACATACACACACACACACACACATATATACACTCCTTCACTTCTTCTCTCCCTCTCTCTCTCCCCCTTGTGGAGTTGTGAAAAAGCGCATCTGGTTGCGGCTGCATTTTGATGTTTTGTGGCTAAAACGCCCCGCGACTTGTCTTATGTATAATTAAATTCAGGGTTTGCCGCTTGCCTTCGCTTGTGGATTTACCATGAGTTACCATAAGAAGCGGCAGCCAGCATTACCAGCGCCTGCACCAGCACCAGCAACAGCAATAGCAACATAGCCAAGAACCCAACACTTGACCCACATTCTTACGTCTCCATTTTGTGGCGGCAGTCGACATCGAAATAAAATGTTTATTTTGCATTTTATTTTGGCGCATGGCAAGCGCTAAAATTATTTACGCAGCATCAGGCGTGTCATTTGCATGCGCCACGCCCCTGTTGCCCCAAATGCCGCCCACCGCCCAACCCCCTGCCGCAAGCCAAATGACAGCAATGGGAACAACAACCAATGAAACCCACAAAAATACGCTAAAAGTATTTACATTTGACTTGGAAAAAATTGTACATTTCCGTGCAAATAAAAAAAACCAAAGCAGCACCAACAAAAGCAACAATAACAACAACAGCAACAACAACAACCAAAACTTACGATTGAGAATAAAAAAAGCAGCTAAGAGAAAACTCGGCTTGTAAATTATTGACGAATATGAAATGCACTTGGTAAAATTTATGAGCAGCATGCGAAGGCTTCTTAAGCAAAGAGAAAAACTCAGATATAAAGAGTTTAATGTCAAACGATGCGAGGGATAAGGTTGGGGTTTATGGACAAAGTTAAGAGTTGATTGCGAGAGGGTCGATTAAATTGTGATAATATTTAAGGTAAGGTGAGATTGTAATAGAATTTATTATTTGACAAACACAAAGCAAGAATGTATTAAAAAAAAAAAAAACAAAAAGTAAAATATGAAATACATATTGAAAATAAAATGTCTGAGCTGGATTATTAAATATGTAATAAAACAAAATACTTCATTTTAGGATTGCCTCATGAGTATATTTTATTTATCTTAACAGAGCTTTACTAAGTTAAATATTTGTCGTCTATTAAAGATATTTTTATTCTGTCTGCAGACACTTAACATCTATATTAATCTCTAAATTATATTGCTTCTTATCTGCTACAACTCAAATATCTCTGTCACATTCGACTTTACAGATACCCTATAAGAGCTCGAATCCCCTCTTCGAGAAAATGAAATGACAAAAAAATGCGTTACCAAACCGGAAAAAGCTTCAAATCCGCAAACAAACACTGTGACAGCAACAATGGAGGGCGTGTCATGGCAGAAATGGTGGTTGGGGAAAGGGTGGAAAGTCGGTGGGGGGGGGGGGGGGGTGTACGAGGGAGTGTCGGCTACCCCGATTGGGTCCAGCGCCAGCTGAATGAAATGTACTCTCTATTGACATTTGATTCACAAAAAAAAAAAAGAAGAGTGCAAAAAACTTAAAAAAAAGAGAAGAAAAGGAAGCAAGTGCGGCCCCCCTGTTATCCACCACGATGTCCGACTTTACAGGCCCCCAGAGTCTGGAGTTCAGTTCCGATCCCATTTCCAAAGCCGGAGCCGAAGCTATCGTCAAAGCAAAAGCTTTTGCTCAGATTTCGCTGTGGCTCTTAGGAAAAAGTCATTGGTTCGGAATTCGCCTTTGTTTGTTTGTTGCTTCTGTTTCATGCCGTCGCGTCTCGTTCCATTCCATTTCGTTCGGTTTGCGTTTCCGGTGGACAGGCTGTACGCTCAGCCGGATCTGTTGTCTTGACGCATAAATTTGCCTTAATTTGTTGCAAAATAATTTCATTCATTTACGTGCTGCCATTTACTTCGGCCGATATGCCCGTTGATAACTTATTTAAGCGATGCCAACGTCAGCGGCAACAAATTTGAACCAAAATAAATTATCAAACTGTCACATTGACGTATCGCCCGGCAGTATCCCCTGGCAAGGAGCACGTCGTGGAAAGCATAATCTAGAGTATCATGTTGCTCGTTTAAAAGGATGTCAAAGGTTGGCCATATATCAAGGAAGGCATCAAACGCAAGCGAAGCTGCTGCAGCCCGTTAACAATATCATGTAACAAATTCTTTTTGCTGGACAAGACACAAACACACACACACACACATCGATGGATAGGGATAGAGGGATACACGGACATTCGAGCTGTTTCAGATTTCCAATAAATATGCCTAGGGTGGCCTAGACGGCTAGTTGTTGTTGCCCGATCTCTGGCGTCTGTTGTTGTTGTTGTTGTCTTTGTTGTACCTGCTTGTTGTTGCTGTAGACTCCCAGCTCTGTCGCTTATTTGACATTCTGACAGTTTCGACAGTTTGGTTCTCGTTTTACTCTGCGACAAAGTGCGTGAGGGCTGGCAACTGGAACAGAGCACCAAGCTACAGTAGCTTGTTTATTTATATGGTGCGCGTGCATGTGTGCGTCTACGTATGTGTGTTTTTGCGTGTGTGTGTGTGTGTGTGTGTACCTTGCTGCGGTCGCCACACCCTCTGTTGCTGACTCCCTCGCTACCGTCATGCATTATGCCGTAAACGTTGCTTTGTTGCGCAGAAAACACAGACGAGTCTGCAAAAAATCGCTCAAAGTATCGAAAACCAAATAACGCAGTGTGTGACAGCTGACTCCCCCCGATGCCACGCCCTCACCTCCAACACCGCCCACCCCGGTTCGAATGGATTTATGCGCCGCGCGGATGGGTTTGCTTTAGAGCACCGGAACAGCCACTAACAAGCGGCTGAAATGTGTCACTTACAAGCCCGAACACCGAACAGTGGCAACAAATGTTTCAATTTGCGGTTAGAAACCCGGGCAGAACCTCAAGATAAAGTGAAGATATTTCAAAGATTTATCCAATATGATATTGTCATGTGACACATTAATAAAACATGATAAGTGCAATTGTGAGTTTCTAGTCAAGAATTGTTTTAGCTTGGAGTGAAATTCAATAGTTGGAAAACTGTGTGAAATAACTTAAGATCTAAACTAAAGTAAAACTTGACTGGAAAGCTTTGTTCGTCTGTTTGTTATGTGGTATACTAATAAATTAAGATATAAACAATTCATATAGTTATTCATATAGATGTTCGTACTTTTAAATAATATACACCAGCCAAATATCTTTTTAGCTGGAATAAAATGCAATACTGAATTATATTAAACTAAGATAAAACTTTAAATGAATCTTTCTCTGTTTATAATAATGTTCACTGCAATTTTTGTTCTTCAATCGAAAAACATGTCCATAGTGCAAGCCTTTCTTTTTTATATCTAACAATGTGAGTATTTAAGGAATGGAAGTTTTCCCGCTGAAACTTACTTAGCTTCAGCGAGCTGATGAAGAGTGGAACTTATATGTGCTTGATCCGGGAAAAATCGTGACAGCTAAAAATGAAATGCGATGTCCTTTGCTGTATCGATGAGGGACCAACTATTGGCCCTGCCATGCATAAGAGTATTTGCAGATGTTGTTTACAATTATGCGGCAGTTGGAAGCTGCTTTGCTTTGGCTGACAGAGATAGAGAGAAAGATAGATAGAGAGCGAGATAGAGATATCTGTCTGTATAGGTATTCGATGTGACATGCTGCGTTATTGTGAGTGCTGTTCTGTTGATTTTGTCGAATTCGCTACAGGCCAAGGGACGAGCTGGCACACAGACAAACAGACAGGCAGACAGACAGAAAGGCAGCTGGACAGACAGCTGTTTGCTTCATTGGCTGCCACAAAATATCAACAAGCATTTTGTTTATTTGCTTAGCCACGACAACTACCAAATACAAAGAGCCATTAGTTTGTTGTTGCCAACAAGCGAGAGCTGGGCCCAAAGGGATGTTACGGAGAGGTTGTTAAGTGCATGTTGTTTCAGCGTTTGTGGCATGCAACTGCCAGCAATGAGTCCTTGCTGCTGCCCTGGAAGCCAACAAATGCTCAAATTTATGCAACAGCAATGCCAATAATCTATTGTTTTTAACCAGCTGCGTCTGTACGTGTGTGTGTATCTGTGTATCTGTGTATCTGTCTCTACACATGTGTGTGCTGAAGGCCAACATGTGTAAGCTGTATGAGTAAAAGCTGTCTCTTGAAAAGTGTTTGAGTTTTGCAATGTTAAAGTGCGAGTTCCCCAAAGATATCGAACGACGTTGTAAAAGCGAAATTTGTTTTGCAATTTGTCTAAATATTTGTTTATTTATTACAAAATAAGCCTTTTGTAAAAGCTTGAAAGGCATCGCTTTAAACTGACGCTTCCTGAAGGGTCCCTCGAGGGTTATTCAGTAATGCCCAAGCTTGACTCCGATGATTTTATGAAATTGCACTCGAATAAAGCCATGTTTAAGATGTCGAAGCAGTCGCCTGAAAAAGAAGAAGAAGATTAAAATGAGTTTCTTTGCCTATTCAATACCCTACAGGTAATAAAAATTTATATAAAGGGTATATTGGTTTACAAACGGTGTGTAAAAGTTAAGATTAGTTATCAGACCTTTATAGGTTTATCAATCTGTCCGTATGAATGAAAGCCTTCATCTCGGGAATTACAACCTATACAATGGATATTTTGTATATATATAATATTTTGATTACTAGAGGCAAAATTAAATTACACATTTGATTTCGATACCTCAGCACAATTCTGATACAGAATCTTAGTATTAATTACGATTATAAGTGTGGGATTTTAAAGGTATCTTAGTCGGGTGCTACCGACTAAGGATATGCGACATTGTTTCTTTTGGACATTTTGTGTGGCAAGTGCAGCATTTGTGCAACATATTTAACCTCTAGGCGTCGGTTGCTATCGATTGTTGTGACAGTTGCTGTGCAACTGACGTTGCTTCCTTTTTACTTAGCATCACATTTTGGCAATTTTTTCCGTTTTGGAATTTATGCAGTCCTTACATGCTCGGCTATGATCAATGCCATGGCCATTGGCCATGTCAATGGACGATACGAGAATAGCTGAGCTGCAATTTAAATATTGCATGTGTTACGCCAACCCGTTATCCCAACCCGGACACGGTCCAAAGCCTGAGTCCGGTTGAGGTTCAGGTCCAGGTCCTGGCGCACATGTGACTATCGGGCAGCGAGTACCTCAGCACCGACATATTAAGCATAAAATTGTGTGCCAAACAACGTGGAGAAATTGGACTATGTGAAAAATGGACAAAATATGTATGCCAGGCGCAAGGGGGCGTGGCAACTGTAAGCGTTGCATTATAATTTATGCGCATGCAAGCCACGGAGTCTGCCTGCATAATCCGTGTTTAATAACACGAAACGAGCTCAGCTCAGCCCAAGGAGCGGACCAGTCGGCGAATCTATACACACATACATATAAATATGTATATTATATATGTATTTAGACAGTTTATATATGTACATACATATATGGCTCCAATTGCTTTAAGCACTTTATGGACTTCATTTTGGGCAGCAGTTTTCGAAAATTTGTTTAAATTTTGCCCAGCTCCAGCTCTTGTGCATTGTTTAACCGAAGGTATGCTTTTTATCAGCCAAAGGTCTTAGCACGCACACACAAATAAGCCGCAGTCACATACAAACACACACTCACACATAAACAAGTCTGCGGGTTAAAAGCGAAACCTTATCGAAAACGTTTAAACGCACGCAAATTCCACGTGGGCAAGATAAAACATGCATAAGCCAGGTGGAAAATGGACAAAGGGGCGTGGAAGCGCCTACATATATGGATACATGTGGGCATGTGTGTGTGTGTGTGCAAAATATGCCAATGTTAAATATTTGCCAGGCGCTGTCGCCGTCGCCGCCTCAGTCTCTCCTCCGTTGGATACCCCTCAGATAAAGCGTTAACTATAGTCTCAAACACACACGCACTCACACACAGATACGGAGTGCGTGTGTGTGCATTGGTATGTGTAATCTTTTGCGTGCTTTACGCATTACCCACACACACATACGCACGCAGCAGGACAATGTCGCGGGACACTTTGAATTATTCATTTACACGTTTTTTTTTTTGTACAGCTTTGTGAAAGGGGGCGGGCCGGCCGTGGGAGGGGAGAGGTCGGCACGCCTAGTAGGCGTTTGTAGCAACAACTGTATTTACTTTTTATCACTGATAAAGCGCATAATTTATAGGTTGTTCAAAAATTTAAATGCCCCCGAGAATGCCAGGAGACAAAGAGCCAAGAAATTCCTCTTGGGGCCTGCTGGCTAAACTGTGGGTCAGTTGACGCGGGGGTGGGACTGGAGCTGCGGATGGGGGCTGTAAATTGTAGTCTATATACATGTCTCATTCTCATTATGAACACAAAGCAGAGCAATGCCAAGCATTTGACGCCCTCCGTTTCGAAACGAAAGCTCAGCCACGAAATATGTGTGCCATGATATTTAAATACATTTGAGAAGCTTATTTAGGCTAATACATAATTACAGCAATTAAGTGAAATTTCTAAAATATTTATATTATTTTCTCACAACAAACCAATAAGAGGACAAGTACATTTGAATAATATATTCAGGTATTTATAATTAACAAAATATATGCGAGCTTTTGAAATTCTTTCTGTGAATTATTTGATATCTCATAATGCCAAAAATATTTTATTTAACATGTTTTTTTTACATATGTTCAAGGATTTATTGACATTTTATTTAATTCTAACTCCATCTATTAAATTGCATTAATTTTCTTAATAAAGCTTAGCTGTGTAATATATTAAATTAATTTAACCCATAAGCTCTATTAAATATTTATATGAAAGGAAAAACATAATTAAGAGTAGCACGCCTTCGATATGTGTATTTCTTTCAGTGTCAGATTATTTTAATGTTAATTAATTCTTATTTAAGTTGAGCTGTAAAGTTCAATTCATTTGGAGCAAATTTGATATATTTGCTGTAGCACAGATAAATCATACATATATTTAACTGAAATTTGAGAAAAAACATTGCAACTATTTATTGCAGATTTGAGATTTATTTAAAACGATTTGCACATTCAATTTGCGTTTAATTTGTAGGCGATGCAAATCGACAACAATTTAAAATACCCTCGAGCCATGGTTAAATGATTTAAGGCCAAACACACATAATTGTTATTTAATTGGTGATTAGAAATGGGTTAAAAATAACGTAGCATACTTTTTAGGGCATTGTCAAATAAGTGTTTTATGCATGTTTTGTGATCGGGGCGTGAAAGCCGAATGCAAATTGAAATGCAATGGGATGTGATGAATGTGCAAATGTAAAATATGTGGCGTTAAATTTCACTGCGAATAAAAAAATAATGCTAAAAAATGAGGAAGATGTGGCACAACATACACACATACAATGCAAAAGCAAAGCGAAACAATTTTTGTGAAATGAGGTCGACCGCAATGCAAAGACGTAGCATGCCACAAGGGGTATAGGACTGTGATGGTGGCAAAAGCAAATTTATGACTATTAAGCTGAAAGTATGTGGCTTTTGTTGCTGTTTTCGCCGTCAGCGCCTCAAGTTATGCGAAAGCGCTGAAAATATGCAAAGCAATCGTAATTTTATGCTCCGCTTGCTTTTCCTTTTCTCTAGTTTTTATTTATTTTTGTGCAGGCCAAAATGCAAATGACCTGACCAGCTGTTGTTATCAACGTAGATGAATCAAATTAAATGAAAAATACATTACGACTTACTTAATTGAAAAGCTGGCCCCTCCCCCACAACCCCTGCTGACAGCCCACCTCGAGCTCAACTGCGTTCGCGTTCGCGATGGCGATTGCGACTGCGATGCTCCCAAAGCAATCAACCTAATTTGTCATATGCACCCGGCCCACCTGCCATATTCGCAACCTGTCTTTCTGACTGTCTCCCTGTCTGTCTGTCAGTCAAACACTTTAGTCCAGTCGGCCAGTCAATATTTATAATGAAAGCTAATGAGCGACTACAGCCCGCACAGAGCGAAAAAAATATCACAGGACGAGGACGAGGACGAGGACTCGAACACGAACTGCCATGGGTCAAACTGCATTCATTGTATGTATGTATATGTGTGTGTGTGTGTTTGTGCGCATTCTTTTTTCTGCATCGCAAAAGTGGTCAACTTTTGTTTTCGCTTCCCCACTCGGTCTGCGCTTTGTCTGCTTTGTAGCTTCTGTTTTATAAATGCGACGCTTAAAAATTGAATGGCGTCTGCGCTGCGGCAATATAAATTGAAAGTACTTGTCCATTGTTTGATTAATGTGTCAATAATGGAGGCGACTCGCAGCTCGCAATGGCACAAAATTGAAACCCTGTCAGCTGCCGAAGCTCCTGGCCAAAAGCATTGCAACTTTGGAAAGTCGTTGCCAGAAAAGCGCTTAGAAAATTGCACTCTTAAACATCAAGATACAAATTTACATTTAAACGAGAGCGGGCGAGACTGAGAGAATGAAAGACAGGGAAAGTGAGCAATGGATGTTATGGGATATTTGGAAACGCAACTACACATAAAGACATCAGAAATAACTATGATTGCAACTGAATGAAAGTGGATTCTTTAGCCCTTGCACGTTGTGTCCAACAATGGAAAGAAAAACAATAAAGTAAGTTGATTATATTTAATAATTCAATCTTAAGAGAATGTGAAGTAGGGGAGCAATATTAGGAAAATATCAGATAGAAAATTGGAATTTAATAGGATATACACAGTGGAAAGGTGATGGGAAAAAGATGAAGTGTAAATAATTTATATATTAAATAAACCATATATCTATATATATTGACAAAATATACTTTTCTACATCGCCCACTTCAAAGTTTATAAGCCCTCATTTGGCAACTCTTCGGTTCTCTTCATAATTAGTTGGCCAACTTAGAGCTTTGGGCCTCGGCTCTTCGTCTTACTGCAAATAAATAAAGTCAAGTGGCGCACTTTATGCCAGCAAATTGTGTAATGCGCTTTAAAGCAGTTCGAGCAAATGCTTGTTATTTAAAATACTCACTCTAAATACTAATTTCAAATACCCATTCTAAATACTCATTTAGTGGGGAATCGCAGTGCGCTCGACTGCGTAGTCGAAGAACCCTTCATCAAAGGACGAAGCCAAGGAGTACACTCAAAAAGAAATCCAATTTAATGACTGCACTGGCGACGAAGTCCTCGCCCTTGGTCGCAACTTGGACCCAGCTCAAGGGACACGCCCCTCCGCCTCTTTCTTTAGAGCGTGGACGATGACTTGTGCTTGGGCCGCGTCTTTGTTTTCATTGCGGCTGTCACTGAACGTTAATGGCAAGTGTAAAATGCTTTAAGCCAGGACGATAGAACGCAAGAGAAGAAGAATGGGAGAGCGGAGTAAAACAAAAAAAACGAAGAACGAGAAAAAAAAGAGTTTAATTAACACGAAAATGGTTTCAATTACATCAAATTACATTTCTTTGTAGTGCCGAGAAAGACGCCATTGTAGTTTATAGTTGTGTCTGTGTCTGTGTCTGTGCAGATGGCCACTGCTGGAAAGGGGGCAGGGGAAGGCGTGGCACTTGCTCAGTTGATTTGCACATGGAGATTTATTGGGCGTCAGTAGAGCAAATTAGATGAAATTGTCAGTTAAAATAGTCAACAGAATGGAGTGAGAAACGTGCCACTTCTTTTTCTTCTTTCAAGCTGAACCACGTAGCACAAAGATTTAAATTACGTGCAGTCCTTGCCAAAAAAAAAGGAAAAAATTGTATTTGATGCCCCTATTTAATGCTAAGGAACTGTATTCTAGGCACTTGAATTTCTCGAGTAAATCCCTTTAATTAAATTTACTTTCAACTGGTTTTTGTTTTGGCCACATGAAAAATGTTGCCCTCACAGTTGGGCATATGCAAGCAATGGAAATAATACACAGAAATGAATATATTTGTGTGTAATCTATACAGCAATTAATACCCTGTAGTTGATGGTTCTATTAAGAAAATGTAATAAAATTTTAAATTTTATACATTTAGAGCCTCCATTTCCTATGTATTTAAGAAAAAAGTTTCAGAGTTCAATGTTAAATGTAAAGCTTTCTTGCATTTTTTTTGTTTATCTTCTTCAATATTCAGATATGAAAGCAGGGTATCTTGCCGTCGGCTGCAATTTGTAGATTTAATGGCTTTGTTGTTTTTTACTTTTGGTCTTGTGTTTTACTTTATTTTTGGGAGCTGTTGCTCTGTGGCTGTGGCTTGTGTCATTCATTTGGCTTTTGTTGGGCTGACAGAGCCGAGCCTCATTTATTTTGCTTACACGCATGCGACGGCGCGGCGTCTCCTTCTGCGACGCGTCATTTATGACACCTTGACAGAAAAATGAGCACACAAAAAAACCCAAAAGCAAAAAAAAAGAAAAGAACAGCAAGTGGTGCCAGGTGTGTGTGTGTGTGCGTGTGTGCGGCGTCTGGGGTGCGGTTGTGCCAACGCACATTCATAATTTCATTTTGCCGCGATGACTCGCAGCTGAATGAGGGCCAGGACTCTGTGCCGCTTATTATGCGACAGAAATTGAAAAACTTTGTTTGCCGGCGCGCTGGGGTTAACAAATAGGCCTGACAAGCTGACTCCTGGCTGCACGACTGGCTGCCTGTCTGCCTGCCTGCCTGTCTGCCTTGCCGCCTGGCTGCGGCTTTGTGGGCCATTTAAGCGCAACACCCAAGTGCCTCACATAATTTGATGCCTTTTATGGCTTTTAATTTGTTGCCGGCGCAGGTCATAGGTCGCTACCGTCTTTCCATTTTATTTGAATGCCTGCTGTCAAGCATTTTCGTTGCTCCTCTTTTCGTAATGAATTTGGCTAACAGGCATTGGCATTGGCTGCGGCTTTGGCTGCGGCTTTGGCTGCTCTTTGCTGGCGGCACGTGAGCAGCTTTTGCAAACACCAACCTAGTCAACAGGTGTGTGACCGATCGAAAATCAGCCAACTGTCCAGCTCCTGCCACAATTTCTAGTTACCTTTGCGTGCATCAAGCTGTGCGGTGAAGGAGACGAAGATTCTGCCGAAGCCGTGACAAGTCGGTGTCCTTGTTGCCGTGATTGCCGTCGCTCTAGTAACACATAAAAAAAATTGATTTTACTTGTTTATTGTACAGTAAAATGGTTTGTTTACGTATTTGGTGGCACGTTCCGTGTCCGTGTGCACACTTTGATTCGACTTTGCAGCTGTCTTGTGCCAGATATTGATTTTGTTTTCTGTTTTCCGTTTTCTTAGAAAAATATTGCATAATGCAAAATAATACACATGTGCGATTTGAGCTGCACTTATTACATAAGGCTTACCCCTGCCGTGGAGTTTCCACAATCACAAGCAAAATGTTTTGCTGGCAGTTGCGTAACCTAACGGAAGGAGAATGTGCTGACAAAGGAATTCGAAATTGTTTTGTTGCGCTGAAAACAACGCTCTTAAGTCTTTCAAATTGCAATTGCATCCCCTAAACATATTTCCATGCGAAATGCGCTTCTTCTGCACTTATAATAAGTTTTTTGGAGCATCTATCTATATCTATTTCTATATCTATATCTATATCTATATCTATATCTATATCTATATCTATATCTATATCTATATCTATATCTATATCTATATCTATATCTATATCTATATCTATATCTATATCTATATCTATATCTATATCTATATCTATATCTATATCTATATCTATATCTATATCTATATCTATATCTATATCTATATCTATATCTATATCTATATCTATATCTATATCTATATCTATATCTATATCTATATCTATATCTATATCTATATCTATATCTATATCTATATCTATATCTATATCTATATCTATATCTATATCTATATCTATATCTATATCTATATCTATATCTATATCTATATCTATATCTATATCTATTTCTATATCTATATCTATATCTATATCTATATCTATATCTATATCTATATCTATATCTATATCTATATCTATATCTATATCTATATCTATATCTATATCTATATCTATATCTATATCTATATCTATATCTATATCTATATCTATATCTATATCTATATCTATATCTATATCTATATCTATATCTATATCT
This sequence comes from Drosophila pseudotalamancana, assembly GCA_037075185.1. Taxonomy (NCBI): domain Eukaryota; kingdom Metazoa; phylum Arthropoda; class Insecta; order Diptera; family Drosophilidae; genus Drosophila; species Drosophila pseudotalamancana. The sequence goes on from JBAMCK010000142.1 coordinate 1,008,875, forward strand.
ATATCTATATCTATATCTATATCCATAGATCTTTATCCATAGATATCTATGGATATCTATATCTATATCCGTATATCTTTATCCTTAGCTATAGATATAGGGTATCTTTATGGCTCTTACATTTCCACTTTTGACTCTATTGTCACGTTTTCCCTATATCCATCAGCTATTCATACATTCTTTACACTCTGCACATTTACGAGTATAAATTATGAAATTTGCACTAAAAAGTTGCAGCTGCTTTCATATCTTTGTTGCCTTGTGCCTTTTCCCTTCCCCCTTTTTTCCTTACTCGAGCCTTTGTTTGTGCTTTTAATAAACAACTCGACTGAATTATGTATACATATATATAAATATATATACACGTGCATATGTATATGTATGCATTAAGATTCCCATATTCAGCTGCAGTTGCATGCACCTGTTTGCATTAACCTGCCTCCGCGTCTGCCACTGCTACTACCGCAACCTCCGCCATTTGCTTTTTGTTAAATTGTTCCTTTGTTTTAACGTGCAAAATTTTGAAATTTCCATTTCTTCTATTTTTTCAACTCTGTTTTTGCTTTTTTACTGGCCACCTTTTGTGGCATGCGGCTGGCTGCTTTATTCAGTGCATTTGTTTGCATATCAAAATGCGTGAGATGTGTGTCGAAAAGGGGGGGTGGCAAAGGCAGAGAATCGAGGGGATGGTAGGGCCAAGGCGAACGCTTTGTTCGTCCGAGCCAACTTATTAGCGGCGCTTGGCTCAGCATTTTCTATGCATAAAATTGTAAACGCTTCCTGCGTGGATTAAGGAGCGGGCAGTAGGGGGTCCTGGACTCTAAATTTATGTGCGCTCCCATATAAATATACATGCAGTTAGCCAGGCATAACTAAAGCCAGTTTTTAGTGCTTGCCCTGGCCACATATTTGGCTTAGCAAAAACAGCAAATTAACTTCGCCTGTGGCTGAAGCCATGAAACAACGAAAAAATTATATGAAAACGAGATATGGTAACTAATTCAATAGAGATATTCTCATATGAGCGAAGGAAGTTCCGTAAGTTGTAATAAATAATATAGAAAATAAATAAATATAGCTAAAATAGAAGGCTAATAGTTTAAAAAATGCTGCGAAGGTAATGTCTATCGATATTTACTCATCAGTTAAGGACAAAGTTTAAGATTTTGTTTAAATACTGAGAATGTCTTAATTTTTATATATTATATTTTATATTATTAGTTTGAATTATAAATCATACAATTAACGTAAATGATTAAGACTACGATCAAACACAGATAATGTTATAATAATTGCTTCTATGTTAAAGACAAGTCTGAAGGTCTAAGCTGAAGAGTTGCTTACTCGGCCATTTCCCAAAAGTTTTTTAGTTAATCTTATGATCTATGAAATTCAAGTGGGTTATCCAAGTTATAATACAAAGTACCTTTGCATGAGCTTTAAAATATGCAGCTTATTTTGGAAGAGCGCAATCGGTTGGCAGAGATCTCAGCTGTAGGCACAGAACCGCCCGCCGTGGCTAATGGCCAGGACTAAGCTGATATCCCACACTGTCAGCAGTCGCTGCTGAGCAACTTTTATTCGCACCTTATGGTATTTGGACTTAGACATAAGTAAGTCTGTCAGCATGTGTGTGCCACGCCTCTTGCTGTGTGAGGGATTATGCGGTAAAAGGCAAAATTGTCGACAAAGCTATGTGGTCAGCAGGTGAGTCCTACAGGGTACAGTCCTGGGTGTGGAGGTGGGCGAGCGTTTGGCTTAACTGCGCGTACAACTAAATGCAAGCATTATTTGCGAATGTGTGTGTGTGTGTGTGTGTGGGCTAATACCTTTTTATGAGCGTCATATGTTAATGCGGCTTCATTAACATTTTAATGTCCTTCGGCCCCAATAGCGGTTGCTCCGCTCGTCTCTCCCCATCCCATTTTTGTTTCCCCCATCTCTCTCTCTCTCTCTCTCTCTGGACTTGTGCTTTCATTCGTTTAATTAAAAAATGCAATTAAGTAAAAGAAAACAAACCTTTGAAAATTAAATAAAAATAACATAATTTGTTACAGTAGCCAGAGTCATTTTATCTATTTTTTTCTTTTTTGTACATATTTTTTTGCTACCTGAATGCTATTGTCTCCAAGCTACCGCCAGCGAATACAACAAAAAAATGGCACAACGTCAAATCGTGGGCAAACAAATTTTCTCACTGACCCTGCAACAACAACAACCACCTAACATGGAAAACGCTGGGAAAGCGCGTAAAGAGTTTGACGAAAAAGTAATTTTAAGCATCGTTTAATTTTCATTTTGTGTAACAATTTTATTTTTCTTTTTCCACTTTGGATTTTTGTTTTGTTTTTTTGTGTAACTTTTTCGCTTTGGCCTTTTTTTCTGCTCAATGGACATTTGAGCAGAAAAATCTCACAAAAGTGCGTACTTTTTAACAAAGTTAATTTTTACGCTTTGCTTTCCGCTGCTTTGTTGCTCGCCTCTACCTTTGGCTCCATTGTTTTTCTTACTTTCCCGTAGAACTGCAGTCTGTGGAAAAAAGAGCAAGTGCTTAACAAGTATCAACGGGTTGTATGTTTTTTAGGCTGCCAAATGGCAGAGCACTTTAATTATACCGGAGAAGGTCAAGTGAAGCGTTTGCCTGTCGGCTCTCCAAACTAATTGCTACATGTGGGGGATGCAGGCAACGTGACGTATGCGCTATAATTGACGCCCAACAGTTTGACTTTGACCCATGCTGCGATTTGAGCAGCGTCCAATGACTTAAACGCTTCTACTATTATGGACTAACACACTTTGTAGTTAAATTTAAGTATAATAAGAAATAAATAGGCATTGCTTTAATTATTTTAATTTTTTTCAAATTAGAGTAAATAGCTCTACCCTGTTTTCATTACACGTGAAATATTATCTATTATGTTATATATTTCAGATTTGCTATTTAAATAAACAATTTCAATTGTAATCCTGTATTATTATAATTATTATTATTGTTTAATTCATCTGTAATGCAATTAAGAACCTCTCGAGTGGTTCTTCGCATCAGCAAAATCTGTTCATAGTTAATTCATTAAGTAATGGCTTAATTACAGCATCAGCTGCTTCAAAGCTCGTTGCAATTGTGCAAATGGGAATCAGACAACAGTGCTTACTACATACATATATACACAGATGTACAGATGTACAGATGTATGTGCACAGCAACATTTCGCTGTGTCCCCAGATACTTAGACGTGTTATTCTCCTGTGAGAATGTGCACAGGGAATCTGCAACAATCTCTGCAAACACAGCACACATTCACCTACATGTATACACACAGACTCTGATTTGTCATTCGGCGTGACTTTTGGCACGCATCTACCCCACACACTTCTTTAGGGTGTGCAACGCCTTGCCCTTGCATTGGTCAAGCGTCAGTGGATGTCCCTGTGCCAGTTGGCAGGTCTCTGGACCTGATCTCCCACCTGCTGCAGGTGCAGGTGCAGGTGGAGATGCAGGGGCTGCTGCTTGCTGCAGCGCAAATGCAATTTGCATATGCATGAGACTGTGGCCGACATTTTTGCAAATGTAAGAGGTGCAAATGACAGAAACCAGGGTGCGCGCAATGATTGCGCCACGCAAACAACCATGTCCAAGCCAGGCCAAAAAGTGTAGCATACTTTTCAGCTGCTGATGCTCCCGCTTAAAGGCATTTCTTAAAGCGCCTCGAGGGGATTTTGAGATTGCGCTGATTCTCATTTTGCAATGCTGCCTGCTGCCTGCTTTATGTAATTCAGCTGCTGCTGCTGCTGCTGACTAACTGCCACGCCCACTACAGTTTTTAATTAGTCATTTGCGTTGAAAGAAACGACGAGCGAGATGAATATGCAAACGCACCTGGTTCTTGTTTGCCTCCGCTCTAATTTAGCACTGGCTGCGCTTGCGTTTCCTTTAGTCCTTGCTGGAGAGTGGCCGGGAGTTGCGAGTGGTAGGTCCTGGTCGCACCCATTTTGTGTTATTGTTTTTAATTTGAAATTCTTGAGAAGTTGTAAATTCATTACTTATTCACTTGACAGGCGCACAAAAGAAGAAATTAAAAATGTAAATTAAATTAGTTACTTCAGTGCGTCTGTCAAGTGTTGCTGATTTATTTGCTAGTGGCCGCTGCTGTCGTTTCCCATGCCATGTCCTTGGCCCTGCCCCAATACAATTGAGAGCCAAGACGTTGCCTCTCAAGGCTCAACTTGACCTTCAAACATTGCCCGGCAAACTTACACACACACACACACGCACGCACAAACATTTTTCGGGCTGCCAACTTTATTGCATAAATTTTTAAATGCCAGCGACGGGGGGCGGTGGAAGTGGGGGCGGGGTGCAAGGAGTTTGGGTAATGGAGACCAGATATAAATGTCACCAAGAATATTGCATAACTCTCCGCGCCGCTGCGATTGTCCCGCTGTGTGGCTGCAATCAGCCAAACTTGCCTCTGCCTGCGTCAAGATAAATGCACAAGTTCATTTTCGGTTCCATAATGCTCAGCAAAAACCGAAGAGCAGACAATTGGGTCTGATGAACTTGTTTTTATTGTTTGTTTTTTAATTTAGTTTAAAAAATGTTCCATATTGTTGTTTATTAATGTTATTTTATTGACATTTATAAATGTTTAAATCTCATTATGACGCATATCTTGATTCTGTTGTAAATAAGTAATGTATTTTAATGCTTTCAAAATGATTATTAAAGTTAATTATAAACGGATTCATACAAAAAAGTATATAAATTATTACCCCATTTTTCATTTGTAATTTTTGTGTTAATGTATACAATAAATTTATGCTTTCACAAGTTAATTATTTAGCGATTTTTAGTTAAATAGTTTAAAAAGATAAACTGTATTTGCAAGTCTGCCAACGCTCTGTTCTCGCTAATACTCCTTGTTGGTTGTGGTTAAGTGGAAAAAAAGAGATGTTGCTGATGTTTGCTGCATGCCACGAGCCTTGCGAGCGCGTTGCATATTTGCCTTAAACTTTTGCGGCAGCAACAGCAGCAGCACACACGCTGACGCCGACGCTGACGCTGACGCAGACGCCGACTGACAGACGGAGCGAGAAAGAGACAGAAAGACGAACAGTTAGATACTCACAGAGACAGCGACTCGCAGTCAGACAAACAGACAAGCAAAAGTTGTGACATACCCCACAAACAAGCGCTCACACACACATACTCACAGACTTAGTCGAATACCAACACCTAGAGTGGAGTTGTTGTTGTTGTTGCTAGTTGATGTTGCAGCACGGACAAAGTTTTGCTACTTGCAACCAACTTGACTACGCTTTGTGTTTACTTTGCTGCCAGAGAAACTTTTGTGCCACGAAGCACAGAGATTCATTTCACATGTCACAGTTGAGTAGAAAAAATATTTGTGCACATTCTGCAGAGCAAACAGTTTCTCTTTAATTAACATTAAATCAATCTTTGATGCTTGCAAGCAACGCACCAGCCTGCAGCGTACCAGCCTGCAAAATGTCTACACTCAATGCAATTTATGCGTTTATTTCCTCTCATTTCTTTCTGTTGTACTAAAACAAAGTAGGGAGTAGATCTTTTGTATTTTATGAATGGAATTTTGGTACAGAGTAGAAGATGAGATTGCATTTGACTTACTAACACTTGTTTAAAATACAAAAAGGAAGGTTTTTGAACTCCATTTGTGTGAAAGGATCGACAAGCTCTGATCAGCAATTATTTTTGCTTGTCACGTAACCAGATCAAAGACTGAGCACGCCTTCCATATCTTATATTTAACTCTGTTTGGCTGCATGCGCTTTAATTATCGAAAAACGCTCCAAAAAATTAGTAAATATTTTGCGCACGTTGTGCAAATGGCGCAGCGCCTGCCTTCCAAATATTTACAGTGCGTATGCGTAATTTTTAATTGATTTGGCCGCAACGCAAACAAAGACACACGCTCAATGGCACTGGGTCACGTAGTGTGCGTGTGCCGGAGGCTATTTGCGGTAGATGGGGGTGAAGGAAAGTCAATACTGCGCTGTCTGTTGCCTTTCTCCCTCTATGCGTGTGTGTCTGCGTGTGTGTGAGAGCCCATTATACGTCCCAATTTGTGTGTTTATTGTATAAATTAAAGCCCATTGCGAGCATATTGTTTATTTAGTGGCTCTAACACACACACACATACACACACACACACACACAAACACACACACACTACTGCACACACTTACGGACACATTGTGTGGTACGTGCCGCGTTTTGTGCAATTGAAAACAAATGTTGCATATTCACTTCTTTGTCACTTAATTACCATGCAACAAAATGCAAATTTACAATTAGATCAAACTGTTTCACATGATGAGTGCTAAATGCATATGCTTTATAATTATGAGCTCTGGTGGAAGGAGCGTAAAATTACAAGCCTCGATGAAGAATGCTCGAGAGTTTCTGCTTGAATCAAATACATTTCAGCTTTATTTAATAATTTAATAACTGGGCGTGAGAATGTAATTAGCCATAAGGTCTTAGGCTCTGTTTTAAAGGCCATTGTTAACATTTCTCTAAAATATAATAAATACCAGAGTTGGCTAATTTACGTTATTCACACAGACAGATACGTATTCACATTTCAGTATACTACTTAAATACTTAAGTATTTAATGCAAAATGTATCATTCGTTATAAATGTTTATTACTTTCATATGTCATTGGACTTCATCAAGTAGTATTAATTCAGTTTTTAACTTATTCTGATAGAAGGCTTATGGTTATCATGACTCTGTTAATAAACTCAACAGTGTAATACAGTCGTCTAGATGTCAGGCACACGTCTGGACTTAACCTTGTTTTAATCTATTTGTCAGTTAATTGTCAACTTGAGTGGAGCTTAATCAATCACGCAATCGAAGTGCGTGATTTTTCATGTTGAAATTCAATCAAAGTTGACGTCCGTCGATTAGCACCGCATCAGCTTAACTTTCCACCCGTCCGGCCCGATATTTACCTATAAAAATTGTTTAAGCATTTTATGTTTGCACAGCAGTTGCCATGAAAAAAAATAAAAATAAATAAATAAGCGAAAATAAAATATGCGCAAAATAAACGAAAAGTGGGGGCACAGCAGCAGCATTTTTTGCGACAAGAAATTAAATTAAACATTTTTTATGCCTGCCCTGGAACCAAATGGCAGGAGGTTCTCCTCGACTACAGTTTTTATATGGCGTGGCATGACAGGCGCGTTGCAAATAAATTTTGTATCGTTGCGTGTATCGCATGACATATGCATCAAAGCGGGGCAGGCACTCAGGAGCAACACGACTCTTGGTTGGGGATGGGGTGGCGAAAGGTAGAGACTCCGCCACATGCTGTCGCAGCTGTCAATAAGTGCGCTGGTCTGATGTTAAAAATCGGCCATTAAAATATGCTGTTAAAAATGCAGATGCCCTTTCGCCAACTGTTTGTTAATGCGCTTGCATAAGCCACACTTGCCGCAGCTGCCACAGCTGCCGCATCTGCAGCGGCATCTGCATGTGGCAAGCAAATTGAATGCGCAACAAAGCAACTTTGTTACAATTTAGCGATCGATTTTTAAGCATAAACAAACTTTGAAGCACATTAAATTGCAATCGTAGCCGAAGCGAGGGTTGTCCGAAAACTTCAGCAAACGTCAGCAACAAAAGAGATATATCAAAAGTCAGCATAAGCTATAGTAAAATCCACCCATTTGCTCTGCATGCAACGGAACTTCATTTGCTGCAAAAGTTTTTAAATAGTTTCCATTTGAAGCTGGCCGGCAAACGGATTTACAAGATTTGGCAGCAGTTCTTCGACTCGATTTCGATTTGCCAAAAGTACACAAAACTTTTATGAAAGAAAATGAAATGAAAATCTTTGCAAAGCCCGACAAGCAAAGCAATCGAGTGTGTACCTAACCATGTGTGTGTGTGCTTGTGTCTGTGTGTGTGTTAAAACTTTATGACAACAATTAAATGCATTTGGTAAAAGCAAAGACTAATGCCATAGACTGATACAGATTTAAGCCAGAGCCAACTCAACCAACAATCTGAGGCAAAGTATCTTCTCCCTTCAATCAATTAGAGTCTACAGTGTGCACTGACTATCGAGCACTCAGTGTAGCTTTTCCGACTTAAATATTTATGGCCCAGCTATGGAGCCACGCTTTCGAGACGCGCCCACACAATCAGCGCCCAGTTAATAGCCAAACTAATAAAATAATAATTAAATGTGTCAAAGTTTCCAAAGAGTAATTAATTATACATATATCAACATGCATACACACATACTTATACACACACACACATGTGCCCCGTCTAAGCCGGGCTAAGCGCAAAAGTTTCTTATTGGCTGCCGCATTAAATGTTTAATGGTCATCGATGGCCAACTACCTGATAAACAGAAAAAACTTGAAATAATATATCATAACTGATGAGAACGACTGAAAGATACCCATTTAAACAGAAGTATAATAAAATACAATTTTATCGTGAAGAATAACACACTTTCGATTAGACATTTTTAATTATATAAACTAAATGCCTAATTAAATTATATTAAATATTAAAACACATTAAGAAAATAAACAACCTGAAATGAAATAAAAATATGGAAAGTAATTCAAGCTTTCACTAAATATTTAAAGTCCACAAAATGTTGTGAAAGCTCGCAATTGTCAAATATAGGTTACCCAGTAATGCATGCTACAATATGTCACTCAATCAATTACAGGGTATATCCGGGGTAGCAGAAAAGGTTCAACAGCAAAGTTTTATTCGGGTTTCACCCAATCCATCAGTTAATAAATGTGACAAAATTGCGTTGCCAGCAAAAGTGGAGCAAAAAGGCTTAAGCTAACCCACAAAGCACATTGAAAAATAATAAATCATAAGAAAATGTTCTTGTTGTTGTTGCTGCTGCCAGTGGTTGTAGTTGTTGTTGTTGTGGAGCAAAAACCAATTTGATGAGAGTTGAAAGCGTTCGAGCCGTAAGGTAGCAAAAGTTGAAGTCAACCATAAAGCACACCTGCTCATGTGTGGCAAACAGACACTAACACAAACACACACACACACACACACACACACAAGCACATACATATATAAACACACACAGAGAAGAGGAACACATGGCTTCAATTTGGTACGTGCTGAATACCTCACTCTAAACTATTTTTGCTGGCAAATTTATTGCAACTGCGAGTTGTAGTTTTGTTTTGTTTGTTTTTTTTTTTATTGTTGCTTCTCTAAACGGAACAAGAAGCACTTTTCTTTGCATATACAGTTAGATAGAGATGCGGCAAATGAGTTTAATCACCTTGTGAAATTGGCGAGAAGCCTGCGTGTTGGCCAAATTGAGATGCACATCCTGTCTGCCTGCCTGCCAGACGGGATTGACACAGTTTTGCAGCTGCTCTTTAATTGAAGTGTTGTTTAAACAAAAGCAAAAGCAAAAGCAAAAGCAACAGCAAAAGCAAAACTTAAATTGCTGTCAAATTGTGTGCAACATGGAAGACACTCGCAGAAAGCTGGAGTAAGAGATGAAAATGGCAAACGTTTGCCTGTTTGCCTGTTTGGCTGTTTGCCTGACTTGCCACTTGCTTTCACGCTTAAACACTTCGCAGCTGGCGGCTTGGTCGAAGGCGCTGGCGGTGGTGGAAGGGGCGTGGCTGTGTCTGCAGTGCAACTTGCAACATTTATGGCATCGGCTGCGCCGCTTAACTGCTTGGAGGGCACTTGGCAATGCTTTGACCAAGAACCGGGTGACAAGCCAGCCGCTTTGTGGCTGTCAAGTGGTCTCCTCTCTCTCCCTCCCACCCTCACCCTCCCACTCTCCCTCTCTCTCTCTCTCTCTCTGTATCTCTCTCTCTCACCCGCTGTGCATTTTTTTTGACTGCCAGACTTTGACTCCACACATAAGTGCACTTCTCAGACGCCCACTCAAGCCACTGCAAGTAGGCGTGGTCGCGAAGTGGGCGGCCGAAGCTGCTTGACTGTAACAAAGTAGCGACACAGACAGTTTGCTCCAAATAAGAGTTTGCTTCTTAAAGGTGCTCTAGAAATTGAATATGTGTTTATGCAAGAAACCATTTCAATGAATATTGTTGCCAAAATGTACATTCAAAATTCATGATATTATATCAATATATTTTTCAAAATTAATATATTCCCAAACAAATTTTGAGCAGTCTTAATTAGATGTGTTCCTCATTATCCATCATACATGCAACTTCTCTCTCTTTTTCTAGTTCAATGTGATGTGCAAGCTCTGAACTTTATGCTGTCAGTTTTTGCACTAGTTCATAAACGAATTATTCTATTCAATCATTTATAGGGAATTCGTATAGATCACTTACTCACCCGTGTAGACAATCATTATAGACAGGTGAACAGCTCGACGAACTGAATAACTCAATTGAACATCAATCGATCAAAACCAATTTATTGACTGAGCAATGAATATCGTTCAAGCAAGAGTGAACTGTATAACTAAATAAGTTCAGTAGTTCACTTTATTAAAACCGTTCAATTAAACTTTATAAATTTAGGTCAGGTTAATTGCATTTATATTAAATTACATTTAAGCATTTAAAGTCAATTAAAATTTTCAAATCGTATTTCCCAAAAGCCTTTAATCATATAGCGAGCTTCTTCAAACAGTATCGCGCAACAAAAAGTCAACACACACACACACACAAAGAGAGACATCGCTGTTGCCGTTAAATTTTCCAGACCTTTGCTTTTTTTGCGTGTAACTGATATGTGAGCTTTCCACACACTCACGCACACACACAGACACACACAGACACACACACAGACGCGCACACTTTCTAAACTACTTAAAATATTTTGTTGAAGCTCAACAGAAGCAAAAGCAATGAAAACCCAAAAGTTAAGCCAGTCGCCCCTCCAGCTGCTCCCTTTGCGCTGTTTCCCAACGGCGCTTCAAACGATTTTCAAGCGATTTTCCAAAAAGTGAGCAAACGAGTGTATCGCTTTCATATGCCAACAACACACCCACACACACACACACACACACAAACACACACACATCCATTGCTGCATCCATTGGATGTATCTTTCACTTTCCTGCATGCGGCAATGAACCGTAAAACCGTAAAATGTTATGTTCTGAAAATCTGAAATTTTTAGCGCGCTTCAAAGCGTTGTTCAGCTCTACGTCGCCATCGTCCTGGCCATGGAACCCAGCCATCGCGTCCTGTCTGTGCTGCGGCTCCCGTTCCTGTCTGCCAATAATGTGGCAGTAGCTTCCACAGATGAATGTTGCCGAGACAGCTAACTACCTTTCCCGACCTGGTCTGGAAATTTACGCTCCATTTTCAGGCGGAGGGTCTCTGTTGGTATTCATGATTGAACGAAAAATATTAATTGAAAACCTAACTATCCCTAACAATATTTACAATAGGTTGTCAAACAACGGTCAGGTATATAGGAATAGCAAGATATACAAATATCATTGATTTTCTATTCATTGAATGGAAATTTCTGATATTGCATGTCAATCATTCTATCAGCCATAATCATATCGAGATAACAATCCTAATTAATTATTTCAGTAGTCAATTAAAGTTTTACTTTTAATTTGTTGCCTCAACTTCTTGTTTTCTTCATTTTCCAATTTTGATCAATTTTCTGGTCTTTAAAGTCTGCCAATTTTAGTTCATGAAACACTCTTTAGGCTGCACAGTATACCCGTTGTTGTCTCCACCCTCTCAGCCAGGTCGGCTAGCATGTAAGCCATTTGGTCATGCAATTTAGGTCTTATCATTGTTTTATTACCATAGCGGCTCACGTGTTGAGGTTAATGGACTGCAGGTGTGTTTTTTCTCTCCTGAATTTAACGAAATTTGTTTATCAAAAATGCTGTTGTGGCTATTGATAGCTAGCACTTAGGCCTTATGCATTTTTAATGCGAGGATTCAAGATATTTCGAATCCGTTAGAATTCAACTTTAAGACGGAGCCAGTCGGACGTGCCGCGACTCGTGGTCGACGCACCCAAATGCACTCGAACGCAAATCCCTTTGAGTGGAAGAAACGAAGCGGACCGCAGGGCAAGTTAGTTGGTTGCCTTCTCGTTCTTCTTGTTGTTATTGCTGTTGTTGTTGTCGGGCCAACTTTGAGAAAGCAACAGCCAGCACTTAATTTACGAATAAACGCGCATAATTTTATATCTATACAAGTCTTTCAGCCAACACCAACAGCAGAAGAAGAAGCAGCAGTAGCAGCTCCTCTGCCTGTTGTCTAAGTTTTTGGCATATGAAAAGGTTGCGAACGTGGCGCGTTATAATAATTTTTCAACCTACGCATGTGTGAGTATGTGTGTCTATGTGTGTGAGTGTGTATGTGTGTGTGTGTGAGTCTGTGTGTGGTTAGTTGAAAAGTTTTTAACCAATGTCTACTTGTGGCAACTCCTCAAGGTGTGCCTGGCACACAGCGGCAACCAAGCGTTCAGCGTCTCCCTCTCTCAGTCACCCTCCCACCTCACTCTCTCTCTCTCTCTCTCTCTCTCACTCTGTGTCTGTCTGTCTGCTGGTCTTTTGTGCAAGTTTTGCCAGCGCCTCGCTTGTATGCTAAAACTTAAGCTAAACTGGGCGCACACACACACACACACACACACACACTCATCTACTTAGCTGCACCTGCACGCATGCGAAACCCTTTCGCATGTGTAAAAGTTTTTGGCAAAGTTTTCGCTCCGAAATTGTTGATGATCAAAATGCGCGAGAAGCGAAAGCCAAAAAGAAGCGAAGGGGCAGGGGGGCGGGGGAGCTACCTGCGCGTTGAACCGCAGCCAAGTAAAACGCGAAAAGCACAAGCAACAACAACAACAACAACAACAAAGGCCACAAATCAAGCAACAACAGTGTTAATAGGTTGCATACACAACAGCAAAGTGGGAAAAGTGCATGGGAAAAAGACTGGTTAACAGTCGCATACTCTAAATGCCTGATTATGGCCTGGTTATATTAATGAACAACAAGAATAACGGCCAAGAGTGAGAAGTGTGAGTTGCATATGAAATGCCACTCTTCGTTAATTTTAATGTGCACTTTATTTCATAATTATTTTATTTCTTTCTTGGCCATGACACCTTTCCACTCTCTCAGCCTTTCAACAGCTGCTCTTAAGTGAAGAACATGTTTTAATTATAGTTTATTTAACGCCTGTATATTAATTAAACAAATCTCTGCCTCCGCTCACATTTAGCAGCGAAAACCAATGCGATTATTCTTGGCCATAAAACTAGCCACGTTTTATGATTGGTATTGGTAAAGGCGAGGAAGTGGAACTGTTCAATGCTTGCCTTAAACTCCGATATAAATATTGATATACTCGATAAATACTAAATGAATGTTTACCTTGCCAAACCCGACTTTAATCTGAGCAACTCATCCGATAGGCAGTGATCAAGCTTACCTTATTAATAAAGGTAAGCTCGATAAAAATGTGTGTATTTGATATATATAAAATGAGAATTTAGCCAGCATTAAAAAAAAAACAATCTAGCTTCGATCTCAGCAACTTTTCCGATAGGCAGTGATTAATAAAAATTTGTCTAGATTAAACCGAGCAACTGCAACAGTTAGAAAAGAGAGATAAATATTGATATATTCAACAAATACCAAATGAAAGGGAAAACCTAACTGGCTTCTTACTCGGTAGCTTCTCCGATAAGCAGAGTATTTGTAGTTCGTTATCTGGCAACAAATATCTAAATATAACTCGACTTAGTCGCAGTCGAGTGCGCTTCGCTCTCGTGTGGTGCTGTGTTGTGCTTTGGGCTGTTTTGGTGGGTTAAGCCGTGTGTGTAGCTGCTAAAGCTCCCGCCGGAAGAGTCGCACACGTTTGATGCTTGACTGATAGACTTGTTGGATGTGCTGACAGCTCTTGTGGTGCCGCGAAAGTAACTAAGAGTTAGAGTCAAAATAAAAACCACCAGTTCAGCAGCTCGGCAACTCAGCAACTGGCAGCTGCTCCAGTTAGCCAAGTCGAGTGGTTTATGCCGCATAGTCGTATCAATTTCAATTTGATTGTATCCATCAGTCAATTAAAATCATTATGCAAAGCACACATAAACCATCTGACATGCACATTCTGTGAGACTTCTACACCACCGACCGGCCAAGTGGTGCAGTCACCCACCGGACCAATCAGCCGCCTGTCAGCGCTGACAGCCCAGATTAAAATGGCCGTAGAGCAGCGTTGAGGCAAAAATCAGAAAGAAAGACTCATTGGACATGTGTCAGGCACAGAAGGAGGAGCAGCAACAGCAGCAACAGCGGCAACAGCAGCAACAGTTGCTGATGGGGACAAGCGACAAGCAACGGTAATTTCAACGTCAATTAGATGATGTTTACTGCATTTGCAACAAATTGACAAACTCGACTCGGGGCTTTCCTCTTCCTTATCCTTATCCCTCATGTGAAGCAAATGAAAATTCAAAGTAAGGAAATATTCCAAGCAGAAGATGTTATTGTTATTGTTGTTGTTGGTGTTGTTATTGTCGTTGCTGTTGCTGTTGCTGTTGCTGATGGTTTGCGGCTATGTTCAATCCCGTTGACGTTATCAAAAGTTGTGGCCAAGGAAAGAAAAAAAGAAAGAAAAGGAAAGTTGTAGCAAATAAATAAGGTAGAAATCAAGCGAGTCATGAAAAAAGGATACAAGCAGACAGCGGAAGCTAACATTGAAAAGGATTACCGCGTGGCAGTTCCCACTCCCCTGTTAAGCTATCCCTATATCATTCAATGCTGCCCTAGGGTCCCACCTGGCCTTCATTTTCATGATTCTTTTTTATTTTCCATTTTATTTTTTTTTTCCTTGTGCTTGGGTCCAGGTACGAAGTCAAAGATTTTTGGTCGCCTGCCTTTTGCGATTTGGCATTGTTGTCTTTTACTTTTAAGCTTTTGGTTTTCTAGCTGATTTGGTTTTTGTCTTTTTGGCTTTCAGCAGTTGGCAAATTGAAATTTGCATTTTGATTAGCTGCAGCTGGTTGCCGCCTCTGCCGATAAATATAGGTGGGACACTTCTTCCACTTTCATTTAAGCTTCTGCGTAAATATGTGTATGTGTGTGGGTGTGTATAATGACTTAATAATCCCGTCCACAAAGTCCTTTTGCAAATTATGACATTTACGTACTAATTTCCTTCCTAAATGCGTTTCGGCGACAATGAGGCGAACCCGAAGGTCGACCCACCTCCCAGCTCCCAGCACCCAGCTCAGAGCTCAACCAGACGGACATAAGTTGTTAACTTAAGCTTTTTTGCCACACACATAAAGTTTTGGACCACCCGCATGTGTGTCCTTCTACAACACCGAGTGTCAGTGAGTGTGTGTGTGTGTGTGTGTGTGTAGTCTAGGCGGAAGGAAATTTGAAATTTTAAGTGAACTAAATTTTTGGTCTGTTTGTTGGCTTTGTTTGCGTTTCAGTTGCCTGCTGCAGCGCCATTAACAACAACGAGGAACACATGTATGTGCATGTCTGTGCTTCTATGTGCAGCCAGGTGCTCTGTTCGTGTGTGTATGTGTGTTTGTGTCGATTTCTGTTTGCGGCCAGGTTACGTATACGCCGCATACGCCAGCACAGATACCCACAAAAGGCGAGGAAAGCCTTTGACTGCCAACTGTGGGAATGGGACTTGGCCAACTGACTGAGTGACGGGCAGGTCCTGCAAGGATTAACCCAGTGAGTGCTGCGGTGTGCCTAAAATCGTTTGCCAAAGCAAGCTGAGCTCTTTAGCTCCTGAAATGCAGCTGCTCCTCAAATGGCCTGGCTTATTAACTCGAGTATATGTGAGAGCCGTAGAAATATTTTGAAAAGTTATTTACATTTTTGGCAAATAAATCAGAATTGGCTTAGTTACAGGAAATAGTCAGATATCTGAGTATCAGGCAGCTAGGGAATGCTTTTACATTATGCAACATTTAACGGAGCATCTGGTTTATGCATAATTTATTGGCCATGAGA
This sequence comes from Drosophila pseudotalamancana, assembly GCA_037075185.1. Lineage (NCBI taxonomy): Eukaryota > Metazoa > Arthropoda > Insecta > Diptera > Drosophilidae > Drosophila > Drosophila pseudotalamancana. Next base: position 1,024,869 of record JBAMCK010000142.1, read on the forward strand.
AGGGTATTGAAGTGCAAATATTTGCTTAGCCTCCAATTAGCCAAGCCAACCAGTTATTAAAACGCTAACGGTAATTGAAATACCCTGTAGCTGTGTAAATGTAGACTTTAATGCAGTTACTCTGATCAGTCAGAATTTCATTTTACAAAAAACTTTGGTTATGCTCGTTCTCATAACAATAAACAATACAGGGTATCTGGTCGGTCGTGTCACGGCTTTGTTTTGTGTGTGGTTTATGTGTGAATTGCGTATTTACAAATTTATTTACTTTTATCAACTGCGGCTGTGTTTTGCTCATTAATTTGGCAATTTGTATGCAAAATGCACACACATATACACGAACATGCCGCCCCCTAACCCTGACACGCCCCCTAAGCAAATCTCCAGCTAACTGTCGCTAGCATTCTCTGTTGTAATTAGAATCGTGTTAATGAATTTCATTTGTTTGTCAGCCTGTCAACGCTTTCATTTCTTTATTCTTTTATTTTTTATACGTTTTACACTTTCACCTTCGTTGTACGCGGCGTATGCGTAATAATTTGTATTTATTTATTTAGCCGTGCAGCAAAGTTTTCTTTTGTTAGCCAGTGCACGGACAAGTGATAGTTATTTAAATTTTAATTACTTGTGGGCCTAAAGTGAGTATTTGAATATCCCCAATGAATGCATTTAAATTGTGCATTCAAATGCGAAATTAAATTTGTTGATAAAGTTATTTTTTTTCATGCGCAACTCGTGTTGTTTTTTATTTTCATTAATTTTATTTATTTTTTGTGCACTGTTTGTACTTGGCAATTAATTGTTTAATTTGGTTATTTATAAATTAATGATGTGTTTTTCATATGTCAATGAACATTTGCACTCAGCTTAATTTTTGTATAAATGCATATGTATGTGTATAACTTGTTCGCTGTGCTTCCTCAATTTCGTTTTAAATTACAAATATCGTTGAGCATTCATTTCAATTATGCAGATAAGCTCAAATGTAATGAAAGTCCAACAAGCGGATTAATGCCAAAGCGAAAAGGTGGCTTAAAGTCAATTTAATGAGTTATAAAACTCGATACTCCATGACAGTTAGTGGCACTTCGATTGCACATCAACGAGACCCACAAAGAATGCTCCATTAAGCCGCTCAACTGCACAATTTATGCATTTAATTGTCAATTGCAAAGCTCTGGTTAGCATTATCCCGATACCAACTGCTTATGTACATATATTTCAATTGAAAGCTAATCTCTGCTATGAAGATTGCACGAAAATGTTCGATTATGCTATTAAATAATATCGATAAGCTTATCGATCGCATTTCGGCTTGCAAGCCTGACTGGTGCCTCGTCTTCGTATGATGCATTGCTCAATAGCTCGTTGGGGTGGCTACTAAAGGGAGAGTGAGGGTTGCGAGAGGGATGCAGCTTCACAGACAAGTAATTACGTTTCACTTTACCTGCAAAATGATACGGGAGCAAGCAACTGCGAGCAGAGCAAACAGCATGTGGTTCTCATGACGATAACGACTGGGATAAGCAGGAAAAGAAGCGCAGCAGGAGCTGGAAGGGTAGGTGACGGAGTGAGGGAGGGGGGCGGAGATGGGTGCAGCTCCTGCAGTGCAACACAGAGCTTGCTCCATTGTTTGTTTGTTTTTACAGCTGTGATTGAGGTAAAATTGCATATTTCTCTCCGCTTCCTCCATTTCCTTTCATTTTGCGAAGCTGCAGACGGTGTGTGTGTGCGTGTGTGTGTGTGAGCATATATGTCTGCGTGTGTGTGTGTGTGTGTGTGTATAAGCGTGTTCCCATAATAATAGCAAACGTTTTATTGAATGTCGTAGCCGTTGCCGTTGCCCGCCTTCAAGCTGACTGCACTTGACCGAGTTGCTCACTTGCCCCCTTTCACCTGCATTGCACAGGTGCTCGTAAATGTCAGCTAAGGAAAAATGTTCACAATGGATACCAATTGCAAGCTAGGCAAATTGTTTGCTTCGCCTTTCGATATAAATGACATACTTTAAAGCACAATATTTGCCAATGAGCTGCTTAAACTAAAAAAGAGTTGCACATACGATGGTTGGTCTTCAATATGTTTAAAGCAAAGGGTATATTGGCTTTATACACAACTTAGCAACCGATAGAATAATTCCTAAAAATTCTCTAACTGCAGTAGGTAAATAATGTGCGCTTGATCGCGAAGTATTATTTGCAGTGTATATAAAATATATAGAAGTATTTTTTATGCAACCGACTTTCTGTATAAATAAATAACTGTCTGTACTTTCAACAGTGAGACTGTGTACAGGCTGTCTAGCAGTCGAGCACTCCCCGCCGAAGCATCTCAGTTGATAAGGCTTGACAAGCTATCAGTCCCTCGGAAATTGCGATACTTCATGAGCAGGCCAGCGGATAGCTGTCAGACAACAGCTGTTAAGTGTATATACTCGTATATTATTATCGGAGCAGTCAACAGACTGTAGCTTTCAGACTCGTATATATATATATTGCTAAGCTGCCCAGTAAACAATCGATAGAGCGTGATTATTTAACAGCCAGGATGCACAACTTGATCAAGAGTCGCGCCGTCTTTGAGATATTGAAGAAGCCGCTGCCGGAGCTGTTGCGCTTCTACAGGGACAGCGAGAGCGAGAGCGATAGCGAGGATGTTGCAGCAGATGTTGCAACTTCAACAGAGGATGCTGCTGCAGCTGCCGCCGCAGTGGCAGCCACAGACGAGGCAGCTGCAGAGGCTGCCAAGCTGAATGTGAACGCGAGCATCTTTGTGCCCCGCTTGAAGGACTCCGCTGTCGATGCCGAGGAGCTGCGTCTCGCTGAGCTGAAGCGTCACTTCGAGGCGCTGGACGTGCGCAAGCCAACGCAGCCGAAGCTAATGTTGCCCTGGAAAGGCTTCCCCAAGCCGATGCACACGGACAGAGCCAGCAAAGCGCGTAAGTATTGCACGTAGCTGACCGGCCAACATCCATCCATTGCCTTGCCCAACCACCCCAGCGGTCCAGAGCAAGGATCTCAAGGTTGCAGTCGTCGTCAGCGAGGAGAACAGAACTGAGTCCCGTTTGAAACGCTTGCAGCCGGACAAGGAGTGCTCGTCGTCGTCGTCGTCGCCGCCCAGCAGCCGCAAGAAGCAGCTGAAGGAGCGAACCCTCAAGTCCGTTGTGCCCGACGAGAAGCGGCGCGAGCAGGAGCGCAAGGTGGCACTGGAGGCGCTCAAGCTGGTCGAGCAGCGGCGCATGCGAGAGCCACTGGATCAGCCGCAGATCAAAGTGCATCTGACACGCGCGCCCGTAGACTTTACGCCGGAGGAGCGCGTCCGTGTGAATCGTCTGCGTATCATCAAGCGCGAGCACATTGAGAGCGTGCTCCGCGAGATGCGCGAGGAGCTGGAGCGGAAGCAACAGAAGGCCGACGGCGTGCAGCCGACCAGCCGCTATATATGCCTGCAACGGGCCACCAAGACAGACACCACCTCCTCCGACAGCCAGGCGGAGCAGCAGCAGCATCAGCAGCATCAGCAACAGCAGGTGCCGGCAAACTCCCCGCCGAAGCGTTACATTCCGACCGTCAAGCAGTGGGACGAGCGCTGCAAGGCAAAGGCCAATGAGGCAGCTGTGGGCGCCAACAAGGAGAACAACATGACTGGCAAGACGTTCGGCAAGCTGGAGGAGAGCGCCGCTCCAACACAGCGCGCCATGGTGCCGTCCAGCCAGGCGAACATCATGGCCGGCACTATTGGACAGAACAAACCGCCGCAGCAGCCAAACGGTGGCAAGGATCGCGAGCTGTTTGTGCCACGCTACCGGCCACCGGCTCCACTGATGGTCAAGGGAGAAAGGCGTCGTGGAAACCTGACCCATGCCCGCAACATAACGCGTGCCTTTGCCAATTGCGGCCTGCTGCCGACCCCGTCCTCCGGCTGGGAGACAAGCGTGAAGGAGGACTACGAGCTGCAGCACATGACGAAGTCCGTGAAACGCTACGACATGGGAGAGCTGCTCCAGCTGGAGCCCCAGCCACATGAACTGCAGAAGCCCTTCATTCCCGAGGCCCTGTGCAAGCTTGGATTCATATGCGAATAGCTTCTGTGTAGAGCCAAACTCATTTTCCCCCAGATACCTTTTGGCTCACCTGCATCTTCCTCTCTCCCTATCTGTGTTTAGTTCGTTTGATTGTCTGTTAAGTTAGTTTGTTCTTGTTCTTGTTTTTGCCCTTTCAACCAGTTGCATTTCCAGCCTGAGCTCTCAGTCTCGGCCAAATACGTAGTATTGGCCTCGATATCGGGCATCTATGGATTTGCAACTCAATTATTGTTAATAAAAGGGTTTCTGCAGCAAACTAAGATACAAATGCATTTCGATTGATATCATGAGAGGAAATTCCTGGAGGGTAATCAAAAATAAAAAAAATATTTTCTAACTTTGCTTAATATTAACATCGTTCTTCAAAGGGAATTATGTGAGATATACCAAGGAATTTTTTTTTTTCTGATATTTTGTAATCGTTCTGGTTCTAAAATATTGTCGTGGTCATGTAGCCTCTTTTTATATCTCATTGTGTTTATCTTTATTTCAACTTTTACAAAATCCTTAGGTAATAAGCTTTAATTTGCGATCAGAATATTAGAAAATTTATTAATGTTCTATTCCTTTATCTTATATCTGAATATATAAATATTTATTGAAGTTCTTTTCGAGAAAAATATATATTGTATCTGTCTTATCGTATATCCTGTAATCCTTTGCCTTATATCTGAATGAAAAAATATTTTTTAAAGTTCTGTTTGAAATTTATCGAATTCAATATATATACTCTAATTATTTTAACCGATGTTTAAAGCCTGTCGTGTAACTGTCTAATCGTATATCCTGTGATCCTTTGTCTTATGGCTTGCGCTGCCACTCACTTGTCCTGCGCCACAGGATGTGTGCACTTGCTGGCATTTTTTTTTAAAAGGATTCATTAAATTGACGTCGAGCAGTTGATGCATCTGAGCCACTCAGCAGACCGGCTAACGGAACCGGAAGCGGTGGGGCGGGGCGTGGCAACAGGAGAACAGGGGTACAGGAGTTGCCGCCCATAACTTAAAAGGCGAGCGGCAATGCATCCTCGTGGATGGCCAACAATTAACAGCATAAATTTAAATATGCAATTAACGAAACAGCTTGAGGCTGGAAAAAAGAAGAAGCCAAATAAAGTGGTAGAGCATCAGCTATAATAAAGGACGCAGCAATCATTGCTGTGTGCACCCAATCACCGACTATTGGATACCCATTATTCAGGTTAAAATGCTCTCGATTGAGTTTGAAATCAATTTAAATGCAAATAATAAATTCAATACGATTCAGTTATAGATTTTAAGTATATATACACACAAGTTAGATTTGTAAACTATTTATTTATCTGTCGCAAAGTTTTCTTTGCTTTCCATATGCCCTCGCTTCTCAATTCTTTTGTGAGGGGCATGCAAATGTTTGCACTGGCTATGGCAGTGGCGACAATGAAAGCCAAAGGTCATTTTAACACACGCACACAGAAATGCACACACAGACACACACACACACACAAACACATTTATGCAGTGAAATGCATTTGATTGTTTGTGCTTTCCATTTTTTAAAGAACACACAACAAACAACGCTCGAAAAAAAGCACACACAATTTTACGCTTTATTTACGCGATGGCCAGCAACAATACTGGTCATGTGATACGCTGCCCCACCGACAACACTCCGCACCACCAACACCGCCAACACCAGCAACAACACCAACAACAACAATAACACCACCAGCACATGTCAATATTTTAACGCTCAGCCACAAGGGAAGCTCGGTTGCTGCCACATCAATTGTTGCTGGCAGTGTTGTTTTTGTTTTTGTTTTTGTTGCTGCTGTTGCTCGCTTTCATTTGCGGCAATTGGAGTCGCGGCGTTATTGATGTGTAAAGTGGATGCCGTTGTTTAATAAAATTAAAACACAAATTTAATATCGCCTCCTGCTGGGCGCTGATTTCGCACGTTAATAACAGCAGCAGCAGCAGCAGCAACAGCAGCGATAATAATAACAGTGAAAATAAAATATAATATTAATTTTGCAAGGCAATGCATTCCCGATTGGCTTGCGACCACAGCCAATGTCGACAAGGACCTTCCATTCGACACGCCTTTTGCCAGGCAGTCAAAGTGCAACTGTCAACTGCCAACTGTCAACTGGCTCATTATCAACAGGGTGGTTCGTTTGTTAATGTGGCCTCGAATGCGCTTCCTGGCATTTGCCTGAAAGCAAATCAAAGCCAGAACTTTTCACTCTCCCCTTTCTCCACCCTTTTGCTTCTTTACCTTACCTAAACTACTTCTCGCTTCCTTTCCATAATCATAACATGGCAATTTTATTCAATTTCCTGCCTTTTGTGAGTGCCACAGGCAGTCGAGGCTGCGAATGCATGCGGGCGGCGGGGTAGCACCGACCTTAAACTGCGCTGTAATAATTCATTTTGAGAATGAATTGCAAAATGTTATCTTGTATATCATATATTGTCTGCAGCGTACCTTACGAAATATCCCTTATTTTATTATTAAGAAGGACGCCTTATCCCTTTTCTTTACTTTTACCTTTACATTCACCTTTACCTTTACCTTTGCATTTACCTCTTCACTTAACTGCTTGAAAGCCACTCCTAAGAAACCAATTAAGTTGCAATTTTAGCACTCTCCAGCGGAATTAAATACCTCTTTTTAAACGCTTCAAAAGTCAAAAGTAAATAAGCCGCGTCGACTGCGCTGCAAGGTTTGTTCTTTGGGAGCCAACATTTTTATGAAATTGAAACAACATAAATGTGCAAATAAAAGAAGTTCAGCATAGCTATGTGGGCCACTTTGTGGCAAAGCCGGTCTCAAAGAGCGGCCAACAGAGTCAAAGCGGCTTAAGCAGCGGGCCAGGTGAGTTGCACCTGTTTCACCTGGTTTACTTACAACACAATGTGCTGTAAGCTGATTAAGAGCCATCCACGAGGCTTGGGCGGGACGACAGCTCAATTGGCCAAAACACTTTGTAGCCCTAATTAAGCCACTTGACAATTTTTGTGGCAGCCGAATCAACACGGCGTATGCGCTATAAATATTGCATATGCAGCCAAAGATAACGCGCTGCTACGAACTGGTCCAAAGTTTTGGCTCTGCATTAAACATTCCTTTTTCGCCGTACACGATTCTACGTGCCCACTTAAATTCAGCCCAGCGAAAACTCTGGCAACGACGTGACTTTTGTCCCATCACAGCAGCCACCTTTTAGTGGGCTTCATTTTAGTTGCCCTTTGATAGAACCCGCTCCGATTGCAGTCACTCAATGAGTGGTGCATCACGCATACGCCACGTGGCGCCTGTCACACAAGAGCCGTAATGAAAGTTCGCAGTTGCCGCTATGCGATCTCTATTAAAGAGGCTTAAAAGCAAATTTAAATGGTGTGGTGGTAATCAAGCAGTCATTCAGCAGTACGAGAGCTAAATAAATTTAGAAGAAGTAAGTGCATATCGAAAAGTATTAATTAGTGTGAGTATTTAATTTGGTATATACTTATAAAAGCAAAATAATATCAATTTTGCCTTAAGCCAATTTCCAGGGGATTTGAACTCATTTCCTCTTTGTCAACTATCGACGACTGCATTATATCTACTTATACTGCTTATATGTATATGTGTATGTATTTAACTCTTGTCCGGCATTGACCGGTTCCAGTTACCTAGTCCGTACATATTTTTTGTTTAAAGCAAAAATGTTAGCAAGCAGCTGCGATGGAGCTTACAGACAAGTTTCTGTTACAGAAAATGTCATACGCTAAATTGTTTATATCCTTGTTGTGCTCAAATTGTGCTTGTTAACTGCATTTTGAAGGCTTTCAGCGGGTTGTGAAGCAGTTGATGTTGCTCTACTTATTGGCCGGGTTGTTATTGTTAGGCAGGCTCCCATCAACAACGTCATTGTCGGCGCCATCAACGTTGATGGCCTGTTAAATTGCCTGTTCTGTGTTTGTTGTCTCCGCGTGCCACGTGTGGCAGGTGGCAAGTGGTAAGCAGCAAGCGGCAAGCGGCAAGCGGCAAGTGGCAAGTGGCAAGTAGAAAGTGGCAGTGGCTGCGGCTGCGGCACGTGCGCTGCTGACTTGGTTAGCACATGCAAGAGTTCCTGTGCAGGTGTGCGTGTCACCTACATTATGCACATTAGCGCACATTATGAGAATGTTTGTTGACCCCTTTTACACACACACACACACACACACACACACACACACACACACACACATACACACACACATACTTTTCGACTGGACACTGAACCATTCCGTGACCCGTTTGGCAAGCAGCCAGCAGAAGAGAAGCGACAACTGACGTGCTTCAGCTCGGAGCGAAATGATTTTTGACTCAAATTAGGCGCTTTGCTGGCAGCCTGTGCTGTGGCAACTGTCTCTTGCAACACGCTGCATGCTGTACATTCAGTGAAAGCAGTGAAAAATTAAGTTAATTACAAAGCGCCTCCCACTCCAAGTGTGAATATGTGTGTTAGCGAGTGTGTGAGTGGGTGTGGTTAACTGACCCTCGGGCATGCTTCCTGCTAAGTGTTTACGTGTGCCACATGCCTAATGCATCCGTGTTGCACAGCAGCTTGGCTGCGGGCAAAGAAACCTTACAGTGTTGCCCGGCCAGCAACACAAAGTGCAACTGCATCCACACACAGTCGCTGCTGAATGTTAATGCACGCTTTTATGCTGCCACTTGATACGCCTCTTTCAGAGCGCATGTCCTGCATTATATAAACTGCAATGGAAATCGGAGAGTTCGAATCAAGCGGCTGATTATCTGAGAACAATGCGCCTTAAGCGTATCGCACAGAGGGATCCTTTTTCAAGCCGAAACTTTACTTGATAATTTAAAAACAGAAAAATTTAAGCTTAGGTTCTTAACTTTCCTTACTTCGAATGTGTGTTTAAAAAAATGATTATTTGAATTCTGATATTTGCTGTCCATGGGAGATGAATAACGAAGCTCCGAGTTCAATTCCCAGGGTAGTATGGGGTTGATTTTCAACTATATCTCATACATCACATATTCATACATATACATACATCATAAACACGTACCGTCTTAATATTTAGTGTAATCTCTCTTTTGTTAATAGAAGAACGATTAAATGTTTTTCAAGCTGTGCTAATTTATTTTTAATCCCACAGCCAGCTCCTCTTTTTTTAATAACTGTATTTACCATATGTTTTGTTTATTATTGCTACATTAAAGTAAGAGTATTATTGAATACTGAATACTTAAAATTTAACTATAAACCGATCATATACTTAGCTCTGTCGACTATTTGCTGTGGATTAAAGAGCTCTCGCTTCATGCAATACTTCATAAGAGTTTGCATGAGTCAGCGATTATCATTAATGCACACAATGCAAATGAATTTATAAATTGAGTCTTACAATCCAATAATTTATGTGGCAATACTTTATTACAATAATATTTATGGGTCTGCAGTCTGTTGCACTCTGTCACGAGTGCTGTGTGTCCTACCAGAGACTTGGCTTGACAGGCGCTGATCTTTTTATTGCCCACGCAATCAGCCACACACTCGCACACATGCACACACACACACACACACACTGCTACAACTGTGGCATAACTTAATGACCAAATATTGTTGGCCGCTGGCTGTTGGTTATTATTGTTATTGTAATCCATTTATTAAACATAATTTTCACGCATAAATTTTAACACCATTTGGAGTAAGTTTTTTTTGTTTTTTTTTTTTGTTTTTTTGTTATTTGTCAGTCAGCAACCGATGTTGTCGTTGTTGTTGTTGCTGGCTGCAGTTGCAATTAAAATTCATTGTTATATGCGGCTCATTTTGAGTTTTTGTCGTCCTGCTCTTCCCGTTTTCGTGCCGCGTTGCCAACCAATTTTCAGTACCATAATTATAAATACTCGTCTATATGCATTTTACATACTCGGACACCACAATCATGCCCATGCTTAATGGAGAGTTACATTTAAATGCATTTAAGTAGCTACCCCGCCTCCCTCCTTTTCACTTCTCGTCTCCACCAGTCAACCAACCACACCCCCCTCCCCATCCGAACGCCCCTTTATCGGCTGCCTCTTTGTTGGAGCTGTTGATTGGCCCTTTTGATGCTTTTGGCTTAATAAGCGATAATTACATGTCAAGCGCTCAGCAAGAGAAATATTGTCTATATATGCGTGAATGTGTGTGTGTGTGTGTGTATGTGTGTATGTGTGTGTGTGTGTGTTTGTATGAGTGTCTGTGCATAAATTGAATATATACACATTCACATTAAGTAGCTTAATGCGGCCAAGCCGATCAGATTGCTTTGTCTGACTTTTGCAACGAGCAACACTTCGATAAATATATAAAATATATACAGTTTAATTACTTTTGCAAAAGTTATTATATTTTTAAAACGAAGTTTGCGACTATATACTAAATAAGAGTTGAGTAGCCCCGTTAAAATTTAATGAATAAGTTCAATCATTCGTCACTTTCATAAGCTTTATAATTCAGTAGTTTAGAAGCTGAACAATTGAAAAGAATGAAATATTGTAAAATTCAAATATTCTTGCTTGAGATTCGATCCTGGATCTGTCCTACCAAGGTTCTATTTAAATAAAAGCAATTCCAAAATTTGTATAGCTTTATAAATCTTTTATTCCCTATCGAACGATATTTTAAGTAAAATAATTTCATTTCTATGTCCATAAAAGCATTGTTGAAATTCGAACTGCGGTTAACCAGCTTTATGCATATGTAGATGGATAATTAGCATGCCTAAGCCTGCAAATGCATTTATATATATATATATATATATATGTGCATATAATCTTTATCTATGGCAACTGTTTTAAAAGTGCCATTTGCCCTAAATATATATGTGTATATATACATGTGTGTGTGTGTGTTAGAGAAAGTGTGCCACTAATGCATTTTGTGGCAAACTGAAAATTGCTGTGCAACTGAGAGACAACAACAATACAATAAACACACACACGCACACACACACATACAGTTACGAGTGACAGAAGCATTTTAATAATAAAATTGTTAACAGAATTGTGCTGTGCTTTTGGCCAGAGAAACATGTGTTAGCCTTGTTAGGGAGTATACAAAATGCGATGCCTTTCAATGCCCTTTATGTTGTTGTTGTTATTTTTGTGGTTGTTGTTGCTGTTGCTGTTGCTGTTGTCGTTTGGCTTTGTTGCGCAATCTAAATAAAATGGTCGACGTGTGTACGCACAACTTTTGCCATATTTAATCGTATTTGCAAAGCCAACAACGAGGGGAAAGAGACAGGGAAAAACATAGAGAGAGAGAGAGACAGAGGGAGAGAGAGAGAGAGTGAAAGAGTGAGGGAGGAAATTCGGGTTAGGGGCGCTGCCTTTGGTTTTTAGTGCCAATTGTAGCCGTGCGGCTGAAAGTTTTTGGCTTTTGGGCATTTGCTTATTATTGTTAAACTTTTTGCGCCCACAACAGGACGCAGTACAACGCAAAAAACAACAACATAAACAACAAGAAGAACAAGTGCAACAGCAGGAGCCACACACGTTGCCCTTTATAGGTCGCCGGTGCATATGTAAAAATATTTTTAGAAATTTGTAGCACCAAAATTACCTCAGCAAGTGCAGCTGCAAATAGAGATGGGAACGTGACAGCGAATCTTCCTAGAGCACAAATTGATGTACAATTTATTCGTTACTTGAAACTAAACCTGAGGGCGAACTGGATTACTGCCGATCCAATCAATATTTTTCTACAGTTAACCAAATTTTGAGATTCTTTCAAATGCAAGCCTAATAGTTTATGTAAATATTTGATCGATCTTAGCCTTTTGTATGAGTAAGAATATTTAAAGAAGAAATCTGTGTTATTTATAAATATTTTATTTATTATTTTATATTAAAAATTGCCTTGATATCAACTTTAAATTGAGGGAGTTCTCAGTAAATGTTATCCTAAAGTATTGCCAAAGAATCGTTAGAAAATTTGACTTTCTCATTTTAATAGTTCTTTGTATTTCTTACACACTTATATTATTTATACTTTTAGAATTTGATCATTGTTTTAAGTCTAAACTGTATCTGCTTGAGAATAACATAAACGATAGTTCAAACGTTGACACCTCGTCCATCTCGAATTGGAATTGAAACATTTGCTTACCTTTTGAGTCGCAGTCCCATTTAGTTTTTTAAGCTTGTTTGTGACTCTGTGGGATAGCTTAAAACGTGCAGCCAAAACTTTTGCCTGGCTGCAAGTTTTAAGGCACAAATTTATGCTACTCACACACACACACACACATTTACTTAGGCACACCTACAGCATGTGTGCATGGAAAGTGATTAACAACTGGGTCAAGTGGCATATGCGTGCAGGGATTAAGCAATTTGGCACACAAATCAAAAGATTTATCCATTTTTATGGCCAATTTAGACAAGGGCTTCGATGGTCCAACTGACTTACAGTGGGCACCATAAAAGAGTGCCACTTAATTACGAAATGAGACCACATTGAATGGAGCACAGCAACAACTCGGCCAAGTTAACTGCCCGAACCGGCCAAAAGCAGCCGCTGGCAATGCCAAACCTCAACGTTTTGGGCAAATGCAAATGCCTTTGGCCAGGCTCAAACTATTACCAATATGTGCCTTGATGTGTGCAGAAGGATCTACCAGTGGGTGTTTGTGTGTGTGTGTGTGTGTGTGTGAGTGTCACTGGTTTGTTTTGGCTGCGGTTACGGCTGCAGCGACGCCAGCGGCAAAACAACAGAGGAAACATTGACAGAATCAGTCGATGCTTTGACTTGTGCACTTGCCAGTTGCCCCGTTTCCACTGTGCGACATTAAGTTGCACTTACTGATGTGGCACATACATACTCATAAGAACAAAATGAACAAATTAGATATGATTTATTGTGACGTTCTCACTGTAGCACATCCAATTGCATTTATTGCTTATATATGAATATATGTTTGCATATGTTGTGTACATATATTTAAACTACAAAGATTTAATAAAATAAAATTAAATTCTTTTGTGCTCGATGTGTACAGTATAACTAGAAACTTGATCAAAATAATATGAAATACATTGAAGCGTTTCCATTTACTCGCATCAAGTTGAATCTGCAGCTAAATATATGGAAACTCATCTAAAATATTTATAAATGCATAATGCCATAATATACTGCATCAAATATAATTTTTTTTTTTCATATATAGATATATACCTGTATATTAAACATACTATTCACCAAAGGGCTTCCATTGATGAATGATGAAAAATGAAGCGTGCAGACAATTCTTCAGTGTAATGTAGCCTACGGCCTTTGCTTGCTGCTGCAACTTGCTGCAGAGGCATGGAAACAGTTTTAGGTGCATTAGGCAACTGTAAACAAGTTGCATGTGCCCCGTGCACTTGCATATTTTATGGAACTAGGTCTATGCTCGTACGAATGGACTCAACTCTGAAGCTGTGGAGCTGGACCACATTGCACAGACCCAATCTTTGGGGTTTTAATGGCAGTTGTTTTTGTTAGCCATGTTTTGAGTGGGCAGAGCTGTGTGTGTGTTAAACGTGCCTTAAATCACATTTGGTCTGTAATCAAGGTAAATAAATATGGGTTTGGGTGTCCAAGTGCCAATGTGCCGGCTTTTCATTGCATTTGCTCAAGTTTAAAGTTTGCCAAGTTGCAATCCTTCAAGCCTCAATACTCTCTCTATCTCTTTCCATGTCTCTCCTTCTCTGGGAAACTGGGTCAATTGCAGCACTAAGCTCAACCATAAAGGCAGAGAGATATGCATATAGATGTGTGTCAATGTGGACAGTAAACTATCTCAAACGCCATCATCATCTGCATCATAATTGAGATATGCGAATGCATTAAATATGCTTATAGGAAGAGCAATGCGAGTCGGCTTAAAGAACTGCCATAAATCCAATCATCCGTCCATTCAATTAACATAAATTGTTTGATTAATGACTGACAAATGCTAAACAAATATTCGCCGCTTCCACAACTAATTGACGCATAATTTCCTTTTTCGATAACGATAGCGATAACGATTACACTGCTGGTGCCCCCTATTTTACAATTCAGCTACAAATTTGGCTCTAATAATTTTTTAATTCCCACACCGACTACTCCGACGCGTCGGTCATTAATCATGCATTGTCTGGCTGGGAGTCCATTCGACTCACTGACTTATTCAGTCAGTCAATCAAACAATTGAATACATTTCAATCATTCACAAGTCCTTCTCCCCCGTCTCCTGCTTCGCCTCTGACCAGCGTCTGACACAATTTGATTTGACTTGTCTTGGGTCCCGATTCGAGTCCTGTGGATATCAAGGACCTAGGATACGCACACTGAATGAAGTCTGCCTGGCTGCCTGCCTGTGAGAGTGTGTGTGTGAATGTGTGTGAGTGTGTTCATTGAAGGAACACCCACTGAAGTGTTGTTAATGACTGGCATTTCATAAAGTAAGCCGGGAATTATGATTTGTGATGTGCCTTAAAAGATTTACCAATTAAATTTTAATTTCATTGTAATTTAAAAATTAAAATAGCTTTTCAGATACCATGGTTTATAAATCATTGTCTTCTGGCTCTTTAATAGAAAATTAAACAAGACTAAAACATTTTACAAATGCTTTAGGCTTAAGATGCAAAGAGGGATTTATAAATAAGACACTGAAAATTGTGAAACTTGTCATTTTAGCAATATTTATCTGTATGATAGAATGTGTGGCTCACAAACTCATCTGAGCCGAAGTGCTTATTATTTCTACATCATTTGGGACATATGTAGACATAATTAGTTAGATTGATAAAGACATAATCATGACAAGCAATGGTTACTATAATCAAGACCGAAATTTTATGCCCTGGTTCAGTGAACATACTTTTTAATCCCTTAAGTCTTTCTTTGAGAACATTTCTTCTGTTGGGGCAGAACTATGTTTCTTACATAACACGCAAACTAAACATCCAAGTAAATATGAATATTATATCATTAATTCATAAACATAATTTTACAAAGAACATAAGCAATGGTTCATTTCTCACTCCATGAAATATTTCAGAGTTTAGTTTCTCTTTGATTTCTAGACTTAAAATCTAACTCAGAGTTGATTCAGAGAACTGTAATTGTTGATATAATATATTTAGATGGCTTGCATTCAATTGACTGTTGAATAAACTTAACTTGAATGCCAATAAAATCGATGGAGCTTAAATTCCGTTTCTAGTTTGTTTTGCTTGTAAAATTTTGTGAAATTTTCGATTGCATAAATTAATTTTAATAAGTCCGTTTATAAACGTAATAGCACACATTATTTATGGCCATTGGTAGATCGTTAATTTGCAAAACATTTTATCGCGCCATAATCAATGCATTTGGCCATTACTATTGTCCAGGTCGCACAAACCTCCCACATTTGAAAATGGGAACAAATTTATGATAGCTTCGAACTGCATATGCAAATGCATAAAATATTTGAGTGTGAGTGTGAGTGTGTGTGTGTGTATGTGTGTGTGTGTGTGTGTGTAGGGCTCGACTCTTCGTTATATTTTGGTGTGGGTGTGCGAAATGTCGGAGGTAATTAGCATTGCATTAGCCGCTGTAATTATTGTGTCCATTTAACTGTCTGTTAACGCCCTTCACAACAACAACAACAACAATAAAAACTGAATTGCGACTGGGAGTTGCGGCAGCTGCCAAATTAGTCGCAACTTCGGCAAAGAAATTTGCATAGCTGTTCGACTAATTCGAGTTATCATCAACAAACCTGCAAATGCAATTTATCTGGGCAAAAAGGCAAAAAGGAGCTGCCGGGCAACCCTTTCAATCAGGCAACAAATCTCGGCAGTTCGAGTTGTGTTTTTCTTGCCCCGTTTTTTCACGCTAATTTTCTCTTTTGTCAAATTAAAAAGCACAAGGAATAAGTTTTTCTTTTCTTTGCTTCTACTTGTTTGTTGTTGGTTCATTTATCATGATTTGTTTGTCGAACTTGACGCGATGTGTGTGCGTGTGTGTTTCTGTGTGTGAGGGAAGTTTGATAGGCGGCAAATGTTTGTGTTGTTGTTGGCATTGTTATTCTCAATGCCAGCAGCAAATCGCAGCTGCTGATGGCATGCGACGACATCAGCCTCCCTCCCAACCCCTCTCTCCCTTTCACATTCCAGCCACGCCCCCTACAAATAGCTCTTTGTTCTTTGTGTCAGCCAATTTCTTGGCGCACTTTTTGTTTGTCTTTGAGCAAGCAAAGAAAATTGCAAAGTGATTACTTTTGATTAGTTGTAAAAAGAAGCGTAATTTGTTTAACGCTCTTCTCCTGCTTCTGCTGCTTCTTCAGCATCAAATTGTTGTTGTTTGCCTTTGATAAATGTAATTTCGCCCCGTTAGCTGATTAGAGAGATCGAAGTTGTATATCACACAAAGAACAGGGCCTAACGAGCTGGAATGCAGAGCAAAGACTTAACACATTGGTATCAAAAGCATAATTACAAGCAGACCAACTCGACACACGTGTCGTATACTTCATGCATAATGTAATGAGTTTCAGGATTGAAAGAGGAAACTGTCAAATAATATTCAATTTTGTTTTGTATCAGCCAGAAAACCAAACATTTAAAGCATATTGATAATAATATTTGTAAAAAATTTGTTTCTTATTTAAATATTTTCGTTCACCAGTTTTTCGCTTTTTTTGCGACCAATTTCCATTCCATTCAATATTCCCTCAGCTGTCTACTTATCTGCGGTATACTTGACGTCTGTATACAAATAAAGGACATTTTATTAGAGAAGCAGAAGCCGCGCCGTCGAGGCTTATGCAGATCCTTGGAGCAGCAACTTAATCTAACTTGGTTGTGCTTATACATCTTTTTTTTTTAGCAGCTGTCGCTGCCTGCATGCAAAATTATTACTTAAAACGCAGCTGGGGCTGTAGCCAACTCCCTTCCTAGCCACGCCCCCTCAAGCCTCCTGCTCAACGTACGCACAGTTGCATACATCAAGCTGGCAACAAAAGGATAACATTGGAGTAAGTTATTCATTGTGCACGCAAACATTACGGAAGTCATATGTTAAAAGCACAGAGCCCAGGTACAGCCAGGGCGGAAAGCGTCAGGTGGGCTAAGTAGAAGGGGGTGGGACGGCGGGCCAAGTTTTGCTGAAGCTTAAAGGCAAGCAAGAAAAAAATATGAAATATGACTCCAAGTCGAATTGTGAAAACTTGCAGAAAGGTACGAATAAGCATATCTGGATCATAAATAAAACAGAGAGCTGGGAAATTAAATTTTCGACTAGGCAGTGAAACAGAGAGGTAGCACAAAACCACACACTCACACACATGCACACAGCATGTGTGTGCATTGAAATGAGTGCAAATTCTTAATATACGCAACGCGCTGCCAACTTTGATTTGAGAATAAATTATTTTGTTCATTTCATGCAAAGGTAACAGGACGCCAAATTTACAAATTTACAATACTTTTCTTATAAGCCAACGGAGGGGGAAGTGGGATATACACGGCCTTGCCTTCACTTGACTGGGTGGCCCTTTGCCTTGCGGCGGCGGACGGGCTAACCAGAAAGTTAACTTGAACTTAAAATAAAAGTTTTGCCTTTTTTCAGCGCAGGGCGGAAAGTGGACGGGAAAGTGGGCGTGGTTGGTATTTTAGCGTTGTACAAAGTCAAACATCATAAAGTTCGCCACGCCTTTTTGCATATTTTATTTGCGCTCATTTTCGAAAAAAAAAGAAAGCGAAAAAAAATCAAGGAAAGCTGGAAAAGTTTTCGGCTCTGGTTTTATGCCATTGAGTTCTCAGCTCTTAGCTCTCAGTTCTCCGTTCTCGTTTCTCATTTCTCATTTCTCAGTTCTCAATTCTCGGGGTCTCGTCGCTGCGCTGAAGGCTTTTGGGCTCGCGTCTCCTTTTTGCAACAATTAAATTATTCAACCGAAATTTGTTCGAGTCTCCAGTCTCCAAACGTCACGCGCACTTGACGGCCAACAGCAAAAAAAAAAAAAAAAGAGTCCAAAAAAAACCAAAAAAGAAACTAAGTTTGTTGTCGACCTTGTTGTTGTTGTTGTAACTGCTAATGTTGTTGTTGTTACTGCTAATGTTGTTGTTGTTATTGTTGCAGTTGCAGTTGCTGCTTTAGTGTCTTTTATGCCCGGTTCAGGTTTTATTTTCCAAATGAAATGAGTTTCAAGTGCAGCTCTCTGCCTCTTCCTCCTCTTCTACTGCTTCTGCTTCTGCTTCTTCTTGGTGCAGCGCCGGCGTGCGCCTTGTTTTAGAAGTGGGCGTGTCTGCAACTTTGGCACTGGTTACGCCTGCAGCAGCAACAACAACCAGTAGTTGCTTTTGTTGTATTGAGCATTTTAATGGAAAAGTTTTGCAGTTGAAGGCGCTTTTCCAAATGATATTTTAAAAGCTTTGCAAAATACGAAAAATAATAAATAAAAAACAAGAAACTAAAAACAAAACAAAAAACAAAAAAAAAAAAACAGTTGAAAACCAATTAAACAATTTGCGAGTTTTTATGGAAAATAAAATGATTTTTACATATTTAGTTTTAGCCCATCTGGACTCTTAGCCAGGATTTACTTCACTGCATTTCGATTAAAGTCTCAAATGATTTATGCAAGAGGCCAGAGACGAAGTCTTAAATGTAAACAAACCAAAGTACACAAAATTCAGCTTAATAAATTTTAAACAGTTTTTATTTAGATTTGTAAAGTTAGCTTCTTCCCTGCGGATTAAATTTGTTGTAATTGTCGGCTATAAATAAATATTGTTTATCAAGCAAACAGTTTTTAATTTCATTTTTGGCTTTAAAATAAATTCGTTTTCACTTGAATGAGACTTTGAATGAAAGCTGATTGAAATTTGATCTTTCTCAATAAAAATTTTGTTGAAATTGAAGTTTTTGTCTAATAGTGCATAACTGCCAGAGATTTCAGTAGGGAAAACAAATAATATATAATATTTGGGACTTATATAAGTTAGTTCAGCTGAACTCTTTTCAGACTTATTCGAATTTTTGTTTGTCATATGAACATCAACAGAACAGTTTCTCAAAATAATTTTTTAAATCTCACCTTAATGCAAGGTATTTGCACAACTAAGTTGTTGGGACTCCGTTATCCGGTTGTATGTACTAAAGAACTCAGTTCGTAAACTCTGCACTCCTCTTTCCCTAACTATCATTCAACTCTGTGCCTATTGGAATTTCTATTTCATTGCGTATTTCAAGAAGAGTTGGCTTAAGCACTTTTCCCTTTATCAGCAACATTTTCTGATTTTTTCCTGGTCTATCTTTAACTAACCATTGGCGCTTTTCACACCTGCTTCTGCTTTGGTTTTCTGTTGGGTTTTCCTACAATTTTCCCTAGCTGCCTTTGGGTTTGCTAGGCTGTCTCTGAACGAGTGTCACTCCATTCCAATTGGTTGCACGCATCTCTCGACTGCACTTGCAGCTCCATACACCTGTTAGTACACACTCTCGCACACACACTCTCGCACACACACACTCGCACACTAATACACTTGTGCTCTTATCGTCTTTGCAGTTTAGTAGCTTTTCCCACACTCTCAGCCGTTTCGTCCTTTTGGGCCTTTTTCAAGCTGTCAGCAGCTTTAGACGCCTTTCAAGCAATGTTTTGCCTTTCATTTGGGTCTCAGCTATCGTACATATGCGTGTGTGTTTGCATCTGTGTGTCTGTGTGATATTGGCTGACAAATGAAATTAACTTTATTTGCACATTTTATTTATGCGCTTCATTAAAACTTTAAGTCCGCTTTATTTATATGCGTGCTGTGACATTAATATTAATATTAATATTTTTTATACATTCAGATATATACTCTTTGTTATTGTTATTGCCATTGTTGTTGTTGTTACTGTTTGAATGTCCAAGCAGACAATTGGTCCGCCTCTCGTTTTGGTCAGGCGGCGTCTGCTGTCGTATAAATCGCACTCAATAAACCATACACAAGGCATAAATTATATTTTTATACATTTTGTTGTCCATTTTTATTGAACGTTAACAGACGGCAGACAAAGACAGCCAATACCGGTCAAACAGAGAGGGAGAGCAGAGAGTGAGAGAGCGATAGAGAGTGTCGAAGAGGAATTAAAGCACTTGAAAGTTAAATGCAATTCAAGCCACTTACTCGCAACTTTCCTATTCTTATGCTTCAAACTACAAGAACAACAGCATCAGCAACATCAACAACAACAACAACAACAACAAAAACAACAACAATTGAAGCACTCGCATTCAATAGTCAAAAGTCTAAAAAAATTAATGAGCGCAATAAACATTTTAAGTGGAATTGTTTGTGAAGTTGTTAATTTTTAGTGCAATTTATTTTGGCAAGTGTAATAAAATTGTTCAAAATTGGCTAACGAGAGAAGGAGAGAGCGAGAGAGAATGAGAGAGAGAGAGAGAGTGGGCATCGAATGTGGAGGCGTGGCGTTAGCCCTTCCTCAACGTCTAGGCGATCATAAATAATCAGTTTACAAGTAAGTTACGCAGTTAATTTCTTTTCGCCTTCCCCTTTTAAACTAATTTCCCAAAGGATGGCTCGAGGTCCCTTTAAATGTCGGCCTGGCCGAGCAGGCATTGTCAGCTACCCAGGCACGCAAGCGATGCGTTTGCTTATTGTGTAAGCCAGGCACGTCACCTGGCCAAAAACATTTTCGGTTTGGCTTGGCTTCGTTTGGTTTGGTTTGGTTTGGTTTTGTTCTTTAGTCTAGTTCTCTCCGAACACAAATTATTAATATTTGATGTTCGCCGCACAGCTCAGCCAGCTTCTCCGTCAGTTCTATTTGTGTTGCATACTTGATGGCGCTTTCATCTTGTTAAGTGCTTAAAGCCTTTCCTCTCCACCACACACACACACACACACACACACACACGAGAGTGTGTCTCCATGTCTGTATCTCTGTGTGTATGTGCTGAAGCTTCCTGTCATAATTGTGCAATCTGGCTGGCGTTTATGACATTAGCGGTTGGCAATTTGCGGCTTTTGGCCGCATACACGTGCCAAGCCCCAAACCCCAACCCCCAAAACCGAAAAGGTCAAAATAGAAACTGTCTTCGAATTTAGGCAACTGGGAGCTTGGAAATCCAGTCCGATGGCTAAACACTTTTTGCTGAAATCAAGAAATTCCCCATTGTGTGCGCTTACAATGCCAGAAGTCAGCTGCATTCCAAGGTGAGCCGTTTTAAGCCCGGAATTCGACTTTGATGAGACCTTAAGTTGGTGAAATAACAGCTCAAATAAACAAGAAAGAACCGTAATAAAACGTTTGCGGCTCCAGCTCACAATAATAAATATTAATAAATAAATTAAAATGAACCTTGTCGCATATCCTTAATTTTGTAGCATAATTTTTTTGGTAATTATCTTATCGAAGATCAAAGCAAGGCTTACTAAACCACTGTCTTACCCAGTTACTCACAAACCGTAAATATACATACAACTATATTCACATTTAAATCAAATTCTTCATTGATTTATGTTTAGGCATTTGGAAATGTTTACAAGTGCTGTACGCTTTGCCCTTGGTTGAATATTTGAGTGTTATGTTATGCACCTCGCCTAAGTTGCTTTAACCACTTACAACATATGAGGAATGTGTGCACATATTTCCTCAAATTTGACACTCGGCGGGTCATGAACTGAACCTCCCCTTTCGAGCTATTGTTTTGGTTACCGTGCACGCATAGCTTAGCTCACAGTCCGTTAAGCTTTAGCGTAGTTTTGCTTTTAAGAAGCTCTTTTAATTTCTTCGCTTGGGCTGGCACGCAACGTGGCTCGTTAAGCTACATGCTACATGCTACATGCTACATGCTACATGCTACTTGCCACATGCCACCTGGCAGACTGCCCCTGACGTAACAATGGCGTTAGCCTTGGTATTAACACTTTGTCATGTTTGCTAAATGCTTTCTGAACCCGCCCGGCCGCAGTCTAAGACCTCGATTGGCGTAGGAGTTCCGATTGGGTGGGCTTTGGGCTTTGGCTGGGAGTGCGTGCGCAAGCGGCAGCAATTAGTGAGCCAAGAGCCGAGCATGTGGAGGGGCAATAGAACTGATTTTGATACTGACTAACACGGCCTTTGATTTTGCTGCTGATGGACGCCTTTTTCGTACTCAATAATATTTATTTATACATTTATTGCTTATCACAGCAATCGATGGCAATGCCAACAGCAACAGTAACAGCAACAGCAGCCAGTTGGCCAAGAATAAATAAGGCTTAATTGTGTGTAAGCCTAACGGAACTGGCCCGCGCAAAGGCTGCTTTATGGCTTGCAAATGCGGGCCAAACCCATTTAAAGGTTATCCCAGGCATTATTTTATCAAAGGGAATTAACACGCATAAACAACAGCAGCAACAACAAGCTCCAGCACCAGCTCCAGCTCTGGTTCTGGCCATCGCTCTGGCTCCATGCTTATCGCGCGTTGCAGCAGTTAAACGCACGCACGCGCCCGCATTGCGTGTCCTGTGTGCAACAGCAGCAGCAGCAGCAGCAGCAACAGCAGCAACAGCAGCAACAGCAAGCGCTACATCACGCATACGCCATGTGAGGGCTGCGCTGTGGCCTGCAATAAAAGCGCAAATAAACATTTGTGCTTCAACCAAACACTCACACACGCACACATGCATACACCCACTCGCACACCTGGCAGCGGGCTCAAGAGTTTTGTCTGCGGCTGAACTCTCTTATCGATGGACCGTAAAAGATGTTGCACCTGACTGTGAGAAGCTTGACCAGGTGTGAAACATAGTGCAGTAAATTGATTGCTGAAGCCGATGGAGAAAGTTTTTCTTTATTTTCAATGGTCAAACAGCGCAGCATATGATTAATATAATAAAATAAATTGAGTGCTGAATGAGAGTTAAAATGAAGTAAAATAAAATGCAATGTATTACGTATGCAAAATAATGAAATTAAGTGAATGTTAAAGGGAATGCGCATATTAATGCTTTAAATACAAAGATTTCGAACAACGACAGGCTGCAGCTAAGCATAAACAAATAAATCGTATGCTGAAACCGAGCTCTTCATCTTAGATAAAAAGCAGTGCGTTGTGTATACGCCCCGTTTGGCCTATGCTAAGCAGCGGGCACGCTGCAACTAAGCTGCCATCATTTATCACAAATAGTTGGCGACCTTTTCTTCTTCTTCATCTGTTTGTATTTGGTGTTTTTTTTTCTGTTCGAACTGGCGTGTTTAGTTTGTCATAAGCAGACGTCGCCTGCCAGTTGCAGGGGCGTGGCAATCGAGGCCTTGCTACAAATTGATCATAATCTGTGCGCCATTTATCTTACGCGACGGTTGGGAGTGGGCTCATCGACTGGTTGGCATTAGATGAATGGCCACGGAAGCTCGCACGATTGGGCAGCCGTATGAATGACACGGCCTGAATGGATGGCTTTGTTTGAATAGATGAATTGCTTGGCCCGCAGCAGCCCCAGCCAAAAACCCACCGGATCTGTGTTTTTGGCCCCTGCTTTTCGGTATTCTGCTTTTATCTGTTTCTCGAGGGCGATGTGCTAATTTGGCAATTTGTTTATCGATTTTGCTTGGGCGTTAAGTGACCAATAAAAATCACTTAAGCTTAAGTGCTTGTGCTACACAAACTGTTGAGCCACAACTTTTTGCAGCGTCATCGTTCAAAAACTTCTACTCAGATTTGATGAAGGCAAACTATTTTTAAAGAGCACTCCAAGGTGGTGTGCTCAACTAGCAGATCTATATCCAAACTTTTATACTTCTGGACGAACTGCTGAATGTCAGGCAGTGGCTCTGCTTGTCGTACAGATCAAGAACATAAATGCATAATTATCGTGCACTTTCCCTTCCGCATGTCACATAAAATAATACCTAATCAATATACCCAATTTACGAATTTCCATAGCATAAAATTGTTGTTGTTGTTCAATCACATAATATAGTTTATAATTGAAAAACGAGCTTGATTTCAAACATAGTTTCAATTGTATGTGAAAACTTTATACATTGTGTGTGTGATATTATTAAATATATATATACATAATAATCATTATTCCACTACATTTGTTGCACTTGCCGCTGGAGTGGGCCGTCAGCTTGGGTTTATGCGTGAAGGGTTAAGACTAAAAGGTTAAAAGCTCGGAGACGCGGCTCAACTTTGCAATTTGCCAGCTTGAGCAGCCTCTTGACCCAAGCAAAACACCCAACATTTGCCGCAACATTTGTGTGACACAAATTTTGCAGAAGAAAACAAAGTAATACACAATGAGGGAGCTCAGAGGGCGGGCGGCCGCTTCTATGTGGGTGACATTTTATGAGCACGCTATGCACATATTGATCAAGTGACAGGCTGAGTGACAAACAAACTGGCAGCTGGCAGCTAGCAACTGGCAACTGGCAACTGGCAACTGGCAACTGGCAACTGAGCCTCTGCTTATTATGCAAATGTGCAAGGCAAATTGATTCGCAACTGTGTCAGCAAAGTCGAAAACAAAACGCGGCATATGCGCAATTTCAACAAAAGGCGCCGCAGAATGTATGCAAATATAACGCGCATACGCCACGTAAACAATATAAAAAGAGCAAATCTCACGCTAGGCGAAAATTGAAAAGGAATTTCCACAAGAAACAGCCACAAATATTTCCGGAAGGCCAAATGCAATGATAAAACTTGAAGCACACAGGCAATTGGCCAACAAATCGACATCAACAGCAGCGGCACCACAATCACCTTCCTGCACCACCGGCTTGCCCATGAAATTCTTTGGTAAAAATTATTTTTTGCTTGTTGCACTGCCGTAGTAATTATTGTAGTTATTGCTGTTATGATTTGTCAAAATGCAACTGAACTTACTTTTTTATATTTAATAAGCCAAGAAAAGCCAAAAGACACAAAAACCCTACAAAGAAACTGACGCAAGGTAAGACTTAAAGTAATGCCTTGTAAATCTGATAAGTAAAAAACAGTTAAGATTTAAATATTTTACATAACAATGTGAAAGACATAATTAGAATTAGAATTATAATTTTACTTTTGCCTCATATACTCTGCTTTCGTATATGTGTTACACATTATTAAAAACATTTTCTTCAAAAATACACTCTTTTTTCTAGGTAAATAAGAGATAACTAAATCAATAATTGACATATAAGTAATAAAATTAATACATTATATAAGTAAAAAGGTTCAATAATTAATCACCTGAAAAAACAACAAATATTCTCAATAACAAACTGCGTAGCTCATAGTTATTTCGAATACGAAGTACATTAGATTAGAATTAAATTGAGAAACAAAGCTTGAGTAAGATAGAAAAAAATAATAATCTCATCCGACGATTATTTAATACAAAAATCAAAGGCTGTTCAGTTATAAAAAAGTGTTTGATGATGAGGACGTTTTTTATATTAATCGGATGTGCAATTCTGCTGATAAGCGCAGCTGCTCCCAATCACAACGAATCTGAAGGTGCGATTTATCTAGTGAACAAGCTTGAAAAGGGAAATCATCACAACATCATCGACGATTCTGCATCTACTGAGGATTTCGGGACTCAAGCTAATACAAGACCAACATATTTAGAAGAGAGAACTATGTTTACTATTCAAAATCCTGTATTAATTTATAAAAATTTGAATCGGAATAAGACATTGGTCAGAATAAAGTGAAACAACAGTTGAGATCGGCAAACTAATGGAAATCCTCGTGTAAAAAAGTAAATCAGAAACGCAACGTTGATTAAAGAAAATGTTTTATTTTACATGCGTGTGATTTTGAATATAAAAAAAGGCGCGTTACACTTAAATATTCGATTTATAGAATAAAATGTAATGAATAAAATAAAAAAGCAGCGTAAGGTAAAGGTTATCTTCCTATCGTCAGAAAATAGTATTTTTATATACATACTTTACCGTCTGTCCGTCCGTCCGTCCGTCCGTCTGTCCGTGTTTATGAACGCCTCGATCCCAGCAGATACTTGAAAATGTTGTGTGATTAACATATTTCAAAAATTTCATATAGATCACTCTGCAGTACAACTTTAGTCGCTAATGGCGTGCGTTTGTACTGCTTCAGGGTATCTCTTAGTCGAGAGTTTTCATAATCATCAGCAAAACTCAGCAGACAGCACAAAATTCAGCCAGTACTAATACGAGTGTTTCAAGATGTGGACGTTTCCTGTTTTTATTGGATTTGCGCTGCTGTTTTTAGTCGCATCTGCTCCCAACTATAACGAAGCTGAAAATAAGAATTCTCTGGCACATAATTCCAGTGCCACAAATGTTTTGGCATCTACTGAGGAACCTAAACCTGAAATGAATCCAGTAGAGGTATCAGATAAAATTAGTCCAAAAAATGCTATATTAGCTTATAGGTATTACTCAATCCAGTCTCCCACTCCTAAGCATGACAACAATACAAAAAATAAAACAACTATAAATTAAATGAATAAATAAAAATATCGCAAATTTGATTAAATAAATTGTGTTTTGGTGGCGAGTGCATCTTAAGTCAAAGTGAAAATTGTGTCTCATTATTGGTTGCGATATTCGCAATGGATTAAGTAGTTTGGTAAGCATAAACACATATTTTATAGGTAATACTTCGTATTGCTTATTATACTTATCATACCAAGTTTCTTCACACAACGGGTAGACCTCGAATTTCAACTTTCATAAGGTATAGTGATTTGTGAAGAGGAGTGTCAAACATAACCTTTTTGAATTTGAAGTTTTCTTTGAAAACTCGATGTCTGATTCAATACATTTCATGCGTGTGCGACTAACACATACCTTAAACGGCGAATCAATCAGAAAATTCAATTATCAACATCGTATTGTTTATATACAAAAATCAAAAGCTGTTCAGTTATAAAAAGTGTTTGATGATGAGAACGTTTTTTATATTAATCGGATGTGCAATTCTGCTTCGCAGCTGCTCCACATCACAACGAAGCTGGAGGTTACGAATTATCTAGTGAACAAGCTGGATAAGGGATATCATCACAACATCAGCGACGATTCTGAATCTACTGAGGATTTCGGGACTCAAGCTAATACAAGACCAACATATTTAGAAGAGAGAACTATGTTTACTATTCAAAATCCTGTATTAATTTATAAAAATTTGAATCGGAATAAGACATTGGTCAGAATAAAGTGAAACAACAGTTGAGATCGGCAAACTAATTGAATCCTCGTGTAAAAAAGTAAATCAGAAACGCAACGTTGATTAAAGAAAATGTTTTATTTTACATGCGTGTGATTTTGAATATAAAAAAAGGCGCGTTACACTTAAATATTCGATTTATAGAATAAAATGTAATGAATAAAATATAAAAGCAGCGTGAGGTTAAGGTTATCTTCCTATCGTCAGAAAATAGTATTTTTATATACATACTTTACAATTATTAAAAATAAGTAAACAGGGTATTATGATTTTGTGATAATGTATGTAACAGGAAGATCAACAGCCGAGTCGATTGAGCCATGTCCGTCTGTCGGTTCGTCCGTCCGTCCGTCTGTCCGTGTTTACGAACGCCTCGATCCCAGCAGATACTTGCAAATTTTGTGTGATTAACATATTTCAAAAATTTCATATAGATCGCTCTGCAGTACAACTTTAGTCGCTAATGGCGAGCGTTTGTACTGCTTCAGGGTATCTCTTAGTCGAGAGTTTTCATAATCATCAGCAAAACTCAGCAGACAGCACAAAATTCAGCCAGTACTAATACGAGTGTTTCAAGATGTGGACGTTTCCTGTTTTTATTGGATTTGCGCTGCTGTTTTTAGTCGCATCTGCTCCCAACTATAACGAAGCTGAAAATAAGAATTCTCTGGCACATAATTCCAGTGCCACAAATGTTTTGGCATCTACTGAGGAACCTAAATCTGAAATGAATCTAGAAGACCTATTCGATAGTTTTGATCCAAAAAATGCTATATTAGCTTATAGGCATTACTCAATCCAATCCCCCACTCCTAAGCATGACAACAATTAAAAAAAAAAAAAAACTATACCTTAAATGAATAAATAAAAAATTAGACTCTTAATCTGCTTTTATTATTTTTGTTTATTATATTTTTCTGTATTTGACTTGTTACTTAAAAAATATGAGATCTAATGAATGAAAATGTATTTGTATTTTTTGACTAAATTACATTAAATATATATACGCATACATACATTTTTGATAAAGTTTGTGCTCAGTGTGCTGTGTACAGACTCGCAAGCGGGAGAGTCTAAGGTTCACTTTCCAACAAATTCATGAAAACATTCCGCTGGGAGTATTTAATCTACCAAGATAGTGTCTCACAATTCTAATCAGAAGAAAAAAAATAAAATGAATTGTGTTGTTGTATATGAGAACTGTCTGCGCTTTCTTAGATTTTAAAATGCGCTTTACCATACATAACAATTAAGGAGATAACACAAAGAAGAGCAACGACCTTCAATGAATTTAACATCAATATTTGACCTTGACTGAAATTACGCATAGATTAGACAACATAAAAATCTTTTATATAAATAAATATATATATATATATATATGTTTTTGTTATTTAATGAGTAAGAGCTAGACACGCAATTATAATCTCTACTGCTGATTCCCACAGTAAAACTAATAAAACATTGACTGTGCTGCTGCTTTAATTATATTTGCTTATTTTAAGAGCCACACACAATGGGAAATTAGTTGATGCATTTGCTCTTTAGTGTTTTAGTAGCATGACAAAGGAACCATACCGAATTCCAATTTTCAGAAAAAACAAATGTTTAATTATTATTCTTGGAAATCTAAATAGACAAAGAAACCAATTTATATTGCCTACTGACACTTTCGATTTAGTCGAAGATCATTTATTCGAATCGAAACAAATCGAAGAAGAATATATATACGATGTGCACTATCTATTTGACAAAATTTCATTACTTAAACTTAATCTTTTATTTACCGACAGCCAACAAATCTGTACAAATATTTAACAAATTTTTGTTCACCAACGTAATCTGTACAATTTACGAAATCTTGAACACACATTAGTCGACATATCGCAGACATGCTTAAAATGCAATAACACCCCATTTAGTGGGGTAAATCGAGAACAAAGTGCGGTGCAAAACTTGAAACACACACACACACAGACACCCACACTCTGGCGCACAGAATTGTCCTGGGGGAAATATGAAAGAACGCTCTGCTCGGCAGGTAAGCTGCTGGTCCTATTGTCCTGGCCCTGGGCCACGGCTTGTGTGCATTGGCAATGCGTGCTGTTAGCTTTTTCATGGCCATAAAGAGAGGCCCAGCCACGGCCGCTTCACGCCTCGCCCCGTGTGCTTACAAATTATCGAAGGCAAATAAATATATGAGCAAAGTTGGCAGCTAGGGGCCCGACCCATAAATAAAATTGCGACAAAATAATTATCAAAAAAAGGCAACAAAAAAAAAAAAAAACAAAATAAAATGGAAGAAGCTAAATAAGAAGAAACTGTGGTCAGCTTTTTCGATTACAACTTTTGCTGCGCTCTGAAATAGAAACAAAATTGGCAGCATTCTACACGCCCACGTGCTCTATGTATGCGTGTGTCTGTGTGTGTGTGTTACCTACACAATTTCAACTTAATGACACAACAATCACAAATGCCATAAAACATTTTATATATATCGCACGTGTGTGTGCCGAGGCTCGCTTCTGCATCTGTATTTGTGTATTTTATTTTCAAAAACTATTTTTGGCAGCGTGAATTTTGGCTTTTGGCTCGCTTTTGGCCAGCTCAACGGGCGCATTGTTATTGCCGCTTTTGGCTTTTGGCTATTTGCACTGCCAAAGTTTTTCTATTATATTCAAATTAAACTTTTACGTCCCCAAACTATGGAAGCCGAGTCAAGAAATTGTTGCTTCGGACCAAACGCATGTTTGTCTGTCGAAGCGTGGATATGTATATAAGTAAATACATATATGTGTATATATTTTTGTGTGTGTGTGTGTGTGTGTGTGTGTGTGTGTGTATGTGTATTTTTATGGCGCCACATTAGATTGTGACTCCTGTCGTTCTCTAAAGGCACGTTCCGTCATTAAACTGCCAGGCAACTGTCTTTTTCCTCTCTTTTTAGCCATTCGCAGTTTGCAGCTTTAAAATAATAAATTTTGTACACTTGCGCGGAATTGAAAATAAAAAAAACTCGTTAGAATGTTGCAGTTGAATGCAACCGACTGCCCAATACTCGTACACAAAAATTGTTAACTAGTAGAAGAATTTCATGTTGATCTTCAAGGCAGGTCATAATCTATTTAGTGTACAACTTTAATATATCGATCTTTATACATCTATTGCGATTGCCAAGTCTCAAGTTGTACGAGCGGATAACTTATTGATTGGAAACCAATATACCCGTCTTGCGCTCTGGAATCAGCTTAAAAAGGGGAACTGAAAATTGCAGCCTGTGCTAAAGTAGAAAAGCGGCGCATTTAGCAAGTTATCAAGCACTTGACTGTAATTCTATTTATTGCTGCATTTGCCATTAAGCTGACTACAGTGTGCGCTGCCTAAATGCAACGCAGCACATTAGTTGGCTACTAGCAAGAAAATAAAAGCCTTTATGCCATTTTAGTAGAAATATTTGATGGAAAGTTATGAATAGGGCTGGCTAATTCTCTCTTATATGTATGTATATACATACAATATATATATATATATTTACAAAGCTGGTTAAACGAAGTTTCTGTAGTGGCAGCTCATACGGGTTGCCTGCTGGGACATTAACTTGGCCCAAAGGCAGGGCCATGGCCAACAAGCTTGTGGCAGTAGCTGCTGCAGTTGCAATTTAACCGCCCTTTTTCTCTAATTCCTTTGCAGTTGTGGATTTTAGCACTTGCGCTTTTCTTTAACTGCGGCTCTCAAGGGGCCAGCCTCAAAAGAAGTTTATTTAGTTGGCGAGCAATACACTCACTCACACATACACAGCGATACACTAATACAGTCACACTGACAGCCGTTGTCCATATTTCTTATTGATTTATCTGTTAATTAAAATTCTTAGCACGTAGCTGGCTGAGCGGGCAGCAAATGGAAACTTGGCAGTGGAAATGGCAATGGAAATGGAGATACATTCAATATGAAGTGCTTCGGTAGTTGTTGTTGTTGTTGTTGTTGCTGCTGTTGTAGTTGTTGCTGCCACATGAAACAGGCAGCCAACACGAAATGCATTTCAGCTGCGAGTCTTCAAATTGTAATGCCAATGTCTACGCACATGTATTTATCGCTGTGTGCTTGTGTGCGTATGTGTGTGTGTGTGTGTGCATATAGATACATTGGCTGCCTTTTAATTTGATCAAGTTGTACACCCACAGGCAAGCAGCAGAGCCAGCTACTTGATTGATTTCCTAAAAAAAACAATGCACACACACAGACACACACACAATTTTACACACACCCAACGCAACAATAAATAACATGCTGAAAACTTTCAACTGCTGACAAAGCAAATTTGCTTACAAGCCCAACCCAATCCGCACCACCCCTCCTCTCCTCCCCGATAGACATCTACTTGTACATCAGTTCGCATTCCATTTCCATTCCTAGTGCCATGCTCGCAGCCATATCTGCAGACAGGCAAACAGACAGAGACATAAGCATATTACAATATTACGCTGTCACCGGAAGTAGCAGCAGCAAAATAGACAGAGAAGGAGCGAAAGAAAAAAGTAAGCGAGTGTTATTCGGAAGTGACCGAAAAGAAAATACCCTGCATATACTGGTGAAGTGCTCAAGTGAAGTATAATTGATATATGATAATACTGCCTTATAGATTAGGTTTTATATCGATATTGGATAGATATATATATATATATATAAATACAATGTCAAGCTAAATTCAATAATTTAACTTTAATTATTAAATATGTAGGTATAAGTTGTTATTGACCAATCGAATGAATGAATTATAAATAAATGGAAGATGTGGCTATCTCAATTTATAAGATCAGCTACAAGTTACTCCTCTGCAGTTACAAACAGTTGCACAATAGCAATATACCCTCTACAGCTAGTTGTAGCTAGTGCTGGGTATAAAAAGAAAGAGAAACCGAAGAGGAAACCGAGAAAAAGAAGGCAAGCAGATTGTATGCGACAAATGGCTGATAATGTTGCTGATAGCCAGGGGATTGGAACTGGGTTTCCAGTTGTGATTGCCAAAGGGAGAAGCGGGGGCTGATGATGAGCATGTGGCATGTGGCATGTGCCCCAAGGCCCATGCAGAAAATGTTGATGCGGGCGCTGCCCAAATAAAGACGGCCTGTCTATGACTCTGGCATTATTTTAACATTTTATGCTGGCTGGCACAACGCTAAATCTGACAGTTGACTAGCGCAGAAAATATGCTGCACACACAGACTCACAGGCTCACATACATGCAAACACATAGAGCTGACACATGGCAAATATTGTATTACATGCAGAAAACAGGCGGAAACGAGTCTCGAAAGTGTTAACTGCGAGCGTTGGGCCTTTGTGTTGGACATGCTGGCGTTGATATTCAATCAGCGCCACTCACATATTCATCATCCTCATCATGTTTATCATCATCATCATCCTCCAGTTCTTTGCCTGCATCTGCACCTTGCTCCTAATAATTGCGCAAGCAGCTCACGTAGTGAATCAGTGATGAATGTTTTTATGCTTATTGTTGAGTTCACTGAGCGAAATGAGTTGTTTGTCTGTTTGTGTGTGAGTATTTCAACGTGATATATGTGTGTGTGTGAGTGTGCACGTCGGTGTCAATGTGTGGGTGTCAAGCGTCGAGCCGGCTCATTACCTGGGGCTTTACCTTCACCATTACCTTCAGAGTGAGAGAAACACATATATAAGATTTGATTTTTAAGATAACACCCACATTATCTATATTTGGGACTTATTTTGTATTATGTAATAATATATTTAATAATATATTTTATCTTATCTTATCTTATCTGAAAAAACAAAAATAGTTAATAAATTTTATTGTATTACATTATTTAAAGCATATTTGCATAAAATTAAATTTAAAATGAATTTCATGCATGTCATTTACCACAATTAACAAATATTTTTGCTTCATGGGAATCAGCTGAAATAACGCATACTCAAATGTCACACATACGCCTTGTGCAACATGCAACGCACACAGATGTTGCGGTTCAACTGTTGCAAAAACTCACAAAATATTACTAATTATCATTTCCATCGACTGGCAATGCTCGAGGGCTGGAAGTGCAACACGTTCAATAAAATAGAGCCGCAGCATTTGCCACAGCAGTTGTGGCAGGCAGGTGGAAGTGGAATTTGTACTGCAATTCCAATTGCAGTTTGCAATTATGTATTGTCATTCCAATTGGAATGAATGCAATGTTTGTGGCTCCGACGCCACCAACTGGTTAGACAAGTGGTTGTGGGCGTGTCTGGAGGGGTGGTTAATAATAAATTAGGTTGATTGCTGTGAGGCGCGAAGTGCAGATTCATTCTCTTCCTGCTCGAGTTTGATTGTAAAAGAGGCCACAAAAGTCACAAAGCAAATGGGGAAAATGGTTTGTTTTGTTTTGTTTTGCGGCCACAAAAATAGCTCAAAACAGCGAGTCAACTCTTTTACAATTTGATTACCGAGCCGCCAAATTGTCCGCTCCTTCGCCCATATCGTCGACGTCGTCGTCGACGTTTGCCCCTCATCAATTATTCAGGCGCCATCAACGAGCCGACCAACTGGCCTGCCGCAGGCAACAATTGCAATAATTAGCGCATGATTTAAAACCGTCAGTAATCATCATTACCGTTGTCGTCCTGGCCGTTGTTGTCGCTGTCGATGTCCTCCTCCTAGTCCGTGCTGCTCTCATCATTAACAAAGGCGAATGCCGCAGGCTTTTCATTTTCAGCTCGTGAACATTTGGAAGTGAAAATTCGCTGTGCTTCAGGCTTATGACGATAAATTGCGTCTCTCGACCAACTATAAATAAGTTGCGCTTGGCTTACAAGAGACCCCAAACGCTTGCTCCCCCATCTCCATACTTCGCCAATGCGGCAGTTAAGTGCATCAAAGAACGGCTTAAGAATTCCTTACAGTGCATTTTCATTGCTGAAGACAAAAAAATTCCACTTTATGTTCAAGTAATAAATTATTTTTGAATCTAATTTCCATTTGTTTCAAGAATACAATTTATTTTTGTTATTTATTTTCAATAATCTTACTTAGTTATACATATCATGCTTCCACTTGTCTCTCGATGTTTTTTATTGCTTTTCACGGCTTTTCAGTTATTTTACTTATTTTTTTTTTCTCTGTTTCGCAGAAAATTCTATTAATAATTGAGTTGCGTTCAGCCCATGGCCGAGTTGACAGTCGGTTGCAGTTCAGTGGGTTGATTTGATTTGAGAGACTTTCCTGCTTTTTAGTGAAACTTTTTTTCATCACACATTCCAAGGCTAGGTCACTGCTGGCATAGCTGCGGATGGATGGGATAGAATTGATACGCTTAAGTCTATTAGCAGAGGCATCATCGTCCTCACAGCCCACACGTAGTTCCATAAATCGCTCACCATGGCAACAACAACAACAACAGCAACGCAAAAAAAGAAAAATAAGAAGGGGGGGCGTTAGCCAACTTTATTTAGCTACTCAATCAGGGCCGCAAACAACACTTCACAACACTTCTCGGCTGTTGGCCAGTTGGCAAATGGCAAACGGCAAGCGGCAAGCGGCAAGCGGCAAACGGCAAAGTAAATAAATGAAGGCGAGCTTCGCACTTTTGTCACAGGCAACCGTCTGAGTCGAACTTCCCCTCGATCCATCCCTCGTCCACTCAACACCCTCTCTCACACCGTCTGCCACTTGGTCAGTCACTTGTGCTGCACATTCAAGTGTCACTGATTTGAGGATAAGCACTTCACAGGCAACTTGATAGCCCTGCTGAATGAGCCCACTCACACTGACCGGCTCCTTCGGTCCCCCACACCCCCAGTCAGTCATTTAGTCACTCATTCAGTCACTCAGTCACACAGTCAGTCAGTCGGTTAGTCTGTCTGTCTGACTGTCTGCCTTTCTCCTGATTCAGTCAGTCGTAGTTGCAAAATATAACAGTAGTAGTTGTCGTAGCTTTTATTCGAGTGGCACTCGTGCAAAACGAACTAATTTGAATATATAAAATCATCAACAACAACAATAACAACAACAAGCAGGTAAGAAGCCCCGCAGCAACAGACTTCAGGTAAAGGGCAGACAAGAGCAGACAGCAAAACAAAATTGATGAAAACAAAAGCAGTTTTATCCTCGAGTGTCTTTTGTGCTCATGAATAGGTCAGTTTAATTGCTTAAATTTAACAGTAAGCACACACACACACATACACAATTACACATACTTTCCAATCGGTTCATTAAACTTAAGCTAATCCACATTCAACTTGACTTTGTATCTAAATATTCAGAGTGCCTTAAATGGAAGCATTAAATATAGAAAAATGTTAAAGTTTAAGTAAAGTGTGGATATAATAGTTGATTGGAATGTTATTAAATGATTAAACTTAGTCAGACAGTAAGTATGTCGGCTATCTACAATATATGGAATATACAAAGAATACGTAAATAATTATTAATAATGTATAATCTTATAGCAAGCATTCATTTTTTCTGCTTTATTCACTGCACTCTATAACAAACATTAATATTCAAATACATAATCTAAATGTACAATTAATGTTTTCAAACAAAATCAAGATATTTGCAATATATTATTTAGCCACAAAAAAAATAAAAATGGCGCATAGTCCATAAATAAGCGCAAGTGATTTGCGCAATTAACTTAAATAGCAAAAAACGGGTTGATTAGCTATGAGTTTAAGCCAAATGCAGTGAGACTGGTTAATAAATTGCGAACATGGCTAAATGGTAAGCTAACAGCCGGCAGCTCTTTAGAAAAGCGGCACATAAATTTATGTGTCTAACGGAGTCGCACATGCAAATTAGCAGAACGATTGCAAATACTGGAGCCAAGCAAAGGGTGCAAAGTGAGAGAAAGAGAGAGGAAATGAAAGAGCTCATAAAGAACCCAATAATGAGTAAAAGTTGGGTTACCAACTTGGATAATACGGCTCTGTGGTGCAGGCAGCAACTGTTGACAAAATGAAATCAATAAATTAAGCGAAAATCAATTAAAATAGACGTTAAGGGTTCAAGAGTGTGCGACTGTGTGTGTGTATGTGTTATGCAAACTAAAATATTTGTCAATTTGCGGTTTTGGCAAAATTAAATTTGTCATACATACACTCGCAGTCGCACACACATACACAAACCTTCGGCAATGGCAAGCGTCAACCATTTGCATAACTGTACATGTGTGCGGGTGTTTGCTGTGAAAATTATTTAAATTTATTTATATGGCTTATTAAAATTGTTGTAAGTGAATTATTTAATTAAATTTTTGTCTAATTTGATTTGCAAAAGCAACGCAAAACCATAAATATGCACATAAATTGCCAAGCCAGATGAGAGACGCATGAATGACGACGACTTTGTTGACATGAATCAAAACGAATTTGTTGATTTAAATAGATAAAGATTACTTAAGAATTTACCGAAATGTGCAATATTAAATTCGTACAGGTCACAAATGGCAGAAGTAGAAAGCAATAGAGGCTTTTGAGGCATGGCTCGCAATATCAACGAAAAGTAAAATAGATTTTCAACGGCACACAAAAGTAGGCTATTTGTTGGAAATCAGCTGCTGAACGTTTTAGTTAGAAATTTGCAAGGCTTAAAAAGATTTGGTTTTCTAAAAAGAAATGTTCAATATTTACTTCGTACAGGCCAGAATTAACAACACAATTTTCTTTCGCAGCAATTGAGATTGAAGCAAAAACTGTAGCATACTTTTGCGCTCTGCTCAAATGCAGCTCGTGCAAACGTTTAATTTGTAGTTAGAGCAGGTGTCAGTTTTACTTCGACAGCTGTTGCCGATAGCTCCGCCTTGTGATCAGCTCGAGGTGTTCGTTAGCTGGAATCGTGCTGGCGGCCAATTTTAATATATTCTTGACTTGAGCATAATTAGGCTACCTTGCCAAAAAATTGCCAAATTTCCATACACCCACACACACACAGTCAGCATACATTCGCCTAATTGAAAAGCCATTAAAAAGCTTTCAGCTGCTCATTATACATTTAAATATTTGTGTGTTTTTATTTCAGTGTTGCTCGCAACAAACTGCCACGCCTACACGCCTTCGAGCGTCGCATATTTTTAAAGTTTATGTGCATACGGTATATGCAAAATCACTTTTACACAACTACACAAGAAAGCATATTTTTGAAGGGTTAAGCCGACTGTAGGATACCCTATTTATGGCTAAGAAGAACCAGTGCAGAGTGAAATGTTAAGAAATATAAAACTATAACTGAGAAGAATATTTATATGTGTAACTCTGAAGCCCTTGGCCAAGAATCTCTACGCATGTTAGACTCTATTCTATTGTGTTATATTAGCATATTCTACTTAACTATATTTTGAAATTTGCAATATAGCTCTTCAGCTTTCTGTAAGCAGAGCATCAAACATACACGAGCAACATTTATTCAAAGCTTTTGCCATTTCTGTTTCCCTTTTTGCTAATTGCAGAGAGTGTCTTTCTGCATGTCACATTATGTGTGTGTGTGCAACTGTATTCTTCTGCATTAATTCATTTGACTTTAGTATAAAAGGATTAAATTGTGCCAACAGTCAGCCAATTACTGATTTTATGTAACATGGAAATCACATTACCTTGGATAAAGCTTGGATAAAATCTGATTTTTATCGTTAATGATACAACCGCAACATATGAAGTGGCATGTGGTAAGGAGCGCGCTGTTTAAAAGCCATGCACATGAAGAGGTAAAAAGAAGTAGCTAGACAGCTTTTAAGAATCAAGACATTATGAGAGCTAAGTAAGCTGCAGCTCGAGCAAACGCTTAAATTCGAATTATTGCAAGTAGCCCACAAACTGTAGCCATGGCGTTTAAGCCATGATAGTTCTAAGCCGCTGCAACTCTTGTCGGCAGCGTCTTAATGCCATGCAATTTGCGTTGAATGCGAAAGAGATTAAAACAATGTTGAATTTCTAATTGTTTTAAGCAGTCGGGCACTACAACACCGACAACGACGAAAGCGATAGGAGCAACTGTGCCACACATGGCGAATGCGCAATGCTCCAGTACTGACAATGGCAATTTAAGTATTTCCTATTTATTGCACAAGGAACGTACAAGGAGGAGCTTAGGTAGACACCAGAACCAAAATCAAGTGTTCAACGGCAATGCAAACGCTTCGGCAAACAAACATATGCAGCTGCTCCAACAATCCAACTCGAGACTCGTTTTGTGCAGCTTAAGTTTCATAGTTGCAATTATAAGATTATTAAACGAGCAGCCCTCCATGTCGCTCTCTCTTTTTCATCGACCCTCTCTCTCTCTCTTCCTCTCTCTCTGTCCTTCTCTATCTCTTTCCTTTCCGAACATCTCCGTTTCAGTCTGCTTTTCGAAGCAACACGCAAATTGCTTTTTGATTTTCATACAGCTGCCGTCTGGCTGCATTAAGCATACGCCATGTTAGTTGCACTGCATGGAATCATTTGTAAAACTCGCTATAAATGGACAACAAAAGACGACAATCAATCGAGTTCTCTGAAAGCTGCTCATCTGCACTGCTAATTTACCACTTTATTGAAATCCTTTCAAATGTTAATCAAATAAGATGCTTAATTGCTCTTTACAATCTAAAGGTCGAGCATTTTAAAGGGGTTTCATTTACAGCTGTTTGAATGGAATATTGTACGAACTAAGTTTTCGATAGCTAGACAGAATGGGAGCAATTCGGAATACTACAAGAAATTGTTGCAAATGGTGTTCCCGAATTTGAAAACATCATTATATCCAACCAGCAGCATTTCCCCTACTTAAACATTCACTTGCTTTGTATGAAATAAGATATGAAACAAATTTCTATATTGCAAATATATCCCTTTATGATTTGCATTAAATTTGACTATAAATGAGATGTGAAACTATTTGTTATGCATTTAAATATTTTACAGGGCTCCATTAGAAGCCAAAAGTCGATTGCTTTTAATTATGCTGGCACAAAACTGATCAAATGTCATTTGGTTGAGCTGCAAAGTCAACTACACTTAACGGGTTGACCGCAGCATTTGGAAATTGGTCGATAACGTTTTGCCACAAATTTATGAATTGCTTTGGTTTTCGGTTTGTGCGGCTTGTTACGTGCAACGCATAATGAATAGGCCAAATTAATTGAAGCAGTTTATGTATATTTTAAGGTGCGTTGTCAAAGCAAATCAGCACAAATGAGCTAATTACAAAGGTTACTTTCCATGTGTGTGTGTGTGTATGTGTGTGTGTGTGTGTGTGAGTATCTGCGTACGTGTGTGTTTTTGTGGGTGTGTCTGTGTCCAGCTCTGATTGACTCAAATACAATCACAAATTTTGCTGACCAGCCATGTGCGGTGACATAGAATTGAGGTGTGAGTCCTTGTCTTTAGACCAGGCGAAGGCAAACAGGCGGCTCAAGACATATATTGCACATCCTAAGTAAACATTAATGTACTTACACACACACACACTCACTCACAGGTAGACCAACACACATGGAGCTGCAGTTGACAAGCATGTTGCATGCAAATAGAATTGTTCTGAAGGCAGCCTCTCAAACCAAACAACCAGGATTATGGATATAAGACATGTTAGGCAAAGTTAATCAACTGCCTGGCTGTTAAACTATAATTGTGTATATATAAATATATACAGTAGTTATATATATCGTAGTTATATGTACTGCAGACAGTAAAAGACGCATATAAACAGCTGTGCAAGCAGTATTAAACAATTTATATATGTGAACATAATTTAAGGGCTTACATATTTTAATAAAAGTATCAAAAATTAATCTTCATGCTATACAATCGTAATAATAAGAAGAAAAAAAAGCTTAGCTTACTTGTATAATTCTTAGCAAGCAGATAAAACCATTTTAAATATTGATAACTTAAATAATAAATATGTCAAATTGAAGTAGAAAACAAGTTGGAAACAGTTATTTAAATTGCATACACTTCTTCATATATATATTTAAATATGGATAAACATCCGTCAATTAACAATAGTTAATAATGTAGGAATACTGGCCTGTAATTTGTTGCAGTTGTTGAATGCATTCAAACGTGTAATAAATTGAATACTGCATGCACAGAAAGGACATCAAAGGACGGCCAGCTGGATGTGTGGCCAAGGAGCAGGCTATTCCTTGCTGACTTGTTATTGGCCACTACAAAAAACATGACTGCAACCAAAATAATGCGGTCTACTGCCCAAAAATCAAAGCACACGACCAGCACATACACACAGGCACATGCACATGCACAATTACGTATACATATTTGAGAGTATATCTAAGATGTTTTCTTTAGCAAACAAAATGTATTTAATTTGTGATGCATAAAATAATGTGGTAAGCAGCAAACTTGAGGCTTTGTGTGAAAGCCGCAAAAACTTATTGTATATCTATTTGGGCCAAATCTTAAACAATTTGGCCAAATCTGGCAACTGGATGAAACGGCCAGCAGTGAAGGCAAATTAAATTGCGGCGCTTGAGTCAACACATTGAAAGTTGAGCCCGAGGAAAAAATGAAAAGTGAAAAGCGCTTGCGACGCGTACCTCAATCGAAAGCAAACTTCTTTACAAGCAACTCAAGCCAAAGTTTTCAGCATTGCTTTCAAAGAAATGAAAACTCGTCGAATAGAGAGAGAAAGGGGGAGGGAGAGAGAGAGATGAGAAAAAAGACTGTGAGCGAGAACTTCAATTTTGAGGCATCGAAATGTTATTAACATAGCCCTTAAAGTTTTAACATTCAATCAACGGTATTCAAAAGATAACGACTTTTGGCTAAGATGTGATCAGTATGGCAAAAGTTATGCTGTCAGTTAGTAAACCTAGTTGAAAACTAAATACACTCGCTAAAAAAAACTTACATATCATTTAGAAAATAGTTTTCATATCTAGATGAAGTATGCAAGTCAACTGTGCGAGTAAAGTGTTGGAGAGCAATTAGGTAATTAAAAATGCCTGTGGCTAGTCATCAGAAAATAGTCATCAGAAATTGCCAGATGACAGCACTCGATGCAAAATGTACATACGGATAATTGCCTTTAATTTAAAAGGTGACAACAAAAAAAGAAAGAAATCATAATTGCCGCTGAGCATATATGACTGACACACGTCGCACACTCATCTGCACACACACGTATACACGTATTGAAACTTTCACTGGTTCCACTTTAGCATTATTGACTGCTAGCCGTGTCCTTGTCGGAGCAGCCAGGACAATGAGTTGAGCTGCCGGCGAACGCGAAATTGAGGCTGACAAC
Source organism: Drosophila pseudotalamancana (assembly GCA_037075185.1). NCBI lineage: Eukaryota > Metazoa > Arthropoda > Insecta > Diptera > Drosophilidae > Drosophila > Drosophila pseudotalamancana. Next base: position 1,066,393 of record JBAMCK010000142.1, read on the forward strand.
GCTGACAATGCTGTCGTCGCCTTGGCTAAAGGACCTCGATGCTGCTGTTCTTGTTGTTCTTGCTGTTGTAGCTGTCGATTGTCATGTAGGGATTTAATAATCTGGCCGCTTTTCCTTAACGCCACGCCTGACATTTTCAATGCCTTTTTCATTCTGTTGATTTACATTTGCTTATTGTTTTCGCTCCTTTTGAGCCGCACACCGTGCTCCCCAAAAAAGTTTCCCTCTTCTGACCAAATAACGGAAATGACATGAATTCGCTTTTAAATGATTTATCAACGGTGCCAAGGACAAATTACTGAGCGACAAAATTGCCCAACAGAGGTCACATGAAAGCCAACTGAATACGTTTAACTTCATAAAGAATGCATATCCATAATTGACATGTGTCAATGAGACAGCCAGCGCCAAAGGGTCAGACCCGATTGATCTGCAACCAGAACAAATTTGAGCGAATCAAGCGAATCGAGCGAATTGTCCATTCATAATTCATCGGCCTATATTCTAATAAAGACAGACTTTCTGCTCAAAAGTTAGAATATTACCATCATTTACGCTCGACCAGTGAGCTTTAAGAAAGCCTTTTTTAAGGACTTCAGTTTGTTTTTAGTTTTATAAATAACATTGTTAAGCATATTAGTTGCTTAAAGAATTACGCAAACATATTATTTACTTTATTATATTTCAATTATAACATTTTATGCAACTTAAAGAATTACGCAAACTTAATCCTAAGTAAACGAATTTAAGACGAAAGCGAGTTTTTCTGGATACATTGAATTTAAATATGTGTGGAAGACAAAGCCATGTTTTACATATAAATTTATCTTGTACAAAGCACTTGAAAGCTCTAATTTGAAGCTCCACAGCCCGTGTCACTGACTTGTGAGATGTAAATATTTGAAATGCTTAAACCGTGTGCTGGACTCACATTGCACGCGAGCAGCGACTGCATCGTCTGCATCGAATGCATTCTATTTGGCCGGAAATTGCAGTGGACGGGCGTGCACTTCGAAGCTATGCAACGCACTCGCACCGAAAGGTTTTTGCAAATGCGTCGGCTTCCATTTGGCCACTAGACGCCAGCCACCGGCTGTCCCATTGCGGCCACGCGGCGTATACGCAACAAATTGACATGTAAGGGGCGACCGCCAATGGCTTTGGCTGTAACTGTGCGCCGAAACGTGTGTATACATTGTGTACATTGTGTACATTTGGACAGTTGGACATTTGAACATTTGGAATTTCGAGATCTTTCTATTCATTGATGAAAGCCTCCACGTGGCAATCACCAAGAGCGGATCAGCAGCAGGACAAAGAGGCGTTGACGATTTCAACTTATTGTTCGATAAAGTTTTCAGTCAATTCTGACAGTTGCGCTGTTCGATAGATGTTTACTTTTAGGTCTGGGCCGCAACCAGTGTTGTGCTTAAGTTTGTGACCGAGTGTGTTTCCAGTGTTACAGAGTGTTTGGCTGAATTGAAGCTTTGAGCTATTTTCCTTTCACACTCCGTCGGCGTCGGCTGTAAACTAGTAGAAAGGAAATGTGGCTGCAAGATACCAACACAAATACAAATGTTGACTCTGTGGATAAGTTGGACAGAGTTTTGCGGCAGTGTTGCACAACGATCTGACCCACATATCGATTGTTGTTGATTATAATCGGCAATTCGTCTAAGCTGCAATCAATGGCAATTACACCTAATTCGCTCGACATTTTAAAGCCGGCAACTGACGTTATGGCCACATTTATAGTGCAGCCAATTTGGCAGCAATTTATTTTAATTAAAATTCCACTAGTCGCTAGGCGCATTTGCATGATTAAAAAGTTTAAAGGACAGCAATGAAAACTGCTTCCGTTTCAATGTCATAAAAATAGCTCACGTGTCACGCCCATAAAAGTCACACATAAAACAACAAAAGTTGCAATAAACACAAAGGCAAATTTAATTACAAACAAGCAAACATTAAAATTTGTAATTCCATCATAAAAATGTTTTTTTTTTTCTTCTTTTTTTTCGTATTTTGGTTTGTTTTTAAGGGGGCACCTGCTCGACATTTACCTACTTGTATTTCCTCAATAAAAGCGCTGCAGATTAGCCAATTCTGCGCGGCAGCAGCCGAGGGGCCGGGTACGAGGTCCTGGTTCTGGAAATTGCGGTTTTTAATTACTTTATTTTATTGCGCAAGTTTTTGGCCGGGCGCATTGAAGATTTCACAGTACATAAAATCTACGCGGTGTGAAATGGCAGCCAGCAGAACCGGACAGCGTTAACATGCCACTTGGACATGCCACTTGGCCGCACTCCGTGAAGCCCCCCTCCTCATTGTTGTTAACTGAAACTTGAAAGTCGGCTGGCAGCAACTAAATTTGAGTTGTCCGTTGCCAACGCTTTGTTCGAGTCCCAGTTCATTTTACTTGACTTCATTCTCAGCACTCCCAGAAACATGCGTTGGCATTTGCTTCCGTCTCCTCCTTTCCCTGCCACTGTGCCACTGAGCCACTGTCTGCCAGTTGCTGCACTGCCACATGACACGTGTCACACGATGCCACACCCACAGACCCACAGACAGTCCCTGACTTAACACCAAAAATTTGTTAGCCATGAGTTGATGGAAAAGGTAATGGGACGAAGATACAGATACAGATACAGAGACATATACATGTATATCTAGATTGAGAAATAGATATAGATATAGATATAGATATAGATATAGATATAGATATAGATATAGATATAGATATAGATATAGATATAGATATAGATATAGATATAGATATAGATATAGATATAGATATAGATATAGATATAGATATAGATATAGATATAGATATAGATATAGATATAGATATAGATATAGATATAGATAGAGATATAGATATAGATATAGATATAGATATAGATATAGATATAGATATAGATATAGATATAGATATAGATATAGATATAGATATAGATATAGATATAGATATAGATATAGATATAGATATAGATATAGATATAGATATAGATATAGATATAGATATAGATATAGATATAGATATAGATATAGATATAAATATAGATATGGATATAGAGACTTTCTGCCTTGATCTTGAGCTCGTCATTGACCAGTGTTGGGTAATGCGTACTTCAGCCATTCGGCAGCGTTGAGGTATTTCTCAATTAACGCTTAATGTTGTGGGCCACAGACTTTTTTTCATGACTGTTGTTTCCAAGAGCTGTTGCCAAATTTCATTTTTTTCATTTTCGGGGACATGTGTGAGGCAGATGGAAAAAGCAAAGTTGGCAGCTAGAGAGATTTCAGAGACAGGCAACTGCAGCGTTGCATTTCAAATTTCAATTTACCGACAACTGTTTCGATTGTTTACATTGATTTATTTACGTTGTTGTCTGTGCGGTTTTCGCATGGTTCTGCGGATTTTTTTGGGTTCGCTGTACTCTCTAATCCACTAATACTCAAACTGTGTCGGTTCGCATTCGCAGCGATTCATATCGATACGAATCGGGTTTCGGTTATACTCTATATCTATATCTCTATTTCTATGTATGTTTCTCTCTCTCTCTCTCTCTCTCTGTCGTATTGGTATTGAAATGGATTTATTTGACTCGGTGAAATATTTGGCAAGTTACGAGCCACGGCTTTTTTATTTGATGCTCAGTGTTGGGCAACGGTTTTACATGCAATACATATAATACAATAGTTGCTGTTTACATTACGGCTGGAGGGCGCACGGTGGGTGTGGCAGCCCAAATAGTACAATGGCATTAAAAACCAGCTGCATTGTGTTTGATTTTTTTTCCGTTGTGCTCTTATTTATTTGTTTCCCCAGCCCAATACAAAAGGATATTATTTAGTGCAGCTTCCAACAATGGAGCAGTCAATGAACACAATTTCAAAAATATAATTTGCCGAGCTTTACAATTTCTATGCACCTGGAAGTGGCCGCACTTGTGGAGAGTGTTACGTAAGTGGATGGAGAGGAACACGCCATAAAATGTGGTAGCAGTCAAAATGAGTGGAGAGTATTTGTAATACCCTTATATAGCTGGGAGATTGTGATCAGAAATTAAGCTGTCAAGAAATATGTAACTCAAATGTGAAACAAATTTAATAATTTTTTTTTATTAAGCTCCCAAACGTAGGGAACTTAAAGCTTTTCGAAAAATCAACAAGGGAAGTGCAAGCAGATTTTGATATCATAAGGAGGAACCATTTAAGGATTTCAGTCCTTGACACACATGTATATTTATATATATTCAGGGTAACATTGTGTCATTCGAATGTAAGTAAATTGTTTTAATTGTAAAAGTATACATATTTTTTTCAGAGCTGCAAGGAATACGAATTTAGGAAGAATGCGCAACGATAGCGACGGGATTGATGTAGGAACAACCACCGAGGTGGATGAACGCACCGAAAAGGAGGGCGTCCACTCTGAGGAGGACGATGCCTGCGTCCTGCCCAGCGGCAGCCGCACCTTGGACAAACGCCTGAATCCGGAAGCACCCGACTTTGTGCCCGGCGTAACAAATCGCTTGCTGGCCGCCAAAATAGTTGACGAATGTGGGTAGCAGCGATCGATTACTAACTACCTATTTACCTTCACTCTTAGCTCCTCTCCGACTTGCAGTGGTGGGCTACACTCGCTGGAGCAACGCCGCCGGCGAGGACATCTCGTACGGACCGCGCTACGACGGCATCTGGAGCGAGAGCTGCATCCAGGCCCAGGCGGAAGCGCAGCTTGAACTCGCATCCATGCAGCCGCTGTCGAATGTCATCGAGACTGTCGGCGATCGGGAGCAGCAGCCGCCATCGCTGAAGAAGCGATCCAAGATCCATTGCCAATACGAACTCGAGCCCGGCTCCGAATCCGCACCGAATGGTCGCTGCTGTGCCTGCGAAATCATGTAGTGTTTCTTGTGTTCCATTTTCTTGGATAGTTAAACTTATTAAAGCATTGTCTCACTATATTTAAGAGAATAAACGCCTAAATGCCACGCCCGCCCCTCCCCTGCCAAAGTCATGAATCTTAGCCTACATTTCAACAGCATCCCAGCATCCCAGTAGCCAAGCAGCCAAGCAGCCAAGCAGCCAAGCAGCCAAGCAGCCAACAGCCAAGCAGCCAGCAGCTACTTTGTCCTGACTTCCTAATGATGTTGAATATGCATTGAAAGTTTTGCCTTGTCGCGAAAATTGCTGCCACAAAACTTGGCTTCTCGCCTGCTCCGCATGCGTGCCTCACCTGTCTGCAGGTGGGCAGGTGGGCGCCCGCATCTTTGACTTGCCCTCAAGTCGGCTGCACTTGCAACTCGTCCTTCGTCCTGCACCCTGATTATATCTCTGTTGGGTGCTGGCACTTTTGTTTTTGGGCGTCCATAAGTGGCTTAAACTCTCAGTGTGTGTATGTGTGTTTATATATATATATGTGTGTGTGTGTGTGTGTGAGCGTAATGAGAAAAGTTTCGTGTCTTTTCATGTCTCATTTAGAGCTGAAAGCAATGTACGTTGAATTGTGGCACAACTTGGTTAAACGACAACAGCAGCAGATGACAGGCACCCAAAATGGACGCAGCTGCCCTTCCGGCTGACAATTCGCTCTGACTTTTGAATGATTAAAATGGGCCCGCGGTCATAATTGCGCCCACTCGGGGCCATGTGAGCCCAGCTGCTGAATTTGGCGGAAACAATTACCAACTTGTATGCAAAAGTGCAAATTGTCGAGCACGCAGCTTTGCTCAATGTCAGCCACACACACACACACACGCTCATGCAACCGATGCACTGAGAGAAATGGTAAGGCAAATCAATTTCAACTATTGTCAGCAAATTTTTCTACGGAATTCAAAGTTTGATGAGTTATGATGACTTATGAATACTTTACATAAATAATATGAAACTTTAATTTTCTATTTTTATTAATTAACCTTTGTTATATTATATTTTATTATTTCTTATTTTTCAACTTATACATTACAATAATTACTTAAGCTTGTGCTATATTTTTTTTTTTAAGTTAGCTTCAATTGCAATTTTATTTTTAAATTTTCTGTGAATTTATATTTAAATAATTTTGTCTAAAAATAGCCAAGTTGATAATTAATAATGCACAATAATTATATTGTTAATTTTCACAAATTTTTATTTGATTTTTTTTTTTAGACTTGTTGGGTGTAGTGCAGTGTAGACACACGAACACCCAATAAGGACACCTGTGCCATTGCTGCCATTGTCAATGTGTCCTGTATCTGTCCTTTGCAGAGCTCACCGTCTGGGCTGCTCGTTCGCCACCTACGCTGGCAATTTCCGTGCAGTTTTGCCTGTTGTTTGTTTACGAAACAAGTCACGTAAACGTCGCCGCTCGCTGCGGGGGCGTTGAACTGAGGACAGGGTCTAAATGGGCGTGCCGGCTCCTTCTGATGTCACAGCTAGTCGCTGCTGTTGTTGGTGTTGTCGCTGCTTCTCTTCTGCCACTTTTTGGCAAATCGAAAACGTAGCAATTGTCAAGTGGCACGTCACCTGCCAGGCAATTGGCCATGGCAAATGTTACTCCCCTCCCCAACTCCCCCCCAACTACTCTCACACATTTTTTCTAGGCCAAAAAGTTGACGATCTTTTGGTGGCCCGCACTCTGATTGTTGACATTCGGCTGTTTGTTTCTTTGTTCAACTTGTCGCCGCATGCATATTCATAGCGCAAATATTTTTGTTAGTCACAGCGAGAATGTTTACATGTTAAAAAATACAAATAATCGAATGGCTGGCAATAAATGCCGCCAGCTAACCGACAATGATGCCCAATTCATGATTTATGCATCAATTTCAAATCACAAATGCCCAAAAAGAGAAAAATAAAAACAAAACAGTTCGCAAATGAATAAAACGAGACAAACCGAGACTAATGCAAAACTATATAGAATCGGAATGGAAAATAGAATTAAAAACAATAACACATATTTCCAGTGTATTTATATATTTCATGATAAATATCGCGGCGCTTCGTTAAAATGACAACCCATTCAATAACCAAATAGTTTTTCATTGGCCATTTGGCCATAATCCATTGAGAGGGTTGTATTAGCGGATGATATATTATTCCAACAAATAACTTAAAAATATAAATGAAATCTGTTATGCAGATTATTTTTATTTAAGTATTGTGTTTGATTTTGGAATGTGATCGCAATATTATAATATTATATATATAAATAAATCTCTTGACAATATTAATTTTAAACGCTGATTGTTCTTTGTTAAAAAATGTTTATTATATTTTAATATTTTTGAAATTCTTATATTCAAGATATAATTAGATTTCAAAATTTAAATCTGTGCTAAGAAATGAAATACATGCTAAAATTATTTTTCTGTATATGCTTAACGATATAGTTTTAAAATGTTACATCTACCTTCTAAAAATAGGAGGAAATGGAATCACATAAGTTCAACTCTTTCCACTTGTAGGGAATCTGGATAGTCGTGCAACTTATTTGTATCACACTGTTCGATACATATTTTTGTCGACAGACAACGATGCCAGGCACTTTTAGTTAAATTGAGCAACAAACACGTTTGGCAATAAAACTGATTCCACTTCCCACAGCCAACGGTACTCAGTCCCCCTCCCAGCGATCCCTTCGCCCACTCCCGTTGCCCTATTTCCCATTTTCATCTATTTAGATGGCGCACCCCGAAAATGCCCGCCGCAATGCGCTGGCGGAGTTTTCCACATTCTAACAGATTTATTTCACTCGAAATAGTTTCATTTTAGTTGCATTATTGTTATTGTTGTTACGTTAGTTGTTCTTGTTGTTGCTGTTGTTACTGTTGCCTTTATTGTTGTTGCTGTTGCCGTTGCTGTTTGGCAGAGCAACTGTAAAAAGTTTTTCTATTATTTTCAAATTTAACTTTGCCATTTGTTTGAATTTCGTGTGAGTGAGCATGGAAAAGGGTAACAGCAGCTATTAGGGCGGCGCTTGAGAAGGGGGCGTGGCCAGGGGTGTAAGTGGTGGGGTGTAGCAAATACTTTGCTATCAGTTTGTTTCTCATATATGAATTATACTAACGTATTATTTATAGAAATGTACAACTTTTTAATGCACTCCCGTTCAAATTTCCACAGTGCGTATGGATGATCTAACGGCAAGGGTGGCTTTAAAAGAAGAAAAAGTAGCTATGAAATATTTATCTTTTAACAGTAAATATTTATAAATATTTGCAAATAGAGAGTTTAAAATAAGGACTTGCAATAACAACTTTTAATCTCGGTTCATTTAAAGTCCTTTAAATATTTATTTGCTTGAATCCTGAAAAAGAGAAAAAATACTTAATAAATTTAAGCACAGATAAAATATGAGTTCTTACAAAGTATCTTAGGATGAATGTTATTGCTTGAAACTTAGATGTATTAATCAAAACAAAATATCCTTTCATAAGGCTATTAAATGTTCTTTTTGGATAACAAATCACAATTTCAATTAAATTTACTTAAATATTTAAAATCTTTCTGTACCAATAATTTTGAATCTCACTTTATGTGAAGTCCTTCCCATGCTAACATTCGCGTAAAGCTCCTCCGCTCGCTGCGACTGTTCGTAAATGCCTGCTTACAGATTTCAGTCAGTAGAATTTGATTGCACATCCAACACATGAAACCCATCTTACAGTCTGATATCCTTGCCACGCCCCAAGCCCCTAACGCTTGCCGGACACGAGTCCCGCAGTTCGCTGCCCAAAACAAACACAGCGCAAAGGTGGCCAAATTACTGCCGGTCGGTCCGTGTTGCTGTTGTTGTTGCTGTTGTCGCTGGTGTCAGTGTTGCCACCTTGTTGTACAGCGCATAAAAAAAGAGGAAGATAACAACATGGCCGCACAAACAGTAGCAAATGTTGCATTTGCATGCATGGCCAGACGCCCGCCAGTAGCCGCGGCTCGTCCTCATCCTCATCCTCGCACAGGTGAACGGCGCTGCTATTTAGACAAGTGACATATGCGCCGCACACACACACACACACACACACACACACACACACACACACAAATATACACATGCACACAATCACACTCACACACGCGGGTCATGCAACATGCAAAATGGTGTGTCAAAAAGGAAAGCTGCGGCGCTATTGCAGCAGATAGCAGTCGACTTTGGCGTCGACGTTGCGGCAACACCTGCGGCACTCGCTGCTGCGCCTCTGCTACTTCGCTGCTACTGCGCTGCTGCGGCGCTGCTACTGTGCTTAAGAGGAAGCACTGGCTGCGCGCAAATTGCAGGAAACCGGGCAACGGCGAACGGCAAGCAGCAAACGAGAAGCGACAAACAAACGAGGCAAACAAACAGCAGGCAGAAGGCAAACTAAACAACAAACCGGGCGCACTCTGTTTTTATACCCTGTAGTCACTGAAAATATACGCAAGCAGTGCATATTGCAGTCAATCATTATTATGTGACAGAAAGCAGAACAGACAGCTGGGATGCAGTCTATATATGAGTATATATATATTTATATATTTATTTGATGTGACGAATTTTTAATCATGGCTTCATTTGATAACTCCATTTGATTAGGGGTAATCAATAAATTATTTGCATTTGGGTGTCTACAATAGGGTATAAATATCTCAATTCGTGGCAAGTCAGTCACATATACATATATATATGATTGTACGATCTCCATTTGAATTCCTGCAGATTTCGCTGTAGGTCATACTTGTCTTGTAAGTAATGAGTATCTGCTAGTCGAACAGCCTCTGTTGATGCTCGCTTTCTTGTTGTTTTTGATGGTTTTCTTGTCATAGCAGCCACTGCTCCGCTCCCTTATATTTTGACACAGTTCACAGAACTTGCAAGCGCAATTTGTTGATGTTTTTGTTGTTCTTGTTTGTTGTTTTTTTCTTTTTTTTTGCTGTTTTTAGTTGCAATTAAACATGCAACTGCCACAGAGAACGGGCAAATGTACAACTGCAGCGAGGACAGCCAGACAGACGCTTCCGACAGAGCATCGCTCATCAGTGCAGAGTCCAATTTACATGTGTGTGTGTGTGTATGTGTGTATGTGTGTATGCGTGAATGTGTGTATGTGTATGTGTGGATTGTGTGTAGCCTTGCGTGGCTCTGTTATTGCAACTGAGAAGCGTGAAAAAATGTGTGAAAAATGAAAGAAATGCGTAGAAAATTTTTGGTTGGCTGAAATTGAATTACGAGGCAAAGCCAAACTAACCGATGACAAGAGACGGAACTAGAGACAGAGCTGGATAAAGAGAGAGATAGATAGAGAGTGAGTGCAAAAAGTGCCTAAGAAATAATTTGTCTTGTGAGCCAAAGTCTAAAGCAAAGCCAGTCCAAGAACCACAATATACACTAGTTTAGGGCAGATTTCTATTAATATACTTTTACACCTTAATAAGAGAAAGACAGAGAAAAAGATAGAGGGAGAACAAACTAATTTCACTTGTGGGTAAGGACTAAAGTAAAGCTTGTCGAACAGCTAAATATACATTAATTTAGGGTTCAGAAATTGAAATAAGGTTTTAGCTGAGAGCTGTTGACAGCTGAGAATAAAGAGGGAACGGGGGAGCAGAAAATGTGGGTAAGGAGCGTATGGAAATAATTTGATTGACTGAAACAGATTTCTATAAATAGAATAGAATAATTATTCCCACATTTAATGATAAACAATTATTGGCCTGCAAACAGAAATGAAACTTGAGACAATTCTTAAGCAAACTCTTAACGCACCCATTGGTTGATTTCTATAATTTAAGTCAATAAATGAACATAAATTTGTGTACATTTGCATTCGGATGGTAGGAAAACTAATTGATTCAAATAATGAAAGATGATCTGCAGGGGTCATAAGGCAGAACATATGTAAATTTTGTGATTTAACAGATTTAAATTTGTGTTTATTATTTGAGCACAAATACTGCTAGTAATTCTTCTACATTATTGTGGTATTAAATTTCAATTAAATGGGTCATTCGTTTGTACTGTAATTCAATCAGTGTCCAATTACAGGTGCGCAATTATCATAAATAAAACAATGTTTAGTTGTTTGCCAAGGTAAATACTTTAAAATATACTAAGACTATGATGATTATGTTGCGATACATAAATAATACTGAAAGTAAAAGCCAGCTGGAAATAACATAAATAAAGTTTTTTTTAGTTGAAATGAAAAAGGATGAACAAACCTTTTAAATATTTCTGCACTATTTATTTTCCTGCGGCGAGGGTCATATGTGAGTAGGGTGAGTATTTGTGTATGTTTGTGTGTATTTGTGTGTACGCAACAATTTATATAAATAAATATTTCAGCTGCCTCGTCGCCCTTTGTTACTAATTAATTTATATCAACATTTCAATGCTAAGCCAAACAAAACAATCAGCTTAATGTCGGCCAAAACACACACACATACTTAGATACTGAAATCTATGTCTTTTCTTGTGCCTCTGTGTGGGTGAGCACGCGGGTTGTTCTTAAAGTTTCCATATTGAAAGACACTTCAAGGTATGTAGCAAATTTGCCTGTAATTGTTTTTGTATATGAAAAATGTCAAATAAATAAATATGCGAAATGTATGTGAATGATATGTGAATGTCATGGCTTCTGTGTAAATTGCTATGTTACGCATATGTTAATTGAACGAGGTTTAATAGATCAATGCAAATTTATTCATATAAACTTTTCTAACATACACAAACACTCGCTTTTTAACATAACCAAGTAATGTTAAAGGTCGGGCAATTAATTGGGGCTCTGTTGAAAATAATTTTCTAATCCACTAATACAAGAAAAAGTTGTTATTTTTGGATACGTATTTAAAATAGAAAAGGTATCTTGAGTCTACCCACTTTTTGTTTGGCTGCGATTGTATTTAAAGGATTAACAGCCTCAAGGCTGCGGCTTTTGCTACTTTCACACGACTGCAGGATTAGCTGGGTGGACGGCGACAACGGAGAAGACATCGTCCCCAACGACGACGTCGGCGACGACGATGGCTCTAATGTTTATCTTTGCCAAGAAGCTTTGGCCTGGCTCATTTCTGTTGCTGTCTTCGGCCCACTCGCAACTCGGTTGGTGTTTGGCTGTGTTGTTTGCCTTTTGGCTGACTGTTTAAGTTGGGCCCTTTGTCTAGGCACAGGCCGCAAAAACTTTGGTCACACATGACGCCCCTCGGTGTGATTTAAAGTTTCATTGTCGCATCCGGTCGGTCTGTGCCCCGGAAATCGCAAATTAAATTATGGTCTTATGTGTGTGCACAAATCGATCATAAAATACTAATTATTCGGCACGTTAACACGCGCCGACTGATGCGGAGAGGTGGAGAGGTGGAGAAAAGGGACAGTGGAACAGCCAAAGCGATTAAAAGCTTAATTATCCCATTGCGACACTTCATTAGTTTGGACACACTTATCCTTCTGTCTGCAGGCGTCGCAACTTCTCGCCACGTTTATTGCAATTAATTTTCTTGAGTTCAGTTTCAGTTTCAGTTTTCGGCACTCGTTTTAGTTTTAAGTGCTTTTTGCGTGTGTGTTTCGGCTAATGAGCCGAAGCTAGACGATCCGTTGACCTTTGGCCAGCTGCGGCCATTGCTCATGTGGCCTCCCACAACCACACTCCCACCCACTTTGCAACCCACTTTGGTACCCACTTCGCCACCCATCTTTCTCACATTTCCGCAACCACATTCGCTGTCATTGCTCAATTATGTTGTGCAGCAACCTCTGAAATATTTAGTTCCATTGTTTGGCATTTGGGTTATGTCCAGTTTTTCTTCTGCCTCATCTTAGTTGTATATACATACGTATACGCAGCTAATGGAAATTTCCTGTGCTTTATATTTGAACAAGAAGCAGAAGGAATAAAAATGTAAGCTTATTTTCATTCAACAGATTCAATTTGCAACGCAACATTAAATTAAATTACGTGAGTCGCAGTCGAAGTCGAAGTCGGAATCAAAAGCAAGGCTAAAGGGATGCCAAGTGCCGGCATTGAACGGTGGGTAACTGGCAGCCAATAACAATAATATGGCCCACAAAATCGCATAACAATGAAACTGGCTAAATAAAAGCCAGTCATAATACAAAAATTGCGCTGCCAAAAGGCAACTTTGCTATCATATCACGGGCCTAGCAACAAAAACACTACCCAACAGGGTTTTCAAACGGTGTATAAAATAATGTTCAAGTTCAAATGCCCAATTCGAATATCTTTTGAAGTAGATATAACTGAATTTGTCTTTTGTCGGACAGTTTGTTCCAATGAATATTACATAATATGCTTAAACTCCCAAATTGGGCAGCAAATATCGCTCAATTAGCCGCGTTTACTGCGTTTACTCGGTTAGTCGGTGGGGTTCCATCTTCCATCACGAACATCGACGTAAATTATGCGCTTCATGCCTTGGCCAGTTGACTTTTTGCATTGAACCCGCTGCATAAATCACAGCTGGCACTAACACACACATACACACACCCACACACAGTCGCAGTTGGGGGTTGCTGCTGCAACCCTCACGTATTTTTTTTTTTTTTTTTTTGGCCGCACAATTTGGCACGTGTGATAAACTCAAAATTGTTGCTGCCAGCGGCTGCAATCGGCGGCAATGGCGACAGCGACTGCGACTGCGGCAGCAACTGCGACTGCGACTGCGAGTGGGAGCGGGCTGCCAGTGTCAGCATTTTCCGAAAAAAAAGGGCTAAGCCAAAACTTTGCCAGATTTTTCGGTTATCTGGCACATGTAGTTGACCTTTTGGTCGTTGCAAAAGTTTTTCCATTTTGCCGCACATTAAAAACCATTAGCTGCGGGCTCCGAATATTCAAACTCATTGCGTGGGATCCTTTGCGGTCTTGAAGTTCCGTTGCGATAGATCGAACAACATTGCGAACTTCTTTTCAGGTGAGTAGAAGAAACGTTGATTATCCAGTGGACGATCCATCAAAGAAAAGACACGGCTTAGCATATTAATTATCTGTTAGCAGATTACTTTAGAGTAATTGTTTAGTTTAGATAAATACAAAATAAGAATTGGTTCGTAAGTCAATAAGCAAATGAGATATACTTAGTTAACGAATGGGCAATGGTTCTAACCTTAACTAAGTTTTCCTAAATAAATGCTCACTCTATTTAATGGACTATCTTTTGGCTATAGTTAAGTATAAAAAGAAACTCCAGCCATGGGTCTGCGAATTTGTGTCACTTACTCCCCTTATCAGAGGAATATGTGATCACACAAAGGGATATTAAGATTAAGACGAAAAGAGTTAAGCAAGGTCAACTAATAAAAGTTCGTTGACTCGTTGAGTCGATCTGCATCCTGTGCTGCGTTATCGATTAAGCTATTCGCCTTATATATATGCTTATCCCTTGGCAATTAAACGGTCCTGCTGCTGTCCCCCTCACATATATACAACATCCATGCGACTAGCATGAATTCTAATAGGACATGCATTGGCCGGCTGTCCCATGACTTTCTGTCACTTGCCCTGCATTTAGAGATGGCGACATTATTGCCCCCCTTGGACAGGGACCATTTAATGGCAACATTCGCCGGGGCTTCAATGCATAAGCGAAACATGTTGCCATCGGCTTCTACTGCAGCGAGTGGGCGTTTGAGCTTAGGGGCGTGGCTCACAGCTCTGAGGTGTGCGCGTACTTCGGCCAATTACAGTTGGTCTAACGGGGGCGGGGTATGCGATAACCCTTTGACGCCGGCGTCCGCGAATCTTCTCGTGCGATTGAATGAACGAGGCAGCCGGACTCTATACGGTTTTTGTTTGCCTGTGCGTCCAATGCGACTAATTAAAGAGCGCGCACGTAGAGGGCGGGAGGGTAGAGGTGGAGGTGGTTGGCAGTGGGTGGCAGCAGCATAGATTTCATTTTTGGCGACGACTAATGGCTGCACTCTGACCGCAGCTGCCGCAGGAGTGGAGGCAACATTATAACACGAGTGCAAACAGAGCTCTCCCGATGGGGAAAATGGTTTTGGATGGGTTTGAATGGGTTTGGCTTGTGTAGGCGGCTAAGGGATAAAACAACGACGACATGCTGTTGTAATTTGCAACTTAAAACTGTTGTCCAGCTCGCAGGATGCGGCGCTAATGCCAAGTGCTGATGCAGCAGCCACGCGGCGCGCTATTTGAATGTGATTTAATGTGAAAGCCAGAGCTGACCGAAGGGAAACCAACCCGCAAAGCCAAAGACCAACCCCTTAAAGCCACCAACCCCCAACCCCTCGAAAATGTTCATGTGAAATGAGTCATTACTGATATGCAATCAGGCAGCGAGCGTTGTCCACAGGGCCATCTCCTTGTCATACTTTGAATACATGCAGAAAGGGTATATTATTTCTTTTCTGTGAACTAAATTTAGTAAAGAAATTGTAGGTGATTTGTCTTGTGCTGGGTACATCTGTCAAGGTTTAAATATATCAATCTGTTTATGTGTATAACAATCGATGTTAAGTTGCTTTTGTGAGCAGAACTATTGACCTAGTCAGTAAAAGAACTTATTACGATCATTAATCAAAAGTAAACGAATGATTAAATGAATACATGAAGAGTATTTAATGGACTCGCAGGTCCATTAACAGGCAGCATCCAGGGTATTTAATAGTCGCACACTCCCTTCTATTGCACTCTACTTCATGTTATTGTTGTTGGTGTTGCTCCAGCGTCCGCAGCGTTGGCAAGTCGCCGACCACATCGAGTCATTTGTTAACAACCAGCGCGCGGTTTTGTTACACCAAATGCGCGGAAGTGTGTAGTCGGATGTGGTTAAGCATACGCCATGTTGCCCATCAAAGTCTCTGTGCACGAGTGTGTGTATGTTGTTTTTTTCCCGATGATATTGTTCGCTTTGCTCTCGTTCCATACTGTTTTTATTTGAGTTTTCGTTTTCGTTTTTTGTGTTGGGGTTTTTATTAACCGAAATGCATGAGAATCTATGCACGAATCCGTGCGCAATAATGCGAAATTTATGGCACTCTAAACGTGACACTCCCCTCTCCAGACTGTCTGCCTCCACTCGCTCCAACCCTGCCCCATTTCCCTCGATCAGTGCGGAAGCAACTCATTTTGTGTTCGACTGTGCCCTGCGCCGCATTTGAGTTTGGATTTGAATCCCTTTTTCGATTTGCACTCGCTCAGCATGTAGTTTTAATTGTTTTGTCGCTGAATTATATGTTGCATGCTCTGGGCGCAGTGCAACGCAAACACACGCACAGTTTATGGAATTTAATTTTAAACAAATAAAAACTTTTTGCGCTTTAAACACAACCAACAGACGTCCATCTGTCTACATTCCTATTTGTGTTTTTTCTATTTTATTAACCGCAACGCATTTTGCTGGTTGTTTTTGTTCACGTTTCATCCCAAAAACTTTTACGAATGTAATTGATGCGCTCAAATTTGATCCAAAAACGAAAATCCATTCTCTGTCAATACGAAAAAAATCAATTTAAGATCAGAAATACAGCGACTTTTATATACTCTATCTCTTCTAAATTATTGTTTCTGACTTTTATAATTTAAAAAGTAGGCTTTTGCTCAAATTTCTTGACGCATTCCCTATATCATTTTGAGACCCGAGTGTATAACACAAGTAGTAAATATATTTTCAGTTTTTCAAATTCGCATTCCCCAGTATTTCACGCAGGATGACGAACGGAGTCATCACCACGGATCAACTGAAACATCATCGCAGCATTGCCACACAGATCACCGAGCTTCGCGATCGTTGGAATGATTTTCTTGGCTGGTATCCGGATGCCCAGTTGGAACAATATTCCCGTTATGCCGATATCTACAAGGAGAGTCTTGAGAAGTATGGCAAAACGGAGTTCAAGAAGTTCGCAAAATTGAGACGCCTTCGGGCCATTCATACGGCGGCCATTGACAAACCCGATTCGGAGTTGAACAAAAAAGGCTGCTGCTATCCCATGGACTACATGGAGGGCATCAAGCCCTCGGTGACCACAAACGGCGATTATGGTTTGATACCCCCAGCTTATCATCATTTTTGTGTCAAGGGAAGTTTTACAAGAGTTAAAATGTGTGAGAAATTCTTTTAAGCGCATGTTTCAGTTAACTGATGGTTGAGAAGATATTCAACGAATTATCGTTGTATATGTTGGCCAACATTCACAAATTGAAGATGATTACAAGTTATTCGGCCAGAGTTGTATTCAAATGTTGTTTTATAAAGTAAGGTCTGGTATTTGGTCAATTCGTGGAATTTTAAATCAAAATGAAATTTAAGTTCGAAACGGTATTGCACTGGATTTGAATTTATTCATTTACTGTAAATTGAACCTTAGCGGAGTTAAATTAATGAAAAACGCGTTCCTTTCGATATTCAGATCGGATGTTTTATTATAAATATCAAGTTCAATGGAAATTTTTATGACACAGCTGTAAATCACAATAAAAATGAAAATATGACGTTCCTTTAAAAATTTTTGCTGTTAATTTTTAAAAGGAGGTTTAGCCAAGCAAGCAAGTCAAGCAGTATATATTTTTTTTTATAAACATTTCCTATACAGCTTTATAGTTGACAGTTAGGGTTGCACAACAGATATTTTTTAGAGTGTTTAATCTTTGGTGTGTCACATAAAACTGTTTCGTCCACTGTCACGCCCCTTTACCACTGCCCCCGACACATGCTGTTGCATATGACTTTTGTGCTTTGCTGTGATTTTAGATTTAGAGTTTATTTGATTTGTATTGGATGTTTGCCTTTGAGTTCTTGTTGCGGTTCGCTTTGTGCGGTCAAATGGACAAGAGCCTAGCAGGGGTCAAGGAGGCTTTTCCTTTTCCATTTCCATTTCCATTTCCATTGCCATTGCCATTTTCATTTTCATTAAGCAACAAGTTTTTAACCAGTGGCTGCTAATGCAGCAGCTCAGCAACTATCGCCAAACGATGGCAGAGTTTTCCGCTTTTCCAACAATAAGGGAAACTGGCGACTGGCGACTGGCGTGGAAACTTTTTAATCTTGTTACGTTGGAAAAATAATAAAATTAAAGCTTGACTCTCTGGCAGTTTGCCAGGTGAAATGCGCTCCAGGTGAAATGTTTTGCGCATTTCAATAAGCCATTTAAACTGATAATTGTTTCGTTTAAATCATTTTGCACCAGCAAGAAACCAACCACCGCACCACCTTTGACCTTCACCGCACCACCGAAAGTTAATTAAAAAATTGTGGCCAGTGCGCGCGGCTCTTTTTTGTTGTAAGTAGCCCCAGTCAAATAAACTGCAATTCAATTAGGGACGTGGCCATAAATAAGCCACGCCTACACACACACATACACACACATTTCCGGTATGAGCGAGTGGGAGAGAGAGAGGGAGACTGACTGTAGGCATATTTAGGTAAATATTATTATAATTTCCGCTTTTCTACAGGCGTTCGCCTTGCGTTTTCTGCGGTTTAGTCTTTTATAAATAACAAATGCTTCATTCCTCTCAACTGCGGAGTGGGCGTGACGTAGAGTGGGCGTGGCCAACCATACAGATACAC
The DNA here is from genome assembly GCA_037075185.1 of Drosophila pseudotalamancana. NCBI lineage: Eukaryota > Metazoa > Arthropoda > Insecta > Diptera > Drosophilidae > Drosophila > Drosophila pseudotalamancana. Next base: position 1,084,918 of record JBAMCK010000142.1, read on the forward strand.
AATTGCTTGCAACTTGGCTAAAGTAATTATTTTTAATAATTGACTTGCTCTTGTTTGAAATTTTTTACAGTTCTGCTGTTGCTGATGTTGTTGTTGTTGTTGCTGTTGTTGTTAGCCTAAATTTGAACTTTGAACTAATTTGGGAAAAGTTTTTGGTCTGCACTGCGTGTGGCTTTGGCAGCTGCTTTGGTTACAGCTCCCAGCCACAGCGCTTTACTTTAACTAATTAAATTTATTGGTCTGTGCAAATTTACAGTTATAAAAAAAATAATGAACAAAAATCTTCAAAAAATCTTTTTATTTTTATTTGGGAAACATTTTAAAACACAAATTAAATTTTTGCCATACCTGAGGCTTATATCTTAATTATATAACTAATAAATATTAAACTAAAAATAAATTAATTAAATTTAAAAATGTAAACTTCGAAAAATAACTAATAAATCTTAAATAATTTTAAAGAAGTCGTATTATATATAAAAGCTCTCTCTTTAAATGAAATAAAGTAAGCTTGAATTTAATATTTATTTGTTTATAATTCTATAAGCTCATGCCTTTACATAATGATTAAGCAATAAATAAAATTAATTTATGTATTAAGTAACTAAAAAGCTAATTAGACTGTGTCAACTAAACAAAATCTAATCAGCTAAATATACTTATAAATATATAAATATTTGAGGCCTTTGGAGCTTAGCAAATAAATAAAAACAAATATTTATGTAGCACAGTTTATATTTATACTGCATTTAATTGAATAAACAAGCATAGAAAATATGTGCATAAAGTAATTACAAAAATGCAAATTGCAGCAAAATAAAAATAAAATCACAATTTAAATGCATTTGTTTCAAATTAGCCAACTTAAACAAACAGCTCGCATTATTAATTTGCATTTAGCCATATTTTGGGAAAGCGGTAAAAAAGGTATTCGAAATATGCGCTAAATATTTCGTTGTTTATTCAGCAGTTCTTTAAATGGCAACAACTGCGAATTATGAATATTCATTTATTCATTTATTGATCAAGGTGCACTTCATTAATTAAGTGCTTTGAATTGGTAGTCAGCAGCTGTTGTAGAAATAAGCCAAGTAGCCAAAAATTGACCTGCTTAGCGGGTCAACTTCACGAGACAGTGGTTAACAAAGCCAGTTCAAAAGCCAGCAAGCCAATTGCAGGCACGACGCCCACTCAAGCCTTTGACCCGGCTAACACACGCGACCAAAATAAATTAGTTGGCATCAGAGCCGAGTCAAAAGCAGCACCAAAATTCAAGGCATTTAAATGCGACATCACTGTGAGTAGGTGTGTGTGTGCGTGTGTGTAGGTGTGGATGTGTGCGGTTGTGTTAGTATCAAATTGTCCTTTTGGGTTTTATTTTCTTTTTTTTTTTCAAATTTCTTGTGTTTTTTTACTTGTGGCATGTTTGACTTTTGCAACTCTTTTGGGCGCTGCGCGTCTCCTGCCACGTGCCACGTGCCACGAATTAAAGTGAAAGTCTTATTAAACTTTCAGATTGCCCAGCAACAAAAAAAAAACCACTTGACAGCAAACACCACCACAGGAGCAACATGTTATATTTACTGCTACGTTTATTTACTTAAATTTTGACAGCCACCAACAGCAAACATTTAATACATATTAAAGGAGGCAAAGCGCAACGAAGTGTGAATACTCTTTCCTAATAAGTGTTTAAAGTGAAGGAAACTATATATATTTAAAATAACAAAGTCTTTTTGCAGAATACACAAATAGCTTAGTAAATTTCAGCAGTAAAACTTTATATTATTATTATTTATTTAAAGGTATACCCAAAATATTAGGAAAAAAAGTAAATAGTTATTGAAGAGTCTTTTATTTATTTGAGTGTTGAATTTAAATTTTTATCTTATGAAAATACTTATATCAGATTTTATATCTCTTATTTATTTATTTAAAAATTACTTTGCATATTTTTGCAGAATATTATTAGCCATTGACTGGTTTGTAGTTCGGCTCATATATAAGAATATATATACATAAGTATATACATTGTTTTTACTTATTTTTTCACTGGTCTTGCTTTGCTTCAGCCATAAAATATTTACAATGCCCCGTTGGAAAGAATATCAAAAACGTCTCCGCGCAGCCTACAACAAAATATTTGCATTACGCATACGCCGCTTGGGCCTTCATACGCTGGCATTTGCCTGAAGGCGGTAAAAGCTGATCCGACACACTCACACGCACACTCCTTCTCTCCATCCATCTTTACGTGTGCGTGTGTGTGGGCGACACACGCGCCTGACTGCGATTTAGTGTAATTTCCGCAATCATTTCCTACAGCATTTTATGCCACCGCGCGCATCGATACGAAACTCAGCGCCTCGTCCCTGGGATCCAGAAGCCGAAGGACTGACTGGCTAGTTGGTTGACTGTTCGAATGTCCTTTAACCTTGGCGGCAGCTGCTGCTGCTGTTGCTGTTGCTGTTGCTGTTGCTGTTACTGCTGCCCGATTTTATTTCGCCTTGCGATTTTCAACTGAATTTCAAACAAATTGCAGACATTTCTTTGCGGATTGGCCGAACTCATAGATAAAAGCAGCAGCAAGGGGCGTGGCTTGACTTCGCTTGCCGTCGCTCTAGTTTTTGGTTACGGTTTTCGGTTTCCTCGGTTGCCATTCAACTTTCAGTTTCATTTTGTGTAGCATTTTAGCGAAAATTGCTTAAATTGAATTATGGCATTCGCTGCATATTTGGCGGAGTCGTCGCCTCAACCAAATGCCTTTTGCATTAAATTTATAGCGCGCAATAAACTTTTGCGGTCGCTGGGCGAAACTTCAACGCGCCAAATACCGCAGGGCAATTACAGCACAAAGAGCGAGCCAAGAATTGGAGAGGAGCTCATCTATCCCCGGAAGGGAATGAAGCATAAATGGTGAAAACCAAAAATCTACATGTATAAATATGTTGGTGCTGGTCAGAATGGTTCCTAACTGATTTCAGCTTCCTCTTACATCGAAACACAGGCTCATGTTCCTTTAAACAACATACACAGACAAGGGGAGAGCAACAGAATAAGCGAGAGAGAGTGAGAGAGAGCGAGAGCGAGAGGGAGAGGAGACGAACATTGCAGTACACGAGTTTTATGAATAATATCCTGCAGGCATTAATTTTCAAATTGGTTATTTTTGCCCATTTGGCCATCGGTGTGCATGTAAACAAGGACAAGCACAGTGAAGCAAGCCCCTAGCGATATGGGCTAACAGAGCATAAAGAGCGAAATATGTGTAATATGATTAAATTTGATCAACAAGCGCAACAAAGCAAAAGGAAAACCGAGAGCAAAAACAACAGCAGCAGCCGCAACTTCAACCCCAATCGAATCCTCAGCACGGGGCACGTTCAACAGCTTCGACGACATCTATAAATGTATATAAATATATATATAAATACATATACATATATTTATTTATAGATATATGTATATAGTGCCTCTTGCAACAGAAACATAAAAGGGAAATCTTCGTCTCTCTTTGTCTGCCTCATGTGGCAGCTTTTCATGTGGCAATGTGTTATTTATTGCTCATTTATGATTTGGACGCGTCACATTTGCGAAACATTGTCAACAGATCGAAATCGATAGCAGAAGGAGTTGGAGCTGTAGCTGAAAACCCATCCCAGGGACTTGGTAAATGTTACTGCCAGAAGCTGAAATGAAACTGGAACTCACATTAAATCTAACAAATTAAACCGTTCGCTTTCCCTCATTCTATATCAGGCCAATCATCTTAGAGTCTGGCATTTAAAGGAACGATTTGATAGAATGATGGCAGCCGATTGGAAAAACATCAATTAAATTAACATTGAAGAAGGTTTTATTCTTGAAAAAAATTAAAATGATTGTAAGCGAGATACATAAAATCCAAATATCAATTAACTTTAATATAATACATCCTCGTTTAAGTCTAATCAATGTTTATTATAATTGGAATAGTTTTAACTACAGGGTTCATTCAATTACCAATTAATTGTAACTGCTTTTGCATAGTTTCATCAAAATGAATGACTGACAGAATGTGTAGCAGAAATTACACATTGCGTCAAAGTTTTGTGTTGACATCGTTTTGCCTGGCTTGTTGAGCACTCATAACAAGTTGCAACATGCGGCAGTCATGTTGCACGTAAAACCAACGCGATTCACTGCAGTTCGGTGCTGTTGTGAAGTATGCTGCATATTGCGCATACGCCATGTGGCTGGCATTATGCGTTTCCATTTAATTGACAACTGTTGCTGTCTGATTGAGTTTTGATTGTTGCCTGACAATTTTCGCACAAATTGAAACAACAGGCAGCTCGATGGCAATTACTGCGACAACTTGTCGCAACTGCCACCAGCCTCTCCCCCTCCCTCTCTCTCTCTCTATCTCTCTCGCTCTACGTCGTTATCATGTTGAACTTCATTTCGCTGCGTTGATAAATCTAATAAGTGTCGCGGCCGTCATGCGATATTACGCCCGTCGCTGCCACGCCCACGCTCATTCCAACGCCCACTCGCGTACCTTTAATGTTGATTCTAGAACGAAACTTGGCGAAACTTGTTTGGCGGCAAAAGTTGCACTTAAATTTGAACATTATATTGTTTTGCTCCGCTTCTGTTTACTCGCTGACAGCCTTCACCTATGCAACTGTGCATTGTTGCAACTTTTTATTATTGTATTAGCAAAACTTTTTTACGCTTTTACTTTGCCGTCCGCTTAGCTCCACATCTCCTTGAAGTACACTCAGCTGAGCTATCCGTAGTTTTTATATCTTTACTTTACTTTGTTTTTGGTAGCAGATGCCATAAAGTTGCCTCTTGACCATAGAGCAGTAATCTAAACTGGCTAAAGCTTCGTTGGAAGGTTTATTGCCAACGATTAATCATCAATCAGTAAAATCAGAAAAATCCTTCTAAATTAGAAAAAAAAACACATTCAAAACACAGTTACATCGAATCATAACTCATTCATATCTTCAAGCTGATGGAGTCTTGAATATGGGCCTACTCAACTTTCTAAAGAGTAAAGTATTCGAGTATTCGAGCGAGCATTTGCTTTCAATTGCAACTGGATTTGCATACCAACCTAATCATTCGTCTTCATCTGTAAAATGCATCTATTTTTTGTTAAATTTTGCAATGCCCAACTAGGATGTGTAGTGTAATTTTCATTAATTCAGTGCTCAGCTCAGCTGAAACGTAAATGAACAAAGTAACTTGCCTCTAAGCACAAAATAGGAAGGAGAGAGCAGCAGAATGAGTGCGAAAGAGAGGCAGCGTAAGTTTGCCATTGATAAAATGTACTAAGTCAAAGGCAGCCAGAGGCTAGGGGCGGCTGAAAGAGAAAGAGAGTGAGAGAGAGAAAAAAAATAAGAGAAGGGGTCTATCAGCAGCATCGGGTGTTGATTGTGCTAAATAACTGCACAACAATGGCGCCTAAGTACGTTGATAGAAAAGTAATGAAAGGCAGTCGAGTAAGTGAGGGAGGAAGAAGCAGCAGCAGCAGCCAAGCTGAGGAACTGAAGTGGGATTAGGAGCTGGAGGCTGGCTGATTGGTAGCGCCAACAAAGGCTAATTCGAGCGATCCGGCTGACTGGCTGCACTAGCGCACAATAATTGGTAAAAGTGGGAGGAATGAATGAAAAGAAAGCCAAAACAACAAAACAACACGAAGCAAATCGAAAAACAAAAGACGAAAATTGTGTAAAGTGGTTTTATGGAGCAACAAAATAGAAAAATGGGATTTACCGCACACACACGCATACACACACAGTAAGATATTCTCACACACAGCTTGGCACTTGGATTGTGGCTAAGAAGCGAATGCCTTAAGGTTAAAGTAAAGATTGCAGCAGCGGCTCAAATGGATTTACGTGTTGCGAATTTTAATTAAACGATAAAAAAGGGCAGCAGACATGGCAGTCGAGGCTGGCAATGGATGACCAGGCGCACTGCGTGTGCTTAGCACAAAAATTTATGGGGCCAGTCGCAGGAGCAGGAGCAGGAGCTGCAGCATCATTTGGCCAACCAGCGACTGACTTTTTGCTATTCATTGCGCCAGCCGGTGTAAAATTTAATTTACGAGCTTGTATTTTCAATATGGCCACGCCCCATACCCATACCCATTTCCATCTCCCGGTCCATCTGCAGGACTGAGGCTCTTAAAAGTGATTAACATTAAATCATATACAAGGCCCGGCCATATCTTTGCCGGCCACCTGACCACACAGTCAAACAATTACATTTTGTGCACGCGCCCTTGATTCATTTTCACGCACGTACGACTTTTCGCACACAATTTTCACCTTGCGGCCTAGAGAGGGCACCAAAAAAATCGCTGAAAATGAAAATAAAGGCAAAAGCATTTACAGCTACGCACTCTGTTTGCTAATTTCTTAGAGAGGCGGCTTATCAACGAGCCGCCATTAGCCCGAGCGACGAGACATGAGACCCCAATTGACACCCAGCCGCTACTTGGATGGGGCATTGGGGTTTCGAACTTTTAGCAATTTGTTTGATTTTGTGCTTATTGGACTTGCGTTTTGCATAAGCAATAAACATAAATTATCGAAAGCGTCCAGCGCCGATGCTGACATTTATTTATGCTCATAACTCATTCAAATTGAGCGGCAGCGAAAAACGAGCGCCCAGAAGTATGCTATGATATTTTCAATATAGATTCTTTTACGATTGGGGATAACTGAATCTGTGTGTGTGTGATTTGGACTGTGCAATCCAGCATTGGAGTTTAGCTTGTTATAAATACTTTTGTTGGTAGTCTCAGATGATAATCTTTTAATACCCTGTACCATTGTCTACTGCCGTCGATACTAGAAATTTGTTCCTCTTGAAATGTGTTTAGACGTGAATTTCATTTTTAGTATAGAAAGATAATTAGAATAGAACTGTAGTTAAAGTATACCAGGAACTTGTTATAATGAGTTTCTCTTTAATTTCTATACATTTCCACAATCAATCGATAGCTTTACCATTTGCTATCCCAGTTTCTAACTAAGCTTATATGCTTAGATACTTAAGTTTCTTAGGTTTCTTAGTTGGCGTTTAGTGTCTGATTCTTTGATTAGTTTCCATTTGCTTGCAAGACGCTCTTAGCGCACATTTTCGTGCCACTTGTTGATTACTTTTAAATGAGTTTTGCTCCGGGGCGTTTCTTAGCTGGGCGCGTTGATTGATATTTACGCGCGTTTGATTGAAGTGTAATCAGCAGTCGGGACGGCGGGGTTTGTAGCAGCATTAGCAGCAAAATGGAATGTAAGTGAGCAAATCGTAATTAAAATTGCGCCAAGCGAAAGAAACAACGCAACAAATGACGCTTCAAGGCACACACAATATGCATTAGAGAGGGTCAAAGTACTGAAATGGCTGCGACAAGGACTCCCGGTCCGACTCCAATACCAGCTGCGTTCTTTGCCTCTTTGCTGACTGATGGCAATGACGTTGCAGGCGCTGCTAATGAAAATGGTTGCATAAACAAGCGCAGTAAGCACATAATGAACTGCAGCAGCAGTAGGCAGCAGGCAGTAGGAGACGCCTGCACCAACAAAAGATGAAAGCCGCGTTGCCACTCATAAATAGGAGACAAACAAACAGAGAGACACACAGATAGACAAATGGAAAAACAGAGCTGCCAACCACTCGTGTGTGCCTCGATAGACAAAGCGCCCTTTGGGCACAGTTTGTCAGTCGGACTGTCATTCAGACTGTCCCTCTTCCCCACTGTCAAGCAGCCTGACGCCTGGGCGTAAATCAAAGTGAAAAGCGTGCTAATTGCATTAAAAGCATATAAACATAATGCAATGCAAGTGGCTGTGATAAATATAAAAAAAAAAAAGAAAAGGCAGCCAGCTTTGCATTATCCTGGCCCGACTTGATGTCCTTTTGTGTATATGCGCTCTGTGAAATTAAGCAAATAAGCACGAGCGCATTCCGAGCCTTGGCAACTTTGTAGCCGGAATCCTTTCTAGCGCCTCAGCGCTTTCATAATTTTTTAATTGCTACAAAAACTTTAACTGGGCCACAACTCCGCCTGAATTTAACTACCAGGACTCACTCAGCTAAGCACATGTAATTTGAAAGAAATTGTGTTTAATTTTTGCCAAGAATGTGTAAGAACTTGCAAAGATTATCAGTTAATATAGTAAGTTAATATATAAGTAGTATAACAGAAAAGACTTCTATACAAAAAGAGCATTGACTAGGCAAATATTAATCAGATAGTCTAAATGATATTGCATCAAAGGTCACTGATCCATGTGTACATTAACTACCTCAACCTTTAAACAAATTATATATATGCTGCGTACCATTGGGGATTCAGTTATATTTGACTTATGGTAGCCCATCACGACCGCATAGTCGAAATTCAATCATACAATGTGTTGATATATGACACGTAATCAAATGTTTTAAGTGCATGCCACACGCAGCCCCCGGTTTGGCCTCTGAGTACAATTCCCCCCACTGGCACAGCACATAAGTCAAAATAAATGTGGGGCATTAAAAGAGACGTATGGCGAAAAGAGGTGGGCGGGACAGGCGTGCACCCAGCAAATCCGACAAGTAAATATAATAACAATAAAAGGAAGCAACGGCATGAATGACAGCAAAGGCGAGATATTATGGCAGCGACAATAAAGCACCACCAAGGACACTCGCTGACAATGGCAATTTCAGTCCCAATTCCAATTTCATTTCCAGTGCGCCAGCTCTAGTTCCAGTTGCAGCTATGCAAAACGTATTGCCTACTTTTCAGGGCAATGCCAAATGCTTTGGATTTTTAATGCGTTTTTATGAAAGCCAAGCACAATTCCAGTTCTATTTCCAGCTCAAGTTCCCCATTTACTTGCAGCGTAAGTTTCGCAAGTTTCAGTTTCAGTTTCAGATGCGGCAAAATAACAACTATTGCGTCGTCTTAAAGACTTAACTGTGAATGCATTTGTGCAAAAGGCAATTTCAACAGACTTCGGTTTTCAATGCGTTTTATTTAAAGACTTAATAACATTCATTATTACATATTTTTTTTTACACTGCTAAACACGTGAGTGAGTTTACTTAATTATGTACTTAATATAATTCTGCTAATGATTTTGCTTACTTTGCCTTTGTTTAAACATTTAACAATTTCGCATGCAGCAATGCACAAATTTTTCCCTTAAGATATGCACCGGGCAAGCACATGTGCGTGAAAGTGTGTGTGCGTGATAAGCATTAAATAGTACATTGAAGAAGAAGAAATAACTGTACAATGTATGACTAAATTTGTATTCACTTATTCTGTGGAAATGTACACGCATCGAGCTAAGAATTCGCATCTTGATTTAGTTTTGAATTATTTTTCTTGCTTAAAATTTATGAATTGCATTTCATTTTTGTTTTTTGAGTTCAAAAAGCTTTTCTTAGTTATTTTCCGGTTTTAATAATTTTCAAGTACTTACAGTAATAACAACAGTTATGCATTTAAATGCTTACCCATATATGATTTTTGTTTTTAATTACATTTTTTTTTATACACAAAAAGTGCTTTTGATTTACTTTAAACATCTATAATGAAGACTCTATATGAGGTGTATTTTAACTATTAAATACTCCGACTTACGTACAAAATATTCCTTTAGATAAGCTTAGAACTAGGTTTGCATGGATTTGGCTAATTAAGAACTCGAATAACTTATATTTTATTGTATTATTGAATTTCTCTCTTTTTTATTTCTTAACAACTTTGAGCAATAACTTTTCCCCCTCTTGAAAGCCCCAAAGGAACAACGATCTGCTAGAGCTAGTTCTCTTTCTCCAAATTTTATGCATCTTAAAATAGCATCTAAAATTTCGAATATTCGTATGAATGTCGGTTCGTATGTACAGCAGCTAAGCAGCTGCAAAATTTGATTTACAGCACGGCGAACGCTGCGTATACTTGATGTGTTTATTTTGCGTGTGTTTTCTGTTCTCTGCTTTCGGTTTTCTGCATTTGCGTAGTTGAAATATTTACACAGATTTAATGAGTTTGGCGTTGGGGTTGCTCTTCAGTAGAATGGGGGTAGGGGCTGGATCTGGAATTGGGGTTGGGGTTGGGTTTGGGGTTGGGGTAGGTAGGGTGTCATACATCTTCGTTAATTGTTATCTCCACGGCGTGGATGCGCTTAATTGGGCCAACAGGCGGCGGTCATGTTGGCAACAGCTGCTCTCGTTACTCTTCCTCGTGGGCGTGGCCGGCTTAACACACAAACCGTTGGCGGCATTACACAGAAATGCTATTAAGACGGGCAACGCGTACAGCGAAATGCGTGCAATGGATTTGGACGCTAATATCCTGGACCAGCCCATCCAGGCGGACACACTGGCGCCCGATGAGGCCGCCGCAGCGGAGGTGGCAGCTGCAGGACGACGACTCTTCTTTAGCTGCTTGTCTGCTGTTGGATGCGTTATGAAACGCGACAGAGAACGATAGAAAGAGAGAGAAGGAGAGAAAGAGGAAGAGAGAGAGAGAGGGTGAGGGTGAGGGTGAGGAAGATGGAAGTTGATACACTGTTGACAACTGTTGCGCATCGCTTGATTGATGAACCTCTACTCACCTTCCAATGATTTGTCCTGCTGACGAACCGTCTCCCTGGACTCCAGCACGGGTATGCGCTGGTGCTTCTCACTCTCGACGCTTTCCTCGTTGCTCTGCCAGTAGACGGAGGAGATTTTGGCGACGCACTGTAACGAGAGGTTCAGCTATTTACTAACTCATGAAATCTGTGCCGGACAGTCCGGCAAGTCCGGCAAGTCCGGCCCGGACGAAATGTGTCTGCGCGTTGACGGTCCACTAAAACTTTTATGCTTTCATTAGCTGGCACACACGCTGAGCTGATAACCCAAAAATGACCCCCATATGCAAACGGCCAGGCTACAGGACCTCGTTGGCCAGTCGTCGCCTCATAAAAGTCACATGAATCTTTGTGGCCTTTACGACACACATTTGCACTCGCCCACACACCCCCCACTCCCCGTGGCGACCAACGACTCTCGGTCAGATAGTAATCAACATGCGCTGTCGTGTAATGTTGCCGCAAATTGAATCAAAATGTTGGCCAATGTAATGTATCAATTTTGGGGGCGGCCATAATCAGCTTAAAGCCGATCCGGGCGGCCATAACTCACCTTCAACTTCATGTCGCCGTGCTTGAAATGTCATCCGCGCACACGAAACTCCAGGCCCAGGCGCGCCACCTCGAGACCCTCGCGACCCACTTTCAGCGGCTCGTATGGACGCAGCAGCGTTCGGTTCGCGTGCATACCGTTAATCAGCCAACTGAGATGGCAAACCGGTTTCGATGGCGCCGAAGTGCAATTGACGCGCACCACATCGCCAATTTGGTATCGGGGCTGACCGCCGGTGATTTGTGGTCCATGCTTGGGCGTGACTGCAATGGAAGATGGGATGCCATGAGAAGCTGGTGATTGTGTTGGTTGTATCGATTAGCCATAACTCGAACCACACTCGAGGCTTCTGAGTAGCCTGGCGTGGTTAGAAATACACTGTCTAATTTAAGCAACAGATCTTCACATATAACGTATGACCGATAGTCAAGGATTAATTGCCAAGTAGAGAGTCCTTTTTAATTAGCCAGTGAAAATGTCAATTCAAATTAATTTAATTAAGTTATATAATAAGCACTTGGTATATCAGAAAATAATTGAATAAGTTTTGAAATCCTTCTCTTACCTTCAACTAAGAAAACTTTTTTAAGTCCCCCTTTCTAACACACACACACACACTAAGGCAATCTCCTAAGCAATCAAAGAACAAACCGTTGCCCGTCAGCTTTCGTTCGTATCGTCATTTGGTATCAGAAATTTGCTGCTCATTTTAAATGGTATACTAAAATCGAGTTTAAATGCAGATGGCAGACTTTTCCTCTCAAACGCTTCGACACGAATGCAACAACAATTGGCATCCGCCATTGGCAGCAGCAGTTCGCAAAGTATGTGCAACTTTTTCACCTGCTTGCTTTTGTTGTTGTGCATTGTGTCTGACTCTGACCTGGATGCTTGCCAATTGGGTCAGTCAAGCAATGGACATGCAGCTGAAGCTGATCTTCAACAATGAATTTAAATAAAACGACTGCGAAGTACACACAAACAGAGTCTCACAAACACAGTCATGCACAATCGGTTTAGAAACTGGCTCTTAAATATGTATTTTTTCATTTTCTGCCTGTCGTCTCTTAAAATTCCTTACGTTGTTTGTTCCATTCGCTTTCCTAATGATAATAATAATAATAACAATAATAATTCTGATTGCTCTTGTATTAACAGTCCCTCATGCCTCCGCCCCCAAAGGAAAATTCCCATAATAAATGCAAGGCCTTGTCCCAAGCCAAAAATAAAATAAAATAAAAAACAAAAAACAAAAATGTTCATGTTTTCCATGTTCTTTTCTGCTCCTTTCTTTCTGCATTTCTTGACTATTTTATTTGTTTTTGTTCTATTTTCTTTATATTTTCGCTTAGCTCTACTCAGCTGCATAAATTATTATTCCCAGTCTATTATGTGCTGCGACATTGATTAAGTTGTTGTTACATTTTTATTTTATTCTTATTATTATTTTCGAACCTCCCTTTTACTCCCTTTTCTTTTTTTTTTTTTTTTTGTCAATTTGTGACACGCTTTTCACTTTCTTTTCTTTTCAAAAATATAATAAAAGAAAACCCTTTTCTGCTGACCATTTGTTGGGACCGCTTGTTTCAATTGCTTATAATTGTTTGTCCATTTCGAGGGACTCTCACATTGTTCCCTAATGCTTGTCGAGGTGAGCGAACAATGCTCTAATATGGAACCAGTTGCTCTTCCATTGTCTGTTAATCTCAAAATGTACCAGCTTAAATTGACAAGGGAAAATGTGTGTGAGCTTATCCAAAAATAGATTTATCAATTTGCCAGTCTCAATTCTCTGTCGAAAGTAAAACCTAAGGCCCTGGCCAGGCCATCGGCTTGCAGCTTATGATAATCTAATTAACTGTGCAATGTTTGCTCTGCGCAGTCGACGATATTTTCCGTTTCTGTTTTCAATTTCCGCGCCTGCACTTCAATTATCCCAGCAGAAGCTATCACAGCCATCGCAGCCTACTAACTGGGTCAACTGTATTTTGCCACGTCATTTAGCTGTGCGCCAGTAATCACATTCAATTATTTCAGCCACAACGCACACACTCACACATACTCAAGCATTCATACTGGCGCATTAATTTCAATATTCCGGCAATTTAAATCATTTGATATTTTTTCACTTCATAGATCCTTGTTTTCTAGGCTTTTGCCATTAACAGGTGATTCATTAACTTTATAGATCTGCAGCAGTCATAACGCAGCCGATTTAATCCGCTTAGGCATGAGCTCGGAGCGTGGGTTGATTGCGATTCAAATCGCTTGGCAAACATTAAAGTTAAGTAATAATGTAATTCCCATAGCCAAGCGGAAGCGTACAGCTCTGATTGCCATATACCTCCTATATGCCACACGATATACACATAAGTACTACACATACACATAGAGCAAGTAAGTTAGTCGGGCTAATTATGCGATATACACAGCTTGATAGTCCTTTCCCACCTAACGGAAATGAACACAAAATTGCCTGGGGACCTACAATTGAGGCCCAATGCTGATGTCAATGATAATCATAATAATGTTGACAGCGTCCCCCTCTTTCCTCTGCCTGCCACATGCTAAATATATGCTACTAAATGAATATTTGAAGACCTCTCTGTAAACATTTCGCTTAGTAGTAAGAAAACAAGAGTGCTGCCCTCGAAGCTAACGATGTGTTGAATTTTGCTTAAATATTGTGAATTATTATTCAGACGCATTTCCTTTAAGTTTAGTTTTCTTTAACGACAACTTGCCATAGCAAAACAAATTTGTAGCTAGCTCAAGGGTATCTACTAGTCGGTTACTCTATTCTAGTTCACTCTTTTTTTTAATTACATTTAGCTTGCAACAACTCTTTTAGTTCAAAATCAATATATGTATATATCGATTTCTATAATAGTAACTGTGAGCTATTTAAAGCTAATTATTTACTGAATTTCTACTAGTAGTATACTATCTAGAGTGTTTGTCTACAACAAAATCTTTTCCTTATTAGGTTACTCATTATGTTATAAATCGATAAATATCGAGCTGTACTTATTTATCCATTAAATCCAATAAATATTTAGGTAACCGATTTTTTTTTAGTTAATTCACATTTACATTATCTACTAGTCGGACACTCTGCTCTAATTTTAATATTAGTTTTCTCATTGATCGATAAATATCGATTTATACATCAGAAATATTTGGGAAACCTCAAGTATCTCAAACTTGATTATAGGGTGTCTTCGAGTCAGCCACATTCTGCCAGCAGACTCACATTTTATTTGAGCGTCTGTCTCTGTGTTAAGCATCAAGTTTGCAATAACCGAAAAGGCTGGCAAATGCGAAATAACGAAGAGGCAAGCAGCGAACAGCAACTGGGATTTATTCGCGAGGCTGTTGCTGGCATTTCGACGGCCGTTGCGGCTGTTATTAAACACGTTTATTCTAAGTTTTCCCCAAAGCACTTTTTCATATTGCGTTCTGCCATATTTTCGCCATGTTTTGTTGGATTGCGCAAAAATTTCAAATTAAGTTGCAGCACAGCCAGGCAAATGCCTCCCAAGCCCCGCCTCCCAGCTTCCAGGTCTGGAGCTGTAAGTGAGCAGCTGAATTGCATCACGTACATGGGCAATTTGCCAGCAGAATAATACAATGCACACACACGCGCAGACAGACGTTCAGACATAGCTGAGAGTATGTGTGTGTTTGTGTGTGTATGTGTGTGAAGGTTGTTGAACGCTGCCCAACTGGCCAAGTGGCTGTCTGCGTAGCCTTGCCTGGTATGTTATCTTTTTTTTCTCTCTTTGTTTTCTTTTTTTGGCACAGGTTTCATGCTTGAGAATTTGTAAATCGCAGCGAGAAACAATGCCAAAGCATAAACTATATAAATGCGAAATATTTTATATATGTGTAAGTGGAACGTGTGTGCGTGCGTGTGTGCGTGTGTGAGACTGTGTGTGTATTGCACTGAAAGAAACAGATTACTTTTCATCGCTTTGTCCAGGCTGAGCAATTAATCTTGCTCTATGCCTTACTCTCTCTTACACTCCGGCTCTCTCTTTCGCACTTACCAACAACAATCATGTCCTCGTGACCGGAAACTGTCTGGAACGAAGGCGCCTCGCCGGACACTTCGCACCGATAGCGACCCGTGGACTGAAGGCTGACCGAGCGGAGGACAACGGCAATGTCCGTTGAGTTTTGCAACTGTAAGAGAATAGTTGTAAAATAATCGAATATATAAGTAAATGTGTGGAGTGACCCAATAAATATTGCACTGAAAGTGAAACGTAAAACTAAAGACTAGGAAATATACGAAAATATTTCAGAATCGATCGATAGAAGCAAATCTTTCTCCAACATTAAAATCTTAAGTAAATTAATCCTAGAATTCATATGGAGAAAAATAGTTGAATATGAAAATTAACTTCTTTTAATTTAAATTCAAATTTTGAAATTCTTTTCATTGCCCAACATAAACTAAACTCAACCGCTTGCTTCTGTGTTGGCAAGTGTTACACTCCTCGCATTAAGTCAACAAATAACACAGCTCATTGGATGCGATCCTTAAGATCGTACAGCTTCAAACTTTTGTCTTCAACCTCGTTGTCGTTCTCGTCGAGCTCGTCGGCATCATCATCGACGTCGTCGTCATCATCATCATCATCATCACCATCATCGTCGTCGTCTTCGTCGTCGTCGTCATCGTCTTCGGCATCCAGCGCTGCGGCCACTTCGGCCAAGTCATTCATTTCCTTGTCGCTGACCGGCAGCACATTGTCGAGCGCTGCCGGAGAAGTATCGAAGTTCTCCATGGCCGCGTGCAGCTTCAGCTGGCTCTCCACGTGCATGATGCTATGCTCCTTCTCAATCTTGCCGAGGCGGAGGCCAGCCTCGATGGGATTGCTTAGAGGTTGGCGCACCATTTGGGCAATCATCTCGATGGCGTCTTCGTGGCTGAGAGGCGGCACACACTCCTCGAGTGTCTGCAGCACTTTCGATTTGTTCTTGGAGTACATTTAAATTGAGTTCCGAAAATGTAAACGAACGAATATATTTCCTGCCAGCTGCCTGTTCAACGGCGTGCTCGTAATTGACTTTGACGAGATGCTTTGGGCACAAATGGAAAAAACTTGCCTACTCGATCGAATTCAATCAAATTGCCTCCAATCGAATCAGATTAGAACACAGACTCACCTCCACATCGACACCGGGCAGCGGAAACACCTGTCCAGGCGGCATGTCACGCGGCACATACCGATAAAACTCGAAGCCATCCTTGTACCACTTCACCGAGTACAGCGACTCGCCGTCCAAGTCGAACTTGCAGCCCAGGACCGCGTCCTCATGTCGCATAATGTGCTTCGGTATACGTATCTCAGTCATTGTCAGGCTCTCCGCTGAAAAGAGACGGAAGGAGAGAGGGAGAGAGAGAATGAACTTTTGTTTAAAGAGACTCTGCTCGATTAACTGGCTGTAAGTAGAAGGCGTTGTCTTTTTAAAGACACTTTAACTGAGTTTAGAACAAAGACGCTGCAGTTGTTGGGCTTTTTCTCAATGCCAGCGCCATAAATAACTCGCAGCAAGTGCATAAAAGTCAAGGAAATCGAAAGAAAATTCGCTAGTCGGGCCGAAAACAATGCGCTTTTGTTTAGCCCAACACAATGCGAGCTACCAAAGAATGAAAGCGTAGAACTTGAGGCGTGCGAAACGTGCTTTGGCTTCGGCTATGGAAGCACACACAGACGTGGCAAGTGGAGCGGATGGGGGGCAACGAGTTGTGCATCGAGACAACGAAACGAAACGAAACGAAAAGTTGCCGACTTTTAAACGTACAAAAAGGCTCGTAGGTAGGCTTAGACAATTTGGGTCAAAGTTATGGCACGAAAATCAAGATATGAAATTAATATTGCACCAAAATGAACGCTGCATAAAGGCCGAAAGCTAGAGGAAGCCGCAGCAAGGCATATAAATTGTGTCTTAAACATTACTGTGTAGTAAGTCTTAAGAATATTTGATAACATATATATACATATATACATACATATAAATTTGATAGAGAGGGAAAGATGTCGTAATATTCTTTCAATTTCACATCTGATGCAGGTTTTTTATTTGTGTAATAAAAAGCAGCGCGCCTTTCACGAAAAAAAAAAGTATTTCACTTGATCCTCCTTGTAAATGAATTTCGAGTTCCCTCAGCTGCCAGCGTTGCCACCTAGTCTGCGCGTGACGTCAGTTGCTGATGTCAAGGGAATTAATTGAAACGCGCAACTAATAAAAGGCAATTGAACGTCGCGGAATGAGCACGAATTAACCATAAAGTATATTTAGACCACGCTTTAATTAATTCTCTGTAGCATGCCTAGAAAATGGAGTTACACTCAAATACCCTTCTCACATGTTACGAGAGAAAAGTTTATTTTCGATTTGAAGTCCAGAATAAATTCCACATTTACAGCAGCCCCCATTTCTCTTTTCTTGATCCTTCGTATTCCCAGCCCACTCGTTCAGCATCCCAATCTCAGTGTTGCCACCTGATCTAAGCATGACGTCAGCCGCTCCTGTCAGGGGAATATATCAATTGAAGCGCACAACCAATAAACGGCAATTGAACGCCTGGGAATCAAGACAAGTTTACCTTTTTGGGTATATTTAGACTGCGCTTTGATGGGGGCTCTATAAATATTACGGAATGCGGTGCGCTGACATTTTGGCTAAAAATACATGCACATTTTCATTAAGCGCCAGGAAGCGGCGGCATTAAAGGCATTTGACTTTTTATGTGCTTGAAAATAAACTCAACCATTCGCCTTTGGCGGCAAAATAAACAAGGACAAAGCGAGCCGCACAATGCACAAAAGGCAAATAGCGGTCATTAAAGAGTCGACTGCGCCCACTATGGTAGAAGAAGAAGGCGGAGACCGGCAGTAAAAGCAGCAGTGGGAGTAAGTCACAAGTCGGGCTCAAAGCTGATGCTACAGGGATGTAAAGTTAGGAAGCGGCTGCAATGCCAACTCAGGGCTGCCTTTTGAGAGCGGCTTCCGTTTGACGGTTGCGGCGCCGTTTGTGTGTAGAAGCGCGTATCAGTGTGTGTGTGTTTGTGTGTACATCGCGAACACTTTGAACTAAGTATTTATAACATAAGTATTATTTAGTACACTCTGAAATGCCAACTTTCAGAGCTTCGCAATTCACACAAAGTGCGTTGAATACGGCGCACAAAAGTACACTACACTTCTTGCACTTCCTCGCAGTTCGCCTTTTTCCTGCTTTTCAAAGACTTCTTAACGCTTTTCTTTACCACTTCTTTGAGTCTCGTCAAACATTCTTACAATTTAAATGTAAGACAGGCTTAGAATATATCTCATAAGCCAATAGCTCGCGCTGCTCGCAACTTATTCGCTTTCTATTGCGCAACATAATGAGCAAAGCACTGAATGCGTTTCTCATATCTTTTAGTAAAGTAATTTGCACATTTATTTAGCCCTAAGCTTAAGCTATTTATGCTCGTTATAACGATCAACCATCCAAGTTTAAGATGTTCAAAAGAATTATTATTTTCCATTCAAAACTAACGTTGACAGCTTTCAGTCAGGGGATTCCCGGTGACAGGCTTTATTCAGCGGGTCCTATCTGGGGTCAACCCGACTAATTATTAAACCAGCAGCAGACTAAAAAACACTATGCAACATGAAAAGTTTCGTCATTCAATGCGGCGCTTAATTAAGAAGTGCCACCAAAGGAGAGGTTGGGGCTTAGTGCCGAAAAGTTTTCCATTTGATGTCGTGTAAATGTCAGAGTTACGATCTAAACACTATTACCTTGAAATAAAGTTGCGGCGAAAGTTTCGTGCTTAATTATTGTTGATTTTCAAATAATTTAATTTGCTGCCCGGGGTCAAATGTCAGACGCAGGCTAAGTCAAATAAAATCAAGTTAGCTGCTCACTGCACGTGGAACAAACATTTTGTGATCCATTTTGGATGTGGCAAGTGCCAAACGCAGCAGGCTGCGATTCTCTAAAAGTTATTTGTTTTCAGTATTAAGCCGAATAAAAATAGAATATAAAGGTGGCTACTACGTATAATCAATCTAGCAGTCAAACTATAAGCCAAGTAGAATCTGATACATAAAATAATTATTAAAGTTGGACATTTCGAAAGATTATTAACTATAAACTTGGGAGCCATAAACGGAGAACGGCGTCGAATAATTTATAATGCAGCACGGATAATAATTTAGATTGATTTGATGGTCTGCTGGACCGGATGCGAAGCCTTGAGCAAATGGATGTTTTTGCAACGCCTGCAGCATCAATACGCATCAATTTGGCCCCCTTTCAGGCTTGGGCGCCGGTTGAGACAGACGCCTGGAACGTGCTTAATCTGCAATCAGAGGCGGAAGTTTGTCTCAGTCTCCAGCGACAACCACAACAACCGCAACAACAACAACAACAACGAGGACAAGCCGTCCATTGTCTCTGTCCCAGTCTATTCGCCTGTCTGTGTGTCTGTCTGCATATTTGTGTGTGTGTATGTGTGTGTGTATATGTATGTGTTTGTTTGCCTGTCTGTGTGTCAGGCTCGTTTTCTTTGACAATGAGTGCGTTCTTTTTTGTGCCCGTTGTTGTTATTATTGCAGCTCCTGTTGTTTGCTACCGTTGTTGTTGCTGCTGTTGTTGCTGTAAGTAGAGCACGTTCCTTGCTGCTTTGCTGCTTTGCTGCATTGCAGGCGCACTTGCATTTGCATATTTGCTGCGTCCCGCAGGACGAGGGAAAACTTTTTCATCGATTTGCAACCAGCTTATGAAAATGTCCGAAGCCAGCGACTTAAGCGCAGCTACAAACTTTTTAAATCAAACGAAACAAAAAACAATGCTTCACATTTGTATATGTCATTTTTCTATTTGTTTGTGGAGCATTTAGTAAGACAATTGGAATCGCATAGCTTAGCTGTCTAGACAAGTCCTATAGTAAATGATACTTCCAACAATTTCGTTTTCTATATTTTAAGCATTGTCTACCTTTGTATACCAAATGATTGATCAACACAATTTGAAACATTTTGTTCGCAATTCCCTTGGCACCTTAATTGATAGAGTATGCAGATTAGGTGACATAATTAATACAAATTATCATAACAAAATCCACAAAGGTAAAGGCTGAACAAAGATGTGAAATTGGGTAGAAAATAAATCAAAGCAGCTCTGACAGTGAACAAATTTGGGATTGTCAAATGACCAGAGGCCAAATGAAACAGCGCCTATTTTCTTTAATTAGGATATCAATTAAAGGACACACATACGTATATACACGTTAAAACACACACACACACACTAATCCACATGAACAGTTGTAATAATATAATTAAAATTCATTTCGACTTGTAAATTGGCTGGCGGCAAAAACTGCACACAACTCAGCCCGGCGTCAATTCATAACAATAACAAACCATATGAAATCGATTAATTCAATTAAATGGAAAACATCAATTTTGCGTTTTATGATTAATTACATGCCCAGGCACACAGACAGCACATTTGACAAACGTCTGTGGCAAAGTTTAAATTATCGTTGCATGCTTTCAGGCGTTAATTTGCATGGGAACAAAATGTTTGAAAAACATGTTAAACACAGCTTGTCATATAAAACCAATTAACTTGCCTAAATTCAAATAATTGATTAAACTAATTAATCACAATGGTTGCTAACAATCTGTCATATATTTCACACAGCTCAACAACATTCTGCGTGTCCTTTGGCATTAGTTTCATGTACTGCCAATAAATATGTGTTTCCTTTCTTTGTTTGCCACGTTTGCTTAATTTTATTATTGTTGCTCACTTTTCTACACTCTAGACTTTTTCTTTGGCTCTGGGCATGCGTACGTGACCTCATAATAACTGTAAGTAAGATTTTTATCTATAATTCAGTAGACGCGCTTTCCGACACAATTAAGTTCCCCGGCACAGTCGCAATAATCATTCTCATTCCCCATTTTTTTTTACTCTGTCTAGACTAAATTGTATTGGCAGTTATTCTACTCCAACCAACAAAGTAAATTATTCCCGTAAAGGAAAAAAATATTTCCAGTTCCAGTGAGTTCCTAAATAGTAAACAGCACAACATTCGCTTTGACAAGTTGCTGCAAAGCAAACCAACAGAAAAAAATTATTAATATTGAGAGAAAAAGTTGCGCACTCTTATTTATTTAATTAAATGCCGCACCGTGAAACTTTTGCTAAAGTGCTCGAAAAACTAACAAGCCAAGCCAACCGATCCACTTAATTAAGTGATTCGCAAAAAACGCAGAGGCTGTACAAGCAAAAAGCCGTTGCAGAAAGTTGACTCCATTAAGCCGCAATATAAAATAGTTGCTGCGTATACGTCCCGTATGACAGTTGGCTTTAATATGCAGTTATATCACACTTTGGGAATTATATTTCAAGCACAAATATCAAGCAAACAATTATATACAATATCTTGTTAGATTTTCATATTACTTTAACGTCCTGATTTTATATAACAGAATATTTTGACCATCATATTTTATCCATTAATCTGTTCTTCGTTTTGATTTTAATTTATGAATATAGCATATATATATATATATATAAATTTGTGTTTGTTAAATTCAGACCTAAGTAATCAAATTTTGTCTCACATTCCATTCAGTTTCAGTATCCACAGTGCCAAGACGGCAGTTAATTTTGTTTATATTTTCAAGTAGTTTGATGAACTTAATTAAAAATAACTAAGACAAAGTTCAGATTAATGCGTCAAGTCGCCAGCGAAACGAAGGTCGTGAAGAGGGTTAAAAACATGCCACAAAGTTTATCGTTTGCCAATGCCTTCACAGATTTGAGTACAGCTTCTGCCAATGTATTCAAGAATTCGAAGGATTCGCTGGCTTTTGCTTTGGCTCTGTCAACTGTCAAAGTTGCTTGGCAGGCCTTAAATCGATTAAGTGCTCGTAAGCGAAGTATCAGTATATGCGGCACATGCTCTTAAAGGCCGTCAAATTGTGGCTCAAACTCTGGTCTGGCAAACTAATATTGTTGGCTAAAATATTTGCACACGCCTACCCACACTCTGTGGGCGTGGCGACAAAAAGGAAAACTTCTTAGCCAATTTTTGTGTGGGGCTCGTTTGTTACTGGCGTTGGCGTTCGCCAAAGTTCCTAATAAATTAAATCAACATTCGGGACCCCACTGTCCCCCTCTCCCATATTCTCTCTTCCTTTCACCATATATAGTACTCACCGCTGCCGAACAGGGTAGCCAGCGCCAAGGCGAGCAGCAGGCTCCAGGACGTGAAGAATGTGAAGGATATGCTGGCTGTGGGGCAGCAGCAACAGCTGCAGCAGGCGCTCAGTTGCAGGCTATGGCCACGTCGTCGTCTATTCAAAGTTGCACCCATTTTGTTGCATTAATGTGTTCTCTCCTCTCTCTCTCTCTCTCTCTCTCTCTCTCTCTCTCTCTGTCACTCTGTCTCTCTCACTCGCCTGCTCCTTATTGTGTACTTATTTTGGTTTCTCTCTTTGGTGGCTGTTTGTAACACTTTTGGCCAAGTTTTTCTTTCGTCAGTTGTTGTTGTTGCTTCGCTGGCGCTGGTAAAACTTTAATTTTTCAATTTGTTGCGGAATTTCTCTCGGTTATTTTTCTTCTACTACAATTTTGGGACACGCAGCGAATTTTTCTATTTTTCTCCTTTGACTGCTTTTACTGCTGTTTGCTTTGCGTTTTAGTTCGCTTCTTCTAGTTGTTGTCGTTGTTGTTGTTGTCTCATTTGCGCAATGCAATAAATTTCCCTTGACCGCCAACGAGGGAACGCGTCACCCGCCAGGATTCAATGCTCCTCCAGCCCCTCCTGCCTCCAACTCTTCGCGCTGCTTTCCTGCTGTTAGTTGTGGCCTGCGTTTTGTCGTTTGCTATTTATTTTTATTTTCCACGCGCTCCTTGCTATTTGCTCTTCTTATTATGCGCTCCACACATACACGCACATCACACACATTCACCTTCACACATGTATACAGTTACATTTACATGCGTCCTGCCAGTGTTTGTTCAGCAATTTGTGTTTGTCTGTAATTTGCCCGCGCTTGTCTTTGCTTCCTTTTCCATTACGGGCTGTCTCTCAGCTTTGTTCTGCTTCTTCTTTTTCTTCTGCGTGTGGTTAAATTAATTGAAGCATTGCAAAAATTACAATTTTCACAATTTCCAGGCAATTCGTATGACAGCCGCCTCGCTTTTTAATGCCAGACGAAAAATATTAAGCTGCAAGCAATCAAAGATAAAAACAAATTGTAAATTAAGTCCTTTAATGATGTCATATATTCGTGATTACGATTAAGGAATAAATGTGAAAATAAAAAAGAGTTTACTACTGAGAGCTGATTGCTTTCGACTGATGCATTCCATTAAAGTGCTTTCTGATAGCATGCCTGATAAGGTTGGATGTCTGATAGAAAGGACAAAGTTACATACAGACTGAAAGACGATCAACATCGAACTGGGTTTTAGTGCGCGAAATGTGCGCTTAGTTAAGAGTACTTTTTCATTTTGATAAATAAGTTAAGTCATTGATTTTCGTATTAAGAACTAGGTTGATTATTCAGTGCGTTTGATTGCTAACAAGCTCAAGCGGCCTTTATTGATTATTCAATGGTATTGAACATCAGCCAAGAAAATCTATCTGTCATAACCGACTGAACTATATTGTCTACTGATCATTCAGTATTTATTGATCAGTCAATCAAACATTTTCTAACAATACAATGTAGAATATTGCATAATAGAATAGAATATTGCTGACGGAGTAAACTCTGCACTCTCTCCACTCATATACTTTGCTCAAATGTAAATATATTTTATTAAGATATTTAAAATTCGAATCGGATCTTATTATTTGGCTGCTATTCAACTGTACAAATAATTCGCCACGCTCTACTTAAGCAAATATTAAGTGCATACATTATATTGTATACTTATATATGCAGAAGAACAATATCTCAATTTAACAAAATTTGCATTTTCCATTCACTCGTTAAGCTTCTAATGAATAAATGCATATTTATTTTAGCTTATCATTTCTATCATAATGCGAGCCATTAAAGCCTACCTCAATAAAATATATTTTTGGCTGTAAGTCGATATGCAATCATAGCTAAAATATCAATTGAATGCTGAGTAATTAATAAATAGCCAGCAGAGTGTGTTCGATGGCAATTAATGTCTGTTGTGCTAGGAGTCGCATAATTCGAGAGCCATGAAATAAACTCAATTAAGCTGCTCAAGAGCCGAGTGACAAACACATAAATAAGTGCATAAATTAATAATATTTGTATGGCAAATCTCGAAGTCTCAAATGCGAAATATGACAAGAGCTTTGCGTTTGTTTTGTTTGCGTCTACTCGGTTGAAATTTAATTTACATAAAATCAATTAAGCAAACATAAGAAATCGCACAACTGGAGGCAGACGGAGTAAACTTTTCAAATGAAATCATGTTATGTAATTAGAAGCCATGAATAATTTTAGCACCTTGTTTTCAGCTATTTAAAGCGAGATTCACGCACATGCCAGCCATTCGAGTGGCTTATGCAAAATAGTTGTTGGACACGGTGCGTATACTCAACATTGTGCTTGTGAGAGTGTTTATGTGAAAATAGAGTAAATAGAGAATACCTCGAGCATTTACATAGTCAAGTTCTGTTTTTCTCAGCCTTTTGCATAATTAATTATGTGGCTAGAATGGCGACGCTTTGTTAAATATGCAAATAACCGAAGCATAGCGAAGGAGCACTGAGAAGGACGAAGGACGAAGGACACACGGCCACACAGAGGTCACTCACATGCGTCTGCTCCTGGTGCCTCGGGCTCCAACTTATAAGTCACTTTGGCCGTGTGAACACATCTTCGTCAGCTTAGCCCAATGAAATTAAATTACGCATACGCCGTGTGGGCATTTTCGCATTTTAAATGTCCTTTAAAGAAGAGCAAAAGCAGGCAGATATTTTGATAGTCCTGTTCAATGGCATGCAGCAAACAAAGCCGGTCGCACTGCAGACACTTGCACGCACACAGAGTCACATAGTCATCCATATACACACGCACACCCATACACACACACACACAGGCGGAACGCTATGTAGGCCAAGCTCGGCCGAATGCTGAATGAAGAAATGAGTGCTTCAATGACTAAACGACTGTCTGACTGAGTGACACAGCAACCGACTGACTGACTGACTGACTGAGTCATTTATTTGTGTGCTGGCTGCCTGTGTGTGGGGCCATGGCCGACGTTGTCCCTTTGGCAGGCTTTTAAGCCAACGCTCGCTTTAAAATGCGAGCTTAAGCTGCAATACAAAAGAAATGCTTGGAATTTAAATACTAAACACGTCGAACGACGAGTAAAGATAACAGACAACTTTTTCTGTTAATACTTTGCAACAGTATGAAATTTATATTCAATGTGAAAATGTTTTTTTTTAGCTTTTTATCCAACATTCAAGAAAATGTTTACTGTTGCTTAATAATTTAATGCAAGACATTTTTTGAAGGAACACTTTAGATTATTTTTGCTTGCTATTCATGTAAAATGTGTAAAATTCGCATGTGAAGCAAATTAAAATTCTTTAAATAGAAGCCGCAAAGGAATTTGAGGAAATTTATTTCTGACTACAGTTTTAATTAAATTCCAAAAATAAGACTTCACATCACTTCTCTTCGTACCGAATAAATTTAGAGAAAATATTGAAAGTCTTGTAGAAGGCACTCAATTTGTATTTTGAACAGCATTAAATATTTAAATGGAAATAGTTAATTGGGCTCATAAAATAGAAATATTTTAGGCAGATAAATGGCCACTGTATTGGCCGCTTTATAGCTGAAATTTCATAATTATTTTAATTTATGTTGACACCTGAGGCGCGTGAGCAACTGAACAAAAGTTCAACTGAAATTTGTTAGAAAAATGCGCAGAGCAGCTGCCTCGAACCTTGGCCACAATCTGCCTCAAGGGAAATATGACTTAAATTGTGCGACTCACTGTAATACTTACTCTCTTCTGCCTCCTTGTTGCTCCTGTTGTCCTGTTTTGGGTCTTAGTATGCTTTGTGGCCAGGAAGTCGACGATGTTGGCAATGAAAAGGCAGCTTTGCCTTTGAGCTGCTGCTGTCGTTGTTGTTGCTACTGTAGTTGTTGTTTCTACTGTCGTTTGTTGTTGCTATTGTAGTTGTTGTTGCGGTTACTGTTGCTGTTGCTGTTGCTGGTGCTGGTGCTGGTGCTGCCGGCAATTGGCATATTTTTTTGTTCGCTTGGCTTATGAGGAGGCGTCCAAGTCAGAGTTGAAGTTAGACGCGAAGTGTTTCGGGCGCTGGCCACGTGCGTTTATAATAATAACAAATGATTGGTTGTCACGCACGTAACGGTACTTTCATTCATAATTTATGCATTTTAATTTGTCAAACGTGTATGTGAATACACTCAAAGAAATGTAAACGCTACTCGCGAATGTTTTGCTTCATTTTAATGCACTCCTCCACTTATAGAGTTGTTATTTCTGTTGTTGTTGTGTTTCTGCCTAGTCACATGCACATTCACCCACTCGCACACCTAATTTAGCCTTTTCACTGCTAATTCACACACATACACATACACAGACACACACACAGTCACATCCACATCCACATCCACACACCCACACGCACTCTTCGAGTCGTAGTCGTAGTCGTTGTCGTTGTCGACGCTGTCGTCGCTTCTTCTGTCGGTCGTCGCAGCGCTTGTCGTCGTCTCAACCACACAGCACCAATAACCGAGCAAGACTAAAAGCTTCGCTCTCCTCATTACCTGCTTTTCACTTGGACCGCACGCCCGACTTCAGCCACGAGGCCGACGAGCGACCGGATGTGAGGATAAGAAAACCCGAGCCAACTTGCCTCAAAAGGATGTGCGCTCGCATAGAAACCTGTTTCGCGTTGTCTGATGTTCCCAAAGCACACGCTTTCACCGAGAGCTAGTTAGCAGCGGTAGAGAGAGATAGCACTAGAGAAAGAGTGAAAGAGACAGAAAGCTTGCACGAATACACGGGCGAAGTTCGTTCGGTGTTTGGGTGCTTGATTGTGTCAGAGTGGACTCTTATGCGCTCTCTTATATTTCAATTCCATTCTGTAGCGCAGCTTTAACAGCTCATTTACTGTTAAATTTGAAAAATACTGGGAATTTTTCAAGCTAAACCGTTTACGAGCTTATAATTATACCGAAAATATAAAAACACAATCTTATACAAACAATAAGTGGTATAGATTAACACGTTGCCGGCTTTACTATTTTAATTTGTAAATGAATTTTGTTTTTTCAGAGTTGGAAAATAATATTTATATTTATTTAGTAATTTAAATCTAAGTAATTCTGATCCATTTCAAACAGCAGAAACTTCTCTATCTTGTCCGAGGTCAGGGACCTTAAGCAGCAATTGACTTAATCATATTTATTGTATTTTTTTCACATTGTATCCCTTCCGCCTAATAGATACAAATGTTTATCTAATCTTCCTGTGTCTACAAATGCGTGTGTTTTTCACCCACACTCACAAATTGTTGCTTAAACACACTTGCATCAACAGCACTTTCATTGATATGCACACTAACACCAAAAAAAAAAAAAATAACAACAGCAGTTCACACACACACACAATCACACACACACAAATATTTGCACATAATACGAGCTTCAGGCTGCGCATCATTAGGCCAAGCCAAAAAAATGCTGACTGCCGCAGACTGAATTCAAACTTGGCTACTGTTTTTGTTTTTGCTTCAGTTGTTTTTGCTGCTGTTGCTGTTGCACATGGCAGCCGCAATTGGAAGTTGAGGCAGGCAGCAGTTGCCCAGCATCGGCTCATTGACAGTCATAACGCTGAAACGCGCCGCAACTTGAGCTAATTTAAGCGCAATTTGTGACAGAGTGAAGGAGAAAGGGGGAAGTAAAGCAAATGAGAGACGGTGAGAGGGAGAGAGAGAAAGAGAATTTGCACTTTTACTTAAGCGAAAAACTTTACTCGGCAGGTTGCAATACGGGCTAATTTAGACACTTTCTGAAGAGAAAGAGATACTAGCAGATTGCATAAGAAGAAATGAGAGATAAATAGAGATAGAGAATGCATGTGCAAATTAACTGAAATTGATTGCGTCAACTTTTTCAATACGCACATCGACTGTGTATGTTTTTGTCTCCACACTCTCGCTGTCTCTCTCTCTCTCTCTCTCCCCATCTCTGCCGTGTCTTTGTTTTGTTTCAACTTGCTTGCAAATTGAATAAATTTGATTATTGAATTTCGTTGAGCTCGTAGGTAAAACGTGTCCTGTGCTTCAGTCCTCGTCCTTTTGTGGGCCGCTGAAGCAGCTAAAATTCGTTTAAATCTACGCAACTCGAACTAATTGGCGTACGTATTGCCGTATTCATGAACTGATTGAATCTCTTACGCTTCACAGGCTTCATTATTTAACATTTCAATTACAAGCACAGTAAGCAACTGAGAGACACAGGGACAGACAGAGAAAGAGATATATAGCTGAAGAGAATGAAAGACAGAGGCAGTTCAAAATCAAATTTGTACTCTTGGGTTATTTCGGCAGATCAGACAATGGACTACACACATACTACAGACAGTCTGAGTGGGTAGTCATCAACGGCTTTAGCCAGTTGCAGCTATTTAGCATGTAAATGTGAGCCACTGGCAAATAGTGTGACACCAAGACCTGCCCCTAACTCCGCTCGCATCTGTTTTGCATACAAATTACTTTTCTTTATGTTTTTGCCCCGACTCTGGGTCTGACTCGGCTGCTGCCAACAAACATAATTTAAATGTTTCATTTGATTACAAATTGTGCTCTCGACAAAACTGACTTCTAGTTTAATTGCCTCTCACTAGTTAGATAAAAAATATTCATTGTACTGGATCAACGGATAAGCAAAGAATAACTCAATTAAAGAAGAGCAAGAGCACAACATTTTTATATTTTTCTTTTTAAACCTCTCAAGTGTAAGGTTTATCTATTCAATTAACTTTTTGCCACACAAGAAAAGACAGCAACTATTTACAAATAAATTATTAAACTAAAAATAAAATGCCTTCATAAGTATGCTATGGTTTTTTTAATAGCCGAAATATTTCCTCGTTTTAGTTGAACACAATTGAAACTGTTGCCAGTCAACGCCTAGGCGTCAGACAACTACTCACACTCTCACATAAACACACACACACACACACACACAACCAGTGCACACCCACTCAACAAAGAAGTCGGTCATTGGGTTCACAAAACGTAGGCAGAGCACGCTCACATTTTGTTCATGTTTATTATTACAAAAAAAAAACAAAAGGGGGGAATAGCACGCACAGGAACACATCACATTCACGCCAAGAAACTGAAGAGTGTGTGTGTGGCACAGGCGACGAGAACTTCAGAAACGTTTTCAGCTTTCTCTTGAATAATATGATTTAGTTTCTCTCTGAAGCTTCGCTGCTTGCTTTTCCATTTCTTAACTGATTCATTTCAATAGGCTGTCAGCCATTTTTTTTATAGTAATTGATGAACAAAACAATATAATGAACTTTAACGCTGCGTCAGCAAATTTATCAGCCATTTAAGTTGATATCTTTGGAAACTTTTGTCGGTGATACCTTCATGCAGGCTGTGTGCATGTCCGGATGATGATTACTGTAGCCTATGTAAAAGAGAGAGTGTGTGTGTGTGTGTGTGTGAAGTCATTGCACGCTGTCGTCTAATGATTACAGACATATTATAACTTGACACAGACGACTCGAAGGGGCGCAGCAGACCCAACAGACAGAGCGACCGAACAACAGAGCAACAATGCAAGAATTTTCTATTTTTCACTGCAATTATCGTTGGCTTTATGATGTGTAAATGCATGCGGAGGCACACACACACACTGACAGGACTTTCAGCTGATGTGTGGGTGTGTGTGTGCGTATGTGTGTTTGGGAGAAGGACAGAGCAGACATAAAATTGCCATAAAAATAACATTAGATGCCTCGCGGGATTTGCTCATCAGACAAACAATGCGGCAGTTGCACAGGCGACACACATCCTTCTAGGCAAGAGGAAGCAATGAGCCGCTCTCCACGATTCCCATCATTGTTTAGACAACTCCGTGTGTGTTATGATTGTTTGCGCACATTGTGCGGCTTTTATTACGCTCGAGCGCTCTAATCAATGTGCACCACTGATTAATGTGGAGCATTCGGCAGCGCGCACCACAATTGCATGGTTTACAGTACAGTTTGTGCCGCCTATTTATTAGCTTGCGGCCAGGCATAATACTCCAGCATTCCAATGCATTGCCCTCAATGAATAATTAAGCGGTCTGCACACATTCATCAGCGTGCCGTGAAGCACATTAGGCCACAGCAACCACCACCCACCACGCGCAGCAACCACAGCGTCTTTAATTTAAGAGTTCGAGTTCGAGTTCGGCTGCGGTCTCCCGTCACCCGTTATCCCATCATTTTTGGAGCTCTTCACGTGTGTCTTGGGAGCATTGCGTATACGACGCATTAGCCGACTGTAGACTCTAATGAAATGGCATCTAATTTATAGAACGTGGTGCATATTATTCAACTGCTGTCCAGGAAGCGAGCACACATTTCGTCACGTTCACCAAATGTAGACATAAAATAAATATGGAAAAAGTAAAAACAAAAATGTGAAAACCGAGCGCAAAGACCATCAATATTTTTCGTTTGCCTCGTCTTCTATTTGCGTGTATTTTTAATTTATTTGCATTTGCTCATTGAAATGCTGCACAAATACATGCTCACGGCCACGCCCACGCCCACTTCAAATGCCAGAAGGCCCCAAATAAATGACAATTTATGTGCCCGCTCAACGCACGGCTGTCATTTTTATATATGCGATATTTTCGGCTTGCACCCGACAAAACTCCACTCCAAACACACAAAATAATAATAAAAAAACACGTAAGAGAGACCAAATCGGAAGTTCAAGACTATAACATACCCCGCTTTTATATATGTATAAAAAAAAATGTCTACATGTCTAAGCTGTCTTAATAGGGATTCTGATCGATATATGTATGTGGAGATATTCTGATCGATATGCAAGGGGTAATCAGAAATAAATTTATAATTTTACTGCGTATAGTGAATAAATTATATTGTATTGCCTCAAGTCTGCACACTTCAGAATATCAAAGTTTTACGCTTTCATATAGACGAACGGAATCGAACTAGCTCATCTAACGGTGCTTGGAGTTAAGCCACGTCTCTCGCTGCCACTTAACAAAATTTGTTCAATTCATTGCTCCCTGCTACCCATTTGGAATCGAAACAGGGTATTAAAAGTGGGAAATATATAAAATAAAAATATTAAACGAATTTTAACATGCAATTCTTACCTACACCCAACCGCTGTCCGTCATAAATTCTCGTTATACAATTTAAAACATTTGCTAAACACGCATTTCCTGCCTGCCAAATGGCATAAATTTACTTTTTCGGCTGCCCAATGGTCGAGCCGTAGGCAATCGAGGATTCTGGGGTCCTGTGTGGACAGGATAACTTGGCTGGAATTGGCTCTCGCATTCACACAGATAAAATTGTCAATGTTTTGATGAATGCGTATCGAAATGTTAAAGCACATAAATGAAAATATATTTGCGGCGTTTGGCGTTTGCCTTTTACTCCATAATAAAATATAAAACGAAACGAAACAACTTTCATAAATATATCAAAATGCGTGGAGCGTGCCCTGGAAAATACAAATAAACATATTAAGTTAATTTGCAATGATGAAATTTATAGAAAAAAATGTATTAATATAATTTTTTTAAGTTGCGTTGCGAATTAATACATTTTATTTATAAATATTTATCGTTGAAATGCCTAAAAATAATTTTTATTTTTTCCTATTCTTTGTCATTTTAAAACTGTTTTAAATTTAGCTGCCCTTAGCTATATATGTCCACCATTCAAATACTTAATTATTGTAGATAAAAGCCGATAGAATGCTTAGTAAGTAAATCCTTAAGCTGCGTTTTGTCGCAGTTGTCTGCTCATTGAACCACAAAATTAGTGAGAGTTTATTTGCAGCCATCATCAACATAGAGCGAAAACACATCGATACACCCACACACACAAGCCGACGCACACAAACACATGCTTAGGCAAACACTCGAAAACACGTGTCAGCTTTCACGCATTGAGGAAAATGCTGTGTGGGAAATGGGAAACGCACAACGTGCCAAGCCGTGAGCCTAGAAAATTTATTAACACATGCCAATCATAAAAAAGTAAAACAACAAAACGAAAATCGTTATTTCATTCAGACAAAAGGCAACAAATTTGCCCAGTTCCCGGAAATATTTTCCAAGATAAAAAATATGTTTCAAATACTAAGTATAATAATGCCAAAACTAACTATAAACTTATCCAACATCTTTCAATCTAATATTAATTTCGAATTTGGAATCTATTTCTCGCCGAAAACACTTTTGGGAACTACATCGCAGACCTATTTTCGCCTAGGCTCAAAATTACGGTCACGTTTTCGATTATGAAAAATTTTATTTCCGTTGCTGCCTTCGCTCACATTTCGCTGCTGTTGATTATGCATATATTGTTATTTATTATTTGTTATTTACAGCGCAAAAAAAAAGTAAATAAACAGACATTTGCACACAGACAAAACTGTAAAGAACTTTGCAGCAATACGCGGCGTATGCGCAATAAAATCAATTGCTAACAAATGCCGGAAAAACTATAGCACAGTTATTTGCTTATAAGTATGTCAGTGGAGTTAAATCTAAGGTGGCTGAAATTGTTTAATGCCATATACTCTTTTGACCATTTAGCAAAACAGAGCGTATAAGCAATATTCACAACAAATGCCGATACGAGAAAATTTAATTTGATCTTATGGCTCTAGTTACTATATTAATGTCCCTTACTATAGCCAGCCATCTGTTTGTATTTTCATAAAACTTAGACGAATGCTCAACAAAGTCGCATAAAGTATACGAAAGCGATTGAAGCTAAGCTTGTTTAAACTGTTAATTGATTTTGTCTTGCCCCGTCCCAATCTTAAACCAGCCCCCAGTGTTGGTCGCATTCCACAAAACGCACTCGAATTTTGTGGCTTTTGTGCAGCGGAGCGCGGTATTAGCTAAGCTGGACATTGAAACTGCTTAACTTTCATGCAATTTACAGCCAAAGTAAACGAATTTTAGCTGCTCCTCAAGTGCCGCTTCCCCTGCCACGCCCCTGCTCCAGCACTGGGCATAAATCTGAGGCAAGCAGCGAGCATTTTGCTCAACGTACAAGCGACAAACAATTTTATTGTGAGGGGCACACACTCACACACACACACAGGCACTTGCATGCATGGACAATGGTATATGGGTGAGGTTAGTGGACAGCAACAACGAAATTGCAAAAGGATATGACTTTGCTACTCACACACACACAGACACATACACACATACTTGTGCTTGTGCATGGCATGCGGTTGCAGTTTTATGCGTTGGCATGACTGTCTGCTACTGCCACGCCCACTGTCACAGAGCAAGGTCTGAGCTGAGAGTGGGAAACGGGGCGAGCACAGCTTGATCCTTTTTTATCTTCTATTTGATTTTCATTTTTAATACGAAAATAAGTTTAGCTTAAAATTGAATTATTTGATTTATTTTTCTAGTTGTATGTGTGTGTGTGTCTCTGAAAACTTTTCTATTTCGTTGCAACAAAAAGAGGAAAAAAAAGTGCTTCCTACATTTTGCTGGCCATTTTGTCTGCGCTTTTGACTTTGAGCATAATTTAATCGGATATTTGTTGCTGCCGCTGCCTCCGGCGCAGCCATTTTATTTATTTAAGTTCATTTTTCGGCAACTTGTTGTTCTATAGATTTTCACAGATTCCGTTTGGCAACGGGAGACATCGAGCAATATAAATAAATTGAATTCCATATCGAAATTTACAAAGTACACTCGCGTTCACTTATTTATGGTCAATTACAGTGCAAAAAATGCGCAAGCGAAAATGTGAAAAAACTGTTTTAATTATTTTAATTAGCTTACGGCTGAGTTTGCATACAATTAATTCAATATATATTTAATTAATATATTTATATATATATATAAAATACCACAAATATTTAAAACGTGAAAAAATGAGCTTGACTAAAGAAATTCTGCTTCATTTGTGTGCGTGTGTGTGTCTGCATGTCAACTTGTTTGTTAGCCAAATTGAATTTATGACCTGTGGCATTTCTCTGAAACACACACGCGCACACTTTCACACACACACAGAGAACTGTTGAGGTTCAGCAAGTCGACTTGCGACATTGTTAAATTTGTGCTTTCTAATGGCCAAAGTGCTGCATAAAGTGTTGCATGGAGCGTCTGCTTGCCTGTCACTTGCCTCAAATGGTGGCATGACTCTTTTAATATGCTCTGCAATGTAGTTTGTTCTCTTCTTCTTCTTCTTCTTCTTCTTAAACCCCATAACTGTACCCTTGGACAACTGTACAAATTACATTTGCTGCAGGATTTATGGACTTGCGCAAATGATTTCTGGCTACATTTGTACAATTCTAATACCAAGGCATAATATACTTTAATTACAGCTTCACATGTGGAAAACACCTTGGTCATATGCTTATTAAGACAATTTTTGATCAATCTCAATATTAGTGAAAATGAATACAATAATACATTCACCTCACTTTACCAAAAGGCAACCCTTTTGTAAGCAGAAAGAATGACACTTGTGTGTATTTAATTGGTTTTATTGAAGCCCCAAGCAGCGGCACTGGCTGTCTGACATTTGGGTTTTCCATCTATCACAGCCCTTTCAAAAATCTCATTGCATCTTTAACCGAACGCATTAGAATCTGCACTTCCTTTAGAAATTCGGAGCCGCCTTTCCGGCCGTAGTCTTAATTAAGCCAAGCCCTCACATGATGATGATATACTCGTATTTGCTCAATGGACAGCCGCTAGAGGCCAGTTGAAATCAAGCTGACTTCCGACTGCCAGCTGCCAACTGCCAACTGCCAACTGGTAACTGGTAACTGGCAACTGGTAACTGGCAACTGCTGGCTGCTGACTGCTGCAGTTGTGGTGTCAACTAGCTGCATCGATATGTCGGCCGCATCCTTGGCTGCGATATACCATATTGTCAGTGTGCATAATTTCCCAACGCCGGCAGAGCTGGCACCAACTGCTGCTCCTTGGTTCAGCTCCTGCCCCAGTGCGAGTGCCTTTTGAGCACGTATTGGTGTCTTTGTCTTGAACACTGGCAGCAGCAGCCGCAGTAGGAGCAGCAGTAGGAGCAGCAGTAGGAACAGCAGTGGAAGAAGGAGCAGAGGTCTTGTGCCTGATTGTGGGGGTGCTGTGTTTTTGGCCTCATTGTTGATTTCAACACAATTTAGTGTCTTCTGCATGTGTGTAGAATGGTGTTGTTTTTGTTGTTGTTTTTGCATGCAACCAGCAACAGCATTTGCTAAATACTAGCCCACAGACAGCAAAAGCAACGGAAACCCCTTCCCTGCCCCGCCCATGGCCATGCAAACAAGGCACAGCATATGCACATACATTCACACTCACACTCGCACTCACACACGCGCAGCTGGCTGGGAAACAAAATGAGTTGCATGTTGATTAAGTCACCTGTACACACTTTTGCACAAGCAAACAACACTGAGAGGGAGCCAAGGGAGGCAAAGCAAGCTTTTCGGCTTTGGCAGGAAGCTGAGTTGTTGCTTTTTATGCAGCTGCAGTTGCTTGTGGCTGCTGCTGCTGCTGCTGCTGCTGCTGCTGCTGCTGCTGCTGCTACTAAAAATTGCTTCATTAAGTGTTTCTTGTTAGCTGTCTGCAGCTGTGTATTAGTAACGCTTTTATGCTAATGTCCTTCGGCTGCACCAGTCCTTGATAGAACTGAGCCAAAGGCTGGCTGACCAACCAACCAGGCAGCCCACCAAATAGACACTCGACTACAAAATATGCGTGTTTTTCGAGCCAGCTTATGCATGTTCAGAACGCCATTAAGTAGAGTGTCTCATTGTATACGAGTATGTGTGTGCGTGTGAGTGTGCATGATTTGAATAAAAGACAATTTTGTGGCAAATTAACTTGGCAACTCTTAAGGATGCATCCTTCATGGAAACCCCATTGGATGACTCTTCACTGATCTTTGTGAAGTACTGTGGCTTTCAATTTGTTTATGGCCTAAAAATTGGCAATGAAATAAGCAAATGCACATATTATATGCGATATTATAATATAATATAATATAATATAATATAAACGAACGAGAAAAACTTGCATTTAAAGCTTTCACGCATTTTTATTCTTTTATTGTCAGAGTGTGAATTATTAATATTTTATTTACTAGTTAATTATTGATACTGATTATGATTGAGCGGTTGATTAAATAACTAAACAAAAAATAAAATTGACAAATGATTATAACTGAAAAAAAAAACAGTTTTAATTGGTATTAAAAACTTGTTGTGCAAAACAACATACATGAACTTTTTTCCAGTTTTTACTATTTCATGTTACTTACATATTTAAAAATATAGAATTATCTGGTCTATAAATAATATGATATCTAAATAGAATGTAACTGGCTTATCAAATGGAAATCTCTACGTCTAGGGGAGCTTGACAACCTCTCAGCATTTGTGAGCTTGGCTTCTTTCATTTCTCTGACTACATTTTACTTATTCCATTTTTGTTTACACACACAGATGCAGAGGCTGGCAGCAAATGAAATGTAAATTGAAAAATCTGCATGGCTCAAGCAATCAAGATTTCGTAGGGCTGCCAAAAATGTGGAAAGTTCATCAAGTGTTGCCTCTAATTGTCTCAATATAAGCAGCCACATAGTTTCAATTAGGAGCCAGACGCCACAGCCACGCCCCTCCCTTAGACCACATACGTGCAGGCTGTGTGGTTGTGTGTGCGTGTGTGTGTATGCAAATTTGTAAGCTGTTTTTGCTGGAAAATTATGCTTTCGAGGCTCGGTGCTAATAAAACGCGCTACAAACTACGCGACGGTTGACTGATGAGGCAGCCGAGCGTTTTGGCCATAATTTATGTTGCAGCAAACCGCGTTACGAGCTGCCACCCAATCAGACGGTTAGCTGTTTATATTGCTTATTTAATATGTGCTCGGTTGCCTGGATATCCGGCTTTCCATCAGTCTTCCCGGCCAGCCTGGCAGCCGACGTGTCCCGGCTGCGTCAACAATAGCTTTTATTGAGTTATGCCGCTCATTTGGAGGTGCCGCCATCACAATGTGGCTCATTGCGACGGCCTTAAATAGTGGCGCGTGTCAATTTGGGGCAGGTTGCGGCATTAGCTTCACCTGCCACAACAGCTCAGCCCCGTTGCAGCAACACCCGCGGCGAACGAGCAGCTAAATTAAACTCCGCGACGGCTGAGCTGTCGCCTTCTGCCACAAAATGTGGCACGAATACTATTGGCGCAGCTGTAAGCCAAAGCAAACAAAGCTGCAGCAAAATTTGAGGGAAAAGATCGTTCTATGTGGATAAATAAATGGAGAACAACTGTTTTTAGATGCAATAATTATAATTTAAAGCACGTTCTATGGATCTGATAATAATAACATATTCGTTTTAGACAAATTTATATATAAATAAGTAACAGTTATTTTAAAGTTAATAAGGCACGTTTTACAAGGCTGACGATTAATATAAAGTCCTAAGCTCAGATATTTAAAACTTATTTATAATTATTATCTTCTAAAAGGTTGACTGAATAAATGCCACATTTCAAATATTTAAAGAGACGCACATTATTCACTCTTCTCATTCAGATTTCCTTTCAAGTTGTTCAGCCAACTCGTAAAAAATAGTTGAGCTTCAATTTTGTGTTGTATCAAAGAATTGAGTGCAACTTGTGGCCATTATATTACTTTGTGCAACCACTTTGAGCCACCATCAATAGTTGGCTCTTATCAAGCGTTTACAGGCAGTTGCCAGCGGGCGAACGTTGCGTATACGTAACGCGCTTGCTTCTGGCCATATGCAATGACGGCGCAGAACGCAGCCTAAACACTGGCTGCCAGCGACACTTGCCAACCAGTTTTGGAGCCCAGTTCATTTTTCATGCATTCAATGGCAGCACAAAGCGACGCGCCAGACACTGCCCAACAGAAGCAGAAGCAGAAGCAGAAGTAGAAGCAGAAGAAGCAGCAGTAGCAGTAGCAGCACCAGTAGCAGCAATGCAGCTGCCTTTGTGCTGCAGACGGGAGATGAAAATGGACAAGAGGGAGAGGCAAAGGGAGAGGAAGGTAGGGAGGTAGGGAGAAGGGACGTGGCTGCTTTTCATATAACAACAATATTTTATGCTCAGCTGTCTGGCTTTTTATGCATTTGTGCCGGCTGCCTATGTGAAAAATTATACAAAAAGCCAAGAGTCTAGTGTTTGGGCCAAGTGTTTGCCATGCACTTGACTGTGTTATTCTTTCGTTTCGGACTGCTGCATAAATCAACTAGGCAACCACACAGGGAGGTTGGGAGAGGTAGCGAGAGGCCGAGAGACTATTAAAGCGATACTTAAAGATGCTGCAGCGAGGCGCAGCGACAAATTTGATTGAGGTGCATTGTCTATGAAATGTATTTGCATGCATGACAAAGGCCAAAGGGCAGAGGCCAAACACAGCACAAATCAAAGCATCAAATTCAGGCGGCAGCATCCTTTGCATCCTTTACAGCGTCCAGCGTCCGATTTCGAGCACTAAAACAAACTTTGGCATTGCATTTTTTATATTGCTGTCATACTGAACGGAAACGCAAACGGAAACGACAACGGAAACGGAAACGGAAGCAGCCAGCCCGCAATGAACCGCCCACAGCTGTGGACTCCACTGAGCCAAAACGCTAGCAAGTTGCTAACGTTCTGCTTCATATTTATTGCACACACAAAAGTTTTTCACATTAAAAAACTCAAGTTTTCCACCTCCATTGTTGCTTTGATAGCACAACGTTTATCTTTCAACAAGAAATAGGTTTCGTTTAATTAGCTAACAAAGCAAGTGAGTCGTAGCGAAGGAGAAAGCAACAGTCAGAGAGAGAGAGAGAGAGAGGGATGGAGGAAGGGGGAGCGCGCTCCTAAGACAAACCCCTTCAAGGTTCTGATAAGCGCGTAAATTTTTCGCTAATATCATATTAAGTTTTGTCTTGTGTTTTGTTCGGTATACCCT
This sequence comes from Drosophila pseudotalamancana, assembly GCA_037075185.1. Taxonomy (NCBI): domain Eukaryota; kingdom Metazoa; phylum Arthropoda; class Insecta; order Diptera; family Drosophilidae; genus Drosophila; species Drosophila pseudotalamancana. The sequence continues at coordinate 1,124,347 of JBAMCK010000142.1, forward strand.
GTATTAATCTTTAATAAGAGGAAATAACGTTTTGTGGCATATAAGACCAACAATACTATCTTCAGTCTTAAGCCAGTTTATCACGAATTAAATCCAAATCAATATGCTGCTTATTAAAAAGTACAGCATTATAAATTAAAAACTAAATCAAACTCTGAAGAGTTATATATTTAAACCTATATATTAAAGGGAACTCTAGGTAACAACTACCTCATCTCATTTCAAAATATTCAGAAACTTAAATTTGTTTCCTAATAGAAACCGCAAAACTTTGGACGAGATATGGTTATTACGAAGCGAGGTTTAGTTTGTCAGGTGGCTTTTACCTACTTTTACCTTTATTTGCAGCACAACAGCAAAAACAACGACGAAATTTGACGATAATTACGAAATGGTTGGCAGCTAAAATAACGCTGTGCAACTCGTTATTTGCTTAATGCGGCAATTAGAAGAGGTTTACTCCTGATCCCAGTGTAAGTCTATCTGCTCGTTGTCCAGCCAACCCCGTCCAAGCCCCAAATCCCTCCAGCTTCACATATGAGCATTGTCATCGGAGTGATTTTTATGCTTAACGAAACTGCAGCCATTTCTTTTGATAATGATTGCCAGCATATTGTGCTCCCTCTCCCCTTTCTCTCCTATTTGTTAGTTTCATTCTTTCTGGGGTTAATTTGCATTTTTGCTTTTGTGCTCTTTTTATGTCTCTTTTAATGACGCATGAAACTTTACACGAAGTCATATGACGCAAACATGGATATGACCTTGAGCTGGATGGGTTTGTGTACCGATAAGAAGGACAAAACAATTTTGCTGACAACTATGAAAAATGGAAGCTATGTGCGTCATATATGAAACATAAAGTGTATTCTAGTTAGGCAGAGAACTTGAGAGGGATTATCAAATGTGTCTATAATCACAAAACATTTTGTTATACTTTTGTTCAACATTTTCTCAAATAAAAGAGGTAACACTTAATATCACTCTTTGGTGTTCTTCGGCATAAATTTGCAAAATTTCGCACACTACATTCGCACATTTTCAGCACTAGCAACATTATTTATGTTCATATGTACATATGTTTTTAGTTCACGCCCACTTCGGTCGTTGTCCATTTATCACTCGGCTTCACATTCAGCTTTATTCATTTGCCCACTCGCAACATATTCGAGTGGCAATCGCTTAGCTGGCACTAGTTTATTTTCTGTTTAACATTACGCTTAATGCACTTACACAATAACCAGGCTAGCAAGCCCCCTCTTGGCCACCCCAGCCGTTGCAAAGCTCCGCTAATGGCCTTATAATTACTGTCCACTTACAGAACGCAGCCACAACAAAATAATTGCCACGACGGAGCGCAAAAAAATTGCCAAGAATATGCGAGTGTATAGAAAAATGTGCATTAACTAACCCAACTGGGAGCCAAGTTGTTGCCCCAAAAAGTTGACACAAGACACAAGCACCAGAGCTACAAGAAATATGTATATACATGTATAAATACGAATTTACACATACATATAATGTCTTAAAAGTTAGCTCCAGCGATCAATGTTTATTGAGAGCAGAAAATGTGAGATAAAGGAGTGGCTGGCCGTCTCTTGCAAATACAAATGCTAATAAAATAAATCTAAATCTTAATAAGAAAAACTTAATGCTAATGCAGCCTGCTGCAGACTCTTGTTAGGCAAATAGTTAAGCTTTGTATGCTGTCAACTGTGCGTTATACAGAACTATATAATTTTCAACTGCTGCTAGCGAAAAGAGAGACAAATGCAGAAAAGAAAAAAATTGTATAGAAATGGCAGCAGTTGAATTTCTTACGAGTGTATTTTATACCCCGTAATAATACAAAAGTATGACTAGCAAGAAATAATGAAAACTATGAAACTTTACTCTCAGACCATTCTAAATAATGAAAGGGTATACCTTAGTCAGGCTTGTTTGGACACTGTCATAACGCAATTTGTTTAAGCGATTAAAATTTATATGAACGTACACAAACTTTCCTCCATAACAGGGTATTTCCCAGTCAACCGTTTCTAAGGCCCTGCATGTTTCGATTTGACTGCATGGTTAGTTAGAGCGTCTCGCAGCGCCATTTTGCATTTGTAACAACATGCGCGCTCGGGACAATTTGCATTTCCGGTTGCCAATGGGTTGGCTGCTTTCTTCCATATCCAAGCAGCTGCATTTTGTTTCGTATATTCCACAGATTGAGGGGAGACACTTTAAAGATATGCTGAACGCTTAAAACAATGCACTGAAGCTTAAAAGTGCAGCAACAACAAGCAAGACAGCCACAAACAACCCAAACACACAACAGCAACAGCAACAACAACAACAACAGCAACAACAACAATAACAACAGCAACAATAGCAACATCAATAACAACAATGCTGGCAGTTTATAATTGAACTGTGTGCCGCTCGAGCGGATCGAATGGTCCGACAGACCCGCCCGGCCCCTTTTTGTCCGTCCGTCGGACCAGCAAGAATAACAAAAATTTTACTGAATATTCAAGCTAAATGCAGGTCCACAGTCTCTACAGCTGCAAACCTGGATTAACATCAGCCAGACGATTCGCACAATTTTTACTGCAGTCTGAGCCCGGGCTCTGAATTGGTCTCTGAATCATGTTCGGACCGTGGCTCTGGCTCAGACGGACTCTTGTCCATGTTCCAAGTGCGTCCATAAAATGTGGCTATTGCGGCTTTCAGTCAGCCCACAAAGAGCGGAGCATCAACTGTGCCCACACTGCGTATGCTTGATGTGCGTTAATGTACGTTGGTGTGAGTGATGCGTATGTGAATGAATTCCTGGAGTGTATACCCTGTATAGAGAAGTGTGTTGGCAGTGTTGTTTGTCGCCCGGCCTAAAAAAGATACATCAGTAGTTCGGCTCGTTATAAAATTAAATTAATTAATAGAATCTTTAGTTCGATTACTCATCACTAACTAAGTTCAGGAGTTTCTCTTATTAAACCGTTCATTTGAACAAACAACAAAAGCTCTAAAATCTTATTCTTCTCGCTATACATTAATTTAACAGGGTATCCTTTTGAGGCAAATAGCTAGTTGCTGTTTGTTGTTGTCGTTGCTTCAGTTGCGCATCGGACTGCGTTCGATTGCTGAATTGGACACAATGGACACTAACTAACTGCAGTTTCTGATTTGAATGTAATGGCTTTGGTTTTGACGTTGTTGTTGCGGTTGCTGCTCCTCTTGTTGTTGCCTCACACATTTTCCTTTGACCGACTCCAATTGGTGACAAAAAAAAAAAACAAAACAAAACAAAACACTATTTGCGGCTTGTTCTCAATGCATTGGCACGCAATTGTCAAATGAATTCGAGCCACAATCAGTTGTTCGTCCTTTGACTTTGCATTGAATGCCCGCCTTTTAGCTGACTCCTTAAAGGACACTTATTGGTTTCTGCTGCAGGTAAGCAAAATTTACGAGCTGGTTATTGTTGTTGCTGTCGTTGTTGGACACGACACGCCTTTTGTGTTGGTCATAAAATTTTTTTTATTATCCTCGTTACTGTTGCTGTTGTTTTTGTTGTTGTTGTCGTTGTCGTTGCTGCTCCTTGGTATGTGGCGGTTAGTGGTTGGCGGTTGGGCAGCTTCTAATTGGAAGTTCTAAATTTCATTGTTTGGCTTTTAAGCTTCAATTGTTTGCGGTTTAAATGGTCATAAATATCGAGAGTGTCGGCCGTTCACGAGTTTATTTTTATTTTCGGCCATGCATCCATCCGCTGCCTTAAAGGCCAAAGAGTAGCTGGGCGGAGCATTATATAAAACCCGTTTATGTGCTCGGCCAGTTGACACAATGAGTCCTTGGGGAGGCTTTACATTAAGTGTTTGAGGAAATTGGCCAGTGCTTTAATGATAAGCAACGGATCTGGCAAATAAGTAAGCCCAAGCCGAACTTAAAGCGAGAATAAATATGAGATTTTACAGTATTTTTATGGTTTCACAATTCGTATACGCAATATTCGTGGCGTTTAACCAACTAAGAAATTAAATCCAAATTCTCAGTTCTTTAATAGAAAGCAAGTAGTCGAATAAACAACTTTAATTTCCTCTAAAAGGGAATAAATAATGCGAAATATGCTTCACATTGCGCATACGCCGCGTCCCACCGAGAAGAAGGAAATGTAGTCGGTATACGATTTGAGCCGCAAAGCAGTTCACAGCAGTTGTCGAGCAAATGTAAATCATTGACCCCTTATTAAAAACTTTAAGAGCCACAAATTATCTACAGTGCAAACTTTTTGAACTTTTTGCTCCGAACCACAATGGCCATGACTCGGTGCACGCTTTTGGCTATTAGCGTACAAAAGTCAACATTTAATACACACACACACACACAAACATACACATACACATACAGTCGAATTCAAGGCGTACTTCAAACAAAACCAAATAATCCGAAGGCACGAAAACTTTTCAATTTTGTAGGCCGACTCGGAAGTTGGAACTCGGGTCTTGGGCCTTTCTCGTACTTTCTGCACCTTCCGCCGGATGTTGCGTTTGATTCCTTGAAAAATTTACACAGCCACTTGGACTTGGTTTTGGCAAGCAGCACAAGCAGCACCACCACCGCAGAGCGCACGCAAATTCTGTTTGCCCAAGTGTAATTTCTTAAGTAAAAGGTAAACACTTTTAGCGGCTACACAGTAAATGTAGCCAGAGTGAGAGCCACAGCCAGAGCCAGAGCCAGAGCCAGAATCAGAGCTGGAGCTGGAGCTCAATGCAAATGACATTGGCTGACGGCCCCGAGTGCCGAGGCCCTTTGGCCTGAACGTCACCAGCAGCCTACTCCTTCGACTACTTTACAACAGGCAAGCCAAGTTCTCGGCGCACCACTCCGCACCACTCAACCACACTTACACTATTTGCAGTTCAATTTGTGCTGTGCAAAGCAAATGGCAAATAAAAAACATTTTTACTGATTTTTACACTGCAGAAGAACGGAATCGCATTACAAGCTGTGGGTGTATGGAAGGGGTTGAAAAGGTCGATTGGGGGAGGGTCGCTTAACCGAACATTGTATGCCAAAATGTGTCGTAATGTGCACAGCTATTGATGGCCGTAATACGTAATGCGTAGTACGTAACACGTAATGCGTAATGCGAGTATTAATGATGCCCATTTCGTGGCGTAAAGCAACACATTTTGTGAACTCAGGAAATAAACCGCAATCAACTTGAGTTTAAGACAGCTGTTCTATAAAACATCTGGAGAAGAAGAAATGAGGCCGAAGGTATTCGTATTTAAGAAACGAGAGCCGCATAATTGAACAAATAGCAAAAATAAATGAATATCTATTTAAATAATCACAACTATTAGGAGGAGAATAATTCATATTATTTCATCAATCGAATTTTAAGCCAAATTCATTATTTAACACAATAAAACATTCTTTCCTAACTTTTAATATACATTTCCTGTTTACTTGTAGACTTATATATATATATATTTTAGATTTATATTTACATGCAAGTTTGTCTTTCTTGAACTCGTGCTCGAAACTAATAACAAATTTAATTTAAATACATGAATTTTATTTAAGTGCATGTTATCTTTAAAGTGCGTGGGAAAAGTTTTGATTTTAATTGATTCAAATTTCCTGAGAGTCTACACTTATTTATACAGTTTGTCTGTGTCTGAGCTATTTATGTGCTGATCAAAAATGTTTACATTGTAAGCTCAACAGCAAACAGTAACAACAATACCGACAACGACAACAACAACAACAACAACAACGACAATAATAGAGATATACTATGCCTGACTTAAATATACAGCATTCAATGAATTTTCAATTAACTTTGATTGGCACTTTTCCTTACACACTTCACTGGCTGGCAGAGCCTGACAGAGAGTTTCCAGTTCCTGGGCTGCCTATATAAATGGCCCCGACTGTGGTCTCTCTGTTTCCTGGGAGTATAGCCACAGACATGTTCAAATGATAGACTTTTACACTTGAGAGTTTATGCAAAAATCGTGTAGGCAGAGGCTGCCAAATTTCAAAACCGAGCAAAATTTGAACTGAGCAACAGCAACAACAACAATAACAAGAACAACAGAAGTAGCAGCTGGCATTTATTATTTCACTCGGTGAGTCAACAACAGGAAGGCATGTCAATTTACACACACACACACACACACACACACATACACCTATAGAGCTACACTCACCTACACACACAGACATGGAGACTAACAAACGCATTGGACAGGCTGGCAAAAATTTGCCAATAAATCAGATTACATATCAAAAATTAATACGACAATATCAGGTAACGACATCAAGCAAATAATGACTTTTCTGCCTGGCACACATGCACAAGCACACAGGCTTAATGAATTTTGTATTAATTTACAATTGCAAAAGGCAGAAAACGCATTGACAGCTTATTTTTGTTGCTATTTTTCTCAATTCAACACGCATACAAAAAGGCTTTAAATTTTCGGAATTATTTATACGAATAAAAATAAAGTTCTCAAATGCAGTTGCTGTGAGAAATTTGAGACTTAAATTAAAATATTTGTAACAAAAATATGTACTTTATTTTGTTTGATTTTACATGTTTTATGATAATAAATGCATATACAAAAAGCCATGTATTTAGCTCATATTTAGAATAGATGATAACTTGAAAAATTTAAAACCAAAAATAATTTATAATTATATTAATAAATAATAATAGAAACTAAACTATTTTGTTACTCTTTAAATATATTTTATTCTTGATTACTAAATTTTATTCCGTTTACACATTAATCGCAATAAAATACTTAAACGCTCTACTTAAAATAATAGTAATTGAATAACAGCTCAGTTTAAGACCCTTAAAAGCCACTAGCACAGACATAAGCCTAATCAAAAGCCGTGAATGCTGCATTTCGTGCCACTTTATGCTTCAAGTTCGCAGCTCAACAAAAATCCAAATGCAGAGCTGTTAATGGAAAATGTATTTAAGGGTGTATGGGTGAGAAAAAATGGCGTAAAGCAGAGCAAAAGCAGGCACAAAGCAACAACAACAAACGCTGCAAAAGGCTTATTAAAAACGCATAAAAGAAAACGGCACGTTTTCAAAGCACACACACACTCACCCACACACATCCCACACACGTGCTAGCCACACACGCTTATATGCACAAACAGCCCAGTAAACACACACACACAGGCAATGGCATATATGCATGACCCTTAATAGCGGCAACCCCTTCCAACCATCTTGTATGGGGCACTCGGGCGCATAAATCCGCGCTAAATGAGTTTAACACTTGGCTTAATAGTTTGGTTTTGCAGAAATGCAAAAAAAATAAAAGAATAACTAACAACACCAACAACAGCAAGAACAGAACGAAAGACAGAGAGAGAGAGAGAGAGAGAGAAAAAGAAAACGAGAATGTTGAGCAAAACGTCATGGGAAAAAATTTTCCACAGCATACTTTTATGCGCAATAGAAAACTTGCAAATCGCTTTTTGTTTTCATTGCTAGCAACAGGACGAATAGCTGGCAGGGAGGTGGAAAGAGGGCGTGGCGTGCCATGCCAAGGGGCAGTTCAGTGGGGGTCTACTGAAGCCTTTGAGCATTTAGCTTGGCTTAGTTTGTGTGTAGTTCTGTTTTTATTTCTATTAGCAAACCAGTTGGCCGACTAGCCAAATGAAAAGTGCAGCATGCGGCACACGGCATTCGGTGTGAGGCATACGGCATGCGGCATGCTGCATGCAAGTGCGAGTGATGAAAATGTGCGGAAAAACAAGAAAAAACCTAAAGCAAAACAATTTTCAATGAACGAACGAATTTGCTGCGGCCAAGGCAAATCGCTGTTAGTTAAATGTTGCAACAACAGCAGCCAAGAACGCATTTATAATATTAAATTTACACTCACACATGCACATATATGAATATATTTCTATATGTATATACATATGCAGCATGCGGCATGCAGCAGTTAATATTTTACAAGCATTTTACTTTCAACATAATTACAGGCGGTGCCTTAGGCAAGTGAACCTGTAGCGAGGCACTTTGAAAAACTATTTGCGCATAGACAAGCACAGACATACATACACACACATACAGTTACATATACATGCATATACATAATTTAGAAAAGCACTTGGACAACATTAATGTGTGTATGTAGCTCTGTACTGTAGACGGCGCTGAGTGCTGCGGCTACTCGACCAAAAAGCGGATGCACCTTACGAACATACAGCAACAGACACACATTCACAGCCATACGTACAGAGGCGCACACCAGCTCGCGGCACCTGCTGTGCATATTTCTCAGCTAATACATATATAATTTTTCGCTGCTTTCACAGCTTTTTCTTTCACAATATATTTACTGCCTCTGTGTGTGTGTGGGTCTGTGTATGTGTGTGTTTGTTTTTAATATTGTTTGCCTTAGCTACTTTATAGTTAAGTGCAGCTGGCATATGTATTCTTAAACAGCACAACTTAAAACAAAAAAAAATTGTTGACAGCGCACAAAAATGTGTTCAATTGTTTTGCTTGAGGCTTACTGCAATTTCTTTTTTCTTCCCCTCCTTTATCTGTGTTTTTTACAGTTCGCGCAAATATTATTCATACAAAGAGCTTAAAAGAGTGCGCGCGGTTTTTTCCATGTTTTCACACATTTAGCGAGTTATTCACTTTGGCAACAAAAAATAATCAAAAACTGGGAAATCATTTTAAATTATTTACAGAAGATATCGATAAATATTTACTATATATATTTAATATCTGAATTAAATATGTATGTAAATATATGTATTTTTTGTTTACTAGTAAAACATATTCAATTTACAAAAATTGTTCATTTCATTTACAAACCAAACATAAAGTTTTTTAATATTAAAAACATTTAACTTACAATAAAATAAACCTGATAAATAATGCGGCTAATAGATCTAAATAAAGTAAAAAGTAAATTAAAATATCAGCTTAAATTTAAAGCATGCAAAAAATTGTCATTCCAATTAGTTCTTAATGTTTGTCCTCTAAGACTGAAGTGAATTTAAGCTTAAGCCGTGCATTTTTTCCAGTGTATGCTTGATGTTTTTTTCTAATTATCTTCCCCTCCCTCTTTCTCTCGCTCTCGCTCACACTCTCTCTTTCTCTCTCTCTCTTTTTCACTTGTCGCTGTTGCGAACATTGAGCGAGTGTGTGTTTTAAATCTTAACAGCTAACAATTAAGTTGCTTCAGTGCGAACGTTTTGCGTAAATTTAAAAACTTTTTAATGCCACACACTTGCGGGCTTGTTGAACTTCGCTTCAGTGGTAGATAAGCGGCTTGCAAAGTTTTTCCCATATACAAACTATGAGTACAACTGCAATAACTACCATAAATGAGAGGCAAGACAAGCCAAGTCGAGCCAAACTACAGATGCAATTAATTTGTTGCCCAACATTGTGCAGCAAGCCCTGCCACGCCCACTGCCAGCATAATCGTCGAACCGTAGGCTATAAAACGTGCCTGAGCATTATCTCTGTGGCACATCAAATGCCATTTAAATAATTACCATCTACCAAACTAAACCCAAACACAAGTTAGTTTAGCTTGAGGCTCAGCTCATAAAAACTGAACAAAATGCTCTTTGAAAATGTTGAGGCAGAGACTTTTTATCACATGTCATTAAACTTCAAAATGTTAAACATATTCGCGTTATGTTTAATAAATTGAGCATTTATGCTTATCTTGCATAAATGAGTTCCTCGCTTTCATATGCTGAAATGCCAACTCTTGATTTCAGAATAATCAAAACTTCCACTAATTAAGATAACATATAAAAGAATTGATTAAAAAATGTAAATGTATGGAATTTCCAGGTTGAGGTAGCTTCTTATCTATAGTAAAAACCTGTAAGACTACCAATAAATAGTTTTCATTAATTAAAAGTATTACTGCTGAAAGATTAAAAATCATATAAAAATAGCCAATAGATTGAGAGTTTTTAACTTATCCCGTTCATATTTGCATTTCCTATTCATGAACAATTTAAAATAAGAAAACATTATTACATAATACCAAGAAAAGTGTTTCTAGCTCTCTTTTCTTCTCTCTCATTCTCTAAGATTAAAAATACAATGAAATCTTGTTATGAAAATATTTATTAATAGATTAATATGCATATACATTTATATATATATAGTAGTGCACCTCAACAAAATTAATGCTTTAAATGCGTTTAGGAAATATATAAAAAATGTCATTATTTAAATTAATTACTTATTCTTGTTCTTCAGGAAATGTTCCTTTGTGGCATGTCGATTCGTCTTGCCATTGGGCAGGCGTTTGATATCCTCGACAATTAGAGCGCCGGCGTGCAGCTGCAGATAGTTGGTGGAAACATTTTCCCGAACATATTTGACCACATCCTCGGCCGTCAGCTGAGAGCCACGCTTGGGCACCACCGAGGCGGCAGCCTCTTCCATGTTCTCGTCGCTGTAAACTCCGAAGACACACACCTCGGCAACACCTGGCATTTTGGTAATGACATCCTCTATTTGGCTGGGATAGTACATGATGTTCTGGTACTTCAACATGTCCTTGATGCGGCCCGATATGTATAAGAAGCCATCATTGTCAACATAGCCCGAGTCGCCGGTGTGGAACCAGCCGTCCTTGTCGCGCACAAGTCGCGACTCCTCGGGGTCGTTGTAGTAGCCATCCCAGTACTGGCAGGGATGGACGCAGATCTCTCCATCTTGATTTGGATCCAAGGCCTCGCCCTGCGGGTTGACAATCTTCAGCTTCTGTCCCGGCAAAATGCGGCCCGCAGAGTTCGGCTTCTCATCGTAGTGCTTGTTCAAGGTGGCATTCGAAGAGCCCAGCTCGGTGAACCCAAAGGCGAACTGCAGCACGCCGTCATTCACACGCTTGCGCAGACGCTCCTGGACCTTCAAGGAGCAGCACATGCCGCCAAACAGCAAATGCTTCAGACTGTCTATCCTGGTGCTCTCGAACTCGGCGCAGTTCGCCAACATGGCCATGTGTGAAGGTGCGATCAGAATCCAGGTGACCTTGTACTTTTCAATCAGTTTAAGCGTCTCCGAAGCACTGAAGGGATCAGAGTAAAGGATGCGCAGGGTACTGTGTACTCCACTGGATATGACCGTGGTGAAGCCCGTCACCCAATCGAGAGTGCTGTAACAATACTGAACATCCGCGGTAGTAAGATAGCTGTAAGAAAGTGGACAAACAGTTAAGAAAGGGATTCATACAGATGTGAAGGGGCGTCTGTCTTACTTGCTCGTGGTGAAGTATTTGTGGGTTGCCGCATTGGTCACCGCCTTTGGAGTACCGGTGGTGCCCGAGGAGCAGAGAATGCACACTGTCTGATCATTGCCTCGCTCCAGGCGAACGGGTGCAAAGTCCTTCGCAATGGGCGTAGACACCACTTCCTCAATGCTGATGGAACCTTCCTTGTGGTTGCGCATGGTAACGATCTTCACGTCCAACTTGGTCGTGGCAGCCTTCACCTTCTCGTATTCATCGCCATCACAGAAGATGACCTTCGGCTTAGTTATATCGAACAGTTTTTCGATCGTACTCTGTAGATAGTTCACATTCAAGGAGTGGAAGGCGATGCCATTGAAAAGGCAGGCGTAGACCACGGCGGACATATGAGTTGTATTCCTGGCTATGATGCCCACAACATCCGTTTGGTACAGACCCAAGTTGCGCATATAGCTGGCCACACTCTTCGAGTTCAGGAAGAGCTCCTCACGGGTCAGTGTGGTGTTTTCCGAAACCGAAATCTAAAAAGAGAATTGCATTATAAGAACACGTTTGACTTGAACATCCAACAAACCAACCTGCGCTATCAGCTGTGGATGGCGTCTCATCTCATTAAAGGTGATCTCACCGATCGAGAGATCGGGTGAAAAGTATGGAGCCTCATACTTTCCACTCCACACCTTCTGATCCGCTTCATAGCTGATCTCTGGCTTGAACGACATACTTCTGGCTACAAATTGACTGAAGCGAATGCTGAAGATTCCCAAATTCCAGCTGGCTTTATATGTCCACGATGACACGAAGGGGTATCTGCTCGACCGAAGGTTACGTGTACCCAATCAAAATTTTGATATGCGGATTCCATTCCATTCTTTTTTTTTTTTTTTTAATTAATACAAAGTTCATTAACGATGATCTGGTCGAGGCTTTTCTTATCGAAACCTTTCACAGGAAACTGACTAAGAAGCACGCTTAGACCACGGATATGGCCGTGATATAAATATAAACGCGATATGCTTGGACCTTAGACAAGAACTTGCGAGCAATTCGTATATCTATCGAATCAGCTAATTCTATTGGTATTATCTATTTGGGGTAGGGAACCGGATATGCTAAACGATAAAAAAAAATGTATTTATCTGATGTAAGATACTGCTATCATATAAGGTATTTCTATTGATATATAAATATATTCATATATATATATGCACTTAAAAATTTATAAATAAATTTTTATTTTGAGCAGGAAATATTAATAATTGTATATTAGCAACAATAGCAATTGAAGGCCAGGGATGATATCTTGGCCAACAATATTCGTAATTGTACGCTCAATATCCGAAATTAAAAATTTAATTAATTTGGTATCACAGTAGTTAATTACTTAAGATTAGATTATTTTTTTACTTGGCTGTCGCGCATTAAACAAAGACTTCTAACGTTGTTTAGTTCTAAACGTGTTTATGAACGGTTGCTACCAGCAAAATAAAATGTTAATAAGCTGCGTATTAAATCAAATATAGTTTTTAATTTATAAAACAAAAATTTAAATCGAACGATTTGTAAACAAAGCGCAATACATTTGTTTTTCATACCAAAATTTTAGTGAGTCACAACAGTGTTGCATGCCTTACATTTTAGTTCTTGTTGTTGTTGTTATCGATGTTGTCATCTATTTGCTTTGTTACAATTCAGAGGAGAGATGCTCCGGCTACCAGGGACCAATTAATCATCTCACTTGCACCAATAGATTTAAATTGTCGCCTCGTTTATCAAGCGAACAGCGAAGGTGATTACAAAAAAAAATTGATTTATATATGAGTAAATATTTCAGAAATAAATAAATAGCGAAATTCTGTTGAATCAATATATAGCAAGAAAAGGTAAACAGAATAGTAAACAAATATATATAATATAAAAAAGGAAAAATTCGTATAGACCAGTCATTTATTCAGCTTAAAGAATCTTAAAATACATTTTTCTGAGATTAGATATAAATGTTCAATAATCTAGAATTCCACTACAATTTCTAATCTATTTTAATTTATTCATTCATTAATATTTCTTAAATCATAGTTTCAAGCTTTAATTCAATAATTCGATCTGATTTAATGATTTGCTTAAGCGTAGTTTTCCTAATATTATAGGCAAAAATATAATTAAATCTATTAAAGCCAATATTCGAACGACAAGCATATCAATTAATTTATTTGGTCTGCTACTTATTTATGCAATATTTCTAATAAGTTTGACAAGCAAATTGTTAATAATCCACTTAAAAGCAGTTGGGCCAAAAACGTGGCCGAAACGCAAACACCATTAATAAAATGTGAGCGGGGCTTATTTAATTTCCATTAATGCGACGAATAGAATAATAAAATAATAATTTATGTGGCTGATGGCAAAACAAGCGGGAAATATAATGGAGAAAGCACAATTGCAAATCCGTTCAGTAAACAAAATGAAAACTAAATCGGACTAAAAGTGCCTAAGCTGGAAAATCGAGAGAAAGTGTGGCAAAAATTAAAAGATAAAATATCCAATTAGAGGATCTTTGCTGCAGTTCCCAGCTTCTCGCCTCAGCTCTGTTTACTAATTGAAAAACAAACTGAATGTACAATTTATGCCAAAGACACGTTTCCAGCTTAGATGAGGGAACATTTTTAATCTAACTGCAAAAATTTGCTTTTGTATATTTAAATTTAGAAAATATTGCAAATGCATTGCGAGTGCTGCCCAAACAAGGCAATGCAATCAGCAACAAGAAGTGCTCAGCAAGCATTGTGTTTGACACTATCTTAGCTAACACCAAACTCTGTTTGGACCTACACACACCCACACCCGCACATACGCACACACACACACACGCTGACTCTGTCAGTCAACGGAAACGGAAGTGTGGCACAAAAGCGAGATGCATTTTAGCCTTTGCTTTTGATATGCAACTCGATGAATGCAGCTGCTGCTTACACACACATTTAAGAAATAAACACACTCATACACACACACACACTCACTCACTCGGCATCCATGTACTTACGTGCATATATTTCTAAACAATTTTTCTTCTGTTATGCGCTCATATTGCACGCTCTGCAAATATTTCAATATATTTGCATGATGATGCAGGAATTGAAATTCAAACCGGGATTGGGCTAGAGAGACAGCTGAATTCTGTACACTGTGAAAGAGGAAACATAAATTATATTTTTTAATTAATATCTTTAAGAATTAACTTACTATAATCACATTAACTAATGACATATTTAGCTATTAACCAACAGTCACTGATCAACTGTTAAGAACCATAATTTTACGACAAATACCATTTATCAACTAATATGGCCAACGGATTGACCTCATAGAAAAACGAACCCCATTGCAGTCGACGAAGTGAGTTATGCAATGGCAACGTGTCAGCTGCGAGAGATACACAAACTTGAATCTACTTATGCGAATGCTTAAGGTGGCATCAACAGCAAAACAGCAACAACAACAACAGTATTAAAAGTCAAGCACTCGGTCATGCCACAAACGTGTCACACACGACGTATGCGCAATTAATTCACCGTACGTTATAAATGTGGGGAAAACAAACAGAAACAAGTTGCCAATTTGCTGGGGTCCATCATTTTAAGTGGCCATATGGCTATATGCTTTCGACTTAAGCCGAAAAGAATGAAAAGAGAGAAGGAGTGAGAGACAGTGAGAGAAAGAGTGAGTGGAGGGGCAACAGTTATTGCAATGAAACGCGAAATATGTGCAATAAAAATGTTTAAAATAAACGATGCTCAACTTTTCTCCAGAACATACACTGAAAGCCAATACATTCACACACACACACACACATACACACATTTACAGCAAGCTTTCAAAGGATGATAAATGAGTGTAAGAGTTAAATGGCAGCGAAAGACGGAGACGCAGACCAAACGAGCGCCATTAAAGCTATTTTATGGTCAACAAAAGCAGCTCAAATAAAAAAAAAAACAGAACACACACACACACCCAGTCACACAAGCATAAAGGGAGTGAAACATGGTTAATTGAGCCGGGCAACGAGCATTAAGGAAGCATTGGCTGGACCTCGTC
The DNA here is from genome assembly GCA_037075185.1 of Drosophila pseudotalamancana. Taxonomy (NCBI): domain Eukaryota; kingdom Metazoa; phylum Arthropoda; class Insecta; order Diptera; family Drosophilidae; genus Drosophila; species Drosophila pseudotalamancana. Next base: position 1,139,700 of record JBAMCK010000142.1, read on the forward strand.
CTTTGCCGCGTAATTGACATTTTAAATACGCAGCTCACATGGCGTATGATTGATGCGAGCTTCGGGCTCGACGGCATATGGTTCGTCAGCTAAGCAGCTTACAGCTTACAGCTTACAGTTGGCAAGTATGCATAAGTAGCTGAAATTAAATTTTGGTAAGCGCAACAAGCACTCTGCCCCCATGTGGCATGCCTCACCACTTGCTGCTGCGACGCATGTTTATGAAAAATTACTTAAGCTGCAGAAACATGAAAATGAATTTTTCAACAGCGCTCAGTCTGCGTCTGACCTGCTGTCTTAAGCTGTCTTAAGCAGACAGCAATACAAAACAAGCCTCAAACACACACAAACACACACACAGCCGCACTCACACACATAGCAAAGTAGCTAAAGGAAGCTGAAGGAATCGCAGCCTTAGTAGAAGCTAATAAATAATTGTCTGGTAAGCAAAGACAAAGCAAATGCCTATGCGTTGCCAGCAACTGAACCATGAGCAGCGGTTAAGGGCGGGGGGTGGGGGGCGTAGTCGGGACGATGTTCGGCTGGATGGGTTGAAAAACTCCCGTTAGCAATGGCTACATAAATAAGCACATATAAATCATGCATGCCTTGTGTTTGAGCGTCTTTTGAGTTGTCTTGCTTATCGTATACAAATACGTAGCAACAGTCTCTATTAGAAGTTAACGTCTGTGGCCGATGCACTAAGCACAAACCGTTGGCACATAACTCACAGCTGAAACGGTCGAGCACGAGAGGAAGTGAGAAACCGAAAGAGAAAAGCAGAGAGAGAGAGAGAGAGAGAGAGAGCACAGAGAATACTTGTTAACTTAATTTAGTTATCAACGAACATTCAACTGTTAAATACTTTAAACGTAATCTTCATAATTAGTCAGCTTCGATATTCTTGATCTCTCGATCACTTTATATATCTATATATAAGTGATATGTCTTCAAGTGTATTATGTAATCGCTCAACTGGCTTCCAACTCAATTTACTCCAAAATGTGAAACAAAGCTAGATGTAAATCCCATCATTAAAAATAATATATTTAAATAGGGGCCCCCATCCACAAACATCTTTGGCTCAGTGTATTAATTGCCATGGCAACTTTTAATTAATTCCAAATCATTTAACTGTAAACAAAGACAGCGTGCAACGTGCCCACTTTAACTGTAGACTTATCTCATATTTAACGATTCCGTTAGCAAACACAACGCCAGCACTTTAAATGGCCTTTAAGAGACGTTGGCCAAATAATTAGCGCCAATTGCTGGTCGTAACTCAAGTAGCAGTCGGAACAAAAGGTTAATTTACCAACGCGTTTTGATTATCCAAGTGCTGTAGGCAAATATAATCCAAGCCAAAGAGTCTATTCGCCTGGAATAGAGCTTTATAGTATTTGAGCTGGAGTTTTGGTGCTTCTATTGTTCAGTTATTTGATATAGTTAGTATCCACTGTGAAAGCATGTTGCTACAGACCATTTTATGAACATTTGCAGTGAATATTAAGTTACTGCCCAGTTACCAGTTGTTGGCCAACACTTAGACTTGAGCCAGAAAAACCAACAGTGTCGACATAAAGTACTCGACCATAAGCAATCCCCTCTAGCGATTTATAGCCGAAGAGCAAGCATACTTAATTAGATATTTTAGGCAAGGCATTAGCCGTAACACCTATGAGAACAACTGCTACTGCAACAACAACAACAACAACCACAACAACAACAACTTCAACATTTTCCATTGCCCATTGAGAGAAGCTAAGAAGTTATGGTAGCTCAGCAGGAACAACAACAATTGCTTAGCAAGATTTTAAGCCACGCCTCTATGCTTTATTGTGTATATGAGTGTGTTTGTGAGAATTTGTGTGTGTGTACTTCGCAAATTAGATTTGCAAACTAATACTAATGTAGATACCCACATGCACCGAATAGCCGGGGGAGTAGAGCTGAATCTTCAATAGTGGGACGTGAGATTGACCCAATTGAAAATACCCTGGAATTAGTTACAACTCAATTCATTAATTGGTTAGTTCCTCGTTATCCACCGTCTTTTTTCTATATCTTGTAAATAATGTTCAAATATTTAAGAGATATTCGAGTGTGTAAAAATTAAAATTTATCATTCATTTAGCCAATCCAGAGTAAAAACTGATCCAGAGTATAATTAACATGCTTCAAACTCCTTTATAAAAGCCGTACTTAATGATTACAGAGAATTAAAAGAACAATAACGATAAGTTAAAAAACAACATAAGTTAGTTTTTGATCAAAAGTAATATTCGCCCAAAATAATCTATTTCACAATACACCCAGCATATTTGCAATCATTACAGGGTATAACAACAATAACAACCACAACTAAAGCTACAACTTCATTAGGTAATTCAATGCGGCCTTTACGTGTGCCGCAGTCCTCTGCTGCCAATAAACACAATTTTACGCTAATTGGGTAACAAATATAATTGCCAAGAGCAGCGTAATAAACCACACACACACACACACACACTCACACACATACATACATACATACTCTCACACACACGCACTCAGGCACATAAATATGTGAATTGTAGCGAGTATTTCGGTTAGCATCTTGCCAAGTTTATTTGCCTGTTGATCTAGCGAATCGAGTGGAGAATGGGGAATGGGGAATGGAGAAGGGGGAATCGAGAATGGGTAATGGGGGAGCTTCAACCTCAACAGGTTCATTAAGTAAGTAGCTGGCATCGTTGTTGTCCTGGCAACCCATTCACAATACACTCATCGTGCAGCAGCATGCATCGAGCACCATTGTGATTAGCGTGTAATTGTGGGGCAGCAATACCTTGCCACTTGCTACCTGCCACCTGCCACCTGCCACCTGCCACCAGCCGCCTGCCATATTGTACTGTTGCGCTTGTTTGCTGCCGCGTAATGAGTTTCTCAATTCATTAATAATTAAAGCCTAAATAAACTCCGCAGCTAAATTATTTGCAATTCAACAGGCAAACAGCCGAAACGAATCTCCAATACCCAACTACAAAGATGGGATAACTTGCGTAGATCCTCAGTCGAAAAACGTTTGCTGTTTGGTTTTTATACCCTAACCCATTGAAAATAGGTATACTTAGAAAAATATTAAATATGTGATTATAAGGTATACAAAATATATATTCCAGTATACAGTATGAAAACTATTTCATTAAAATTCACACTTAGACTTGTTTGCTTGTTTTTCAAACACACACACACACAAATTAATTTGCTGGCTTTCGTATTTGATTTGAATTTCATTAACCTATTTTTTTGAATACCTCACTCATGTGATTGAAAAACAGCTCACTACGGGGTATCTCTTAGTCAGGCACAGCACTCCCGTGTTTTATTTTTTGTGTTTTTGTTTGCCTTACGCCCATTCGATTTATTTGCATTTGGTTAATTGAAATAATTGTCCTTAATTTGTTTGTGCCTGCAAGCAAACCCTACCCCAACCCCAACCCCATCCTTAGCACCATCCTTGCCCATCTCCGCACTCCTTCTAAACATCTTCTCCTCCGCAATTGATTGTCTGCGATTTGCGCCTCTAATGCCTGGCAAATCAATTATTTGCGAGCACAGCAGCAAAATTGATTAAAATTGATTTGCCACAACCCTCGAGAAAAAAGCCCAGAAAAAGGATCGAAAAATGCAAAGAAGCCCGCATATTGGACTTGATTAAATTATTTAACATTATTTCTCACAAGCAACGCATAAAAGTTATCTTTGACATTTGGCCCTCTTAATGGAGTACTTAAATTCGAAAAGACACTCGAATACAAAAATGTAAAACAACCAAAAGTCAGTGCAAATGGCCAAGTTAATCAGCTTAAAGGCTTTAAGTATTTCATTTGATTTTTATAAAAAGTGCCTGATTATAAAATCGAATTTTGTAGTTTTATGTTAGTCCTTTTAATAAATAATTATTTAGATAATCGCTGCATGAATCCCAATTTTAAAGCTTGAATTATTTATCAAAGCAAGTTTCAAATAAAATTTTCAATAGATTTTAAATATTATGCAAATCCATTCAAATAATCAAAATAACTGTAAGAAAGGGAATTAAATAAAATAAAAATAATAAAGTAAATAACAGAGAAAATTAATTAAGTTCTAAAAATCCTTCTCTTATCGTTTTATTAATTTGAATGTTAGAAAATATCGATAATTGTGATTCCAGATATAAAATATGACTCCCATTGCACTTGCCAACACTGCCATTAAATTGATGCTCGTTAACAACACTTTGCCTGAGTGTTATCCCCACTAGAAACAGGAATGGAAACACAACCACCTGACAAGCGGTGAGTGGATTATTTGCTAAATTGGCAAACAGCAAATATTCATTTCAATTGATGTCAATTTGAATATGCATTTCGCACGCGTGTTCCCCGATCTTTATCTGCACACGGATATGTGTGCTAAGGGGGTATTCAGCTAATGCGCAGACATCAAAGCCAAAATGCGGGTGCGGCGAGTTGCGGGGAAACTGCGGAGCGGAGCACTCACCGCGCCAATACCACAAAAGGAAAAACACATCACACATACGACATGTAAGCCGCATTATGAATATTTTGTTAGCTAAGCGCTCGTTGGCTGCAATTTGGGTATGATGGTCGACAAAGGGCCGGAATGGAGCTGCGACGGTGTTGCCACACCCACAAATATCAAATAATAATTATCAACATGCAGCGAAAACATTGAAAACGCATTTAAGCTCATTTGATTTATGAATGCAGCGCGACAGTTGACATTGGTAATTTTTTTTTAAGATGGGATTGGTGGGTGTTCATAAAGGCGTTACGTATACCCAATATTACAGCTAATGCATCAATTATGTCCTCTGACATTCGGTTGTTGTACATTAAAATCCACCCAACACGCTTGCTGCATTAGTTTGAAAATGCGAAATGGAAAATGTGAAATAGAAATTAGAAACAACTCCGATGTTTGTGGCTGCTGCGTTTTAATTGCTTAATGTTACACACATTTTATTATGAATATTGATTTTATTTTACATTTAATGGATTCAATTGCAATTCGGTGGATTGTATACTTTTCCCTAACTAAGGGCAATTTAATTATTATACACGTCAGAATTTTGAATGTTGCTAGAATATATTTGAGATTCATATATTTTTGAAAGTGTAGTCAGAATTGAAAAATTGATTTTTAGTTAGATAACTCCATTAATGATGAACTCACATTCATATAAAATATACATTCACATTCAACATTATTGTACCCCTTTACTTGCTTTGAAGTCAGGGTATTGCATTTCCGGCACTTCAAAATTAAACCATTTCCTCTTTACTTTCCGACACATTTTAGCCCCGCAAAACCACACAAAATTATTATTTTCATTTTCATAATGCACATAATGCAAATTGTGCAATTTTGTCTGCAAATGTTTTTCGACTCGTAGCCAAATTGTGCGTAAGCCTCCAAATGCAAACACCAATTGATGTTTCGCCCAAATCAGCGAAATTTAACGAACCAAGTTTTTAATTTTATGGCAAAGGGTTTCGAATTCAATTGGTACTTAATGCGATTGGTAATTTCCAGCTAATTAAATGTTATGGACTCTTATTTTAAACATTTAAATTGGATATAGAAAGTGAATTTAGAAAGCAATTAAATATAACGTACTGGATGCTGCTTTTGCTTAAGTCTCAAGTACCTCAACTAAAAGTGTTTTTCATTGAAAGTATAACGTAAATTTATTAGAAGTAAAATTAATAAGAAATTGGAGGAATGGTTATCTGAATTCATGGGAATCACATAGAAGGGTAACGCTAAAAGCCAATTATATTCTTTTGATCTAAAAGAATATTCCAAATACACATGCTAAAATTGATTATTTTATTATACACGACTACATGCAACTAAACATGCATACAAGCATGTACACGTATATTCAACATGCCTTCATTCACATATACAAATACATACTCCATAAAATAAAATAAAGCTTATTCAATTGCCAAAGAAGCTTGAAATTGAAATACTTCTAGTCAAGGGCTTATGTGAACGATGAACTTTTAATACTTATTTGTTGCAGCAAATTAAGCACAACTTTAATTTACCCCAAAAAGAAAACAACAAAAGAATTCAACCTACTATTTGCTTTTATCAGCTTCAATACAATTTTTGTGGGCCTTGCCAAGTGAGCTGCATAATGGACTGCCATAGTCTTATCAGCTCACAGCCATCGGCCATACCTGTGCAGGTGTGTGTGAATGGCCAAGCAAGCAGCCAAGTATAAAATCGTAGCATACTTTTCTGCTGGCCGGCAACTAAAAAATAAATACGTTGCCATTGCATTCCTTTACAACAGACCAACATACAGACATATTTTGCTTGGCCAAAATGCTTTTTGTTGTTCTTATTACAAATATAAATGTACATGTATATGTGTTCATAGACATACATACATACCTTACTTTGTTGTTGCTTCTTCCGGGCGCCCGTTTCGCTCGCTTGGCCTGCACGTTGCGCAATCACATAAACCGCTGCAATCGTGAATTTTCAGGTGCGCCACAGCAGCAACAAAAAATAAACAATAACAGAAACATCAACTACAACAATGGCCGCACAACAAGTTATTACTTATATATGTGCAAAGTTCAAATAGAGCACATTTTCCACAGCCTTACATTGTTTTTGTTTCTTTTCACTCGACCCTTCAATTGTTTTTCTTATGCATTTTTTTTTGTGTTTTCTTTTTTAGCTGCACATGAAAATAAATTGACACGGTTATAAAAAAATTCGAAAATCAATCAACTAAAATATTATATTTATTTGTACATGCCTTGCATTTCAAATTTAAAATTTGTTAAAAACAAACAAGAGTTGTAAAATTGTAGGTTGAAGGTTATTTACATTTAGTCTGCAATGGGAACCGACTGCAGTAAAAAGTGCTTTTAATATTACATGACATTATAAATGCATTCTTACTTTATAATCTGGAATATTTATTACATTATTTTTAGTTTTTAACAGAGAACACACATCATTTATTTGCACAGTATATGAATGATTGTAACTTCCACAATGATGAAAATGAATATAAAATTAATGCAGAATACAATTTCAGCAGCGCTGCATAAACATCTGCAATTCTTTCATCATTGAGTTCTTACTTAATGCTTTCTCCAACGGCCCGCGCGGCGTATGCTTAATTTGTTAGCAGCCAAGTCAAATGCAAATACGATTACGGAGATGCTTGAAAATTAATTAACTGCCAGAGGGAAACGCACTTGAGTGCTAACGCAGTGCCAGGCGATAGACAAAAAGCAACCAAAATTTGAATACTGAAAACAAGAAGCGAGCAACAACAAAATAGTTGTTACAGCGTACCTGGCTCAAGTACAAGGCAAAGGCAATGGTAAAAGCAAAGGCAATGGCAATGCCACAAAAATTTGGTTTTACCCCAATTGAATGTTGGATTTGGATTAACAAGCAACTCGAACTGCACCAACACTCACACACCCACAGAGACACTGACTCACACACCCACGCACACACATACACACAAACAGCTGGGGGTAAATCAGTTTTAATTGATATTTACCAAAGTACTTCCATGTAAGCAAACACTTTGAGTTTTACGTCTAAAGCAAATTTTGTTGCCAGCTGCGTAACGGGATATACATATCAAATACATACATATATAAATGTATATATAACTGATATGGGGAGCAACTGTGTTTAATAACTGTAAAGCAAACCAATGTTTTTTTATTATTTCTTTTTTGTAACTCGAATTGTGTGTTGTATAGCGAATGAATTTTGCAACGAAATTTTCAATTTTCATTGCGAGCTCTTTCGCTGGCAATTGGCACAATAAACCGCGATGCTCTCTGCTGCCAGTGTTGACAAGTGTTCGCCAGGAAAATTAACGTTTTACCGCAAAACTGTTCGCCTGGCCAGCGTCCAGTGCACTGTCAACACTCGCTCACACACACACACACACACACGCACACAGTCAGAAATTGTTAAACGAAAAACTGCAGCAGTTGAGTGGTTGTCAGTGGTTGGTGGTGCCACGTTTCGTGCACCACTTCTACTCCCATTTGAGTGCGTGAGTATGTGTGTGTGTGTGTGTGTGTGCGTATGTGGCTTTTGCGGTCTTGCCTTTGCACACACATTCAACGTTAATTGATCCAACAGCAAGCAGCAATAAAGGATTTGATTTTGCAGCATGACAAAAGGCAATCCCAGTCGGTCGCTTGCTCTATCATTTGCTTTGCCGAAGTCAGCCAGTCAATCAGACCATCAGTCAATCAGTCAGCTAGTCAGCTAGTCAGCTAGTCAGTGCGTCAGTCTGGCAGCCAACTTGTGAGCCATTGCCTTGTAATTGAATTTTAAACTTTATTTACTGTTTGCGCACGGTGCGCTCTGCATTTGCCTAAAGCCAGACAATTGCTTCGGGGGGGCGGCAACTGTGCTGAGTGGGCGTGGCTCTTGGCTATACGAAAATCTCAACACTACACTGAAATACTTACAGTTCAATTACCTAAAAACGAGAAACAAAAGTCAAGCAATGCGTAACAAATCAAAAGATACCCTAGAAAACAAAGGGGAATAAGAAATATATATTTCAAAGAATTTACTTCATTCTTAATATTTCGAAAGATCTCTCTGAGCGGATAAATATATACTATACTACACTGAATTCTAGTGGTACAGAAATATTTTCTTCTGCCTGTTACACATGCTAGCACAAACTTATCAAGCCCTGCTTTCCATTTTTATAGGGTAGCAGAAGTGAAAATAAGAAAGTCCCGTTTTTTACGCCACTTCAAAAATACAAACCTCGGCAGTTTTTTGGGCCGTCTGTTTTCGCTGTTGCCTGTCAATCAAAAGGGCGCGCAGCAGACAGCAGAAGCAGACGATGGGTGAGAGGGGCGGTTGAATAGTGGGGCGTGGCATGGGAGGCAGACAATGTGAGTTATGGTTATCTGTGGCGCAACGCTTAGGCAAAAAAAAACTGTGGGCGGCGACTGCTTTACAGTGGCTGCAATCGCTGAGCACTCAAAGGCTGTCATTTGGCTCACTGAACTGGTTCCAAACAGTGTTCGCATCTGGCTAAAAATTGATACAAGGATTGTTATAGTTATAAATGAAGCAAAGTTTTTAAAAAGAACCCATAAAACTAGTTAAGTAATGGGAAAGTATTTAAAGTCAGATTATTCGAAAGTTTGTTGCTCAATTTTGATTATACAAAAATATATATTTTTATATATATTAAAATTATTATACGAATTGGCCTCGTTAAAACAAAACACTTTCCCAACATTTGTTGCAAAGTGTTATTCGTGGTGTACAATTTGAATGGAATGCGCAGACAGAACATAATAATTTTCAGCTGACTTATTGTTGAAATTTGCAAATTTGTGCTGAGCTAGGCTAGACATGCCAGACAAACAGACACCCAGACAAACAGACTGGCAGACAGATAGACAGACAGACAGACAGACAGACAAATAGACAGAAAGTAATTCGGATAATCACAAAATTATTGACAGTTGAGATTTGAGCGAAAGCGACTAAAGTAATCATTGGCAGGCCTGGCCAAAAATAAATTGCACTACAGACAGACTGTATACACATGTATGTACCTTATATAATTCATATATACCCTAACAAATACATATATGTGAGTCGTCTGAATCGGTAGCTGCCCCAATTGTAAAGGGTAGAGAGTCAAGAGGAAAAAAAATGCATTATTAATAAGCTGTTAAATTTGCTGAGCAAACAGAACACAGCATATAAATAATTCACAGTGCGGGCAGACAAAGAGAGATGGAGAGAGAAAGAGAGAAAGAGAGAGAGAGAGAGAGAGAGAGAGAGACAGAGAGAGAGGTAGGAAAGTATGTGACATTTTGCATTGCACAAATCGAAGTGGAAATTATGCACATCGAATGCTGCATTTTCCAGTAGAACTACGCTTTGCAGTTCGCGTTCAACGTTTACATTATTTTGAATATTTAATGCGCGGAGTGCACAGTTAGACGACCAGCAGATACTCTATTTGCAGCTGCCTGTTGCCCTGTTGCCCTGTTGCCTGTCAATGATTGCGACTGTCACATGCGTCGACTCCGATGCACACATACACGCAGCAAAAGACGTGTTGCCCTTTTATACCCTGTTTGTTGAACTTGATTGTAAAGGGTCTATTGACTTAACTGATATGTAAGTAATGGTTAGGCAGAAAGTATAATTAATATGGTTTTGTAGATCTGTAATTCTGTCCATTTGTCTGTGTGCCTGTCTGTCCATTTTTGTCTAATACTATAAGAACTAGAAACTTGAAATAATAAATATTCTCACCTCTATGTATTACGCAGACAAAGTTTATATTTTTTTTTAGATATTTTAACCCATATCGAGGATTACGAGGACTATAAAACCACAATCGGTATTCCGTAAACCAAACAAAGATATCAATAACTTTACTTTATGACTACTTTCCACATTTCACATACAGAGAATTGAATGGCGGAGTCAAGGATATCCCATAGTCGTGCAAGACTTGCACACCCCACACGTGCCATATTTTCACACACGTTAACAGGGACTGGGAGAGGAGAAAAGGGTAGTGATAGGGTGCTACAGCTTCTGTATTCAATGTACGCAGCTGGCACTGGAATAATATCAAACTGTGTTTATGCATTTGCAATGCTGCAGCAGCAGCAGCAGCAGCAGCAGCAGCCGCTTCTTCTTCTCTTTGTGCCACTCGAGCGGTCTGATGTATGCAGCATAGCCAGCCCCTGGCTACTGGCTCGCCCGGAGCTCCCGACTGTCGACTGTCGACTCTCGGCTCTCAGCTCGCTCAGATCGAGTCTTTACATCTATTTTTTATTAAAAATTCATTTTTCTGCGTGTTGTTTACATTGACATTTCATTTATGTTTGCTTATGCAGCTGCAGTTAGTTTGACACACACGCACAGTCAAAGTCCTTTGGGTTTGCTCGATTCGATAAGTAATTGATACGGTTTTCAGGTTCGTTGCTCTGCTTCTTCCTTCACATATCCGCCGGCTGGCTCCAGCTGCAGCCAGATGCAAGCACCAGCTGCTGGCTAACTCCTGCAAAAGCAAATGCATAAATGTTTAAGAGCTGGCAGATCCCTTGCTTTGCTTTTGCTTGCATCTGTGAAGGTAAGTGGAACTGTCATCTGTTTAACGAAACACCTTGACTGATTTTATAAGGATATCAGCTACGGGTTCCTAATGCATGCATGACTTAAACAGAGTTTCAAGTAATGGGTCAGCTACTATATCCTTCTGATCAAGAATATATCTCCACTTCAAAGCTGCAGCCACATCTACAGCCGAAAACCTTCTACTCCAAACTCCCATTTCGAATGGCAAAGAGGGACGCATAAGGATGGACTCGCATGTCCAAGGAACAATAACAAAACGAAGTGTTGGCTAACTGGAGCAAGTGTCAATTACGCCTTAATAGCCAAAGGATAACCGAAAAGGCCGCAGCAAAGTGTGGCATGGTCAGACAGTTTTTTGCCACTGCTGCTCAGCGACTGGCTGGTTGATACTGCTGCAGTTACAGTTGCTGCTGCTGCTGTTGTTGCTGTTGCTGTTGCTGCAGCAGTTAGCCGCAGAGAAAGTGTGAAAAGTGTGCGACAATGAACGCGCGGTCAGACGATGATATTATGGCGCTTTGAAGTGGCCGACATGATGACACTGCTGGTGGCGGCGGCAACAACAACAACAACAGCAACACCAACAGTAGCAGCAGCAGCAGCAACAACCACAACAGCAACAACAACAAGCGCTGCAAGCACAACGGAAACCAACAAAAAGGGAAGCAGGAAATGTCGCAAGCACTAAATCAGTGAAGTGCATTAGAGGCGTTTCTTATGTATGTGTGTGTGTGTGTGTGTGTGTGAGCGAGTGTGGGGGTGTATATGGCCAGGAAGTGCTTGGTGCCTGCAGATAGCAAATATTGATTCGATTACGGCAAATGAAATGAAAGATCTGCCATTTTATTGCGACACAAAGCTCATAAATCACTTTGCCAGCTGCAGCGCGTTTTAACTAGACTTCAAGTTTTTGTCTTTGAACTTAAAGGCGATACACACAGGCACCCACAAGGACACAGGGTTGCATGTGGCATGCAAAATGGCTGATTAAAGCAATTCGCTCGTGCGTCAATCCCAAAGCAACGCCCAAACCCAATGTCAAAACGCGGTTTGCTATTGTTGACAATTTCCTGTCGTAGTTCACGTACTCGTTGTCATCGCCAACAACAATTTTAATGTTCTTATTGTTGCTGTTGTTGTTGTTGTTGTGAGACATGTGTGTTGCAAAAGTTGCTGCGAGGCGTGGCAGCTGCCTCATTGTCATGCGACTCATCAGTTAGCTGCAATATAGCAAAAAGGAAACACGCTGCAAATTAAAGTGAGTAGAAGGAGGGAAAGAGACAGATTGAAAGAGTGCGCTCTAAGCCAGCGCAATTAAACGCAACTTTCAACACAAAATTCAGAACTTACTCAATGCTTAACTGATATACCGTCTTAAAAAAAAATAATAAATTGAAGCGTGCAAAATGGATAAAAAGATAACCTTATAAGGCAGACACTACTTAACTTAAGGTGTCATCCAATAAGCATATTCTGCAGTTCAAATCTGTATTTGTGTACTTTCCGAGCTTTAGAGATATTTAGCTTAACTTTTTATACAGATTTTTTCCTTAGTAATAAAAGATAACAACGTATATAATGTACCTTTCCATTTATACTCCAAAATGGAAGTAATAGCTCTTCTTCTTGCCATTGTTGTCCCACCTGTTTTGTCATTCCCTGTGGCCGCGTAAAAACCGCGTGAGCAGCCGCTAAGTAATCGCTGGCTTACTCAAAGGGAAGGTCAAAATACTTGGGATACTTTTCTTGTAGCGCTGGAGCCCATTAAAAATACAAAAACTGTAAAGAGAGCGCAAAAGGGAATGCAAAATCAAAGTGCGTCGTGGGCCGGTTACCTGTACATTTGCAGGCTGCAGCAGGACTCGTCGCAATGCGGCCGCAACAGGAGCGAGACGAACCTCGACCCTCGAACCCAGCCAGGCGCAGTCCATTAAACGTGTCAAAAGACGTTACGCCCGAGGGATGCAGCGGAAGGGAGCTGAGGGAGGAACTCAAAGCAAACAACAGGGCACAGTTGCATCTCTCTACCCCACTCTTTCGCTCTCTCTCTCTCTCTCTTTCTTCTGTCTATCTCTTTCTCTGTGCTCTCTGTCTACACTTTTGTGGTTATCGCGCGTTTCCCAGCTCAACTGTCCTTTGCTTTTGGCCAACAAGATGGGCCAAAATGGCTGCTGGCCAACAAGCGTCGGCCACAACAATCTCTATATGACTGTAAGTACACAGAAAACAAAAAGGTTTAGAATTCTCAAGGTTCAAACGTAAATATAAGTATGAATATATGCGTTTTTTTATGTCCTCAGCATCGGAGTGCCTTCATATCCGAAGCATTTTGGATAAAGTTTCGAATTGCATATTAAATATTACCGGAATAAGCTTCCGTGCTTTTCTCCAAGTGCATGTATGGGTGTGCGTGCTTCTGCACAGTGACACTTTTTGCAAGTCAAGTGTATCGCTTGCTGCTGCTGATTTTTGTTTCGTTTTGTGTTTCGCGTCTATGTCTCAATTATCGGGCAATTCGCTGACAGTTTTTCTATGAACATTTGTGATAAAATAAAATAAATAGAATCCTTCTTGTAAAGTAGTAGTAGTAGTAGTGGAAAATATATACATTAAACTTACATGATTACTTTTTACAATAAATGCTGCCTCCTAGAAAAACAAAAATACTCGATAAAAAATTAATCTGGTATAAGAACCAGTCGGTCGGTCCTTCAAGGGCTTTCCGCATCGCATATAAAATTAAAACAGCATCAAAAAATGTTATTTCCATATTTTAAATAAATATGATATGACACCTATAAAAAAATCGACCAGGCAACCCATTGAAATGAACTGCAATATATTTGAGCGCCGGAAAGTAGGCCATGAAATATGTATTAAAATTTGGTAGTATTACGCCTCCTGTTAAACATGCGTATGCTTATATGCTTTATAGTAAACTTTTGCAGCCACGCCCGTTTAAACGCCCACCAATCAAAACAATAATAAAACAACAATTACGAAACCCAAAATAAATAAGCAAATAAAACAAGTCGAATCGAGTTGTTTGCCTCTCATATAAAATGAAAAAACTTATAACATGTAATGGCATATGAAATGCGATTGTACATGTGTATGTGTGTACATGTGTATGTGTGTATATGTGTATGTGAGTTGCATGAGTTGTTCCTTAATTGGTTGGTGTACTCTCTGGCCCACCCCTCACAGTCAACCACATCCGATCCAACCACCCATTTAAAATCGAATGAATGAGCGAATGCTTGGGAAAGACTTTTTAATTTGAACTGCGCTGCATAAGTGCAGCTGCGTACGTGTGTGCTTGTGTGTGTGGGTATTGGTGAATTTTTTACTGTTATGTTTGCTGTGATTGCCTGTCATATGGGCTGCTACTGTTGCTGACCAAGTGAAAGCATTTTGCGCTTGACTACAGAGCAACGGCAATTTTATTGGCCATTTCAAAAAGGGCCACAAGACAAAAGACAAAGGAGTACAAACCAAGCTGGACACTGGAGCCCACACAAAAGGCATATCACAGTTAACAAACGCGTGTAATGATGCCAAACATCACACACACAAGCACGCAGACACACATACACACATACACACATACACACAAACACACATTCACATATACACATCAAAATAACAATGCCAACAACTGTGCAGTTAGGCAACTATGTGGAGCAAATGCATAACTAAGATTTCCTATTTCAGTTAACAATTTGATAACAGCAACTGGTTTCTGTGTCAACAAAGCGACAGAGAAAACGAGAATTTTCCTGGATTTTCAAATGCAACTGCACCTGCCACAACCCCTTCCACAAAACACCCATTGCCCAATAGAACGATGCACTCAGCCATGAGACAACAATGGCTAACAATATGCAATAAAAAAATATATATATGGATGGTGGTATTCCATGTGTAGACCACTGAATACCCTACACATCATATTGGTATTCAGTATTATTATGAATATGACAATATAATAATTATTTTGATCAGTATTATTATCACTATCATCACCATCATTAGCATTATCATTATCATGATCATTATCATTATCATTATCATTATCATTATCATTATCATTATCATTATGATTATCATTACCATTATCATTATCATTATCATTATCATTATCATTATCATTATCATTATCATTATCATTATCATTATCATTATCATTATCATTATCATTATCATTATCATTATCATTATCATTATCATTATCATTATCATTATCATTATCATTATCATTATCATTAGCAATACCAATGTTGTAAGGGTATAAAAATGTGACAGATACACACAATCAACCCGCCTTTCGAAATGCAATATTTGGATACTATGTGAGCAGATCCGAAGCAGAAGCCTACCAAAACTCAAAGCCATCAAACGAATTCATTTGAGAAATTGATATTAGAAAGCAATTAGTAACATTGCGTACTCCCTGGGCCGATTGTCAAGCAGGGCTCGAACAAGCAATTGCAATTAACGCCTGACAGCCTCCAGGGACGAGCATAGGGATATGTGCTCAGGAGTGTGGAGTGTTAAAGGTGGGGTTAAAAAAGAGCAACCCCGGCACTCGTTAAGTTTAAATTTATGCCCGTACAGTGTTTACTTATTTCTGATTCTTATTTCATTCTTTTATTTATTTGTGTGTTTTTTTTTCGTACTCTTGCTTACACGCAATTGTCATTTATCACTTTTTATTGATTGCCGTGAATTTATCAATATCCGCTTTTGCCAACCGCCGCCCACTTGGCGTATACGTAACAATTTTTAATGCCTTGCGATGGAATTCCTTTCCTATTTTTTTCCTTACATATATTTATGTACTTTGTTGGTGTCCCTGAGTATTTTTGTTCAAGGCATGAAATTGATGCGCTTTATATGGGCGTGTGTGGATATGTGGAGGGCGTTATGCTTAATGTGATTATTTAAAAAACTTCCACTGGGCAGGAGCTGTGAAGGATATGGAGGATACGCTGGCGGCCCAAATGGGATACAGGTGAATTTATTAAGAAAATTAAATAAGCTAGCGCAACGAGGCAATGCTGTAAGAGGCGGTAATTTGTCTACGCGAATTGAATGTCAACTGTCAGACAAATATTTTTTTCTTGTGTATTAATTATGGAAATGCTTAAATTAATCAAAAAGCTTTGAAGCATGGGAAGATGGACCACATTTCTAATTGGCAAGGAGTTTGTATAAATCTTAATGTGTACACACAAATTATTTTACTCGCATTATAATGATTACATTATTATTATTATTATTTTTAATGTCATTACCATTGTGCTTAATAAATATATATTTTCTTAGTTAAATCATTATCATTACTAAACCCATTATTATAATCATTATTGTTCTTATTATGTCACCTGTTTAGCAGAGCATAAGTATCTCTCCTTTCGTATCGCTCACACTGCTTCAACCCTAATACAATCCCATTTAATGAAGCGCCAATCTTATTGCACTGACGAGCGATATAATCTAATAAAAATTACACGCTTTTAGATAAGAAAACTCGATTGGAAGCATTACGATAATGATAATGTCCACGATGAGCTGCGCATAAGCTCTGACATATTAGATGCTAACTTCTGCATTGCCTAGAACACATCGTAACCCAGTTACCCACATGGCTGACCCTCTCAACATAAACACGAGCAACCCTTTCGCAATTTAAATGCCCTCTCCTGTTGGCTGTTGGCTGTTAGCTGGAATGGCAGCTTAAGTCAGTTGAAATCCGAGGACTTTGCGTTAAGACCTGCTCGCATGCAATTTAGCCAAAATGTATTACATTCAATTTGAATACTAAGCCGCTTACCAACACTAAAAGTTTGATGTGCACACAATAAACAGGATTTCTGGCTACAATTAGCATGTAAGCCGAAAGCAGAGCAAAGGACAACCCCGACTAGAGCTCATGCATAAAAAATGTGAAAGGTCAACCCGGTTAAAGTACATGAAGCTCGAAATTGGCATTGTGCTTGAACTGAAGAACCGCAAAAGTGGCAGTCAAAGTCGCTCTAACCAGCACAATTAACACACAAAGGGAACTTCAAGGGACTGCCAGTGCGAGCGTATCCTGTGCGAGTGCAAGCACGCAGAAGGCAGCGAAAAGAAACGGATACTTATTTAAAATTTATGTAGCGTAATTACAAGCGATTTAACCCATTCCTTCCTTCATTCCTCCGAACTCCGAACTCCCCTTCTACTTTCTACTTTCCACTCAAAGCAACCCGATTTGTAGGCTGGCAATCCCTTCAAATTAAAAAACTGAAACACAAATGGAAATGGCAAAATGCTTATTTTTATATACCACGGGCGAACGAAACGCGGAATAAAAACGGGTGTAATAGACTTGGATGTAAGTAAGAAACAGAACAGCTGCAACAATTAAAATAAGATAGATATCGAGGGATTAATAAATATGTTTCAATCTTCAGTTAGTTAACTTGGTATTTATTTTGTAGGTCTTAACTGCTAAGCATGATTTAGCTCAAGGAATACGAATACAGGGTATTCAACAGGTGACTACTCTTCAATCATTCACTTTCCATTCGTTTTTTAGGACTTCGCCAGCAGTTGGGCATCCCAGTTAAGCATCTTAATGACGGGCAGACCGCACTTTCAACTAGTCTATAATTTTTATCGAATACAATCTCGTGGCCAGCTAACCACAAAGTCGTTTGCCCTTGGCTATAGCTTTAATTAGTCGGTGCAGGGTATTTATTTTTCCAACTGTCGCTCAACTAAACGCATAAGTTTTGGAGTCCATTGCACATTCGGCTGATAATGAAGTTAAATTATTTATACATGGACCCAACGCAAAAGCAGGCACAAATTTATTGCATTAGGCGCGTTTTAATTACACCTGCGGTAGTACACACACCCACACCCACTCACCCACACACACAGACACACAACAAGCAGAGGCCAGCTGTGGATTCTGTTCAGTCAAGTGCTGGCTGCTTGTTATGTGTATAATTTAATTAGTGACACCCACGAATGCAGCACTCACACACTTACCATGAGTTACATTTACCCACACACACACACACACATACACCTAATGATTTTCATGCCTTCGCATACTAATTTCGACCAGGTGGGATCTGTGTCCTTCTCCCCGGTAAGTAATGATGGCATATTAAGCCAGTCCTTCGCATCGCAAATACAACAACAAAAAATTACTCAACATTTGATGCTCAAATTTATTACCAGTGGTTCAGAATGAAACTGTGGTTCAGTGGTTCAGTGGTTGGTAGGTTGGGTGGTTGGGTGGTGCTCAATAAATGGCGTGCGCTCTGTGCTGCTTCGATAATGAGATTCAAATCGAATGCTGATTAATGCGTCACACAAATTGAAACTAAAGTAAGTAAGTGTTGCAGTGTGGTTGACTAGTTAATACCCTGCAAATGGAATGTTTACTACATACTGCATAATTTATATGTTATCGTGCTTTATAGTCTTTGCTCAGGCATTGCTGCTAGCGGAAATATTTTATTAAATTTTAGCTAATTGTTAATAGTTATTTTTGTGTTAGCATATTAGATTTTCAAAATAATTATATGCGAATCTATTCTTATATACGAAACTGACAATATGGAACACAAGTTCGAAGTTTTCTTTCACAAAATTTGAAGCAAATAAATATACAAAGAAATTTATTTCAAGTGTTCTTCAACAAAGCCAAAAACTGCAAGTATTCAAATTTTTCACTTGGTAAAAACGGTTTTTTTTTTATTTAGGTTTTGACGCCCCTTTTTTGCTGAGTGGGCAGGGCAAATGGCGCAGTCACTTTGCGCTAATCATCATATAAATGGTTTGTAAAATATTAGATAAGAGCCAAGAACTGTTAAATGTTTTGGAATTAAATGCGTGATTTACCCCGTTTGCCATTCGCCGTTCGCCGTTCGCCGATCACAGCTCGCCCCACTGCGAAAGCAAGGACGCTCGCTTTTCCATTAAATCCTTGAGCAGCTAACGCGCTTAGCTGTCGCAACCACAGGGCCAAGCAGCTGCACCACCACCAACGGCAGCCCCCGTGGAGCCGTAGCCGAAGCTGAGAGGAAGCATCGCCAGAGCTTATGCAAAAATTTTGTTTTATAAAATTTTCAAGTCAAGCGCCTAATCCCAACACTTATTCTTATACACTTCAATGTCTTACACTAACAGAATGGTCGAGGGGATGCTAAGAGCAGAGCAAAGGGAAAAGGGAAAAGGGAAAAGGGGGCAGGAGTTGGGAAAACGAAGCTGGGACAGTGTGCCTGGGCTGGTGGTTCGTCTTCATTGTGCGGGCCATTGAAAAGTTTTTCGTTTCTCACCAGACAATATTTTATGACTGAAGCGAGGGCTGACTTAGGCTGGTGGGCGGCTATGCGGTTGGGCGTGGCAACACATTGGCACATTGCCGGATTATGCCACTGAAAAATTCATTCATTTCCTGCTTACTTTTGACGACAAAACAACTTCCCTCCGTCCAACCTCCTGCTTCCAGAAACCACAACACTTTGTAATATATAATTAAGATTACAAGCGCCTTTGGTTTAAGCATTTGTGGTGGCAGGGGCGGGGCCAAACAGGCTTATATTTTATGTACGTATATATATCTTAACTTGACTGATAACCGAGATGCCAAAAATTTATTCATGGCTGGCGGTTTCTTTGGCACGCGGCCGTTTTCCAGCTTACTTAGTTAGTTTATGTCCCTTTTGCCTTTGGGATTGCGTTCAAAATTCCTCAAATTTAATTTATCCACTGCGTAATTATTCAATCTAAACTTTGAGCAGCGCTCGAGCTTTGACCGAGACTCGCAACAGAAATCAATTTTGTAAAAAGTTAAGTTTTTATTTTCCATTTAATGAGTTTCTTAAGTTTTTAGTGTTTATCCAAAGTTCGTCGCATAAATCTGAAATCCTAATTGAGGCGCTTGACGTACAGTTGCTTATTTTTATGGGATCTTATGGATGATCTTATTGGTATTTCTCTTTCTGATTGGTGTATCTGCACTTCTTTTTTGCTTCTTCATTCCAACAAGTAATCATATAAACATTTTTCAATCTTTATTTACATTCCACAATCACATCTTCCTCTAAGTAAGATATCATTCAGCTTATCAGAGCAATTCATTTAGAGTCTATCAGTTAAGTAAATTGGTATGTGTGTTATAATGCTCGTTCTTATCAGCAGATGTTAACCTATGCAACAGCTTTTGAAGCAGCCCCATGTCTTGCTTTCGACTTGCAACACATGGAGTTTGCCTCATTTTTGTTTCACTCGTGCCGCATAATGCAACATCTTAATGGATCTCCCCCTAGTCGGACTGCTCATTAGTCTTACAAACTATGCACATGGCCGATAGAGAACTTCATTGTGTTTCCTTTCCGCTGCCCAGTTTCAGCTGAAGCAGCTCCAGACCCTCGCGAAGTAAATGGGCAGCACCCCGTCGCCAGAGCTTAAGTGGAAAAACTCTGCTAACGTTTTTTTCTTTTTTTTTTTTATGAATGAGCCCCTTGCATTTGCATATTAACGGCTTGTGCGTCTAATGTGCACACCCCCCGTCCAACCCCCCACACCCTGCCCCCTATTTGCATAATAATTTTATGGCTCGCTGCAGTCGAATAGGATATCCAGCCGCCGGCATTTGGTATTGTTGGAGGCCAAGTGCCAGCCCATAATGGCAATCCCTTCTCGAGCTCCCAATCCCCACTCAGCGGGACGGCCCATTGAAAAATGAAGCAATGCAGTTGATCGCCTGACGACTGTTAATGAACTTCACACGTAAGCACATCCGTAGTCGAAGTGAAGCTCAGGTCCTTGGGCCATAAACATGCAAGCGAAAAACTAGCCAACAACTTCTCTAAGTCCTTTTTAATCGAATTATGAAAGAATGGGATTTCTTATGTGCTTTTAATGAATGAAGATAATTTTTATAAACGTTTATCTCTATCGAAATTGTATTAGACTTAGGCTTAATGTAAAGAAGAGTGCATGCTGGAGGCTAGAAGATACCCTAAGAAAGTATACAGATATTAAAATATCGGATTCTAACCAATGCTACTTTTAACTAGGTCAGAGTTTACAATATATTTAGAACAAGTTTTGGAAATTAATCTGAAGTCGTTTCCAATATGACTTCGAGGTAAATTCCAAGTTTTGAATATAAAAAAATTTATAATAAATATTTATGAAAGTCTATTAAACAGAGAGGCTAGAAGATACCAAAATCAAACATTTGATTATAAAAATTTCAGGTATCAAACACTTTAACTCATTTTTAGGTAAAAAGCTAAAAATATATTTTTAAAAAATAACAGAAGAAATAGTTTTAAAGTAAATATATAGTCGCTTCCACTAAAATATCTGAATGAATTCCAAGCTTTGATTATACTGTTTGTAAGAAATTGTTACGACAAAAATATTATGCACTTAATTTGTACATACACAAAGACATTTTCAGAGTTCTATTCCTTAAATACTCCAGAGTGCGAATCACAAAAGAATGAGCTAAGGAAGTGCGCGTTGTTTGCCACTTGGCGGCAAGTAATTTTATAATTATGCAAGCGCAAATGGCATTGTGTGACCTCCGCACACTAACACCCACACACACATACACAGTGAATTGCATACAAAGTGTGTAATTATTTTTTGTGCCTTGTAATTTTTCACTTAATTTGCATGGTCGGGCGACATCCGCTTTGGGGGCAAAGTCTGTAATTATTTCAACCATTATGGTAGATTATATAGCCGAGAGCCAGACTTAAATAATGTGTGATAAAAACCGAGAAAAATGCAAATATTATATAAATATTAACATATAATATTTCTTGCAAAGTAAGAAAAGCTAAGGAAAGCTTCAGAATTGAAATATAAGGTATAAAATTAACATAATTTAGATAATAGCAAAAAAATATAATAATATTTATTAATTAAAAAAAGACAAAAACAGAAATATAATTTAAAAAAATATATATATTAATTTATTTACTGATTATACAATAATTTTAAGGGTCTTAAGGGAAATAAAGTAATAAAAATAGCAGGTAAATGCGATGTCAATCTCATTAAATAAATACAGAAAAAGTTAAATTGAAATAATTAACAATTTCTTCAAGCTAAATAAGAGCCGATAGAGACAGAAGAGAGAGAGAGAGAATCGAGACAATTCCCAGCTGAGAATGGAGCAGCGCATCATTAAATTTGACAATCTTCCAGTTGTTGAGTGCTTTTTATGGTCGGGTCCACTTGATTATATGCGGCACATAATTGCGCTGGGAGAATGGCAAGGGAAGGGGTGGGGATCTGTTTGGAGGTGGGGGCGCTAGAGTCGGATGCTGCGACATCGAGTGACACACATTTACATAATTATTAGAAACAGTTAAATGTCCACAAATTGTAATCGTAGCACTTGGTCACTGGCCAGGGAGTCATTATTTTGGCCAGAGTCGAGGGTCACATTATTCAAAGTATGCGGCGTCAATGTCTGCTGCTTATTGCTGATGCTGTTGTTGTTGTTGTTGCTGCCCACGCAATCTAAGGACAAAAATATCTTGGCGTAATTTGTTAGCGAAGAGGACGCCTGCCAAAGGACTTTTAGCCTGTAGCCTGTAGCCTGTTGATGTGCGTGCCTTTGACTATGTATTTAAAAATGTTGTATTTGCCCAACAGCAACAACAACAACAACAACAACACCAACAGAGACAACATACAGAAATAAAATAAAATGTAATTTTTATTATGCTCAGTGGTTTTTATTGCCTGCTTTATCGTTCTACAAGTTCTGCGTATTTTCCTTGTCTTGTCTTGTCTGATATTTGTCTATGGCATGTCCCTGTGTACGAGTATGTGTGTGGAAATGTCTTGGGCATGCCACAATAGCCACACTTACACACACAGACACACACACAGATAGCCAAATAGACTTGGACATGCCAAGCGCCTTGGCCTTTTGCGATATTTTCGTTTTTTATGGCTTTTTTATTGACTTGATTATTATGTTGCCTCTTGTTTTCGAGCAGAACAAAAAAAGAAGTTTTCTTAGGCTTCAGCTAAGGGAAATTAAAAAATAATTTAGCGCCCAGCTCGAGGGCTGCTGCATAAATTTGCCAATGTCTGACTGTCTTGCCGTCTTTCTGTCTTTCTGTCTTTCTGTCGTGCTGGTTGGCTTGCACAGGGTGTTTGTGATTGCCTTCCGGCTAACAGGCTTACAGGCCACATAAATAAGGGCCAGCAGTTTCTAATGACGCCTTTTGCAATTTATGTACGTATGTGTTTTGACAGGACTCGCACTCATATTTCACATGTAACTGTAGACCGGCGAGCAAATCAAAAAATATATAAAATATATTTGCCAACTGCTGAGCTGCGTCTCAATAAATTCCACAAAATTTTGAAGTTTCTCTTCTTTATTTTTTATTGGTGCACAACATTTAATTGAAAAATGTTGCCTGACAACAACGTTTCGCAATTTTTGACCTCAATGGAAATGTGAGAAATCTCGTTCGATTTGCCAACGGCCAAAAACACTGCAAAAACTAATTAAAGTTTCTGGGAGTATATTGTTTCAACAATAAGTGACATCGAATGCCCGTCGAGGTGGGTAACGATTCAATTTCACGGTTTTGAAAGAACCTAAAGTGGAGCTTCGAGTGCGGAGTTTTAGGAAAACAGTATTAGGAAAACATATGTGCTTAATAAAAGTGAAGGAAGGAGAGAAAGATGGGTAAAGAGAGAGAGAGAGAAAGAGAGAGATAAGAAAAGTACAACTTGGTCTGCTGAAAACTGATATCTAATGCTTAGCAGTTCGTGTTAAACATTGCGTATACTTAATAAGAAATACATATATGAAGGTATATCTTATCTTCATATTTATTAAATTTCATATTGAAAGAGAAGAAGTGAACATATGAGAAACAAAGGAAAACAATTAATATAATAAAAACTAAAGAGGTTAATATATAAGATTTAAGATTGATAGACTTAGAGAAAGAAGAAAGATTTCAATTTTAACAAATTCATAAGATTTCTTCAGATATTCCAACTTTTCGCTCAGCTTAAAAGATACTCAAGGTCGCGTGTTTGCTTGAAGTAAACTATATTTATTTTTGAAAGGCCTCCCCAGGCTAATTTAATTTTAAAACGATTTTAAAATCCTTTCTGTAAAAGAAATTTCGTCGTTGAGCTTAGTTGTTGGACTAATTTTATGTCTCTTTGTATCTCCCTTTTTTATACTGCGAATTTTAAAAAGCCAATCTCATCATTTGGTTGCCCTTAGAATGTCGTTTCATAAGCCCGAATATTGCCTGTGGCTCTGTGCCAAAATGACAAAAATTAAATGCCACAACAGCAAGACGCAAACCAAAAAAACCAAAAAAAATATACAAAAAAAAAAACAAAAATGAAATAAAAAAGAGAAAAGGAAAGCCACAAAAATGTAAGAAAAACAAAACACAAGGACTGAAAGGACTGAAACCAAGTCTCATAATTAAAAATTAAGCCATTCGCCTATTAGTTTTAACCCTCATTAACTTTAGATAAACTAATCTCCAAAGTAAACCACTCGCATTCATGGCCTTTTGTAAGCGCGCGACCCTGCCCGAGGGTGGACCAACCAACCAACCAGCCAACCAACCAACCAACCAAGCAAGCAACCACCCAACCACCTAACCACCCACTGAGTCACTGAGCCACTGAACCACACACACTGCACCCACTCGGAATTTCAGGCCGCGCCTACAGTGCGTGAAAGCTCATCAAATAGGCGCGCTCTTAGAAAATCCGCATGACTCTTTTCCTCCTCCAATTGTGCTGCACAAAATGATGTAGAAACAGGACGAACCTAATAGTATGCAGAGCAAGGATAGCACGGGGCTGTACAAGAAGCAGAAGCAGAAGCAGAAGATGAAGATGAAGATGAAGCATCACAAGATGCGGAGCGAACAAGAGAAAGGAAAAATAATTAAAAACGCAACCTTGAGAAAAATGAAATGTTTACAAAGACACACAAAGAACTGTGACAAGAAAATGCAAGAAAAAAATATTATTGAAAGGCTAAAAAAGCACAAAAATAAAATGAAACGAGAAGAAACATTTCCACTGCTCACAAAAACGAAAACGAAAACAAAAACGGATACACGCAGCGGATGCAAAGTTTACTCAAGCAAGCCAAGGGGGCAGGAAGGGGCGTGGCAGGTTGACTCAACCAGCCGAAGGAAACTGAATCGCAGAATGCAAAGTCAGCCGAATAAGAAAATTTTTTATTTAAGCAGCACATTTTCTTTCTCTACTTCGCTAAGCTCTGTACAAAATGCCAGACCATATGCCATACAAATAATATATACCATAAACTATAAAGAATTTATTTGATTAATCGAGAGCATCTTGACGGCTCTTCGTATTTAAATTAAAAAAAAACGTGGGTAGCACTCTATATAAGTTAAGACTATAAATAAAATAATAGCAACTTCTTCAAATATTCATCTAATCAACTTAAAATACTTCTTTCTTAATGGGCTCATGGGTTCCAATTAAATGGGAATGGGGAGGTATCCAAATTCCGAAGTATCAAAAATGTGTATCTCTTGGCTCAATCGATTCGGCTGTTGATCCTAATCAAGAATATACATATATACTTTATGGAGTCTGCCACGCCAGCTTCTGCCTGCTACATACATTTAAAAAAAAAACATTGTACCTTACCTATTTTCAAATTCACCAGATCAATAAAATTCCCAAATCTTGATGTAGTTGAGTATTTATTTCAGTACCATTCAACTCAAATAGTAAACATATGTAGTTTTCGTTATTGTATACGTTGGTAAGTATTCTCTTTGAAAAGTTGGCTTTATTAGCTATTCAGAAACTTACACAGTGTTTCAATAGTATAGAATGCGTATATGTATATAAATTAAAGCTACTTATAGTTTAAACATTAACTCTGTTCAATGCACGATCAGTTTATAAACAATACGATAATTACAAAGCGCTAAAATTGAGCAAATTGCGCAAAGCTCTTCACTTTAGACCTAAATCGAAGTATATATATATATATATTTATAGAAGACGCGAGCAAACAATTTACAATTTAACAAAAGTTGCCCCATTGGGTAATAATAATATTAGTTATAATAATTATACGAACAACTTGAGTCTAATAAAACAACTTTCTATGCAATGCATTAGAAATTTTAGATCAAGAAATCGATAGACAAATCACACAAGTTACAAATATTACAACAATTATATGGGCTAAAGATCGATATACAATGCTACTAAAGCTAATAAATCGACATACGCATTGGTCAAAAGTCATGGCTGAAGTAATCTCGCATTAGCCAGGGCTAATTTGGAGTTAATTAACGATTCTGATGCTTTGGTTAAAGGTCGATATACAATGCTGATAAAGTTCATAGATCGACATTTGCATTGGTCAAATGTCATGGCTAAACTGTTGTCGCATTATCCAAGGCTAATTTGGGGCAGATCGGTGATTCTGCTGTTGCTTTGCCTGCCCAGCATCCGATTTATTCTCGCGCACCATCAGCAACAGCTGCATCATCATCAACGCCTCTACCTTGTCCAGCGGATCCATGAATCCGCGCTGCAACCATTTTGGTATGGTGGTGCGTGCATGACTAAAGCCCAACTTATTCAATATGTAATCCACGCCATACGGCTCAATGGATTTGCCAGCCCAGGACAAGAGCCGCACCGTGGGCTCCAGATGCCATGTCTGGCAGTCAAAGTGTCGCCAATCCCGTACAAACGACTCGATATCGAAGCTGGGCAGCTGTGCAGTGCCTTCCAAGGTAGGCTTTGATGCATCCTTGGCATCGTTTGTATTTGATGTTGTTGTCGTTACCGTTGTTGTTGCAGCTGTCGTTGTTGTTGTCGTGTTGTTTGCTGCTGTTGCAGCATTTGCTGTCGTATTCGTGTTCAGATTCGTATGACTGCCCTGCAGAGGTTCCAGGCTGCTTTTGCTGCCGCTTAGCACTTGGCTTTGCACAGTCAAATTCGTATTGGAAGCGGTTTTCTTTTCCTTAAGTATATCATCAGTCAGATAGGGCTTCAGGTTGGCCTTCTGCGATAGATTTGGCGAGGCGGCCCGCGCCGATTGAGCGCCGAGCTGTGGAAAAGATGGGAGTTGATTAGAGATATTTATGGAGATCTTTAATAACACTATATCTACGCACCACTTTCTCCTTTTCGGTGACGTAGGAAGTAATCAGATCATGCAGAAAGAAGAACGCATCCGCATCGACCGTGACAAATATGTGATCATCAAATTCTGTTATAAAGCTGCACAGGACTTCAGGCTTGGTTTCTAAAAGAAAAAGAACAGGTTAGTATATTTATGTTGGAGTAAGAGGGAAATAATTTACCACTTGGTTCTGGTGTGCTGGGTCCTTGCTTATGTTCCGTTTTGAAGTGCAGCTGTAGGCTGGGCAGCGCAAAGATGACTTCGCGATTGTGATTGTGTTCCTGGGACTTGGCCGAGCTGCTGCTGCCCGACGCACGCGTCCGTTCAATCGAATTGGAGGCTATCTCACGCTCACACTCTAGCATGGGGAAGCGATCCACAGCTGTGAAAAAGAGAAACGTTTGTCATAAATGAAGTCGCATTGATTGATGAACAGGACTCACCATCGATCTCACTGTTGGCGAACGCATAGTGGAACCACTCGTTGAGCGTCTTGAACTGTGGCGGAAAGATGATGTTCCGGGTGATGCGGCTGACAATGGCCATGGAGTGATTCTGCTGCTGCTGCACCTCCGTTGTCTGGCCCAAGCAGGAGGTAAGTGTCTGTGTCACGAGCACCTCGTTGGTGTCCTCGAGCTGCCGCGCCTCGGTCGCGAAATTAATGGACGGCGATTTAAGGCTAAACAGCGCCCAAGCTTTGGACTTGAAGTTGATGCCATGGAAACAGGCGAGTGAAATGTTTTGACCACGCAGCTCAACGGTGCCGCCCAACACATTGCCATGACGCGGCAGGCGAGTCACTAGCGAAGGAACCACTAGACCAATAGCCTGTGCCAGAGGCTTCTGCCAGTGACGATGGTGACGGGCATCCGTATTTTCCATGGCGGAATAGTTGCCAGCAGCTGCTGCAGCTGGAGGTAGTTCCCCATTCGGCTTCTTCTTCAGCTGCTGACGTCGCTTGATGCTCGCCGTCCGATCCTGCAGACGCGGCTCGAGGCTGGAGAAGACCCGCTTGGAAGACTTGAATTGCTGAGTGAAGAACTCCTCCAGCTTGAAGTACATTTTCATTAGATCCGCCGTCGTGGACTTGGAAATCATAATCTGCAGCTGATCCCAGCTAAGATCGCCATGGATGAAAATGAGAGCACGCGGCTGATCCTTACCGCAGGCAGCCGCCTGTGCGGCTGTGCGCCACTCGTCCTTCATGGCCGCTGCAAAGGTACTGATCCTCGTCATTAGCACCGAAGTACCCATGTAATCCAGGCGAAGCTCCAGCGCCATAAAGCTCAAGCCCAGCGTATGATACGGCTCCATGCCGGACTCCTCTTTAATGTGGAATCGCTTGTTGATTTTATTCACCTCAAAGCTGCCGCCTACAATGCCACCCTTAGCATCCAGCGCGGACCCACCCAAATAAATGCCAGCATACATATTCTTATAGCCTGTGCTGCCAATTGACAGACGACCATCCGAGCGGAAGTCCTTGGTCAGCCAGACCACATTGCCGCATACGTTGCCAATGTTCATTTGCACGTTCAGCTTGGTGAAGTTGACCGCAAATATAACCAAGGTCTCCCAGGCGGTTATCTGATTCTTTTCCGAGGGCGGCGTGCCCGAGGATTCGGCACTGGAGGACTTACCCAAGGACTTAAGCTTGCGCACTGCACCAAAGTGTCCAAGTTGCTGCAGCGGCTGCTGTGACTGACCCTCAAAGGCAAGACGCAGCTTGTCCTTGCTGCGATCCTCACTGGGAGTTGGTGTGGTGGGCGCAAAGCCTGTGGGCGTGGCCGGTGCACAGCCTGTGGGCGTGTCCCCGCCCGCTTGCTGCTGCTGCTGTTGCACACTTAAGTCCCCCAGAAAGAGGCGCCGTACGATGCGTCGCCTGTACCAGGCTTTGGGGAATGCCAGAATCTCGGTTAGACGACGCATATCGTACTTAAAGCTGGCGCTGCCAATATCTACGATTGTGGAGAATCGTATAACAGCACGCGATTGATCCAAGGCACGCTTTGAGCTGGGCAGAGGTTCAATGTAGACTTTGCGGCAGCGGGTGATGTGAAACTTGACGAACTCCACATTGATGCTAAGCGAATCCTTGCGTTCGCTATCGCTTAATGGTGAGAACTGCGTCTCCTTGGAAGTCTTCTTCCCGCCATACGGATGAAAGATGTACACATTAAAGTCGGCCAGGCAGCCAGTTACGCTCAGCCCGCCCGTCGGCAGCTGCTGATCCGCATGGTTTGGAGTTGAGTGCGGTTGCTGTTGCGTCTGCTGCTCCTCCTCGCCACTGCGCTTGGAGCTGAACACGATGTCCAAGCTGGGCAGCTGCAGCATGCACTCGACCCTGGAGACGGGCAGGCAGCTAAACCGAAATGTGGATGGCTGCATATGGAAGTAGACAATGACATCCACCGGGAACGAAGAGTAGGTTGTATAATTGGCTGGCAATATGTCCAGATTCACGGGCGTTGTATGTGATGGCGTGGGAGGCACGCTGTTGGCCTGCCTCGTGGGTATGGGCTCCAACGTTTGCTCGAGAAACTCCAAGATATGCGGCGATATGATCGTCTCCTCCGGTATGCTCTGAAGCGTCATCCAAGCGCTCAGCGTAGCTCGCTTGTTCCCAACCCGTCGCACGTGGGAGCCACCTGAAGAGGTCGCCGGCGTTGCTGGAAGCTCTGTGGAATCGGCCAGCGTGCGGGATTGATAGTGCAGCTTGACATCCAGGCCGGGTATGTGGAAGATGGTGAGATCCGCCAGCAGTGCATTATTGTGTGCGCTCGCATTAAAGCGGAGCTTGCTCTTATCGCGCTGTCGGCGCGATGGAGTGGGACTACCCCAATCATTGCCAATGCTGCGCTCTCGCTTGTGAGACTTAACACTGGAGGCAGCTGCACCGGCAGCTTGGCCGTACGTACCACGATCCTCGCCGCTGTGATTGTCTTTGGTGTGCAGCACGCATTTGCCTGAGTTAACGAGCACCTTTACATCCAGCTCGAAGTCGATGTTCGGTTCCGGCTGTTGCTTTAGGCCGTGTGCATGCGCATACTTGCGTCGCATCTCGACGGAGATGCCATCCACATCCATTTCGCTGGGCGTGCAATCGCCATGAATGCCACTGCGCCAGTCCAGCTCGTTGTCAGCGGTTTCTGTATCGGTGTCCGCATTCGGTAGCGATGTCTGTCGCATGGCATCCGTAAAGGTAACACGACCAACACCTGTTTTGAAGGAAGCGCTGCGGGAGTGGCAGGAGGCGGGTGTGCTTTGCAAGCTGGAGATTTCATCGTTGGAGGCAATGGTGTCTAGACGTCTGCCCGCATAGTTATGGCTGTTGCCATTATCGAGTGGAAGCTCTCGTGCCGCAATATTGACACCCGAAACCCCGGGAACTCCAGTACCCATATACGAGTTGGACCGATTGTAGTTTTTGAGGGATCGCCGCAATGAGGGTCGCCTCCACTTTTGAATCATGTCACGACGGAAGTATTTATAGCAAATGGCTTGCAGCTCCTGAAGGCGACGCTCCTCGTGCGCAACCGTATTGTGGGAAGCGCCAAGCGTGCGCAAATCGTTGATAATCTTCAGCTGCTCGGCCATCTCCTTCTCCATCATAAACGAACGCTTTTTCGAGTCGATTGTGGGATCGAAGACAAACGCGGGCAGGTTGTCAAATTCGCCACGTCGTCGGACATACGTATCCCGGCTGCTCTGATCGCCTTCATCGCTGTCTGGCGACTCCATTTGCGTTTCGTCCTCCTCAAAGCCGGTGAGCATTGTGAGAGTGTGACCCAGCGAGGAAAGCTGCTTCCCAATGTTCACATCCAAATGGATATCCACACCCTCCATTTGCCACTTAACATTCAGAAGCCACTTGGCATTCTCACCCTTCTTGGCCGCCGTGGTGCGAGAGCATACCTCGAAGGTGCCCTCGGAAACAACGCAGACGTTCATTATAGGCTCCGCATTGCTGGGCTTCCAGTCATCCAAATTCGTCTCAAAGTCATCAGCGAAGCGCAAACACAAGCCCTGGAACTTACCCTTGGAGACCAGCGAGCCCGAATTGCAGGCCGAGATGATGGTGTTCTCCAACGTAATAACAACAGCGCCCTTGGCATCAAAATCCTGATATGAACGCGAACCGTAGGACTGTGAAAAACAAAGGGGCTTTTAAGATATATGTCTATAACTCGTAATCCCTTTGCACTCACCACAGAGTTGACCTGCTTCAGAGGCAAACAGATGCCCATATCCTCAACGGTTAGTTGCAAAAACAATGTAGATAGGTTGGAGCTGGCAATTTGGCCAAAGGCCACGCGATCGAAGACCTGTTGAGTGGATTGGGACGTATGTTCGTAGCAGAGATTCGCACGCTTTTCGGCCCAATATTCGTAGGCATTCTTGTAGTTCAGCCACACCAATATGGCCTTGTCCACTGCTATCGGCTGTACGTAGACCAGAGGACGCTTGAGCGTCAACAATATGAGCTCTTTGTCTTCATTGAGCAGCTCATCCTGGAAGGCGTTACGCAGACCGATGGTCGTATGGAAAAAGGCATATTGCTGGAACTCTGGCTCCGCCTCGTCAAAGATAACATTCCTTATGATCTGGCCCAGCGAGAGATTGAAATCGATGTGCGCTTTGAAGAACAGCTTCCGATTGTTCATATCACCCAAATTTTTGACACGATTCGACAGTTGTAGTTCCAGTATGCCCGTTTCAAAGCGAACCGCCGAAGAACACGGCGTAGTAGCCGTCAATTGTATCCTTTTCATTGATATGTTAATGGAGAAGAGAATGCGCTTGAGTGTGGACTCTTGTACGCTGGCATTGTCGCCACTTTCCTCTGTCCAAAGAGGCACTGGTTTCTCTCCCCCATAAACCTTTTGCAGTACCTCGTTGATCTCGCGCATGAAAACCTTCTGAACGAAAACCAAATGGTTCAGCAAATCTGTGGTCAAGCAGCGTTCGAATTCGCCGATCTCAGCACTGGCATTTACATAGCCACCCTGTCGTAAAACAATACCCTCAATGGACTCCGTGTGCTCCTGTCGATTGTCTGGTATGTATTCAGCTAGAACATGCACAGGCGGCAGTCCAATGCAAGCCTCCGATGGCAGATTCATTTCATTCTGCAAGATTGACTAGCTTTAGTTTTGCTTGATTGATGATTTATAATGTGACTCACCTGCAGCTTGGTGTTAAAGCTCAGCGTGTGCGTTGGCAAATCGATGACAAACTTGGCCCGCTGGCCAGTTACTCCCATTGAGCTGACATGATTCATGCGGTATTGAGCCTGCAACGAAGGTAGCAGCGCCGCATTGATGGACAAACTCTGGAGCAGAACATTGAACTGCATGACCAATGGTTGAAGCAACCCATTTTGATGAGCAGCTGATGCTGGCTTCGAGTACATTAAGCGTGCAGAACGGCGAGCTGCAAACTGTGACTGTTGCCCCTGAGCACCGCCAGAAACGGTTCGTTCTCTCATCTCACTCGCATTTCCGACCCCACTCGCTGCGCCGCCGGAGTTGCGTGCATGGAAAGGCGATTCTGGCTCCTCGGCCGTATGTGAACGAAGAGTGGAACGACCTGAGTTGCGTTTAACGCGTAACTCCTGCAGCGTGGAAGACAGTTGCTTCGAGCTACGCGTCATCATTCCATGTAACGCAACCGGATGCTGTGGTATGTCAATATTAACGGGTCCAATGGACAGCAGGCCACTGTTCTTGTCCTTCCCGCGCTTCGAGAGGCTCGAATAGAGCGTCTGGCTCTTACCCACAGTTACCTTAACAACAGTTCTGCAAGAAATTTCATTTGTTAAGGTACATAGATTAAGGAGTTCTATAGGACTTACTGCTGACTTGGTGCCACACCCTCGAGCAGCACAATCATGGCGCGTCCCACCTGGCCGGTAAGCGAGCATTCCAGGGAAACAGGCCGCGCCTTTTTACGCCAGGTGGCCGTACTGTTCAGTGTGGTTATCTCCGACTCTAGCTTTAGACCGGACAGCGTGGCCAGCAGCCGGGTCTTGTGTATTTTGGCCACGCCAAAGACAATCAGACGTGTACGCTCTGGTGGAGCACCATCGACTAGTTGCATCTCGCGATGCTGTGGCAATGGAGTCGGTGCATTGGTCAGGTCGTCTTCGTCGTTATTCCCAAAGCTGGGAGGCGCCTTCTTGTGCTCGTTCAGTGAACTGCGCTGTACCACTGTCTTAGTCTCCGGCATGGTGCCGTACAGCTCAAGCAAGTGGTAAATGGTCTTCCAGCAGTTGGGCGTCTCCAGCAGTGGGGGAAGAGTCGCTATCCCGGACTTGGTCAGAGTGTTGTTATAGTCACCACTGACGCTGGTAGCACAGCCGCCATTCAGCGACACTTTCGACTCCGTAGTGAGCTTCAAGACATGCTGCTCGTGGAGCGACATTGTTGGACTGTCCCGCATCGGCGAGGAGCTCGACTCATTTAGATTGGTGTAGCCCAGTTTGCCTTTGACCGATTTGCCCGTTGAACGCAGCTTCTGCGCAAAACTCTGGGGCCGATTCTTTGCATTAGGCGATGGCGTCAACTGTATAATTGGAGCTATGCCACCGCCACGACCACGCCCAGACGGCATTGTGGGCATGGTCTCATTAAACTTGTCATAGCGTTCATCTGAGAAACTCTCGCCATGGCCAGCGAAACGTTCCGCAACTGAATTGAAGGGCAGTAAGTCAGTTGGCTCGGAGGCTAAAAAGAACATTCGATAAGTAAAGTTTGTAATTGAATATAAAATGTTTGGCCGCATTTACCCAGACTACATTCGTCTTTGGTCTGACTCTTCTTGCTCAGCTCGGGATGTTCGTGGAACTCGTTTTGTGCGTCTTTGACATTCTGATACATATTGCAGATCTGATGGAGCAGCCGAAGCAACGGCATATTCACCTGTTGCGAAATGAAGCGCACATTCAGGCTGAAGTTGATGACGGTACTCGTGTGCTTCTTCAGCTGACGCCGAGACATGTATATTACATTCTGGCGCGCCTGATCCACCATTCCGTCGGACATTTTAAGCACTTCCAGCTCAACTCCCACGCGTTCGCAAAGAAACAGCGGAGTGTCCATCATGATGGAACCGCGGCCGCCATTAGACTTCTTGTTGAGCTTGGCGGGCTTGGAGCTGGTGTTATTTTTCTTATCACCCGCTTCGCTGACCACAATGTCTACACGAATGGAATCGAAGGTGCCTATCAGAGACAGATTCGTGCCAAAGTTCTCCAACGATGAAATGTCGGCATTCGAAAATTTATTAATCATTTGCTGCGGCATAACGCCCAGACATGTCAGCAGCGGCTCAAAGATCAGATGAGCGTCCAGCAACTTTATGGAATCCTGCATGATAGCACCGCGAGCCTGGGGCTGGCCTGGCAGCTTGGTTGGAGCGGGACGTGCATGTTCCTTTTCAGCGGCATGCTCCTTCTTCTTATTATTGTCCTGCTGCTTGGCCATCCAAAAGTATAAGTCCTCCTTGTGATTCTCTGCACCTAGCCAAAATTTATTTACAGAGTTTGTAGAGCTTAACGAACCCTCTTGTAAAGCGCCATACTCTGAAAGGGGATACACATATTATACTTAATATTTCTTACGGTATATTTATATATTTTTTATAGCTTACCAAACTCGGGCACCTGCTTCTCAACCAGACCCGATATAATGGGCAGCATTTGTATGCTAGAACGAGACGAATTGCCATGTGAATAATTCGAGGCTTTGCTGTGCACTTTGCTCAGACTGTTTTATTCATATTCATGATCATATTCAGACATATATGTATGTATTTATGCGAAGGGGTTTGGTATGAAAAGAAAAACATATTCACAGGCATACATTAATAAATGAAACATGCATAAGCAAGAGGCATGGTATACATTTAAAGCTCATCTGAAAACTTACCCACGACGAGTATGGTGAATGTTGGGCGATGTAGAAGTCGATCTCTGGGAAGCGTTTCCATGATGCGCTGTCTCATGGGCATAAGACATGCCCCCATATTGTGTATTGCCTATATATTGAAAGGTTAGAGTGTTGAGTAAATGTTACAATATTTGAGGATAATAATCAAATTTTGCAGTTAGGTGGTGTTAGAGACCAAAAAATAATTTAGTTGAGTGCAGTGAGCAAAATAATTAAATAATTTCTAAAAATTTTTAAAATCAAAACGTTGTATATCAAAACGTTTAGATTTATTGCAAAATTACAATATTTTAAGTTATATTGAAATAAAATAAAACATTATTTTAATTTGACTATTCAACACACTGCACTACAAAGTTGAAATCGAATTTTGATTGGATAGTATAGCCAGAAAGGAAAGTAGATAGAAACATTGAATATTTGAGTACATAATGCAAACGCAAGGCATCAAACAATATGAAGTCATGAATACAAAGCATTTTGAGAAGTAGTAGTAAAAGAGGAAAGTGAAAGTAGAGAATAGAATAGAAAGTCAAGTAGAAGAAGTAGGGAAAACATTAAAAGCCAAACAATAAATGCCTTTCAAGTAATTTCAAAAATTACTAAAAGACGGATTTCGATTGGCTTGTTAGACACGCAAAAATTAACAACAGACACGTGCATAAAAACAATAAAAAATAACAAAAATCGCGTATATCTTATATATATATATATTAGTTATAACAAGGGGAGTTGACTGCAATTGCAGCTGAGCAGCGTTATTTAAAGGAATACCAATGTGAGTTCGATGATGCTGTGTTTGCCCAAGTAATAATGCATTCTCACTCTCTTCCGGATTCTCGCCGACGCCAGCATAGGCGCCCATTTCAACATCACCTTCACACTCATCTGCCTCGCACTCCTCCTCGTTCTGTGGAAACGAGAATGTCACATTGATTGGACGTGCCAATTTATTTTTGTACTGATGCTCAAACAATATGGGATTGTACAACGTGTTCTTCCACTGACGACTTAGCACAATGATACCCTATATAATTCAATAGAAAATAAATATATATATATGTATATACTAATATATTTATGCATGTACTCACCTGCCGCAGCGTATTCAAATGCGGAACTTCACCATGCATGAAAATTTGCTCGATGCGTTGCACTCCTTCGTCCAGTACAAGTTTCTGCATGATGTAGCAAAGCTGACAGCTAGGATCCTCCTGCAGCGTCTTCGACAACAACGTATAGTTGTTTGCATACCGACTCTATTTAATAGAGAAATAGTGTATAGTCACAATGAACCATTTCAATAGCTTTCTTTACACTGTACCTTCTTTATCTTTGGATTCCGCTGAATCTTCTCGTTCTCCATGGCATCCGCCATAAGGCATGCGGCGACTGCTGTTTGTCTCGTATGCAACACCTTCATAAGGGATACAATTTTCATTGCCAGACGATTGCTGGGATTCATCCATGCTGTAATCGCCGGCGAGGCAGTGCTTAGCAGATTCCAGTCCAAGCGAGTCAAATCGATTTTCCGCGTGATGGGCACACAAGGAGGCGCCGCAAAGTTAAACCACACAGACTTCAACTCAATCACACAGGAGGAGGTCTTGTCGGTGCCCTTGACATTCGAAAGCGCCTTGTCGTAGCCATCTTTGGCGGCATTGCCAGCGCCGCTTTGCTTTTGTGCGTTCGCCGATTGGGATGAAGCCGCTCCCTTTTCCACATCATCATCCGCCTGCTGCTTTGGCGTTGTCTTGCGTCCCTGGTCTGCGCCTGATGCTCCGCTATCGCTGACTATAATGCTATCCAACGCATGCTGGAACTTTTCTTTGGGAGTCTTGGGCGTTGGCGGTTTTTTCGTTATCAAACGCCAAGCAGCCTCCGCCTTTGACGTGGCACTGCTTGCATCCGCTGTCGCTGGTGCAGCTTCACCACCAGACCCTACGACTAGCTCGTTGAGGTTAAAGCCAGCGCCTGTAGACGTAACGCCCTCTGCACCGGCTGTCATCTCGGCCAATTCCTCTTTACTGTTTTCGGACTTCTCGAAATGCGACCGCTTTACAATCTTAACTCCCACACCCTCCAATCCACACTCGAACATAATATAGCCAATGCTCTCAATGCCCGTGCTCTCGGGCATCTTAAGGCACTCGAAGAGCACCTTGCTCTTGTGTTCTGGTATGGCAGTCACAATGACAGGCGTTTCAGGTGCACAGGACTGACCTTCAGTCTTAAGGCGACGCAGCTGTGCATGCGCTCTGCCAATGTCCAACGTTATGACCAGCTCCTCTAGCTGCTTCTCCGACGTTTCGATGAGTATCGGTTCGCCTTGAACATTGTCGGGTCGCGTCTGCGATGAAAGATGCGCCAACAGGGCACGAGTCCCTTTCATAATGCCACCCTTCTTATGGCTGCTGCCGGATTGAACTGCCTGCTGTATGTAGACATTGTGCATGGATGCGCGAGTGGTTTTGCCCAAGTGAAACTTGGTTGAGATACCCTCCATATAGAACGTAAGCAGCGATACACAGCTGAGATCCTATTAATGAAATACTCATAAAACGGAATTCATGCGTGATTGCGACCTTTACAAACCTGCACATTGTCCAGTGCTGCCACGGAGATAATTTCCTCCACAATGGACGACTGCAGCATGGTGATGCTTACTTTGGGCAGCACAATTAATCCCTGGGTCTTGGTCGATATGCTTTCCTCATAGACATCGCTCAAAAACGAGTCTCCGGGTCCTTGCAAATGCCGTTCAGTTGTCGATCGCTTGGAATTGGAATGAACCTGCGACCAGTAGCTGAGACTCTGATCGCGCTTAAGTATATTATCGTTCTTCACTTTGGCTATGCACGAGGCGTGTATAAAATTAACCACAGAGAGAAGATGCATTGACTGAATCGTCGGTACGGCAGCCTCAACCATTCTGCAATAAGAACAGCATTTGGATTATCGTAAATGTTAACCAAAGTAAACCCTTAACGGTATTACAAATAAGAAGCTAAAGAAACTGCTTAAATCGAAGGCAATAAAGTTAAGCAAAAAATGAATTATGGGAAGTGAAAAAAGAGGAAAGATGCGCTCTATGAATAACAACCTTAAGTACAAAGACAACGAGGTATGTAGACGAGACTCAAAATAAAGATAACAGAAGATTAGGATCGAGAGGCATTATAAATAGGCATCAGTAGTATCAAAAGAAAAGTGTAAATAAAGTCAAGATATTTTTAAAGAAAATACAAACTGTACTACATTGATTTCCCTGTAATCCAGGCAACCAGTCAAAAGCTATAACAATCTTGTTCGAACAGAATAAGATAACATTCTACAAATTTAAGTACCAAAAGTTTCGGAAAATGTTCCTGCTGCGGATTGGTTTCCTATTTTCCATGCTGTTGTTAACGGCAGCGTATCCTCTGGTAGGTAATCAATACACGTGCAATAAAGATCTAAACTAAGCGCTTAACCCAGCAGGAAGCTAAAGCTAAATCCGAACGCAATGCAGATCTTGATCCGGCAGATTATCCCGACCTTACGAATGGGCTAAGCGATGCTGAAGTAGAATCCACACTCAACGGTTTATCGTTAGACGATTTAAATGCTCTGAATAAACTTTTGGATGATGCCGGCAATGGACCATTCGACCTAGAGGGTGTGTACCTAAGCGAATGCCAATAAACAGGTCCATAATTTACTCCCTTCAAAGCAAGCAAGCCTTAGAGGACACCACAGGCACGCTAAGAAGCATTACGCCGATGTGGATAATGCTGACGAGGACTTGGAGAGTGCATTAAAATCAGGCAAACAATCGCTGGACGATGGCTGCCACGACGAGGACGATGCGGACAAGGAAAAGGATCAATGCACAGAACGGCCGAAGTGCAACAAGCGACCCTCGACAAGACGTTGCACGGCGACTACCAGAAAATGTGCCACAACTTCGTGCAAGTCCTTGGACGGCTTCCTGGACATTCATGTCGATGGTTCCAAGTCAAGCGGCGGTGGCCCCAAAACGAAGTGCAAGACCGTTGAAGAATGTGATCCAGAGGACACCATGTGCCTGCAGCGGGTCCAGCACAGATCAAAACAGAGACCAAACATGCACGACTTTTCCGATCTCAGTGTGGATCAGGAGCCCAGCAACATGGACAGCCTGGAGCGATTGGCCGCTCAGGCTCATCGTGATGAATCGCTAAAGCTTAATAAACAACTGGATGGCTGGAATGGCAAGGACGACATCTTGCCTGACATGTCGAACATGGACTATAGCAAGTTGTCCAATTGTGATGCAGCTGAGAATCTGAATGATTTTAAGGAGTTGCCTAAGCTGGGTAATTCCTGGGCACAAGCGAAAGTGGATGAGGGCCAGCTGCAACAAAACGAGGAAGAAGAGCTCAAGCAAACGGAGCTCGAAATGCCTTTCGTAGCACACGAACTGGCGCAGCAGCAGATGGAGAAATCCGAAGATTACAAACAGTCTGACGAGCTGGAGGGCTCCGCCCTGGAAGAGAATATGAATGCAGCACCCGCTGCGGTCGAAGATAAAGCCAACGAAGAGTTTGAAGCCGCCGAACCGCTGGCCAACGAATTGACAGCCAATGATGGCGACAGGTTGGCCACATAAATACACATACACATACACAAACACAGCTCAAACCACTCACATGCACCACTCAACCACTTGACTTGATATCACACGTTCCCGTTACCCGTTAAATTTTGCAGTTTCATTGCGCAAAATTCGCGCAATCCGTTACGCTACCTTATCCAAACCGAGACTGGCTTCATCAAGAG
The DNA here is from genome assembly GCA_037075185.1 of Drosophila pseudotalamancana. Taxonomy (NCBI): domain Eukaryota; kingdom Metazoa; phylum Arthropoda; class Insecta; order Diptera; family Drosophilidae; genus Drosophila; species Drosophila pseudotalamancana. Next base: position 1,179,846 of record JBAMCK010000142.1, read on the forward strand.
CAACGACGAGCCCGTCGAGCACCAACTGCAAACAGACAAGGAGCACAGCGAGATGCTCAACTATGAGTCCTTTCAACTGCCCAACGAACGCAATCCTGGCCAAACTCAGTTGCAATCCAAGCGCATCAAGCGTAACAGCAATAGGAAAACCGACGACGCACCCGAGGTAAGTTAAGTGCAACATGACAAACAGACAATTAAAGATCCGATCCAGAACAATAACGAAAGCTATCTCAAGAAACTAATGGACTCGTTCCCACGTGACCAGAACGGCCAAAGCAGCCTAAACATGGTCATAAGGCAGGCAAAACGCGCTCATTTGCGGGTGAAACGAAGTTAATTTTCATAATTATTCATATTATATATTTTATAAGAATATGCAATTAAAAGGTTATCGGTTGATTGATAGGAACCCGACATGGCTTAGAGATAGTTTCATCTGCTTGTTACAGTTAGTTTAATTGTATGTTGAACTCACCTTTGCAAGCCCTCTAATAAAAGAGGCGTAAGGAATACATTGAGCTGTCCCTTTAGCCTGGCGACAACCGATGTGCAGGCCGCGCCACCTTCCGATTGAAGGCTCATGAATTCGCCATCATCGAAACCATTTGTTGTCTTGTCAGACTCCTCCTCCTTGAGCAGGACACTGGGATCCCAGGGATGCGATTTGGGTCCACCCATGAATGTGGCCGAGCTATTGCTGCCGGTGGAGTTTTCATAGCGTGGAACCACTTTGATCTCGCGCCAGCAGGAGTACAAGTCGAAATGCGGCAGCATTTTACTGCCTATATAGGTCAGACCCCCATCCTCGTTTTCATGGAAAAGTGGAGTGGAGAAGACATCCGGTCCAAGGGGAAATGAGCAACCATTCCAGTTGAAACATTTGACCTGCGACAAATGATTTAAATAGCTGGCCATCAGTAAAGGCGAATCGATGATGGGTCGATTGACCTGCTGATGCAAATTGACCAAGGCAACATCCTCCTGCGACGACATGGCCGATATAAATGAGTTCGATGAGAGTGAAGGTGTGCCCGACGACGACCCTCGAGAATCCGCCTGTGAAATGCAGATCAGAACGAACGAATTAGAAATGTGTATTTCGAGATAACTTAAGAAACGGCTACAACTCAAATGGAAAAGTGGGAATCAAACCAAGTGGCGCAAAAAGTGCAATGTGTGCGTGTTATTGTGTGTTAATCAAGAGTTAGTACTTAAAACTAAACTAGAAATTATTTAACTTAGACTAGCTCCAAGTTGCATGCAGAATTTAAGACATGCACGCAACATTTCGGTAACCCTTGCAGAGAGTTCAAACATAGCAGCCAGTTATATAAATAAATCGATCTGCAAGGGTATATTAGCTTCGGCTAACCGAAGATAGGCGTATTTTATAATGCATAATTTATGATAAAACTATATGAGAAAAGGTAAAACATTAAGACTTGCTAATAAAAGAAATATTTGAATTAAGTTGCGCTACATGTTAGTAAAAGATTAAGGAAGTTTTTAATTTGTTTTTATTATACTTTGGTTGGCTGTTGCTAAAACTACTCACATCGTGAAAAAAATGTCGGTACTCGGGTCGTGATGATATATTTGTTAATTTTCTTATAGGTGTGGCAAGACCGTGAATGCGTCTCGCGTCTTCGTTCTGGATGAGTTTCGTATTTATATATTTATTTTATAACGTTTAGTATTTAGTTTTGGATGAATCGAAAGTTTCGAGTTTCGAGTTTTCGAGGAAAGGAATAGAATTTAGGTGTGGATTTTTTAACAGTTATAGAGCATAGTAGAAATAGTTCTTAAAGATACTTAGAGAAACATGCATGATCTTGAATTTATTATAAGTTCTTCATAAAAAGTTTAGAGTTAAGCTGCTTTTTATAATATTTATTGGTGATAGTGGAGGATTAACTAGACCTCAAAAGCAGTAAAGCTTAAATGTGTATATAGTAGTATAGTATATTGTATATATTATATTGTAACTGAATACGTAAAGACCTAACATAGAGATAAGAAAGTATATTTTATATATCGCTCAATTGTTTTTACCAGTTCTGTGGTGCTCTGCGGACGCTTGGGCAGCGTTTTATTGCTTTCGGCCGCATGGATTTCCAAATCGCTGCGATAGGTGGGCAACGTATGGCTCCCATTCTCGTTCTGAGCCCCAATGCTACAATAAATGAGGTTTAGTTATACTTTCTAATGCAGTATTAGATAAACCGATACCTGAAATCTGAGGAGAATCGTTTTCTGCCCGACAATATAATGGAGCCGTTGCCACTGCGCTGCTTCATAGATCCGCGCTGTGACATAACATTTGATATGTCTTCTTCGGCGGAAAAGAACATCTCAGATGGATTCTCCGAGGTTAGTGATATGGTGCGTTGGACCTCGCGCGGCAGTTGATCCGATCGACCGTGCAACACAATATCCGCAATCTCGAATTCCAGCGGATGGGAATGCGGCGCCGAGTGCGACATCTCATCTGGCATCTTGGGAGGGATTACAACATAAGTTACTTTACTTTCTCTCTTACCCATTTAATATATGCTTACCTCCTGATCATCATCGATTGCCACCTCGCCGGTCAGTCTTGAATCGGATATGCTTGTCTTGGGCGGCGAGACACGCAGTCTCAGCGAATCCGAGCCGCGTCTATGGGTGCTGCTTACACTGTTGCTCTCCGTGGACTCGTGCTGCAGCTGTAGCTTCTTGGAAGGACTGTCCAGAAGACGCGCATATGGCACCTCTACAGAGGTTTGTCGTGTACATGTAAATCGCTTGGTTCGCCGCTCCAGAGTATTGGGTGATCCAATGCTCTCACGCGACTTGTGGCGACTGCTGTTCAGCTCCGGTTTGTCCACAGCTCCACTTCCAATTTTAAATTTGGCACCATCGGGCAAAGTGCCGAGCTCCGACTTCTTTAAGCTACCATTGCGCAGCTCACTTGCGGGTCTATAGAGCTTGCCCTTGCCATTAAAGTCAGCCGTGTCATAAAGCGAGACGCAGTTCAGACTATAGGGAGGCGTATGGAAGACTAGTTGGCCCTGATGCAAAATACTCTCACCGAAGCCGAAGTCTTTGCTATTATTGATGATGCTGAAATGAGGGCAAAGTATTGTAGAGTACAGTGTAAAAATAATGAGTAAGGAATACTCACAAATAGCGCGCAATATTATAATTGTCGTGGACATCTTGTGGCGTGGGCTTGAAGAACTTTTGGCCATTGCGATTGCTGCCAAAGAATGCACATCCACCAATGCAGCCACAGCGCGAGGTTTCCGAGCCGGAACTCAGTGCGCTGCCATTATTCGACCAGAGGAACCACAAACGCTTAAGCTTAGCATCGTGTTCGCGAAGGAAACTGAGAAGAAGGTTGAAATTAAGTAAATACGTATAAACTCGGCTTATAAGAGTACAAACTCACTTGTGCTGCACGAGATGTAGCTCATGATCGGGTATCGGGAGCGCAGAGGCGCCTTCTAGCAAGATAGGACCCAGCGAGGTGCAGCCCACCTCCACCCAGTTCTCGCAGAGCTCCGACGTGTCCGGCGTTCGCTTTGCGCCATGTGCATCTGCAATATTGTCACGTAGTTTGCTGCGTGCTGGATCCTCCCGAGAATCGCGACGCTGCGAGAAGGAGTTGGAGCTCCGTTTGCTAGTGGGCTTATGGGCTGCGTAGTGTCCGCTGCTGGGCACATCCTGCGACTTGAGCGAGTCCTGATCGGCGCGCCGCAGCTTACCGGATCGATTGCTTCCCGTGGTGTTCGTGTTGTAGTTGCTGTTGGGCACATTGCCCGCATGCAGCATAAACAGACGCAGCAGAATGGAGGGCAACAGACCCGAGATACCCGACTTGACACGCTGGCCATGAAGATTACAGTTGGCCAGACGAATGGGCGAAATCCAGGCATGAAGCGCAGTCCCACTCTCAATGAGATACACATCCACGGCATCCACGGAGACACGGGTCATTTTGTACTTAATGTCTTCAGAGGATGGGCATTTGTACTTGTTCTCCTCCTTGGTGTGCGGGCAGAGATTACTGGGCACACCGTGATGACAGTTGCGCACAGTTTTTGGCGACTTCAAACAGTTCTCCGGATCAATAGCGAGCAGCACAAGAGTCTCCAATCCGGTGACAACGTTCACAAGCTGAGGAAGGGTCAATTTACCGGTTAGCTTGCCCAACTGCACCTCCACAAGCCACGAATACTCCAGCGTATCCTCGTCCAATGCGCAGCCCTCATTGCTGAACATTGCATGGCCGCGCACCTGCACGGCGGAGAGTAGCAAATGACCCTGCTGGATGTGCTGCTCCCGCTGCTGGCGCTGTAGAGTATCTGATGTGAGCAAGTAGGCGGGACTGACGAGCACTTGGAGTGTAGTCTCATGGTAGCGTTTGTCCATCTCGAAGCCAAACCGTTCGATCAACACAACCGGACAAGGTGGATCATCCGGATTGCAGTTCTTCATCACATGTGCCTGTATATCGTGGACTATGACAGACACCATGACTTCCAGTGGCCGATAGAGACGTGGATCAAAGGGCTTGCGCTTTTCCTCAGGCGGTGCTGTCTCTGAAATGGACTTGTTAGCCATCTCCTTCTCTTTTGCCAACAACTGATCCTTCGGATTGGGCGCAGCACCTGCATCCTTCAGGCTTACATTCGACTGTTCCATGTCCGTAAAATTCTGATCCTCGCCAAATATGTTCTCCTTAAGGCTAATAAAGTTGCGCAACACATTGCCGTAGGCCATCAGCACAGAGCTTCCGATTTCTAGCTCTACGGTCACCTGGTCGGCAGTTAAAGTGCCCGGATCAAATTTATTCTGTTGCTGCTCCAGCGATTGTTGTGCCTGCTGCCAGCTACTACTAACTGGAGATTTGCGCACCTTGGGTATGCGCATCGGACTAAGCAGAATCTCCTCTTTCTCTGGGGTTGTGATATCCGCCTGCGGATCGGGTCCCAGCGGCGGAACTGGATGATAAACATACTGTATAGACAGCGCCAAAATAGGCACGGCCCAGCAATCGATCCAACCAGCACTGCGCTGACAAATCTTACGCCATTTTTTCGAATAGAGCTCCGGTCGTCGAATCAGTTTACCCTCGCGGGTCAGCAGTCTTGCATTCTCATCTATGGCTAGGACAATAGGTCGCACCGATGAGACCTCCGGCACGTACAAGCTCAAGTCGAGTCCTTCGCCGTGTATCCAGAACTTGAGCGTCACAGTCTTGGGCAGAAAATCATCAAATGGCAACGCAAAGCTCATCTCAAAGACATCCCCGCAAAAGCCCAAATGATTATTCTCCTGATTCGCGCTGCTGCAATCGATCCAATTATACTCGTTGCACAGCATAAGGATCTCGAATTCGTTGAGGCGTATGTTAAAGTTGCAGGTGTAGGGCACAAAGCTGAGTATGTCGGGTCGCGCCTTATTCGCCCAATCCTCGATGAGATCCTGAAAGAAGCACTTGTGCTTGTACACAATAAACGCCGTCGTCTTGCAGCCGGCTAGAGAGATATTCCAATCCTGCGGCGCATTCCACTTTGTTGGATAGTGAATGCGCACTTTGTACTCCAGCGATTCGAACTCTGCCAAGCTACGATACTGCAGCGAGGTTGTGGCCTCCACATGGAAAAGCTGGCCCTGAATTTTCGATGTAAACCCATCGGGGAGCGTTACCCAGGGTATGGTCACCTCTACATAGGAGGCAGGACCCACTGTTATGTGCATGGCATTTGTTTCTTTTTCCTTGGAGAAGAGTATATCAATGGTTGCTTCATTCAGCACACAAAGCGTCACATCGAACGATTGGTAGGTGCGCAGTTCACCCGGTTGTGGTGTGGGCGTAACCTCAGCCTCCTTCCAATCGGATGGATAAAAGTATTTATACAGATGATCGCGTTGTCTATCAGCCCAGGGGCCATAGCTGAAGTCTGTGCCCTTTAGGCAGTGCGCATTAATGCCCCAAACCGGTGGAGACGGTTCCGATTCATCGCCATTGGCCAGCAGGATTTGAACAGGTTCCTCAGGCACCACGCCCGGCTCGTCCATGTAGAAATACAAGTCCATTTGATTGGACATCATGACTACAAAACCCTCACCCATGTACCGAGGTGGCTCATCAATAAGTCCAGTATATTTGGGACTTGGGCAGAAGAGTATTTTGGCATTCTCCACCTTGGCCTTGACGAAGTGCATAAAGTGATCCAGCGGACAGACCGCTGGCTTAGTGCTGTACGTGCAATGCGCCTCCTCCATTGAAATGGACAATGTGGTTGGGGTTAAACGATTGCCAAAGACAAAACGACCAGAGCTGATGTCGATTTTGATTACGGGAATTAAATCTCGCCACGTGGTCGCCTGCATTGCCTCAGAGTTTTTGACACTATTCACGCGTTTGCTCTGTTTCGCATTCTCGAGATTCATGTGGTGCTCCTTTAGTTTGTTGCGTTCTTCGTTGTTAACGACATCCGTGGGTATCAACAGCGAGGGATCAAGCCCAAAGGTTTTCTCTAGCTTGTCATACAGATCTGATCGATTGTATATGTGCAACTCGTAGACATTTAGCTGTACGGACAGACGCGTATCTGAATGCGAGAGATCTGCAAAGAAGGGACTTTAAATGGATGCTCTTTTGGATAGGATTGAAGCACGTACCTTCGGAGACATCCTTCGGCACATAGGAACGCCACCAGCGAAAGATAAAATATCCATCCTGCACGCGCATCGTGTAGTCGTACGTGATGTACACAAAGTCCCTGAACATTATCTTGCCAGCCAAAGGATTCAGCGCCACAGACCCGATCTTGAAGTAGGCGCCCTTTATAAACCAGCGATTCGCTATCTTTGTGATCAACATGCCAATTACGCGAGAGTTGTAAAAGTTGTTGTAGGTCACCCAGATGATCGTTGTTAACAACGAGCAGATCAGCCATATCTGTACCAAAATTCAAAGGTGATAAAGTTACTAAGTTTTATGACGTTTTGCTTTGAGTTCAAAGTACTCGTTGACCGGCAGTTAGCGCCAAACAACGAAAGTAAAATTAAATATATGAGTACGTAAACACATATTCTCTCTACATAGAAATATACACGCATATAAATATAAACACATATATATAAAGAGGTATTGCATACTGCTTTGTTACTATTTTACTCATACGTTTATTGTTCTAGGGAATTTTTCAATTAGTCAGCGATCTTTAAAAACCTGCGTTGATAATGAAACACACATTGTGAAAACAGATATTGTAATAAGAGAACTAAATGAAATCTGATATAACTTAGATTTAAGGTGGAAGATGAGTCGATAAATATGAACTGATCTTTTTTATTCCTAAAGAGAAATCAGAACTTTAACTATATTAGGTTTAGTCACGATTTATATTACTTATTTATACGCCTGAAACCCTTTGGAAATACATGATACATGAATAACAAGACCGACAAAGTATAAATCCAGAATCAATGGCCGTCCGTCCGTATGTATAAGGTTTTAGTGTATGTATTTAAAAATATACACAGACATGCTTAAAACAAAAGATCCAGACTTTATTACGTCTTTACTGTTATTTTATGTAAGCCGGATTTACTTTTAAGAGCAGGACGAAGTACAAAGAGACAAGCGTATAGTCATGGTTTATGAATCCCTTGTCAAGCTAGATAAGAATACCATTTAATTTGTATCGGTCAAAATAATTTCGATTGAATGGGTTGTAAACATAATAATTCCTTATCTAATCCCTTCAGCTCTGTCGATCATAAATAATATTATAAGTCAGTTCATTAATCGGTCATAATTGTTTCTACTTAATCGAACGTTCCTGAATTCTGCAACGTTCATGACACACTGAGCAGCTGAATTAGTGACCGTTTATGAATAGCCCAAAAGAATTATTATTGTCATCAAACCTTAGTGTTAAGTATGTATTTAAAAAAATACAGTCAATAACTTGTATATTTTGGACAAACTCTTAATAATCTTTAATGTACACAAGAAACCAAGACATGCAACAGTTTTGAATGGAATATAAAAAAGATTGGTTTGCGATTTAGTCAAAGTAATTGACTGGCACGTCACTGAATATGGCACCAGCAAAGGTACATTTCTTCGCCTCCTTGATGATGGTACAGCCATTAACATCTTTGAATATCATATTGTGACCCAAACAACGAGCTCCCATATTGCTCAAACTGCGTCTGGCTGCCGGCCGAAAGTAGGCACGGCCCGTAAACGGATTCACAAAGTCCGACCAATAGCCATCCTGCATGAATTCTACAGAGTACTGAGAGGCAATCAAAACGAATGCCTTGATGGCACTATTCACATCACTGTCAAAATACAAATTGAATATGCTAAAGTTCCCAGGTTCCTTGAGCTTGGAGCAGGGAATTGTAAAGACTCGCTTCATATGGGACAGCAATAGTTTGGGACAGCGAACCACCTGGGCCCGAATAGGCTTAATGCCATTCCAAGCAATCGAATCGTGATACTTGCTTAAATCAAACTGATCGGCTGTGGTAAACAGATCCTGATACGCAGGACCTACGCTATGTGGCATGTAAAAGAGATCGGTATAACGATTACCCAATATCGGATATACCGGATGAATGCCTAAATCATCCTCGGTCTCCACATCGTCCTGTTCATCAATATCAACCAGTATAAAGTTTGGCAGGCTGCTGCTTGTAAACCGACGCGAGGGCTTCACGCACGGCTGATTCTGTAATATCTTACGATCCTTCAGGCATCGCATTAGGATTCTCAATGTTTGCATTATGTGTGGGAAGTGTTAGCTGATAATAGTTTAACTAAAATTTTTAACTATCAGAGACTAAAAATCAATTGAATGTGTAATCGAAAATATATATATATGGAATAGATTTTATTCAGCCTGTCTGTTGATGCTTTTTTTGTTGTTTTGTTTTCTTAGCAAAAGCGGTGTCCGTAGACCGCGAAAAAACAGATTTTAAGTGAAATCTGTCCGTATTAAAATAATTTTGAACGTTTTGTTCATATAAGTAAAAACAAAGGCTGTCCGATCAAAAAATTAAATGAGCCTTATGTTTTTATGAGCTGTCAAACAAGACAAAACAAATTTTGAACGAAAGTTGATCAAAAATGAGTTTTATGGAACTGATTTAAGTTAGATTCATGGTACAGGATTAAGGTATCGATTTAGATCAAAAATGAGTTTTATAGAATTGACATAGAGTATATATGAAATAGAAGGTATCGGAGAGTTATCGATTAAGATAACTTTAATTTATTTTTTTTAAATATTAGTAGATCAGAAAAGTCCTCCTCAATAAAATAAAATATATACATACATATATACTATATCAACTCTGTAGTCAGTTAGTAAAGCTTTAAGTAGATATAAGGTTTATATCGAGCAATCGAAATACTATCGACGAAGACCGATAAATAAGGAAAATATGATCATAGTTTTGCAATCAGATAAAATGCATCGATAATCGTACTAGACTAGACTAGAGTTTCTATCGAAATTGAATCGATATATTATCGACCAAAATCGAACACAAAGGTAATCAACCCAAAACTATAACTAAAATAGAGTAACCAAGACTGTATGTCAAAGACCAAAATTGATTGATAAGACGTTGGGGAATTGAAGCAAGCGCGCCCCATTAAAGCGGGCAGCGATCAGCAAGAGGCAAGCGAGCGACAGATTATTACGCGCTGCGTTGATAAAGCCTCGCATTCACGATTCACGCATGCCATATTAATCAAAGCGGATACTACATATATGCATGCATATACACATGTGTACATACATATATGTGGGTGTATGTATATATCATTATGCAAAAGTATTTGTACCATAGGTGCATCGATTTTCATGTTCTCCAGCGGGACACCGTGCGTGCGATTATAGATGCCCGCCTCTGGAAACCCCAGAGAAATTCCATTGTCGCTTGTTTCATCTACGTCCATTTTTCTTGATTTTTCCTCCTTGTGGGTGGGTCGGGGTAGTGTGTTGTTAGCTCGTTTATTTAATTAACGGTTATTGCTTTGTAACCGCATTTCAATTATTTGTCCACTCTATCCAATTATACTTAAACACATTTCCATATTTATATGATTTTCTTTCTTAATATTTTACTTATTAAACACGGACACACACACACACACGCACGCACAAAGTTCGATTTTTCCCACTTTGTATTGGAGGTCGTCGTTGTCTCAATTTTCGTTAACAGTTTTCAACCGTTTTTTATCGGAGTGACGCGCTATCTGTTATAATTATTACTTCCACGCACTTTCGGAAACACCTTTTCGCTTATTTAAAACAATTAATTGAAATTATAACAACTATTTAGCGCGTAAATAAAAAATAATAAAATATCTCACGAAACGAAAACACTCCCATCTTGTGCTGCTTCTTGCTACTGAACAGCTGTTTTTCATCGATTACAACAATCAACTGGTTTGCTTCGATAACTCGCATTGGATTGCGGTATTCAGGCAATCGAAAGCGGTAAGTGTTACCATTTGTATACAATAAAAAGCTACTCTTAAAATATCTTTATATTAATTAATTTGTATTTATTCATAAGATTTATTACTATTTCAAACAAAGTATTGCGGTTTTCGCATCGTTATGCCATGATCAGCCAGAGCTGGCACCAAATCCTCCATAGCTAAAGTATATTTCCGATCTTTTGGGTTTTTCTTGTCCTGTAAAAAAATTATCAGAATTAAAATTCACATAATTTTCTTATAAAACAGTAGATTTTGTTTACCTTGCTAGAGCTGTGACCACTGGAATGTTGAATGTTTGTTGTGCGCGTCTTGCAATGCTGTAGAGCATCATTGGCAATATCCGAGATAAATTTTTGTGCTGAGACAGAGATGATGCGAACAATACGTGGATCGACGGAGCCAAAGCCAGACTACACACATATGTTTATTAATGCACATTAATGTAGTTGTATTGAGCACTACTTACGCTATTTAAAATGCGCAATGTAAGCGCATCAGGCACTGTGGGTGTATAATCTTCCAGCTGTCCTAATAATTCCTCCATTTCTGCTTCCTCGGGTGAAACAGGCACGACTTCAACATCTAAACTTTCTTCATCTGATTCAAATTCCGGCAAAATTGAATCCTCTATTTCGGTTTCAGTATCTGTTGCAGAAATTTCACTTTCAACTGGTGTTATATCCATATCTTCGCCATCGGAAGCCATTTTTACACACTTGTTTACACTTGTTTATTATTTCAGCAGCTTGCTTGCATTAAGATAATGGTGGATGGTACTAGAGATGGGTTAGCATCGATGTTCGACGACATCGATGCTTCGATACTTTGTACCTTAAAACATCGATGTATCGTTAATGTTCGAACCCTTACTACTGGCGAACATTTCAAGATTAAGTTAGTGTTTTTTTTTCATTAAATACATCAAATTATTTATCAAATATATCAAAGCATAGGAAAAGTAATTGAATTGAGAAATACCACAGTAAGTAGGTACCAACACGAATATTACTTACTTACACGTTTCTTAATACATTTGAAGCTTCTCGAACATCGGAAAAAACATCGTATAGCATATATGTATGACGATGTATCGCCAGCACTGATTGTACTAAGAACCAGTGCTGGTGAACTCTGGGTCTCATATCGCTATAACAGTAATGCGATGTATACATTGATAATTATATCGATATATTTGATCAGCTGTTTATGTACGAAAAGTAATCGGTCAGCCGCCACAGTGACATAAGCTAAATGTTAAGAATGTAAAATGACTCAAGTCTAAATAAAAATTGAAAATTTCAAAATTAAGTTGCTTAAAAACATACAATATGGTAATTTCAAAGGAAGTGCTAAGCGATTACAAAGAGCTCTACGAGAAATCGAGCGAGCTGGTCGAGCAGGACAGTCGAACAGATCCGCCCACAGATCCCTATCGCTCGCACTACAAAGCGCGCGACGTGCTCCTCGATTTGAAAAAGCAGCTGGAAGACCAGTTGGTATCTATTCAAGCAGCGGAAGACGAAGGCAGCGAAGACGAGCTATGCTACAAGTCAATGCTGAGCTTCACCTGCCGTGACCTGGGCCGCATTTACATTTACACGGAGGAGGTGTCCGATGGCGAACAACTCCTTAACCGCTGCCTTGAACTGGTGGAGCCTTACAAGCAGTCTCCGAAAGGCATAATACCATTTGTTGGAGCAGTCAATGAGCTAAGCATTGTGCTGGCTTCCAGACAGGATTATAAGCGCGCCGTGGAGTTGTTGCTCAAGGCCGACAAGAGCTACGAGGATTTTCAGGCCAGTGGGCAATCAGCGCTGACCATTGCTGATCTCTTTAATCCACCCGATGAGCTGCAGGCAGCCAAAGGTGACAAGGAACTGGAAAATCTATATACTCTGTGCTGCTTCTATTTGGCCCAGATGTACGGCCATCTGGGGGAGCCAGAGAAGTCGGCCCAATGCTGTCATCGCACGCTCCATCGCCAGCTGCAGTACAAATCGTACGATGCCATAGATTTTGCACTAAACACGGCCACGCTTTCCCAATATTATATTGGACAGGAGCGCTTTAAGGAGGCACGCCATCATCTGGCGGCCGCCACAATCATCATGGCCGAGCACGAGGGAACGATGCTTAAGCCGGATATGAGTGAGCAGCAGCGCGCAGACATCACAGAAACGTTCAAGCATCGCTATGCGGATGTGGCACGATGCTGGGCGAAGTATGGACTGTTGCTGCTGCAGACGTCCAAGGAGCGACTGCTGCGCGATGACGAGGAGGAGGAGGAGGCGCAGTGGCTGGCCGCGGCCACTAAGCAGTTAAAATTGGGTGACGAGGACTATCGCTTCGTGGACTTGGATTTGACTGCCTGTGAGAGTCGCATCAGCTGCGACTACTGCCTGACCTTCGACGATGCCAAGCTGGTGTTTCACTTCGTCAACGAGTGGCTGGACGTGGCCAAGGAGTACTACAAAGCGGAAACGGAGGCCACGGAGTATGCCAAGATCATACAAGACTACGCCGAGGCTTACGAGCACATTGCCTTCTTCGAAGAGCAGCCGGACAACCAGGCCAAGATGCAGAAGCGTCGCGCCAAATATTTGGAGGATCTGCTCGAACTGCTCGATCCCGTATTTTATTTAAAGATCTGCCGCGAATGCTGGTACGTTGCTGGCACAGCGCACGCCGCCGTGCTGGACGTGCGCGTGGACAGCATGAAGCTGAAGCAATCACCCACACCGGACGAGATCAAGCGCGTCAACCAGAGCTGCCTAAAGGCCATCAAGCATTTTGAAAACTACGTGAAATCATATTTGGCATCTCCCGCCAGCAACAGCCAGCTGTGGAAGCCGAACATGGACACCGAGGAGGTGCGCACCATGCTCTACGCCCACTTCCATATCGGACGTCTCTACTACACGCTAATCGGCGCGCATCCGCAGCAGCAGCTGGAGCAGCTCAATCAGTGTTTGGCTTACTACAAGCGATTCAGTGATGCCTGCGACCAGCACAAGGAGGCCGCCGAGCAGCTGCACGGCGAGATTGGGGTTGTGCGCGAGATGCTAAAGCTGCTGCCGCTCAAAATTAACACAGTGAAACGTCGCATGGAGTAAAGTGCCCAGTCTTAATCCATTTAATATGCATTCTCAATCTATATTTATTGTTATAGTCAGAAAAATAAAAATAGTCCGTGTTCAGGTCTAGCCTAAAAGGGAAGTCCAGTGCTCGTCGTTGGCTTCTTGCTGGCAATGCGCACGGCGAGCGGAGATTGGCAATTGGGCGCCTTGTATTGGCGCCGTTTGAGCAACTCCTTCTGGATTGCATTGCCCAACTGGCGTATGGGAAGCGCCGTAATCCCGTCCAGCAGATTCTCCTTGGCGTGATTCAGCGTAAAGGTAATGAGCTCTTCCACATTAATGGCACGCGGATCGGTCATGGGTTCCCGCTCCAGCACATCGACTATGATCCGCATAGTCTCGTCCGCCTGGAACTCCTCCAGAGGCAGCACCTCAATCAGCTCCTTGAACATATGCAGCACCATGAACTGAGTGCGATTGACCACCTCACTGGCGGAGCGGCCACATAGCGAATCCTTCGCATGTTCAAAGATGCCCGAGATCAGCTCCTCGGTGTTCACATCAGAGCGTTCGTAGTCAAAGACGGCGACTACCTCGTGGAAGAGCTTGCGCAGATCCTCTGCGCTGATGTGTATGAAGTATTTCTTGGGCACAATACTCTCCAGATGCTCAGTTATGCACTCGGCTATGCGATCCGTGTACCTCCCCTGGAAGCTATACGCCGCCTGGCACATGTACAACGAGGATCTCTGCGCGAACTTCCGGACATTCTCTGGCGTCGTATGGCGGCCGAAGAATTGATTGAAGCTCTTCTGGACAATCGTGTGCACGCGATCCATGATGAAGTCATCCGGCATGGGTGGCAGCATATAGGCATCCACATTGAGTATGGCCGGACAGATCTCCGTCTCGCTCTCCGGCGGAACAAGAACATTGCTGACGGCTCCTTCTGGCTGCATCGGAACCAGCTCGTTTATCTGCAGCGGCTTGGCTTTCAGACGCAGAGCACAGATCTCCCTCTCCAGGCACTGACAGATGGATTACAAATTATATTCAGCTTGGATCAGGCAAAGGAATACCCACCTCGACCTGCTGCAGCAGCTGGTTGTCGATGCCCATCAGCTTCTCAATGTCGTAACGCAGATTTAGAACCTGCGGATTGGCCCATTTGTGGTAGTTGCGCTCCTGGATGTCTAGGAGCACGTCCAGCACATTCTTTTGTTCCCGCAGCACAGTCTGAATGTTGACCTTCTCGGTATTGTTCTGGGTCTCCTGTACCAGCTCCTCCTCGCAACGCGATAGCTCAATCTGAGGAGAAGGAATGTAAGATATTGTTTGCTCAATTCGATGTTCAGAGAGATTCTCATTTGATTTTTTACAATCATCTTAAATATCTTGTTTACCTGTTAGGATCGAGTACGACCCTTAAGCATTCTCTCACCTGCCTCTCGCTCAGTTCCTTTTCAAGTGCCCGCAGCTCATCCTCCGCCGTGGTTTCCAGCTCAAAGATGTAGCGCCGCAGCACCTCCTCCTCGAGCTCATCGAGATTGATGATCAACCCAAAACGCTTCATCATGGCCTGCTTGATCTCCTCCTCAAGTCGCGTTATCTCAAACCTCATGAACTTGATGTCCCGATTCATCCGGCGCAAGTGAATGAAATTGATGCGATGCCAACGCTTGGTGGCCAGCGTCTCCTCGTGCAGCTTCTCGGCGCGCCGGCGCAGATCGACCAGCACATCTGCATCGAAGAGTATGGCTTTGGACACATCCCGATAATCCTCACCCTCACGGAAGTGCTGCAGCTGGTCCATGCGCAGAATAGTACTTATTTGCACCTTGTTGATCTCGTGCTGTCTATTGCGCTGCGGGACAGATAGAAGAGGAGATAGTTGGACAAGTTAGAAGAAAAGGGATTAAGATGTCGAGAGGTTAATTTGTAACCCTTTTCCTCGACCTACCCGAAACTCCAGCAGAGTGTTCTTCTCGCGCTGGTAGACCTCCTCGTGGTATTTCATCTTGGTCTGCATTTCGGCAATCTCTCGACGCTTGCGATCCACATCGCGGTGACACTCAGCCAGGGATCGCTCGAGGGCGTGTCGATCGGCTCGCATGGCAAAGGACCATTCGTAGAGGGAACGCTCCAGGGCGACGGGGCAAGTGTTTTCATCCAGCCGAATGGTGGTCATGTCTAGGGAATCAACGCTCTGCGCATCGGCGCCGCCGTCCTCGCTGGATGACGATGAGGAGGAGGACGATGAGGACTCTTCGTCATCGCCGTGCTGACGCTTCGGTGGACGCCATTTCTTCTTGAAGATGCGGCGCAGAAAGTCATAGAATTTGTGTCCCTTAACCGTGTTCATGAAGGACTGCTGCAGTACGCTAATCTGTTCGTTGATCTTATCAATGTTCTTGCGCAGATCCTCCAGCTGCCGGTTGGTGGCATTGATCACCACCTGGAGCTCGTTGCGAATGCTCATCGCCTGCTTGGCGTTCACGAGTAGCTGCGACTCGATTTCCTCGCTGTCCCGCAATATGTAGAGCTCCTGATTAAGAGTGATCATATAGGCGGATAGAAACTCCGCATCCGTTTTGACGTAAAACCGCTGGGTCTGAATCTTCTCCATTGCCAGATCGAACAGTCGAATCTCTTCATCGATTGCGGAATTGATGTGCAGCTGCTCGATGATCAGGAGACGCAGCAAGCGGTGTCGAATTTCCTGTATCATTGGCGAGTTGCCATCTTCGTCTACTTCATAGTACGCCGGATCACTGGGATGCGGCAAGTTGCCCACTAAGATAATCAGCTCATCCGTTGGCAAAGTTGACTTCACCTTCGAGATCTGGAGTGCCTTGAACTTCGTCTTCTCATGCAGTACTGGGCTTTCAAAGGCACCCATTTCGTACAGACTGACATTATCCGTGACCATTTGAGGTCTTTTGGAGGCTATCAGCTGCTCGACACTATTTTCCAGATAGAGTATATCATCCACGTTGACACCGCAGCCGGGCAGATGGTGCTCGATTAGGTTCAGCTCTGGATACTCAAACTCGAGGTTAACCTCATTGATCGGTTTCATCTGCATGCGATTAACCGCCGGCAGATAAGAGTGGACCATCTGCAGTCGCTCGCGAAGCTTGTGGATGACCTCCAGCACTTCCTTTTTGTGATCGCGCAGCATCATCACCTGCTGGTTGTACGAGTTAATTAGCTCGAAGTGCCGCTCCCTGCACTCCACAATCTCAATGTACTTGGCCGTCAGAGTCTCGGCCAGATTTGGCTCGTAGTCGGCGCCAATCTTGAGCTTGTAGTCCCCCAGATTACGCATGGCAGCTGCAATTTGTGCATCATCATCGGGATGATTACGATTTGGATCCGGTTTCTGGCGCTCCAGTTTGTCCCAGTCGAACATGCGACGCACCTCGTACATCTGCCTCTTCCGATATCTGTGCAGCAGTCGCATCATCTTCTTGCTAAACCGGGGTGTTATGCTCTGTGGATCTCGGCCAAAGAAGAACGTCTCTGGGGGTGGACCGCCCATCTGATCCTCCTTCTCATCAAAGGCTATAACCTCGGTTAGGCTAAGGATTGATATTTTATTAAGGTAAAGGATGACGGATGAGACAAAATCAACACGTATAATAAAACTCATGGTCTTAGAGTATAAAAATAATGATGTAGGTACTTGACCAGGAACAAAAGCATTGATTAGCTAAACCTAAAACAAAAAACTTTTAAGAAATATATATAAACTTTAAAAATATAAATCTTGAATATACATTAATATGAGTCTATTACTTAAAATTTAATTAATTAACCAAAATTATAACAACAAAAACTCTACTAGAAAGGAAATTGAATAGAAATGATCAAGTTGGATAGTCTTACACTTCGGGCTGATCTGGTACGAGCATCTCGCTCTCTCTGCTGCTTGTTTGTGTAAAAATATATAAATTCCGATTTAACAAATATAAATACTTAAACGTCTGAGACTTGGAATCACGCTTACCGCAGATCGTGTTCCATTTTGAGACGCTCCTCGATGTCGAGTTTGATTTGCTGAAAGTCCTCGCCCAAGGACTCCAGGCGAAACGTGCTTAACGGGTCGATGGGGGCACTAAGAATAAAGCATGAGTAAGAACTACCGAAGATCTACATTTATGCGACTCACCTGAGAGGTGTTACGGTAAAGGGTACGTGATCCAGACGTTTGAGAAAATGATTGTAGAGCTTCTTGTGACCGACCTGGGCGAACTCCAGATCGTAGGCGAGATCCTCGCGCACATCGTCCAGCTCGGCCTGCAGTTCGTCGCGTATTTGTTGCGTAATGCGGTTATCGAGCAACAGATCCTTATCTGTGACACGCAATCCCGGAGGCAATTCGTCGTTCCGTTTGATAATTTCAAAGTAAACGCTTTGTAGAGCCCCAATCTTGGCCAGAACATCGCGATCGTGTGCCTCGGCTGCCTCCTGCTGCCGCTTTAGCTCCGCATTAATCTTCTCCTGCTCGAGCGAAGGTGTCTCCGGATCCACAATATCTTCGCCAACAATGTGGCCAGGCCAAGGCGGCAGTTTTTCCTTCAACGAGCTTCTAAAGTACTTTGGCCCATTCCACTTGTAGAGGAAGATGTTGCCATCGTAGCCAATGGTGACCAGCCGCTCTCCATTGTAGCTGCTGACAATGGCAGGAATCGTGCCCTTGATGGCATCGTGCATCGGAAAGGTGCGATAGTCCGACAAATCCGTAAAGTTGTCCGGATTCAGATGATTGATCCGTAGACTTCCGTTCACTAGGCCAAACAAGATGAACTCATCGCTGCGGTCAATCAGTGATTAGTCAAGAGATCTGATCGAAGCTTCGAACCGAACTTACAGAATGTAGTAGCTGTGAATTTCAATGCCATCGGCATCCGTTATCAGGGTGCAAATCTTCGGCTCCGGACTCTCAAAGTCCACCTCGTAGACGTAGCCGGCATCGTAGCCAGCCATGGATAACCAGATTGTGTTGCGGTCCGTGTAGCGGAGCCAGATCACGCGATTGGGTATGGCGGGTATATGCAGCGGCTCCTCCTCCTCGTCCGGTTCCGAATCAGCCAGAGCACTTTCCATATCGATTTGAAGGCCCGGATTGGCCTGCTTGAGCTTCTCGATTTCACGCATCTTACGCTCCTTTTTCTTCTCCTTCCGCTTCTTGATCTTCTCGCGCCGCAGCTCCCGCCGGATGCGACTCTTCACAGAGACGAAGCGTGTGCTGCGCATGCGATCCACATCCGTGAGATTGTAGGACAAGTAGGTCTCCTGCTCGGTGACTTCGATGCGGATATTATACTCATATACCTCGCCGCTTTTGCAGCCAATCAGCAACACAGAGGAGAGATCCAGGTGCCAGTGGAAGCAGCAGGGCACCGCCTTGAACTCCACAAAGCCCAGCGGATACAACTCCACCAGCTGACTGGCATCATTGCCCAGCCGATAGATGAACATGCTCTTGTCCGCCGACCCGCTGACCAGGAGGGTGCTAATGCGATTCACGCTTATGCAGGTGATGGGTGCCGTGTGTGCCTTGTAGGCACGCACCAGATGGATGGAGGCCTTTGCCTGCACGCTGAGGTCGAGGTAGAGCTGACGGAGTATGCCATCCTCGAAGCCGGCGATAAGCTCTGTGCCGAAGCTGGAGATTTGCGTGTCCAGCCATATAATGTCCACGCCATTGGACGCAAATTGCTTTTCCAAGATCAGCTTTTGCTTCTCAAACTCGTAGACAAAGATCTTCCCCGTCTCGGACAGGGCCAGAAAGTGCGGCGATATGGTGGACATTTGGGCGGCCAGCACGCGTCCGCCAACGCACGAGTAGAGCTGCCGCGGCGGCCTAGGCACATCGTAGATATTGATATCGCAGAACCAGATCCCTCCGCCACCATCCTGTGCGTAATAGCCAAAGTCTGTGTTGTCGTAGGGCTTGATCTTCTGCATGGCGCGTATCTCGACTTCCGATATCTTGAACTCATAGATGGGATCGATTTCCACAAACAGATCGTCCTCTGGCGGGTCGGCCAAGTCAACCGTCTCCCAAAACCAAACTCGCACATAGCCATCCATGCCGACGGTCGTGACCTCGCCATTGGACATGGTGATGCGCGTTATTGGCTTCGTGTGGCAGGGCTTGCGACCCTTGCGGCAGATTTCGAACTTGATTAGGCCCGCCTCCCAGAGCAGCATGTTGCCCCAGTCGCAACCGGAGATGACATTCTCATCGGGCAGCATGTACATCGCATATATATCGCTGAAGTCCGTCTTGCCGAAGCGTCCCAAGTCGCCCTTCAGCTTCAGACCCGTGAACGTGTTGGCCATCTTCCAGAACTTGATGTGGCTCAGTCCGGAGGAGCAGAGCAATATGGGATTGTACTCCGAGAAGTGCACGTAGAGAATATTACTCTGAAACGATTTGGCACGCAGCACCACCTCCGCTCGCTGCCAGCGCCAGATGGTGATGATGAAGTCCGGATAGCCAGCCTGCGAGGCGAACAGTTCGCCGCTCGAGTTGTAGGAGCCGGCGGTAAAGCAGCTCTTGGCCGCATTAATGAGCTTGATGTGCACATCGTGCGAGGGGTACTCGTAGATGAAGATGGTGGGCTTGGGTCCATTCTCACCCACGGTAAACAGATTATCAAATTCGGGACGTTCGTTTTTCTGCAAAATGTAAATTAGAAAGTGGAACCTGGCTCCCAATACTTGGACTAAGTACCGTAATGAAGCCAATGCCACAGCCAAAAACGGTTTCCCGAAAGGTCACTTCACTCCGTGATATGCTGAAGTAGTGTAGAAAGTTGCCGGACGCAAAGATCAGTGTATCATCATCCAGCTGCACCAGGTTGAAGAGTCGCTTGCAATCGTAGCCAAAGGAATGCCTGTGGGAAAATCATAAATCTATTTGCTGAGAGGGATGGTGGGGGAGGTCGGCTGCACTTACTCCAGGCTGATGATGTCGTTCATGAAGGATACATTATATTCATCGTCAAGTAAGTCCTCCTCCTCTCCCTCTCCGACCAGCTCGGCATTCTCCCCCAATGAGCTATCCATGTCTCTATTTATTTGTTTATCCGTTTGTTTTGAGTCAATTTAAAAAGTTTTCGTGACTATTGTTTGAATTGTTGCCAAGGCAGTTACGAATCGGTTAGTCACAAAAATTTGGGCATGCGCAGATCGCAATCGTTAACATTATCAAAAGGCGACCTTTGCTGACTAACCGATTCGTAACTGTCCTGGTGACAATTCACTATATATATACATTATAGTATAGTATTCCGTATGTATACAAAGTATGTCTGTAATTCATGAATGGTTCATCTATCAATAAATTGTTTTATTACATATTTTGTAGCTTCTCTCTCTTAAGAATAAACTAATTTTTATTTTTATGTGTTTATAGATTTATTGCTACTGTTAAATAAAGAAAACGTAGCAAAATATATAAATTACAGCTGAACCATCAAAAGAGCAAATCTTTAAATGCATCATCATCATCTTCGTTGAAAAAGGCGGCTATATCCTGATCGGTATCTACAATTGGATGCTCCTTATCGCTGCTCTTAGTGCCCGGCACTATGGAGATGTATTGATCCATTGTCCCCGCTTTGGCCGGAGCTGGAGATGAATCTGTCTCTGATCTGGCTGATTTGTTTGGTGAGAAAAAGTCCTCAATTTTGCGCGACTAAAAGCATAAAATGTTAAAACTTATTTTGATTGGGATCTACAACTTTACCGTTGTGGGTGCAGCTGAGTGCGTGGCGTGCTGCAGATTCTCCGCAAAGATGCCCACTTTGCTGAGCACCTCCTGCTTGTTCTTCAACATATTCCAAATGGTATCATCTGCCGTTTGATTCGCCATAAGATAACGACACACCACGGGCTTTGTCTGTCCAATGCGATGGGCTCGACTTTCCGCCTGCGCCAGAGTCTACGAAACGAACATTACATAAATGAAGAGAGCAGATATACAGTTATGATCAATAATTACGCTGGGATTCCAATCGAGCTCAGCGAATACAATCACTTCGGCTGCAGTCAGTGTAATGCCCGAGTTACACGCTTTGAGAGAAAGCACAGCCGCCTTGCAGCTGCTCTTATTTTGGAAGGTGTCCACGTAATCGGCTCTGACATCGCTGCGTGTCTGGCCATCAATGCGAATGTACGACACCTTCAGAGCACTCAGACAGTCGCAAATAGCATTCATCATAACTCGATGGTGTGCAAAAATAATGAACTTGATCTTCTCCTTTATCAATGTGTTCAGATAAGCGCTGCATAGAAGGAATGTGATATAGAAATCCTATCCAAGGGTTTTTTTATATACCAGACAGCACGTGTTTTGACTTCCGCTGTGCGCGCATAGAAGCGCAGTAGAACATCCTCTCGAGATCTGCCCTTGGCCTTTTGTAGCTCGCTGTTAAGCTCATTGCAAGTGGTCTTTGCATCATCATTGGTCCAAACCAGCGCAGGGTCAAGCACAATTGTTTCACTACAAATATATATATTAGATATGAAGTCAACTGAATAATAGTTGCTTACCGATTCTTCTCCGCCAGCTGTGGCAGTACTTCAGTCTTGGTGCGGCGCAGCATATATTTCAGCGTTAAGATCACCTTCAGTTCATCCAAATTCGATTGTCCACTTGCATCCCAGCCAAAGTTCGACTGTTTACCATCACAATAGCGCGAAGCTAATATATAAACATATTAAAAACAGTTTATTTTTATGGATAGATGACTTACTGTATTCCATGAAGTTCATAAAGCGACTGTCCACCAGCTGCAGCTGCGTAAACAGTTCGAGCGGGCGAGACAGCGCGGGCGTTCCGGATAGGAGAACGACACGTTTAGCTTGGTCCACCAGCCGTTTAGCCACCACGGTGCACTTTGCCTTGCCGTTCTTCAGCGTGTGTGATTCATCGTAGATGACAACGCCGAATTTGCGTTGCAGCAGCTTGTCCATGTGGCGTTCCATCATGTTGTAGCTGGTAATGAGCACCTGGGCATCCATTACAAACATATTATTGCTGGTCAACACCTGAACACAGGGCACGGGCACCGATGGCAACAGCTCGGTTATGTGTCGAGCCCATGCATCCCGCGTGCTGGCCGTGGTGCATATGAGCAGTGGCCAATCCTCCTTAAAATAGTCCGCCACAGCAAGCGCCTGATAGGTTTTACCCAGGCCCATTTCATCACAGATCATAACGCGGCCCTGCTGTGCAATCGCGAAACTGCGAGAGTAGAGTAATTAGTTAATTAATACGAACTATTTAAGTAGTCAATTAAAGAATTACCATACGCCCTCCTCCTGGAAGGGCATCAGTTTCAGCGCCAGCCTGGGTTCAATGGAGGCCAAGACGCTGCGCTCCAGCGGCTTAGGCGGCTGTTTACACATATCAATGATTTTCTTTGGTATCGTTCCAATCACCACTTGCGGTTTAAGATCGCCCACATGCTGCTGCAGCAACTGATAGTCCTTAAGATCGAAATCCCAGATGCGAGTCTGACTATTGTACGATTTAGTGGGCATATTCTTGAACACCTCGATGAGCTGCTGGTTATAGCCCGAAGGTGCGACCGCAAAGCGTTGCGCGCTTATCAAATACACGCGACAATTGATCGAATTTCCAAATACAGGCGCCAACGTGCTGGCTGGCTGATGCTTTTCCGGGCTGAGCGACAGCGTTGGCTTCTGGACTCCATTAGGTCGTTGATATGGATGAGCGGCTGTGCGGCCCAGTTCCCGCGCACTTGTTGACTTTATGGCTTTTAGTGCATTTAGGAAGGATGAGCTCTTGTTTTGATTATTATTATTGTTGGCAACACGTGTGACTGCTTTTGTGTTGTTTGTGGGGGGAGATCTGTAAAAGTTCGACGCCGCTTTAGCGCCAAGCTGCACGTTGATATTTGTATTGGAGTTTGTATTTGAATTTTCGGCATTCGGTTGGCTTTTCTTCGCCTGCAGCTTGGCCAATGCGATGCGCCGCTTCTCTGCTATCTCTGCCGACGTGCAGACGGACATTGTTACACTTCTAATGTCTTTTTACTCTGCTTATAGGGTATACATCACCGAGATTTGAAATACAAATTGAGTTATCATTGGATACGCACAAAACAAATCAGGGACAGGGCTGTTTCCATTTTGATTTGCCAAGCAGCTGATTTTTTTTTCGACAGATGGCGTAAAAGGGCGCGTATTATTTGAAATGTTAATAGTTGGATAAGCAAAATTATTACCATATACAATAATCGTATATGTATTTATTGCCTAGCAACGCAGTTATTATTATAAGTAATATGCAAAAATAATTAATAACACGCATAGTTTTTCTAAAGTTTTGTTGTAATATGTTCACTCTAATGCACTGCTTCGATTTATTTGATATCGATAGTGACAACAACTCTTTGAAACATATATCGATCGTGGCGTTCAATAATTGTTCTATTGCCGCAACTATCGGTAAGGCGAGTGTTTGAAATAAATACCGCAAATATTTAATTAACATTAAAATATAAATTTTAAGTTTGAGTAGTTATTTTATAATAGAGAGACAGTTTTTTGATTTTTATTTTAATATACAGTATATCGGACTTATATCATTTTGTTTTATGATATGGAGCAGAATGTAATGTAGCTTTAATTAACGTATTGAAGCATTAATGATTGTTTATTTTCTATTTTTATTCAAAATTGAAGACTCACTCTTGTTTTAACAATTTTTACAATGGGATTTAAATTTTTAGGCATTTTTTCCCCTCACTCGCTCTCTCTCTCTCTCTCTCTCTCACACACTCTGTGTTTTTATTTTTGATGTCTTTTTCCTTTTCCTTTTTGTCTCTCTCCATATTATATATTTATTTTTCATGTTTTCATGTTTTCCAGTCAGTTTTTCTTCTTAATATAAAGTCAAAATATGGAATATTTTTCAACTTAACTGTAAATGCATTTCCCCATCCCTTTTGCCAGACACATTTGTCTTATGCTAATGTGACAAGGCAAAGTATTGAAAATATTCGCAAATTCCTCAAACTCAATGGGAATAACCTGTCGATATGTTGTTCCGGCTGTCAGCCAAACCGGCTGTCCTGTCCGGCGGCAAATAAAAAATGTCAATAAAAGGGAAAAACATGGAAATATTTGTTTATCCTTACAGTGCTTGTGAAAGAAGAAGGAGCAGGTGCTGAGCGGGATGCATAGAATTCCATAATTTAATTGATATTCGTCTGGCCTTGGCACATAGGCTCTCCTTCTTGCCCCTCCTGTGCCGGGACGGCCCTTGGGGCCGCGTTCTGTGTTTTGTTTCATTGCTGCAGTTTCCGCTGTCGTCAACTTTGATGTTGTTGCCATTTCGATTTGATTATATTCAGCCCGGCGGGTTGTTTGCATTTGACGTGCTGCGCATCGCTGCATTCGCGGCATTGTCGCAATCATCGCATTAATCACAAACAAAGGGCGCAACTGGCTCAAGGACAGGGCCACGTTCACATTGCTCATACGCCACCGAACCACACGGCAAGTCATGGCAAAAACTTCATCTTATACCCTGTAGTCACACAAATCGGGTGGGACCCTTCAGTTAAGTCCATTTATCCCAAGACAGAGAGTTTCGAGAATACAGCCCATTTTTATACCTAATTATGCATTTTAGCTGCCTTCTGGAGATTCTTAAAAATATAAAAGTCACGATAAAAATATCCAAATAATGTCGAAACATCTTTAATAAAAATTTGTGCTGTTCAACTATTTTGTGAATTATCTATTATCTGCTACAGAGTATCTGATAGTCGCGCCCTCTGCTCACTGTCTATATTTGTGATTTTCCTTATGATTTTTGCTTGGTTTTTGCAGCTTTTCATTCTTTTTGACACTTGCGAGCCGCTCCTCGGCCCATTTGCAATAAAATCAAATGATGCGGGCATCGTAAAGCTGCGCGTCGCGTTTTCTATCGTCGTAAAAGTATACGCGGCGTATACGCGATACGCGCCGATATGCGGCGTATACGTTATACGTTATGTACGAGGATTGTGGGTCGCACTTTTCAGCGCTCGCTTTACAGCCGTGCAAATCCCTTTGCAAAACAAAACATCCACGGCTGTCAGCTGGCCCGGCCGGGTGGCCGACATTTGTGGCTTTTTAAGCGGCATAAATGATTTTAACGTGTCTCGCATCCCTCTAAAAATAATTCTTCTTTTTCTTTTTGTGCGCCATGTGCAAAACCGTACCATAAAAAAAATATTGTGGCTGCAAAAGAAAAAAAAAGAAGAAATGCTCAGGCGAGAGAATAGAAAAAAAAAAAGATGGGAATGAAAAGCCGATCAGAAATATTTATGACCATTTGCTTTTGATATTTATTCAATGGCCATTTTTTTTTTTGCGATAAGTCGCAAATAGTTTCTGATTTTTTGCGATTTTTCTAGTTGAAAAACTGTTGGCAAAAAAGTTTTAAAGCTCAGGAAATGTCAGCGAAGGGAAAAGTTTACGGGTAGAACCTGCACTTAGAAATGATTTCTTTTATAACTTTCCTACGTTTCGTTAACCTAAAACTGCAATTCCAACTGTCAATTTAGGGCAATTTCACATTTTCATACCCTGCAGCGGGAAACCAATGCGAGTGGGTTGCATTGCAGTTCAAGGGCAGTTCGATAAGTCTTTAAGTAATTGTATGTATTCCAGGATTACAAGTTTAACATCTTAATACTTGATTATTTACTATTTATTTGCTCTGTAAATGCTGGAAAACGGGTATATTAGTTTTGCGGCAACATTGTTGATGTTAGACATTACAACATATTCGACATAGATTTTTAGGCTTACCCTTTAATTTATAGTTTGATACACACTTCCATAAAAATCAGTTTCTTTTGGTCTGATTATAGAAGTAACACCCTGTATTTCTGACATACACTTTTTGTTTTTGTTTAGGGGAAGCGCTAAGGATTCTCCCAGCATGTGTTGTCGGCAGAAGAAGGACTTACGAAGGACCATCTATTAGTGCCTTTCTATTTTGTACAAGGTCACGCTTAGCGTTTTGCGCTTCGTCTTTGGCCGCTGCATTCGCCATTCTGTGTCCGGATGCGCCGCCATTTTGGAATGTGACGGCCATTAGCTTGCATAAAATGCTGTAATGGAATTGTTTTTGCATTCACATTTAATATTTAACACTTGTTTTAAAGGGTTTATTTGGTTGCTTAACATAAGTAAAAATGATTGCATGAAAATCCATTTAGCATTCAGAAATTTTCCATTTTCCGTTTTGGCATTTTCCATTTTGGCATTTTGTGGTTTTTTGTCGCATGTGAAAATTTATCGCATTGCTCACATTTTCATGCATTTTAATTGCAGCGATTAAGGTTAAGTTTCCAAGGCTTACGTTTAAAATAATTTACAAATGTGCAAAATATCTATAGTTATTTATATCGAGAACTTTTCGCATGTAAATTTTGTGGTTTAAATATGTACTGAGAGCTAATAATTAAATATGCAAAAACTGAGCTAATATTTGCCAGCGCTGTCTTGCATCGCTCAGAACTAGTTCTATTGAACTGAACTTCATCACTGAACGATACAGTTCAGTTGATCGTGATCACCACGATAAAATAAAATGAACCATTTAAGGAACTAGTGAATAAAATAAGCCTACATGGAACTAGTTAATAAAATAAACTATTTAAGGAACTAAAGCAAGTAAATTTACAAATCGATCAAAATTATTGGATTTTTTATTAATCATTTCTTACATAAAATTTAATTATTCCCAATTCCCAATTCCAATATTGAGAAATTTAAATATTTTAAACGCTCTTTAAATAAAGTCGAAGCATTGAAATGGAACTAATTAATAAACGTGGCTAAAAAAAACTAGCAATACATTTTAGATAAATTAAATAGGTAATAAATAATGAATGCAAATGTTAATACTATATAAATCATAAAATTCTTTCAATTATCATAAAAATGCCATAAAACATGGTAATTATTTTTAACACTCATTTGTGTTAGGATGAAATTCTCACGTGTTTTATAAATATACACACACACACACACACAGAAACTCCCACTCCCACTCCCACTCCCACTCATGACTTATCTAAAAAGCATTAAAAAATGTGCAAGTATTTAAGAGGTATTTAATATATTTAACATTATGCGTGGCGTTGTTTCGCATTTTAGCCTAACCATTTGTTTACATTTATAGAATTGCGAACAAGCTGGCAAATAAATGAAATACAAAGCCATTTGGCCATATAAACAATTGCAATCGGAATCAACATTAACAATACGGAAAACAATGAGCAAACGCGTGCAAAAGTCTGTTAATTATTTAAGGCTTTCAATGGGACGCCTCCCAGGCTGCCACGCCCCCAGCTATTTGTTCGCGTTCGTTGAACACATTTTCAATTAACAGCGAAAAAAACATACGCACACACACCCATTTGACACCCCCCTGTGCACACACATACAACAAGACAAACACACATGTACACACTCTCACAGACGCAAAGCATTGATTTGTTTAATTAAATTACACTCAGAGAAAAGCCTTCAATCATTCACAGTTTTCCAATCATTCATTGCCTCATTCACACACAACACAAACAATTTCGCATATGCAGTTCTTGCATGCATTTATATATATGTATATATATTGATAAACTTGTACATGTGTGTGTTAGCTAGAAATGCTTAAAGCCCTCATTTGCCTCTACGTTGAGTTATTTAGCTTTAGCTGCAACTGCAAATCGTGCGTTCAATTGGGGCATGTGTTTATAATACCCTAGCATTGTATAGGGTATACTCCATTTTATATTCCCAATGTGTATATGGTTTATTTTATATACCTGATCCACTGATCACTAAAATTTACTTAATGGACTGAAAATCTAAATCATTAACTTAATCTTTTTTAATCAAAAACAGATTACGGGCAATTAATCAATCAATCAATCATTCAGAACATACTGTTATATATTTATTGATTACTTTTTTGCATTTAACTTTATTCTGCATAGAGTTTGTTCTGTAACATTCAATCAATCACAGTTCCGTTATGCCTAGTTGAACATCTCTCTTTCTCATATAATGCTTTGTTTTGTAGGGTATTCACAATTCCACAAATCTGAGTGCACCTAAGCAATCGCTTCTAGTGTTGAACTTGGTTTTATTTGCTTATAATCTTCAGTCAGTCAGTCAGTCAGTCAATCAATCATTCAGTCAAAGCAAACAGTTTTGCATTGATAGATGCCTGCTCGACATTCCAAGGGTATTCGGAGTGCCGCACGCCCAGTTATGCAACGGTATCTGTCTTGAGTGGCCGATTCAGATTTATTTGCTTATAGCCGAACGGAATTTAGCCATGATTGAGTGCGCAGTGGGTGTGCAGTGGGCCGTTAATTAATGTAGGGGTAGATATCTAATGCCAATGGAACTGAAAGTGAATGCAAAGCAAGGCCATAATATAATCTTTGCAGGCTAATTATGGCCCAAAGCAGTTCACTCCTCGTAGTTCCCAATTGGGCCCACTCTCAACTGTTAATAATGTCAAGCAGCTGTAAAGTTCTTCTGTGCCATGTTTTCGCCTCCGCTTTTTTGTCATCAATTTTCCCATTTTTCCATTTTCTCTCATGTGGTTCAATAAAACTTTCACTCAAGTGCGGCTCATCTTTAGTGTGAAGCGTTAAGCATATTTACACGCTAACTTGGCTGGCACTTTGGCTAAGTAAGTTCTCGAAATTGACACATTTTCTTTACATTTTCTTTAGATTTTCCTCATTTTTTTGTAATTTTTTTTTTTTTTTTTTGGTTGAACAAAGGAAAGTCATTAGAGATTGTTGAACAAAGGAATTTTCTGGTTACATGCTTTCCGCATTATTGAAAACTTACCCGTAAGCAGCGCTGCAATTAACAATGCCAGCAACAACAACAACAGCAACTGCAGCAACAACAACAACTGCAACAGAGAGTTGCAATTTTTGATGCTGCCGACAAAGTGGATTTTACGCCAACGGGACTTGAGGCACATGCAAGTTTTATGCAAATAGCATGTCGAGTCCTGAAAATCGGACAAAAAAGGACACCTTGGCTCAGTGTGCCCGACTAGCTGATATCCTGTTATGGTGAGCGTCTTAAAATTCCCTTTATATTTGTAGTTATTAATTAAGTGTGACCGACTAGTTTATACTGTGTACTTTCTTCCATCTTTAGATTTAATCAATAAGTATTCCTAGTTTCTATATGTGCCAAGAGCTTATAACCTTTTAAAATAATTTTCATTTTATTTTGTAATTTTTAGTGTGGTAATCAATGTTTATCGATTCTAGAAATAGGCATACAAAATATATATAAGCCGGGAACATTGAACTAATTCAACACTTACTATTAATTTTATTGCCTATTAATTAGAGAAATATTCTACATGCCTATGTCTGTACCTTGCATACTCCGAAATGCGTCTTCCCATTGTTCATCTGCATTGTAGGGTATTGAAAAAGGATAAATTACTTTTAAAGTGCTCATGCAATGTGCGCAGGCAGGCTCGTTGAACTTTCCCCTGGCCGTAACCGTTCTTCATCGGCCCAAATGCAAATTGGCTTCGAAGCGTTTGCCTATTTTTGGAACTCTGATGACTTTCTGATTTGCTTACCAAACAACTTTTTGCAGTTGTTTCTGTTTCCTTTGCTGCAAGTTTCGTGTGTTTTTAGGCGCTTTTTGTTGCCAGCTTGTTTATTATTTGTTAATTGAAATGTTGCAAAAAGTTACGCATGTGTCTGATGAGCTGATGAGCTGGCAAAGTGTTGCAAGTAGCCCGCCTGATTGAGGGACTTGCTGCATATCCGTTCCTCCCACGACTCTCACCCTAATCTAATGTCTAAATCATTGCAGACCAAAAAGAAACAGTAACAAAAATTGGCTGACTTCACAAACGAGGTGAAACAAACAGCAATAACTAGGGTCATAAAGTTGGCTGCAAACCGAAGCTCGTATACTCTACGAGTTTAATTTGATTATAAAATGAAATTCTACATTTTTATTGGGTCATTAATTTATCAACTTCTCATGCGTTTAAGCTCTTCAATCGATCAATCGATTAAGTATATGTAAAATATGGGTTATTGGTTGAATATGTGCAAATTAAGAGGTATTAAGGGGTACTTTACACAGTTCAAGTGTAATTTCTAAATATTTAATTAGTTTTTGTACATTATAATTTCTTATTTTGTATATATAGAGTACCATATACATAATTTTCTAAAAAATATAGCTTTTGAGCTTATTCTTATAAATACTTTTAAACAATATTGTGTATTTCCAAACATCAGATACTAGTGAACCTACCCCAATGTAGTGTATCAGAAAATTATGAAAAACAAACAAGCAGTCCAAGTTATTAGACGAGCTCAGATTTAGTGCTGAGGCTAACACTTTGCTTAGGTGTGGCACGTAGCACGCTTTGAGAGTCTCTTGAAATAGCGCAGAGGGCAGCACAAAAAATCAAAGAGTGTGTTAAAAGTGTGTGTGTGTGTGTGTGTCTCCAGCCTGGGTAGCCTGGCTCTTTGGGATGAGCCCTCAGCCCTTGGCTGTGGGTTTTAGCCCTGTTTTGGGTTGTGTAACTATTTTCTATTCATTTATGCATTTTGGCAATAAAAATTTCATTTTTTGCTTAACTAAGTGAAACGAAAAGGTTAAACGGAAGTAGAAGGCGACGGCGGAGGAGGAACAGAAACTGGAGCTGAAGCGGCAACAGGAACTAGTTGGCTACGGAGGACAAGAAGTAGAAGGAGGGAAAGGAACTGAAGCAGCAGCAGCAGGAACTAGTTCCAGGACATCGTCTCTGGCACTGAAAGGGACTTTTTATCTTGGGCGTTGCTTTTTTGGCCAAGTGTTCCACAGTATGTCCGACTCTTTCTGTTTGTCTGTCTGCCCGTTTGTTTGTCTGCCAGTCTGTCTCTCCCATTGCCTAGATAACGTTTCCGTCTGTCTACCGTTTTTTGTGTAGTTCACGCTTTTGTTGCTGTTGTTGTAGTTGTAGTTGTAGTTGTTGTTGTTGTTGTTCCTGTTTGTTCTTGTTGTTTGCAAACATTTTTTAAATTGTTTGCTGTAATTTGTTTCCGGCCAACAACGAATGGCAAATGTCCGCAACGCCATTTTGTGGATTTCGACGCCATGTAGCGCTTGAGTAAGCCAGCCCAACTCCTTTCCAGGACCTCCTCCTAACCCACTCTGCAACCGCAAGCCGAATTTGCAGCTTTGTTCGTTTTATTACGATTAAAAAATTATAATTTAAATGCTCGTCCGTTTTTTACATATCATTTCCATTTATATATATATGTATGTTTATATTTTTTTGGTATATTCATTACATTTAAAATATGTAAATAGAGTATATTGGCTTTGTGTATATGCATGTAACTAGAAAAAGTAGGGAAGCAATCTGTCGCATAGTTTACATTTATTTTTATTTATATTAATCATAATTGCTATTCAGATTATTTAGTTTGGAAGAAAAAGACTTGAAGAGGAAGAAATATGAAAGTTGGTAGTAAAGTAACATAAAGTGGGGTAAAGAAATATACAAAATATAGATCGAGCATTACCTCCGAGGTATCTCTTAGTCGAGCACACATTACACTTACTTTTTATGTTTCGGCTGGCACGTTTCACCCCTTTCAGGCAACAGCTGCTGCCATATCCTGATCCGGGAGCCCGTATCCAGGATCCCGGCCGTATTCGCTGCTACAACTCCAATTAGTTGTGTAATGCGTCTCTGCATGTCCTTTTGACATTTATTAGTTTGACTTTTTGCCAGCGATTTATGGGTCGGGCATAAAAATCTATGCAAATATTATTTTGCAGCTGTTGCTGGCGTTGGCAAAAATGTTTCATTTACATTCGCAAAAAATACAAAAAAAACGTCCAAAAATAATATATATATTAAATTTTCTCATATTTTCATTTGTTTGGATATCTTTCCGCGCTCTCTGTCCCCGATTTTTGATATTCAATTATTCACGCTTATTTTCATTGGCATAAATATAAATTTCTGAATTAAAAATTTAAGTGATTTAAAATTGATAATTGAGTGCACTTTAACATAAATTCGTAATCAAGTTTGTTGATCATAACTATTTCATAAAATACAGATTATATCTAAAATTATGTAAAAACTATATGGTGAAGTCTTAAGCACAAATTTTTAAAGCATTTTGTGCTCTTTAAAATGTATTTAAATTGCCAAATCTGTTCAATGTCAATATATCCAATCAAAAGCCTTGTGATTCATATTACGATATATTTTTGATATAAATTCATATATATACTGCGAAAAGAGCTTCAGCTTTGGTCAAATAAAAGTTTTTCATGCCACGTGCTGCATTTGAAACTGTTCGGAAGTCACGTAGCATGTTTGTTAGCTAGAAATTAAAACCAAGTTAAACATTAAACATTCGCAT
Organism: Drosophila pseudotalamancana; assembly: GCA_037075185.1. Classification (NCBI taxonomy): domain Eukaryota; kingdom Metazoa; phylum Arthropoda; class Insecta; order Diptera; family Drosophilidae; genus Drosophila; species Drosophila pseudotalamancana. The sequence continues at coordinate 1,212,926 of JBAMCK010000142.1, forward strand.
TGCTGCAACGCATATTCACAGACTCAAATATGTTTTTCAATCCAAATGAAGTCCGCAGATTTGTTTTCGTGAAACATAAAATTGCATTTCTGCCAAACAACTTTTTGAACTAAGCTATTAAGCAAATTGTGCCAGCTAAACGACTATCGAATGCTCTTTGATTTTATTAAATTGCCAGAAGGAAATCCTTACTATTACTCTATTCGAGCCGACTTTCGAATATAAATTTGTTGAAAAATTTGACTCTGGGCTGGTCATTTAAATCCGATTCGAATTCGAGTCTGTGGATTAAGCTGAATTGATGCAATTATTCATTCGAGTTCGAATTCGAATTCTAATTCCTCGCTATGCATAAAAGTGATTAAACTGGATATCTTTTGTTACACATATTCTACGTCGATTTTGAATTTTACTCTGAACTGATAATTCGAAAGCGAGTCGAATTCGATTTTACTGTATGAAGTTGAACGAGCTTAAATTCGAATATTACACTGTTTGATCTCTATTCAAGTTCGAATTCGAATACCAAAATTTTTAAAGCTGAATTGACGTAGCTAACTCATTCGAGTCCGAGTATAAATTCGAATTCGTCTCTTTGTATAAATCTGTACTGACGTTATTCGAGGTCAAGTTCGAACTCGACTCTATGCACAACAGTTAAACGCAAGTTTGTTTTCTTTACAATCCTCATGCCCGACCACACGTCAGCAATCAAATTTCTGGCAGACTTTATAAGACTCCCGACTCTGGAACGTAAAGTCACGTAGTTCGTAGTTTGCAGTTCGCAGTTTATATTCGAGCTTCGATGCAAGCAAACGCGATATTAATTGCTGCATAAATTATAAGATAAAAACGGAAAATTAAAAACACTTATAGAATATATATATATAAATATAAAAATATATATACTTGTATATAATGCATTTAATCTGGCTTAAGTTCTTCTTGTTCGGATGCCTTTGGCCTGGCTTTCGGCTGGAAAACTTGGAGCATAACGAATTGGAGCTGTTCGAAGAACAACAGCTGGAGGATGACTTGGACTTGTCTCAGGTGAATTGGAGAGCGATGATACCTTTGCTGTTGCAACGTCAGCAGGTGCGTCTTTGTATCTCCATTTACCGTTACGAGCCGCATCTGGTGGCAGGCACAAGCTGCGAGTCGCTACTTGGCACTGGGCTAATGGCATACTGCGACATCGGCCATGTCGAGGATCTGACTATGACAATGCGCGACGCATTTGGCGGCATGCTATTCGATACGCTGCAAAAATGCCGTCCGGGCCTCGAAATCTTCGGAGTGCGTTGCAGGCGACGTGCCTGAGCGAGATTAAGGCCAGAAAATGGAGCTTAACTGAATTAGCAATTCAGTTTTCTTCCTTCTTCTCATCAGCACTTGTAGTCGTTCGCTCTCTTTATCTCTCTATCTCACTCTGTCTCTGTCTGACGCTGTCATTGTCTTTGTCTTCGTGTCCCTTGTCATTTCAATGTGTCAATAAAAACTTGAGCTGAGCATTCTAGTTCAATTTTATAAATAAGTTCAATAGTTTATTTTCGATTCGTTAACAATTTGGCTGATTTAACTAGTTCATTAGTTCATGGACGATATTTAATATTAAGACTGTCACGCTCATGAATGACATTATCAACAGCTAAAAAGAACCATCGTTCATGAACAGTAAAACAACTCAATACAGTCTTTCGTTAATTGAGTTATTGAGCAAAGAGTATGATTCATTATATCATTCACTGCTCATTAAATCACTCAACTAGTTCATTTCAATGAGCCGCTCAATCGAACTGATTGTGAACGATGTGACACAGCTCTAATATAAATGCGATGTGGGTGAAGGCCTGTCCAAACTACAGACCGAGTCCTTGCTGAGCAGCATCATGACAAATGACGATTATAATTTGTAAAATTTGCACCCAGCTTGTTATCCCAACGCCGAGGGGCGTGGTGGGTGGACGGAGGAGCCTTCAGTGGCAGTTTTGTTTCTCTCTCTCTCTCTCTCTCTCTCTCTCTCTCTCTCTCTCTCCTTCACTCTTGCTGGACATGTTTAGCTGTGGCCTAGTTCTTGCCTTCAGATTCAGTTAGTGCATTGCAATTGTTGTTGCAATTAGCAGAGACGGCAAGGGGGAGACTCGGCAGCTGGGAAAACATAAGCACTATGGGCAGCTGAAAAACTGATGGCTTGATTTTTCCATTAAACACTGCGCAAATGGAAAATTGCAGCAGAAAAGCGCAGATAGCAGAAAGCAGAAAGCAAAGGCATTTTGTTGCAGTTGGCAATTACCGGGCAATGGGCGAAAGCATTTAGCTTAAAATGATGACCATCATGAGTTTTCATTTTCATTTTCTGTTTTCAGTTTGCCGTTTGCCGTTTGCTGCTTGCTTATTGTTATTTTCTGCTTAATTTGTGTGCCTCCGATGTGCTAAAACACCTCGCTGCATCAATCTCTATATAAATCACAAAAGTTGTAGCATACTTTTTGGCTCTGCTGCAAAAGCAGCCATGCCCCCTGCCCAGCCCCTGAGAGGCTGCTGCACTCTATGCAAAATGCAGAAGGAAATTGCTCCAAATTATTGCCTGACCAGTATGTGTGTGTGTGAGTGTGTTTGTGTGTGACTATGTGACTATGTGACTGTGTGTGTGTAATCAATATCAATAAATGCTTGTTGAAATTGGGGTCTCAATTATATCACAGTTCACAGTTCAGAGTTCGAAAGGGGAATTCTTTTGTCCCTTTATTCTATCAAGGATTTTAAATTGCAAAATAGGTATTCATTTCATCAAAATGCCATCAAACAAAACTGCTTGTCAAATAAAAATCTGAAAATATTTCTTTGTCTTCATTTTTGTATTTACTAGAATACCTTTAACAATGATAAGTAATATAGTTACAATTTTGTATAATTAAAATATTTTCATTAACAGTTCTTTATTAAAAAAGCATCTTATCTTAAGAGTGAAGAAATTTATATTGAATTTAGTACTAAATTCCTTAAACTTAAACATAAACTCAACTTCCATTAAAAAAGAAAAATACGCATTCAAATTTCCATTGCGCAATTGTTTCGTAGATTCTTGAATTCTCGAAAAAAGCACTCGAACTCTTGTAATGTAAATGAATGAATTGTTTAAAGTGCTTGGAATATTTGCGCTCAAAGCAAGAGTCAGATTGGGGATGGGTTTGGGGACTGGGGATTGGGTTGGAGAGTGGGGGTCAGACCAATGAATATGCAAACGACTTGAACTCGGGATTGCGCTTGAAATTCGCTTTGGCAGGCGCAAAAGGTCAAAGGGCGGCGGGTCATTAAGGCAGCGCATCGGGAACCATGTTTGCACATCTGTTGCAGCAGCAACAACAATGCCAGCTGCTGCAGTTGCTGCTGCTACTGTTGGTGCTGCAGATTCAGTCGCCGCTGCTACAGTTAATGTGCTGCCTCGCCTCCTGAAATATGCATAAACAAACCAAGCCGAACTCCTGCCGGCAGCTCCTGTCGTTTGCATCTTTTGATGCAGCTCTGTCAGTAATTAAATTTTGCGCGAAATTCTTTGCATTTGCTTCTTTGATTTCGCAATAGCCTTTACATTCGCAGCATCCGCTGCGCAACTGTCTTCTATTTGCATTAGGAAAAGCGAAAAGTCTATTAACTTCCACTCAGCATTGGCAATAATTTATGCTGAATGGCAATTGCTGCAGGGCTGCAAATCGATTTGAAATTAATCGAAATACATATTTGCATTCGGTTCGATTTACTAACGAACATTTTTCGACTTGAAGCAAATGAAAGTGTTTTCAACTTTATACATATTTATTTTTTATTTTTTATTATTTTATTATTTTACTTATATTTACAATTCGACTCTCTATAGCACAAATAAAACTTACAAAAGTTTTTTGCCATCGAATTGTAATATAAAATATAAAATCTTGTTACTGTTTATCACAGATGAATTTTAAGATGTTTAGTTATAGTGATATTTATAATAAATCATAGTTTAATTTATTATTGGTTTTAATTATGAGAAATTATGTTTTTATTTATTAAATAACTATTGATTGATTGATTGATTTTATTCTAATTTTTTTCATTTGCATTTATTAGATGTGTTTCTTATTATTTAGTTGATTTATTGATTGAATAATGATAGTTGACTTTTCCTTATATATGTATATTCCACACATTTATTGATTGATGATAATTTTTACGACTTTAGTATTTGCTAAACATCCTCTTCTTTCATTTATGCTTGATTATTTCCTATGCGTAAATTCTATTTTTTAGTCAAGAATGATTGATGATAGTTTTCTTTTTTATTATATATAAGACTCCAGTCCAGGGAAAATTGCTTTTAAAATTGATTCTTTTCATAAGCAATTTTGTAATCTATTGAAGCCATCTGCAGATTGTTTGCCAGCCCTGTTAAAAATGACTTCAAGTAGCAGAATTATTGGAATACTTTGTGTAATGTGCCCTCTGAACGAACCTTTGTGCTCTATGCAGAAATTTAGCTAACGAACGGGCCAGCCAAATTGATTGCATTATCGAGCAAAAAGACAATGGAGCAAAAAGTTTCGGGTCGGGGCTTCGACATAAAATCGAGCTGGGTAACAAACTTAAGTGCCATATGAGAGAAAGAGAGATATGTGAGTGTGCTCCAAGGCTCATTTATGGCCACTGCGTGCTGGTCACTTTTATGCATTTGGCCACAAAGTGTGTGAGGGAGGGAGGGAGGGAGGGATAAAGGGAGCAAGAGGAAGAAGGATAGCGAGAGATATAGCGCACATTGTCAGGCATTTTGGCACGTTGTTTACTTTGTGTATAAACCGAGTGGCACTTACTTATTTTGTGCCACATAATGAGCACTCCTGATGGCCGCTTATAAATTATATAACCCACAAAAGCACACACCCATCCACACACACACACAGACACACACTCACATATATATATGTATATGTATACTTAAATTCAGCGCACACACCCACGCAATTTGATTTGTATGGCTTTTCAATTTGTGTTCTGCTGCTTTCTGCTTTTTTGTGTTTTCCTTTTCATTTTATTTCCGTTTTTCTTGGCCTGTTTTTCTTATTTTCCCTGTGCTGCATTTGCCATTGTATAAATTTTTGGTATTTGCGCCAATTTCATTCCAAATTGAGCGCTGCCCACAGTCGTTTATTTTTAATGCACCCGGCAAACGAAACCCATCCAAGCAAAATGCCAGCCAGTTGGCCGGAGAGGGGCTTAAAGCCTGAGAGCCGAATGTAGTACAACTACAGCAAAGATTCCTTCGTCCTGCCCTAAGTTGCATTACTTTCGCTTTACAGATTAGAAGAGACCATTATTATTTTTAGAGCAACTTAAGGAGGTTGCGTTGAGCTACACCATATTCATTATCTAAATTTTGTTCCAAGGAAAACAGCTTTTAGTAGATTATTATTATTTCTTTTTTTCAATTTCGCTTTCATAATGTTTGAGGAAAGCTTTGGTTGTCTGTTAATTAAAATAAAATATGTAAATTGTACAATAATTAAGGCAAGAAAGCAGATCATTTTTAATCCCAGCATAATTAATTAATGAAATGTTTGTAAAATTGTCCTCAATATTGTCGAATACTAATTTTACTTTTCACTATAAAAATAACTCTGGAATCGTGGTCTATTTTAAGAAGTTAAATTTTCTACTATCTAATAAGTATATTAGATTGTTCCTTTAAAATTGTTCATCTTCAATTTCTTTTTGAATTGATTTATAAATCATTGAAAAGTTGCCATCTTAAACATCGTTTTTTCTCTGCCTTAAAGCGTTTCTTAACTCCACTTTAGAGCCTTTTTTTTTCTTTTGTTTTAAGGACCGCAAAGTCCGCATTGCGATTCGCCTTTCATATTTTAAAGTTTATTGAAATTGATTCGTTTTCAAAGTTCACAAATTGTATTCGAAGAACACCCCATGCGGTAATCTGTTAGAAAGTGTTGCCAAGGGAAAGGGCATAAATATGTCGTTGCATCTGGCTGGCTGCTTCTCATGCTTCTCATTCCGCTCGTTCCTTTACTTTTTTAGTCCCTTTTTTCTTGCAGTGCATTTTGGACATTGTGCCGGCGAATACCAAACACTCGCAGGACACTCAGGCGAATTGCAGCTGCCATCGAAGGTGGCCTTGAGGATGAAAGGGGGCGTGGCAAGGGCGGAAAAGAGGCCACCAAGTGCGCTCAAGATTTATGGCTCATGCCTAGGGCTTTTGTTTGGTTGGGTGTGTGGGTGTATAGGTGAGTGGCTGGGTGGCTGCTACTGCCATCAAATACAATCAATTTGATTGGCTTTTTATATAGTTTTCCTTCTGGGTGAGGGGCTGCAAATGTAATGCGATTTTGATATCATATTAAGCTACAATTAGGCAATTAGCTGAAGTGCGCCTTAAAGTCAGCTTTAAGTGGAAGTTGTGAGTGTGTGTGCGCGTGTGTGTGCGCGTGTGTCTGCGTGTGGCATAAATAAGGCGTTCAATATCCGGCGACGGAAGTTTCAATAAGCCAAAGGATATGAGCGCAAATGACTAGCCAGAAATGGCAAGAAACGTTGCAAATTTTTAACAACGAACTACTCATGTGTATGTGTATGTGTGTGTGTGTATGAGAGTGTGTCTGTGGCAAGTTTAAATTAGTAGCGCGTCGGCCATTTTGCATAAATCATTTCCTGTTTTGTATCAAAGATAAAAGCGGCCAAAAGACAACGACGAATCACAACGGCGACAATTTTAAAGCTAAAATAAAGTATAAAGAAATACAAGGACAAAAGCTGGACAAAAGGCAAACAACATGACAACAAAAACGTCAAAGTGAGGGAATCAGCAACAATAACATCAAATTAGCATTTTTTATTACTTTTAGTTTTGCTTGGCACCCCTCCGTTTGCTTTTAGCCCCAGCATTTGCATAAGTAAGGAAAAGCTTCTAAGCAATATTACGCATACGCAGCGTATGCAGCAATTTAAATGTAACAATACGCAATACGCAATACGAATTGTACATATTGTATATATAGGTTAATTGCACTATATGTATGCTTATATACAAACTTTCTTTACAAATAAATATTTATATGTTTATATAGAAACTTTCTTTATTTGCAGTTAGGCGACGAATTTGAAGGAATTTCAAAGTTTACAAAGTATTTTGACTGTTGACACGAATCGTAAAGCAATTGATTGAATGTTTGTATAGAAGCATGTTGGAATTGTACAGATTAAGAATGTATATGCTATCAGATTCAAAGATGTTATTTATATATATAGAGATGTACTCGTACATTTACCCTTTTCCAATTTATAATACACTTAAGTACATTATCAACTTAAGTGGAACTCCTTCAGCAGCTGCCTGTTTAGCTTTAATAAAATAACACTGAATTTATATTTTAGAGTGAAATTCCTTGTAAGCTGCTTATCAATCTCTTTAGTCTGCTCGCAGGACATCAATATGCCAAAGTATGCCGTGCTTTAAGGCTTTATACATAAACACAAAGAAATGCGACCCGAAACAAATTGAGTTTGGACAAATGCAGCGCATTTACTTCGATTTTCGATTGATTGAGAGTCTATATAAATTTGTGTGTCTGTCTGTGTGTGTGTGTGTGTGTGTGTGTGTGTGTCTGTCTGTATGTGTGTTGTTATGGTTGTTGCCTTTGCGTTTCTCGCATATAAAATTCTTATATGTTTATTGCAAAACAAAAGGGCAAAGTCAAGAAACTGGTCACATCTGCATATATTTCCATGGACCTCATCCTCTTCTTCCCTCCGGGAGGAACACATGAGCTGAAATAAATTTTATGTACATTTACTTACGTCTGCAAACAATGAGCATCCTCTTCTGACATTCGTGACGTGACTTAGTCCAACTCGGTCCAACTGCTCCGGTCAGTTGACTCTCCGCCTTTGTCTGAGTCGCAACTCCTTCCCCCCTCTCCACTTTTGAAGCTGCTTCATGCTCCTCCTTTAGCTGTTTGCTCTGCCCCGAGTGCAACGTTTCAAGTTTCGGTGCTTGGAGCGTGGCCAGCAGCATAATATAGTTTTGAATTTCACTAAAAATACATCAGGATATATACATATATATATATATATATACATATATATATCTTTGTACATTGTCCGACTGCATATTTATGTTCGAATCTCTGTGCGAAAGTGAAACATGTCCTGTGGCGCTTGTGGCCAAGTAATTTCAGACCTGTCTCTCTCTCTCTCTCTCTCTCTCTCAATCTTTCGACCATTTACATAGTGTCCAACATTTTGGCATTTGTTTGCTTTCAACATTTTGCACTTGGCCAAAACTGAAATGTTCCGCAAATTAGTTTCCACTTAATTTTACAAGGTATTACATTTTAAATATTTTAAAAGCAAGTTTTTATATGTTTCCATATAGCGGAACTTAAAAAAAAATATATGTTTTTATATATTTTAATGCTTAGATGAAATTATATAAATAGAAAGAGAGAGAGAGAGAGAGAGAGAGAGATGGAGAAAGAATCGGATAACAATAGTGTTAAAGTTTGCATTTGCACTTGTTTTCTTCGATTTGTCGCTTAAAGTCCATGAAATACATTTTGAGCTGAAATGGAATGCAATTTGTTAAATGGGTGCAGCAGCTGTTATTGCCACATATTCGCATTTTGGTTGCAGTCGCAGAAACCGCCAACAACTTGTGGCAGCTGCCTAATAAAGCGGCCACAACGTGCCAAAGGGAAGGGCAAGAGAAAGAGGCGCAAAGGCAGGCAACGGAGTGAGCCAGAGGCCGAGGCTACAGCAAGGGTAGGGTCCAAGGGTAGACACTGAAACGTGACCCGTTGAAGTGGCCAATTACGTGTAATATTTAATGAGGAAGAATTTGAGCAGGTGAAAGAGGAAGAGGATGTGGATGGGGATGTGGATGGGGATGGGGATGGGGATGGGGATGTGGATGAGGTAAATGTTGCCGGGTGTTTATTGCACCTTTTGGTAGCACATAAAAGTTATGAACATGCCGCATAAAAATTAAGTCATAATGCACTCGGGTTCTGCATTTTAATGCCGATTGCCGCCATTTGCCACATTGTCAATACAACTACAATGTCCGAAATACCCTTATTGTTGCTGTCGCATAAAGCGCGACAGTTAAACTGAAACTCTGGAGCCCGAGCCTCAAATCGTTTGGCAGCGATTGTTGGGCTCATAAATTGGGTCTCGATCATTGAGCAGTTGGCCCTGGCCATAAACTTGGCAACAAAATAAACAATTTGTGCGCAAATGCTTAATAAATTGCGTTAAGCTACCTTTTTTTATGCTGCTGCGAGGAGTGAAAACCGAGTGTATTCGCTTTTAAGTCAGTAACGAAGCGAAGATTAAGTATTAGAACAGAAAAGATGAAGAAGAGAAAAAATTAGAAGAGTAAGAATGTTAAACTAAGAGCAGAGAGGATACGAAAAAAGAAATAAGAAAAGAAGAAGAGGGCATATAAGACAATAACAGAAAGAAGTAAGTAGAGAAGGTGAAAAGCAGATAGCTAGTCGATGGTTTCTTTGAAGATCAACTCTCGCCAAATGAACTTGGAAATCTTGAACGAGTATTGCGCAGTCGATTACTTTTAACTGCAACATACTAACTTGACCCTATCCACTCGTTTTTCGCGGAAGCAGCACACGGCGTATTCGTAATTTCCCTATACAACATACAACGTGCAGCATTTGGAAATTAACACGTATATGAGCGTACTTAATTTGTCACTAAATGGTTTTCGGTAGCAAAACGCGTCAGGCTCATGTGGCATGCAACATGTTGGGCGCTTAAATTGAAAATTACAAAAAACGCGAGAACAACAAGTTGAAGAAGAGGCAAAAGCAAAGGCAAAAGCAACAGAACCAGAGGAAGCACAGGAAGCTCAGGAAAACAAAGGATGCAGGCATTCAGCATTTGTGGGAGGGGGAGATGGGGGAGAGGGAGGTGAGAGGCCAGGCTTATGTCTGCCACATTTCGGGTTTCGGTCGGTCTTGCAGCATGCTCCATTGCCTGTGTAACCGCAGCAGCGCGTGTTGTTGGTTAAGTGGGTGGGGCAGCGGGTGGTCGATTTCTGTTGAAGGGTGGGGGGTTGGTGGTGGAGGCGTGTGTGCGCGTGGCACCGTCTGAGGACTCGCTGCGTGTGCTTTGCGTTTCTGTTGGCGCATTTGTTGACGACGCATATGAAAATTTTCGCAAAATTTATTGCCATGCTTAAGCAGCGTGCGTATGAAATAATATACAGACATGCCATCCAACAACAGCAGCAGCAGCAGCAACAGCAGCAACTACAGTAACAACAAAATCTAAGAGTGAAATATAGGCGAGTGCCTGACCAGCAAATACCCTGCTGTTGTCTAAGAATGTCTTCTTCATCCGAAACTATGAAAAATACGATCTTTAATAAGTACCATATTTCTTGTCTGATTTTCACACGAAAAGGTGACATTTAACACCCTCTCTTTACGCTTTAATTGTGCTGGCCAAAAAAATTAGACGAGATATACATTTTTTTCTTATAGATTATATGCTTGAAGGCTGTCACATACAACTCACTGGAAAGACAACACCCTGTCTACCCCGCTTGAATGCAGAGCATACAACAGCAAGGACAACAGCAACAACAATTACAAGGACTACAAGAAGAACGAAGCATACGCCGCCGTTTGCGGTGCTGAATTTTAAAACGCTCTTTAAACATTGCGCTGAGAACTGATGGCAGCGATTTGTTTTCTCTGCTCACAATGTTGCTGGGGGTTGGAGGTGGGGCAGGGGTGGGCGAGGGAGAGGTTAGGCGAGGGAAATTCCTCATAAGTACTGGCTACTTAAAGTTATGACGGTTTAAGTAAATATGTGACTCATAAATCAGCTTAAAACGCGAGCAAACACGACTAGCATTCATATCTTTATTTCCATTGCAAAGAAGTGAATACAATAGATAAACCCCTATTGATTTTACTTCCCATACTCATTCAATCGCGCGCTAATCAAAGTACAATATAACACATACATATATATATATAAATATGAATATATATATTTGTTCGGGTTCAGGGTTATTTTATCTAATCTGTTGTTATGAAATGCTCAAAATATGTTATGCCACTGTTTGTTTTCATTTATTTTTCTAATCTATGAGGAAATTCTTGGAACATTTGTATTTGGACAAGGTTGCAATTGATATCACGGTTGTATCTGTCGCTTTTCAATGGAAAAATAGAACACAAGTGTGGGATTGGAACTCCCTTTATAAAAAAAGAGAAATTTCTGAAATTAAGGAAACACTTACCAAGTAAATGAACTTGTTTTTTGCTTTTCAGATATTGATTCTGATTTATTACATTTATAGCTATGCGATGGGAAATATTCCCAGAATTGTCAACAAGTAGAAGTTCACGTTATCTTTACCTCTGCTCAAATGTTTTGGACGAAGTTAACACGGAGAAAACGTCGCTTATCTAATTAAAGTTTTTTTTTTTTTTTTATCGGAGCGTTTTGAGTTGTGTTATTTTATTAAGAACAAGTTTAAATCATTCAGTTTCGAACTTTTTCCAAGTTATAACAGCGGCTATAATTGGCTTATGAATGATCAATTTAATTCAGTTATATTCAAGAATTCGGTTAAGCAAAACAATTTTCAAATTGACAAATCAAATTGTTCGAATCGACCGACTTTTCGACTTTAAAATAACAATTGAGTTTAAGTTTCAAAATGGAAGACTTACATGTTCAATACTAAGCTTTAAGCAAGAGCTGGCAAAAAATCGAAATCAATATCGCAATGCTCCAATTTGAAGACTTTTACAGCTTTAGACTGCTAATCAGATCAAGGGGCTAGCACTAAATAGAATATAATTCTATCTGCACTAACTTAACCACATTTGACACATTTGATATTCTGCTTTGGTCTTCGCTTCAATTATCACACAGTCAATCTAATAGCCAACCCTTTAGCTTAATTTTCCGCATTGCAATTACGTAGTATATAACATACATATGTACATATATATATATACATATCTTCAACCACTGTCTGGCCTCCAAATTGGCTCATGCAACAATTTTGAAGCAAGTATTGCGGCTGTTCACACGGACACGTATTGTAGAAGAAGAAGAAGAAGAAGATAAGCGACGTCTGGCAATGCAAGCCAACTAATAATATTTGCAATTATGTATTTGGCTCATCCCAGGCCCGCCCGCCCACTGGTGGCCCCTCATAGTGCCGCATAATGCTGTTGCGCAATTACGTAAATTACCAAAGTGAAATTCAATATGTCTGCAAAAGCCAAATGGACAGCAAAGCCACGCCCACTTTTGGGCCCGTTTGCGCAGCTGAGCGCAATGCATTATCTTTCATTGGAGCCTTCTGCGCTGCTGCTCGCTGTCTCGCTGCTAATTGCCCATGTTTTACATGATTGAGCAACATTATGGGCCACGACGTTTCTGGCTGCGACTGTGACTGCGACTCCATCGTCCCTTAATCCCGTCTCTCCCTTTGTCTGCCTGCCTCCCTCTTACTCTAGCTTCCTTCACATCCCACCTATTAGCCTACCCACAATCCCGCATTTCCTCCCCCCACTCCTTTGATTCATGAGGCATTCACCATTTGTTAGAATTAGCTGATGAGCAGGAACCTTCCAGTGTGTCGCCCATTCTTTGGTCCAACTTTATTGTCAGCGCATCTATTTTAATACCAAATTTTAGTTATATTTATATACACTTTTTTTTTGTTACTGTGCACAATTCTTTGCAATTTGTTTTGATTTATGCGACGGTTGTTGTGTGTTTTTTGCCACCCACTACGCTATACTTTTTACATGGAGTCCGGACTCTTGCATAGTTTCCTTATCGTCCTTATCACCCTGGCCATATTTTATTGCCAGTTTTGTGTGCTTTGGCCATTTGTGCCTGGCAGGCAAATTGAAAAGGCCTACAACGCCTCTTTGCAATAGAAATTTTGTGCCTATGCCCTGAATTGACAGCGAGTTTAATTAATTTCCAAGTTTTAGCTATAGTATGCATGTTTTTTGTTATTTTTGTTTTTTTCTTTAAACATTTTCCACTTGAGATCTTTTTGTGTACATTTCGTTTGTGTGTGTATGCAAAATAAAACAAATTCCAGTTCCGCTCAGTTGCAGTCCTCGAAAAATTCCTGTCAATCCCCGAATTGCTTTTATTTCAAAATGTGTGTGTGTGTGTGTTTTTTTTTTCTGGTCATATATCTAAAAGTGCTGAGGCTTGCCATATATCTATTTCTATATATATAGAAAAGTGTTTCTGCTGACTGATATGGTCGGAAACAGGAAAGCTGAGTGTTTTATTACGTTGAATTTGCTGATATATACAAGAATTTCAAAATAGTTGAGCGGAAAATGCAGACAGTGCCGCCATCTATTGGCTGGCAGAAGAACTCAACTATTTATGAACTTCAAATTAAATTAAAATTTCTAAGATCAAGAAAAAATCTAAAATCAGAAAACAGACTTTGCGTGTCCTTAAAGTGGCGCCATCAAGTGGTCACAGAATAAAATTTAATCCTCATGGCTCAGACAGAATATAAATTACATATACATTTACATATATATGTATATAATAGGATATCAGACTTGCAAGGCACGTGCCAAAATAATTTACCGGATTGAATATTTATCCATAAACGTAACTACGTATCTATATATGCATATATATATATAAGCAAAACATATATATATATATATATATATATGAAATTACAAGACGTCGCAACATAATTAATGATGCATAAATTGTTGATTAGCTAATTAAAGTTGGTTTCGCAATTAAATGACACTAAGCAGATTACACACGCGCGCAGCTAGCAGAGGAAGAGAAGAAGAAGAGGAAGCGAGGGGCCTACGGGAAAATAGCTAAAAGTGTAGCCGAAAAAAGCCGTGGCAAACCAGAAGCCCATTATCTATGGTATTAATTTGTGTCATAAGATCTGCCAGAATAAATGATTAAAAAATAAAAAAACTCGCTGCTTGGCAACTGAGAAGAAGCACAAATTAAAATATTTGTCCATGTGCAGGGTATATATTTATGATGAGACCGCATCCGAGTAAATCTAATACTTGCCTTCGTTTTAATAAGCTTCATTTTATTCTTTTGTGCTTTTAATACGCACATCCCAAATCCCTTTTATATTCTCGAGTTACCAACCTGTCCTAGATGGATATTTGCCTTAAGCTTGGCTGCGTTCGGCATCCTGCCTCCCACGTCCTTTCGGCTCTTGTCAAGTGGCAGAGAAAGCAGCGTTGCGTATACGAAAAGTTTAACACTTGCCACTTGCCAAGCAAAACTTGGCCAGTATATTTATATATTAACAGACTCTGGCCTAAAGTAAAAAAGAGCAAAGTGGATAGTAACCGAGTGGCAGATACCCTGAATCATATTGCTAGGCAGTTGCAACGGTAATCCGAAAGATTGAGGAGAATCGACATCTCCATTTTGAAGAGCCTTTTATTTTAAAATCTACGATTTATACCAAAAAAATTATAGAATTCAAGGCTGTTTTATTTTGATTAAGATATTTATTGAGGAAAAAATGGATTAAATTATTCGTAATTTTAAATAAATGAAATATCGAATATCGTATATTGACCTCAAAAACATTACACCCTCGTGTCTACTTTCAAAGGGTATAAATGCAGAACAAACACAAGAAATTGACCGTCATTTGTTTTCTTGACACTTTGAAGAGTGCCCAGAGTGTCCAGGCTTAAATATTTTTTTCTATTCTTGTTTGTTTGCATGTTTTGAAGGACCTGAAAAACGGGTTAACGGGACCCATCCAGACGACGATGGATACTCCGTCGTCAATGTCGCGTCCAACTTTGCATAATTTCGCATTGTCACTAAATAAGTCGCTGGATGATATTAATAATACCTCATTATCGCTTCATTCCATTTTTCAGCACATTGTGAAATATGCTCGTTGCGCCCATTTATCATAATCAAAAGGGGGCGTGGCTGGGGAGGGGGAAACGACCTTCAAAATTCGAAATTCCGCGTCCTGTTTTTTGAGTAGCTGCTCGTTTAACAAATTAGCAGAAGTTATGGCATTCAATTGTTATTGATGGCCAGCATTGAATTCCTCTGTCTGTCTGACTGTCTGTTTGTCTGTTTGTCTGTCTTAAGTGCTTTATTGGTAGATTTTCAATTTAATTGAATGATTGCATTGTCATTTATTCACTTAATGTCTGGCCTGACTTCTCATCAAATGCAATTCATGAAATTGCAATTAAGTTTAAGTTCAGTTTTAACTGACAGCATCAGCCACCAAAATGTGCATCAGTTATATAATTTGCGACCATAATTTAAGTGCTTGCTGACAAGTCAAACTTTGTTATTGAATTTAATAAATTTCATTTTTGCAATAAATGACAACTAAGATAAACTTTTAATATTATTTTTACTATTATGCACGTTTAGTGTTAAATTTATAGCTTTATTCAGAATAAATCATTGCTTATAACTGATTCATTCAGCCGGTTAAATTATGCATTGATTTAGCTTGAAGAAAAGCAAACAGAGGTTGTCAAAGCAACGAAATCGCAGACACTGAGTTTATATACCAAAAATTTCGTGACTTTTAGGTGACAAAGCAATCAATCGACATATACATATATATATGTATATAAATAGATATACATACATAAATCTGTGATGTGACAGATTGGCGAAACACTTGTTAAACAATTTGCAATAATTTGCACTCAAAGCCGTCTGTTAATGCAGTCAAGTGGTAAATGCTTACCTCTAGACAATAGACTGGACAAGCACTCAGTCAGTCAGTCAGTTAGTCAATCAGTCAATCAGCTGGTCTCTGAAGTCTAAGCTTAAGTCGTCTGGCTTGGCCCTCGGCCAATGTAATTTAATTAATTTAAGTGAAGCCAAATCCTTTGTTTATTCAATATATAAAATGCAAGCTGTTTCGTCTGACAAGTGAGTACAGAAGAAGAAGAAGCAGAAGAAGTAACTGTGCCATTAATGCTTAACCCAAAACAAAGTAAGTAACAACAAATATATAAAGTATACGCAGTGCATGCTCCGCCCTGTTCCCTCTTTGTGGTCCGGCCAATGTCAATAAAAGTTTTTGTTTGCGTTTATTTGGTCTTGCCGCCAGACAGATCTGTGGGGATAAATGTAAATTAAGTTGTGAGCTAAACCGCAGCAACTTGCAGAAAATGGCATCAACTTGCTGCTGACTGCTGCGGCAGTAGCAGCAGTTGCAACAACTTGCTAAATGCATTCATTTGCATTTCGCTTGACTGCATTCAAATAACTTTGATTGAATGCGCTGACCAAAAGGCAAACGATCGACCATAAAAAACCAACTGTACCCTAGTTTTATATGCGTACATATATAAAATATGTAGATAAATATTACTACTGAAGACCTAACGAAGTTTTGGTAGATTTGCGGCCAATTGTCGGCACTGATAGATAAAGTAATAAAATAATGGTTTATGTGGCTCGCTTTCCGCCAAAAAGGGTAAATTCAATAAATTTAAAGCGTAAACATGACGATCTGGCAACTCTATCGGCGCCAGAGTTGACACTGCAGCTGCTGCGCATTATTCAATTTATGCACTTAACGATAGAGTCAACACAAGCGCGTTGATGTGGCCGCAGCCACCGCAGCGGCAACTGTGCGTATACGCAATTTAATTTGCAACATCTCTTTCACACTCAGCCCCAGTCTCTCGCTCTTTTCGCACTGCAAGTGTGTGTGTGTGCAGTTTGTGTGAAAAATACCCGGAAATGAGATTGCTGCGGCCTTAATTCCATTCGAACTCGCCGTGCGTAGCGTTAATGAAGATTTAAGCTCCAGGTTCCGCATTATACAGATAGACATCATTTGGCTACAATATACTCTATACATTTATCACTTTATATATGAATATACTATACATTTAGCTCTGGAGCCTGGGCAGGCGTTTGTAGCTAGAGCATATCGAGTCGTTGAAATAATTATTTGTATGGAAATAAAATTTACTGCCTCCCGTCAAGCAAAAGATATTCACACTCAAAATTGCTTTTTAATACTTAACCCGATTTTCGTGAAGAATTACTTCACTCGACTGCAATGTTCAATCAGCCACGACTTTTCGCCCGTCAGTTGAATCCCGGCGTAATACTAACCCAAGAGCTCAAAATGAAGATATTCAACTATGAGGCGCTCCATCGCGAGAAGTCCCAGCTGGAGACTGAGATCGGACAAATCCGAAAGCAACAGGACTCCATTGAGGATAAGCTCGCCGAAGCGCTGGCCGAAGACGAATTCCAGCGCTGTTTAAACGGCCACATGACGCCCTCTCCCAATGAGAATGAATTGTTGGAGATATTTAAGAATCACCTGAGTTCCACCATTGATAAACTGGCCTCCAAATATGAGCGTAAAATTTATCTGGACATTGATCTGCAAAAGCTAAAGATGACCATTGAAAAGGAAATTATGAAAGTCAACGAGGAGGCAGCTGCAGCTGAAGCTGCAACAAATTAATTTCACATACCACACAAACAAAATACGCAACACTTGGCTTTTTACTGGATCTGAACTGAAATTTTTGTTACAATCTACATTTATCCAAGCCAGGCTCACGTTTAGGTGCATATTCTGACTTCAATTCAATTAAGTTCTTCACTGATGTATCAATTCTACTGACATTATTTGTCTAATTCATTTTTTTTTTGGAATTTTCCACTCCTCTTTTTTCAGTTAATATTACACTCTCGCCAGAGTATGCATTACTTCTTGAATGTCATGAATGCGAATTAAAAATAGAAAAAAAAAAGAAAGTATTGAAAATTCTAGTACAACCGTAATTTTATTGTTTTCATATCTTTCATATTTATGTGTGCATGGGAACTTACTTCTTGCTCTAGGCAAAGCGCTCATGGGAATGATAATGGGAATTATATCATTATCGATGTTACTGTTAATCCTAATCCTTATCGTAATGCTTACGCTTATTTTAGCTCCAATGACAAACATATTTAAAATGATGATAACGATAATGAAATGTGTAATGATATTTATAATTTTAATTTTATAGAATAATAATAATGATAATGATAATGGTAATGATAATGATAATGATAATGATAATGATAATGATAATGATAATTATAATGATAATGATAATGATAATGATAATGATAATGATAATGATAATGATAATGATAATGATAATGATAATGATAATGATAATGATAATGATAATGATAATGATAATGATAATGATCATGATAATGATAATGATAATGATAATGATAATGATAATGATAATGATAATGATAATGATAATGATAATGATAATGATAATGATAATGATAATGATAATGATAATGATAATAATGATGATGAAAAAATTAATCATTATAATATTTTCAACTGAATTGTGGCTTCTTTGTCTAGATATATCCTGTTATTTTTGGTGTTGATTAAAGATATTAACGGTCTTATTATTAAATATGATGGTCATGACAGTTCCCTTGGCCTTTCACTTAACTGTGTCCCTTTTCTTGTTGGCTTTCATTTGGCAGGTCTTCTGCTGTTGTCATTCATATGCAAATGACGCTCGAACCGGCCAAAAATTGCAATGAATTTAAATTACCCAAAGCTGTGTCCTTTCAAAACACGCGAAAGAGCAAAGTAGGGGCCAGTCGGGAGGGATTGCATCGAGTGAAGATCTGGTGGAGAAAAACAAAAATAAATGTGGGCCGCGTGTTCTAATTAATAAGGCCACGTCGCCGGCATCATTGCTGTTTGAGCCCAAAGATTTTTTGCGCTGCACGAATTTCCCAGAGGCATTTACCGAATGCAAAAACAACACACACACACACACACACACATATATACACTTACACACAATAATAAGAAAAACGACGAGCAGTTGAGCTGGAAAAAAAATAATACAAAAGTAAAAAGAAACAAAAGAGAAATAGAGATATCTCATTATGGACAAAGCAGGCCAAACGAGCATTGCCACCATCAACGAACGTACACACACATACACACACACAGGAAATGAAATGAAAAAATTATGCGAAAAGCAGGCATAGCCCATTCTTTAGACTTGGACGTCGTATCCTTGTTCTGGGTATGTATGTATGTATATTTATGAATTTGTTTACAACGAGCCACTGGACAACTGAGCAAATTCTGTGGAAAATGCCTTCTTGTTGTATTTTTTGTATACCCTGTAAACGTTGAGGCTTTAAAAGAGGTGTAACAAAAAAGACCACAGTTAAGAGTGAGTTAAAAGAACTTTTGAAAACGTGGCTTGATTTTCAAATGTATCAGCAACATGATCGAATGGTTGACTTAGGGATTGTCTGACCGAATAATTTAGTAGTAAATTGACCGACTGACTAATTAATGATTAACTCATTTAGCTATGCGATAGGCAATTTGAAGGAGTATTCTCGCATGGCAATAGCTTGATTGATTGTTTGACATATTGGTTAGCTAAGTTAATTAAACAAATTAGTCAACATCTATTTTGTATAAGTATGTCAGAACTAAAGAGAACTATATTGGATAATCGAGAATTTGTACAGGGTACCTCAGCGTTCACTATACTCCAGTTGGTCAACAATGTTGCTTGTTGGGCAACACGCGTGCCAAAAATAATCAGAATATAATAAGCAGCTCTTGAAGAGGCGCAAACAAATGAGCCATATAATGATTTTTTCCCGGGACTCGGCGATTTATATTCAGGTTTATTTCATTCGTCTGTTTGTTTGCCCGCTGCGAAAATTAAGCAATTTTCTAACATCCGATGATGCGCTTCTCTCCCTTAATTTCATATAGTTGATGTAGTTCGCAAACATTTCAATGGCTTTGCACACTTTTAGGTTATCAGCGGCATGGCACAAAGCCGGATTACATAAAGGATTTGCGGGCGCTTTACAAGGCATTACAACTCGTATTCCTTGCTATCATTTTTTTCTCGTTCTTTTTTTTTTTTTTTTTTTTTGTATTTTTTAATACAATACTCGCCGGCAGGAGGCAGTCCTTGGATCCTGCCTATCGTCATGCAAATCGCCTGGCAATTTGCCTGAGCAACTCGACCATCAAAAGATGGTCAGCAAGAGATTAGGTGCAAAAGCATTGTTGGCCTCATCCATTGCTTGAATCTCGCTTTGTTCGCCAAATATTTACAGTGCAGTCGAGTTGTTTTTAATAACTTTGTTCACGGCTAGTTTTTCACTGTGTGTGCCCGCATAATTAAAAATCTACACACGTGCCACAGGCTCTCACATTTTCCTTCCCTCAGCTAGTTTATGTCGCACCACATGGCGTATGTGTGCTGCGTTCTCTTTATGATGCGTATTTGCGCTCGCATCATATAAGTTAAAGCCCTAGCAAACTGCACATCATCATTAACGGCCAACCGGGACTATATCATATATATATAACAAGATTACCATGCTCTATATTTACCTGCTGCGAGTGGAACCGTTGGTTGAATAATAAAGTCCTTCCGTCGAGGAGAAAGTAGTTTTAATTGCACTTCTTAAACAAAGGAGAGAAAGTAAAAGTGAAAGCTTCACAAAATGTGGCTCTGAGTTAAGAGTCCATCAAAATGCTCCGCATTATACTTAAATGTAAAAGCCAGTTTTTGATTGTTTGAGCTAAATTTAATTTCAATTGATTTGAATTTCCGTCGCAGAAAATGCTGAAAAATAAGCCTTTTGCCAGCGAAAGCTATTTGTGAGCTCCAATTGGGTCAAAAGGTTAACTTATTTATTTGACCAATATTAAATACCAAAAAGGGAAATCGAAATGTTTTCCATAATGCAAAATTAAGCCTCATTTATTGTCTTTTAAGTAAGCCGAATGGCTTACTCTCTATTGATAAATATTTAAGGAACAAAAGATTTTGATTTTGATCAGAATGATTTTGATTAAACTTGCAGATATCCGACAAAGTTGCTTTTTATATATACATATGTATATATACATTTTTATAAAGTTAGATTGTTAGGCAATCACTAGCAATTTATTACTTACTACACCCTACATCAAATTTCTATTATTCTGCAACTATGTCAATCCCAAATGTTTAATAGAAATCATTAAAATCGACCATAAATTAGAGTTTCAAAATAATCTCTGAAGCTCCACACATAATGGTAAATTAGTCGAATTTGCATTGAATGTAACTGCTGTCAAATAATCAGATTTCAATTGGACATCGTTAAATAGAACATCGTTAAATTAGCAACGCAGTCAACAACAGCAACAACAACAACAACGATTACAGCAACAGTACTTTGGAAAAGTAAATGCACATATGCGAGTATTTTGACTACTTAAATTGAATTTTGTCGCTTTACCTGCTTATTTGTGCTCTGTATTCAAATTCAATTTAAAGCGCATTACGATCTATAAACAGAGCAATTGGAATTCAAATAGCAAACACACATGTTGCATGTGGCATGTAGCTAGCAAAAAACTGTTTGTAAACTTGTGCAAAATTAGTAAAATAGGAAAAAAATGAAAGTGAAAATTTACAAAAGCGTGTATATGTATACAAATGTATGTGTACATATGTGAACGTGTATGTTCAATAATGTCCAACCAATTTGTTTGACAAATATTCGGCTGATGTAGAATTTAACACACAAAAACAAACACACACTCAAACACAAGCACATACACACACACACACTCAAACACACGCTGTGACCCTCATCAGTGCGATTCACAAAATCAAAGGACGCAAAAAGAAATATTAAAAGTTGAGGCATACAAACACGAGTTTGCGATATTTTTGCATTGGTTACAAAATGGTTTTATTGAACGTTGCCATTGCCGCCATATTCCGTATACCCTGCAATTTGTGCTGAGCCATAAAGGATAGTATATAATCAAATGTAATACTGTATCAAACGCATCTTATGTATGGCTAGGTATCTAGATTAATTTTGCATTTCATTTACAGTGAAAATTCATTATTTACATTAAATATATCAGATTTTTGCTGGAAAAATATTTAAATATGTATAAGCATTGTATTAATTTTTTATAAGTTTTAAACTGAAAATAAAAAGTGATAATTAATGTTAGTTTAGTATTAATTTTAAGCAAGAAGAGCTGCAAACGCAGGATCTGTTTTACAGGGTATCTACCAACTTAGCAAGTTTGATGGCCTGATTGCTCGCATTGCGCCAGATAGAGATTCTCACTAATTGGAACCCGTGGAATAGAACGTAAAAACCGTGCAACTGTTGTTATAGACGTGATCCCCGGCCGAAAATGTGTGGAGGACATGTTGATTTAATGCATTCGCTTTTTTTAAAATCAATTAAAAGGCTTGACCATTTGGTGGTCTGTACTACAAATTGATTGTAAAAAATCCAAAGCGATTAATTAATTTCCATTTTTAGCTACACACGGTTGAGAAGAATCCTTTAAACAGGCCTTTCAATTGCTGACATTTTGCGGTTATTTGAGAGAATTTGATTAACACAATAAAATGTTAATTAAAAGCATTGCTGCTGTTATTTTCTATTAATTAGTTTCTTAATTAAGCGTGGGTAGGTTTTCATTTGAACACGAAATGAAGTGTTTAAGGTAATTTATGTGGTTCGGCTTTCCAATGCAGCTTAATTAAAAACCCACTCGACAGCCATTGAGAAGGCAAAGGGAAGAACAAGAGCCGATGCCACATATGAGAGCGATGCGTTTGACAACTGTCTAATAATCCACTAAACCAAAATACGAAAATTTCATTAGGCTTCACAAGTGGCAGACCTTGAAATGAGCGCTGAATGAAAGCCCCACAAACAGAATGCTTCATAATTCATGGGACAGCTGGGTGGGCGTGGGCGGCTAAAAGGGGACGTTAAGGTGGGCGTGGTTAGAGCACTTACCGGGCACGTTGATTGCGCGTGACAAGTTCGTCAGCAGTTTTGCATTTGTGGGCCAAAAACTTTACCAAATCTGCGCTCCTCCGCATGTGCCAAGGCTCGGGCACATCAATTTAAGCCCGGCCAAAACGCATCCAACATCCAGCATCCAGCATCCTGCATTGAGAATCCAGAATCCAGCATAGAGCGTCCACATCCTAAACTCAATTAGCGTTTGCACAAGCTTTTAGCCAAACTAAGTTATTGTTGTCGTTTGCTTTTAACTATATGTTTTTTATACCCTCTGCACATTTCAGATGCGGCCGAAGGATATATTAGTTCGTATTGAATATTTTCAGAAATCGGCATATGGTACCTATGAAGAAATCAGTTGAATATTCTAAATAGTTTTATATACTATTCTTTACTATACTATACTATTTTCTACATACTGAATATGATGCGATAATTCTCTATACTGTAGCATACCTTAGAAAGGCTACCCAAAAGTATTCTCCACCCATTTGCTTACAGAGGGTAGCTATGAGTCAATCAACCTCATATAGCATATTTAAAAGTGTTGTTGATGTTTCTGTGGCTGTTGGCTGAACTTTAAAATCCGCACAGCTTGCAATAAATGCATTTGAATTAGCGCTCAAATTATGCCACACGCTGACCTCAGATTGTTGAAACTTGCCACAGAGGGTATTAGCACCAACCGCCTTCCCGCCCCGCGATATAGTCATACACTCCTTCCTCTGATATTCGATAAATTAATAACAGCGCATCAAATTTGTCTGTTTTGGGGGTCAGCTCATTACATTTGATATGCAAATCAAAGCCAAAACATGCCCATTCGGTGGCTCTGTTAAAATATGCGTTTTGTCGAATGTGTAAGGCCGCAAATGCCAGAAATCAATTAGCGTACATACATACACACATGTATATAAGTGTACATGGGTGTGTGTGTGTGTGTGTGAGTGTGTATTGTAAGCCGATATTTGTATGCTTTGGTGCGTGCTAATTAAGCTGTCAACATTAAGCACTGCGCTTCGGGCTTATATATTTACAATTGATTGGCATCAGGGCAGATACCAAGGACATGCTCTTGTTTATTTTTGTTTTTCCTGAATCAATACGATGAACACTGACAGAAAATGAGTAAAAAATTATATATGCCAGAGATAAATTCGTTTAACATGTGCTTTAACAGGAGAAGCTCCGCCATAATCAAAATATAAGTTAATCTTTTTATTAAAATATTAAAAAATATTACGACACGTAATTGCATAATAAACCAGGTCGTCTGGGTAATTCCGAGAAAAATGGCTTTACTCCAGACTTCACGTAAAAAAAATACATTGCTTTACGATTGTCGTCAGCTCTTTAAATAATCGTTAATAAAATTAAAGTGGCATCGAATCGTTTGGATTAAGATCGAATAAATTGATGTTAATACATAAATGAAATAATAATATATTGATATTATTGTATTATATTGTATTATTTTACTTTTAGCTTAAGAAATACCTCTAATCTGCTGTTTAGCATTTAAAAATATAACCAAACAAAAGTTGTTAGACTTTTTACATTTTGTATATTCTTTTATAATGCGACACCAGACACATTAAAGAGCAAGAAAGCGAAATTCAAGGCTGGGACTGGGTTTGAACCATTAACATAATTACCGATTATGTTTATTTTTTGGTAAGTTTTGCTCGTTTGCATAAAATTAATAAATTATGAATTTACAATAAAAAAGTTTTTGTTCTGTGCCAACTTTCAAGAAGTCTTTGTGTTTGCACACACATGCACACGCATTCTCACACACATGCTGAACAGCTTTTAGCTCAAGTGTTGAAACTTTTTATTACGAACCGTTAATCAATATATAAAGTTGCTTTATGCCCGACGTCCTTTGAGGTCACTGGCAGCTGGAAAAAGCTGGCAGATAGACGCGCCTTTAAGTATGCGAGGCATTTTAATTAAAACCCGTTTCTCTTCTCTCCTGCTCGAAAAACAAAAAAAAAAAAATAAAAACAAAAAAAAAAAACAAAACAAAACAAAATACAGACGACAGAAAAAAAAGAGCAACAACGAGGCGTCACACTCAAGAGCTTTAACTCAACTTAATGGCAAATGCTGTCGTGCTCGATTACCCGGGCGGACGCACGGCCGCCCCTTGCCCACTGCCTGCCACGCCCCTTTAACAACAAATGCAGCACTTGAAAACTTTTGCGCTTGTCATGTGCAACCTGTCCAACTATGGCAGAGTCCTTCTGCTGCGACTGCTCCTTCAACGTCCTACAGCCTAAAGGCTACAAATCCAACACAATGCACATGTTTCCTCCCTCTCGTGCGACTCCCCTTCCTGACCCCTCCACACCACAAGCTGCAATGGCAACGAGTGCGAGCGGAAATGAAAAATCAAATAGAACAACTCATAATGGCATGAAATGTAATGGCATGAAACGAAACGGAATGGAACGGAAGGCACAGGCACAACGCCGGCACAGCCACAGCAATGGACAAGCGGCATGGCAATTTGCTGCAACAATTTCTTATGCTCGCCCTCTTGACGAAAGCGGGTAGATCGGTTAGAATAGAAAATTCGTCTGGCAAGAGGTAGTTTTGTCAATACGAAAGTACGCTCGAATTCGTTAGAACTTAAAAGAATAAATTACTTTACTTTATTTAATAGTTGTTAAAATTTAAAAACATTTTTTTTTTGTGATGAAATACTTTATCTCAACTAAAATACTATATGACAGTAAGCGAGTATTGCGCAGTCAGTTACATTTGACTTCAATGCTGGCTTTCTTTGCGATTGTTTTTGTTGTGTGGGTGTGTGTGGCAAGTATTCGAATTGTCTGTTGTGTGGCACTCAATTACACTTTCGTTGTCACTAAAAAATCTTGAACGACTCGCCAGAGCTTCTGCAACTAGAAGAAGAAGAAGAAGAAGAAAAAGAAGGGCTTTGCATATGTCACAGAGTGTGTCTAATACTATGAGTGTGGGGGTGTATGTGCATGTCCTTTGGACTGACACTTGACGTAGATAACTGTGGAGAGCGACTCCTAAGGATGTCTTAGGTGCACAAAAGCTGCACACATGCCAAAAGAAGAGCGCCGAGAGTGAGGGAGGAAAAGAGAGAGGGAGAGTGGAAGAGATGGAGGTTGACATCCAATAAAGATTACCAACGATTGTTAAACACAAATTGCGCTTGATGATGAGTTATGTATGTGCCAGGACATGCGCCTGCATATCTGTGTGCCTACCTAACGGCACATATGTGTATACACATACATATAGCATATATATATTTTTTTTATGAGTGATGCCTCTGCTGCTGCCTTTGCTGCTCCTTCAGTTGGCAGTTACGAGTGCTCCAAATCAGCTTTGCCGCTCGACATCATCTGAAGGTATGCTTCAATATTTGTCAACCAAGTGTTTGCCCTCTGTGTGGCTGTGCCTGTATGGTGTGTGTGTAAGAGAGGGTGTGTAAAGTTGTATCATTTGCCGAAGTTTGTAACAAAGTTGTGAAATGAATTTTGAGTGGAGCCGCATTATCAGCAAATGAAATTTAAAATGAAAATTTGAAGGTTAGGGCCGACTTTTGGTTCATTGTTAATATGCTTATAGGATGGCTCTATCTTCTGATGCCTAAGCTTACAGAAACAACAAAAGCAACAACAACATAAACAACAATAGCAACAACAGCAGTTAAAATGTGTATAAATATGGGTATTCATGCTTATAAAGCCGGTAAATTGAATATGCAGTTTCATCTGTTCGTTTTCCTTCTTTTTTTTTTCTATGTTTTGCTTGTCTGTGGTTCTTTGTGCCGGGTATTTATCACAAATCTGAAATTTCCATTTTCACAATTGAATGAATATCTTCAGCTTATTTGTCCATTAGACCTGACTGCATGCAAATTTCTATCTCATTCCATTTCATCTTCGTTTTCATCTACCCCTCGGATGTCGTCAGCCGTGTTCATTTGCCAGCTGCTGTGTCAACCTTGTTGTTGCGCTCAATTTCGCCACAATAAAAGCATGCAATGCGAATCGAATTGAAAAATGGGTACCTGCCAGTTTGCCTTTCCTTTTATGTATTTTTTGGCTTTTCACTAACTGACTAGTCAATGGGCAAATAGATTTTTCTTGAGCACATATTTGCATTTGGCTCGAGGAAATGAAGCTATGAAGCATTTATAAAATCTAATGAATGGCAAAAGTATAGCAAAGAGTAGAGAGATAGTATTTGCCTTCTTGTGTGTGGGCATTGGTGCGTGTATAACAGTTATTCTAGTTCCATCTTTCATTGTGCACTAAGCATTGTGATATGCCAGAGGGCAAATATTGAATTAAAATGATGGGTATGTTGCATTTATAACAGTTTGTATAGCGGTTAGTCTGACGAATGCATTTTACCTATGTCACAACAAATTTTGATTTATACTGTGTATATTTATAGAGTGTATCAAAATATATACAAAAATTAAAATTTTGTTGCATAACATTTTCTAATAGTGTGTATAACAATTTTGTTGTATTTACAGTTAGTCCAATACATTGATTTTTAGAGAGTTTTGCTTTTTGAATAACAGTTTTTTTTTTTAACCGAAGCTAATGTTTCGTTCCATAGACAAAAGCTAATACCAGTTCGTGGGTCCTACACAGAATATTTTTAAAACCAGGCTGAGCCTTTTGTAATTCCGTTTTTGTGGAATTTCAACTGATTTTGGCGGAACTTTTGTGTCCATTATATTAATTAAATTATATTCACGTTTCTGTCCATATGTCCATATGTCTTGTGAATGGCAAAAACCAATACGTTTAATGCATCTGCTACAAAGTGCCCACACATACACACATACACCCACACACTTGCACAGAGTCTCTAAAAAGAGAGACAAAAATGGGCATAAAATTCCAAAAGCAAAATCACGTACTTAAAAGCAATAAGCATTTTTACACAGCCACGCGCAACAGCCCTCTGACAAAAGTTGTCCCAAAAATATCACAAATAAGCATTGCCCCACACACACACACACACATCAAAACACACACGCACACGGAGACTACGAAAAAGCTCACACACACAAACACACATTTCTATTAAAACGCAAATTTCAACAGATTAACACGCAGCAGATGAGGGATGGGTGTATATGAAAGCTAAAGGCCAAACAAGAGAAAGAAAAACAGGACTTAGAAGCCGCATTTGAAATACCGAACATGAAATACCCTTTACATATAATTTATAATATAAAGTATGTACTCTAATATATTTAACATTTTAATCTATAATATGAATGCCATCATTAGAGAACTAAAAACCATTTCATAAAGTACAAGCCTATATAATATATCTATCCGATGTACCTGTGTATCTATCCGATATCAAGTAGTTTATGTTTATATCGAAAATCGGGAATATACCAAGTTTTGACAAGGTATATTGAAAATAGGAGACTTAAAGTTCATTTAAGATAAATTATTACTATAGAAGACTATTATTAATTTGCATACCTATAAACTGTCTCTTTGATTATATAAACCAATGGGGTTGCATTAGATCTATGCGTTACATACTTCGAGAAAATATTATAATACCCTCCTTTAGGGTATGTGAAGATGACAGCGCGTGTCATTTGCCGTGTAACAATTTGAAAGTTTTTTTTTCTATGCAAATGGCGAAGTCGGAGTTTGACTCGTTTTAAGAACACGTTAAACTTTTTACGACTTTCGTAGACGAGAGTTTGAACTGTGTAACCAAATATTTATGGGTGGGGCGAGATCTGGTTCAGTTTTCAAAATTTAATCGACGTCTAATGAAATGCCCAGCTAAGGGACCACAACACAAAAGCATCTGTTGCTAATTAACCTGCACATTTAACCCCGACACGACGTCTGGACGTTTGGGCATTAGTTAAAAAGTCATCAAAATTCACTGATTGAAAAATGTTGCAAGTAGATAGGTGGGGCAGCAAGTGGGCTGGAGTTGGAGCACAGCCTGTTGGAGCTGGCAGCATAAAAAAAGCTGAAATACTCAACAAAGGCTCATTGCATATTTATGGCTGGGTGCCGCATAGGTTTTGAGGCCTTTTTAAATATTTAAATGCCTTGTTAAAACAAAAACATGCAACGAGCCAACAAAATGTGGCAAGACGCAGCTGCCATAAATAAACAACAGCCGCCAATGGCATACCTTATGGGATTCACTTAAAACTGTAAATGGAGTGTGTGTGGGTGAGAGTGTGTGTGCAAATGTGTGGGTGTGTACAAAGATTAGGTCTTAAATTTCAGCTGAATCATTTACTAATCATATATCAGACTTCAAGCAAGGAAAATGCAACACTTGCCAGATTAGAAACTGCATAAAAGACACTCATATATTCTATATATGAATATGTGTGAGTGCAAGGGATATATTAGAGGTTAAGCTATAAATTTCAGCTAATCATTTACCAATAACAAATCAGCCTTGCCTTTTGTTAGACTCTAAGCGAGCGATGTGCAACACAAACTGAATGAAAAACAAATATATCTACATATAAAAATATGTATCAAAATGTGTGTGTGTGTGTTGTTGTTGTTGGTCTTGTAGCACTTTTATTTAACTAGGCTAAGCGGCTTTTGCCATAGACAAACTTTACCAAGCCAAAATCCGCTTGACTTTTTGGCCAAGACTTTATTGCTACGCTTTCGTTTGCGTGCCTGTGCGCGTTAGTCTACGTGTGTGTGTATGTGTGTGTGAATATGTATATATATATGACTGTCAGCCTGTGTGAGAGTATGTGTGTTTGTTTCTATTTCATTCACGCATAAAATAAGCACTTGCTGAATATTTTGCTGCTAAAGCGCTCAAGTTTAAAACGCAAGTTCTGCAATTTGTCTTTACAATAGAAGTTTTATGTGGCAGTCGAAACGTTTTGCTGGCTATAAAATTTAAGTGAGATGAGATTACGGTCAGTATAACAGTTCATATAACACTATTTGTGACCGCATACAACTATGCAAAATGTTTGTTTACTGTCTGGTAAGTAAATAAAAAACAAGCAATTCTGCCTGCGGATTGTAAAGCACAAATTGTTCCATAATAAAGCAATAAAATTCTAATGTGAGGCAGGAGAAGTGTTTGTGATTGCAAAATAGAAGCAGTCAAACTACAAAGAACATTATTTGTCAGTATAACAGCATTCCTCAGTATAATAGTTTGTCATAGTATAACAGTTTATTAAAGGTGATATTAAAGTATTATATTGAAAAATGCTCGGATATAATTCAATACCTACACTATAGCCGTTTTTCTATCAGTCAAAAAAAGTGGTTATGATTACAAAATAGAAGCAATCAAACTACGAGGAACTTTATTTGCCAGTATAACATTTTGATAAGTATAACAGTTTGTCATAGTATAACAGTTAATTAAAATTTATATTTATAACATAACATTGAAAATTTCTCGATATAATTCAATACATACACTATAGCAGTTTTTCTATCAGTCTAATTATGCTATATCCAATCAATACCCTATCTTGATGCTGTATACCGATGTGCTTAAGAGGAACAGTTTGTTTGAGTATTACAGTTTGTTAATCTTTAACCATTATACAATAGACAAACCTGCTCGATAAAACAAATAAAAAACATGTAAAACAATTGCTGACGTAATTTAATACGTTCATTATAACAGTTTTTATAACAATCTTCAAACAAAAGCTGAGACAGACGTGTCTCTGACAGCTTTCAACACTCAGCGGGACAATGGGGCAACACCCAATCGCAACTTGATGTGCCGTAACAATCAAAACAGGCCACAAGAGACTATCCATATTATAATATAATATGTATTGTACACATACAATATATACGTTTATATATAGATATATAAATATATGTATTCATGCGATACAAGGCGATTGGCACAAATCTTTGGTAAATGTTTTCTATTTTTTGTAATTTATTAGACATTTTGACAATTTGAAAGCTACAAAAAATGCGTGTGAAAAAAAAGAACGAAAAAAGCGAAAATAAAAGCGTGTGAAAATGGCAACGACCATGAAGCATATAAAAGAACGTTCAGCGAGGATGGCAACAGTCGCACACATTCACACCCAACACACATACACGCACACACACCCACCCAACAAATACACTACCCAGAGGAAACTCGGACCTGCCGCTAGGCGCTAATGTTGAATTAAACGAATGCTGACAGCGAAATAAACAAAAGGCCGCGAAACAAGCGCTGGATTTATATGACACAGATGCAGGAGTATATATGTTTGTGTGTGCACTCATACATATGCATATAACAATATGTGTGCGCGCATATTTATGATAAATTGCCGCTGTTAGAGAACGTGTCGCTGACATTTTGTCGCCTGCAAAAAACGAATTCCAAACGCAAGAAAAACGCCAGCCAAAAATATATAATATATACATATATATATATGTATATATGTATTTATATATTTAACATATGCGAAGCTCGCCGCAGAAAAAGTCAATGTCAGCCCAAGCGTTTATATGACGTTTTAATAACCCAACAAACTGGCAGTATTATTGGACATTGAAAATGATTTTGAATTTTAAATATTAAAAAAAAAAAGTGAAAATTCTTCAAGAAATTCTGAGTGAAAAGCGACTTACTCTTGAGCCGCAAATGTAAGCTGGCATTTGAATTTATTGGCAAATGCCAGACGAAAGAAAAATATATTGAAAATATATATATATGTAGAAAAGATCTATTGAAGCTGCACAGACTTTTGGTTAAGCTTTATTGTCTGCGCCATTTCAACCTGTTTGCCGAATCAAGAGTGTTGCCTAGATTTTGTCGCCCAAGTGCCGCAATGAGAGCCATCCTACAGCCTTTATGTGACTGAATGTGCCTGTGGGTGTATGT
Organism: Drosophila pseudotalamancana; assembly: GCA_037075185.1. NCBI lineage: Eukaryota > Metazoa > Arthropoda > Insecta > Diptera > Drosophilidae > Drosophila > Drosophila pseudotalamancana. The sequence goes on from JBAMCK010000142.1 coordinate 1,244,747, forward strand.
GTTTGTTTGTGTGTGTGTGCCGGCGTGAGTGTTAGTGCTGCAAATGTAGCCGTAAAAGCGCTTTTACGTAATACGCCGCTGACGCTGATGCGGCTCCCAAATGAATTTCATTTCATTTCATTTCGTTTCGTACGTGTGTCTTTTAGCCTTGAAGTTGAATTTAAATGCCAAGTCAGAAGAACTTAAAGCCAAAGCCAAAGCCAAAACTACATGCAAGGAAGCCGAATCGCATGGATTAGACAAAACGCTCTCTCACTCACACAAACTGGCGAGTTCCCTAAAATGAAATCGCCTAAAATTGACCTTAAGTGTTTACAATTTACAAGATAGTCAACACTGAATGAACTTAGCTATAAATAATAAATATAACAGTTTGTATAACACTTTATTTATTAGTGTGTACGACAGTCCGCATTTAAATAGAAGATCAGCTTTCACAGTGAGTCTAACAGTTTTATAACAAAAATAATGTAAGTAATGCACTTATATATAATTTGATACATAGCAGACTTTTTTATAGATACAAACTTCCTTAGTTCATTGCCTTTTTTTAATTGCAGTGTACTCAAATTTCGAGTTTCGGTTCTCGAAAAGGAGAACTTTTTAGGAACATGCTTGAATAGTTGAAAGTACTTATAGTTGAAAACTTAATGTTTGCCGAAAGTTTTGTCAGCTCTCAATTTCAATTTCTGTGGCTTGTTTTTGCAGGCGTTGCCAAATTAATTATACACACACTCGAACTTTACGACTATTTGATTACTCTTATCTGCACCAGCAGCAGGTGCCTACGACGGCAGGTAAATAGATTTAAATGCTCAGCTGGGGAGATGCCATCAGAGAGAGAGAGAGAGAGAGAGAGAGAGCGTGAGTGGGAGTGGGAGAGAAAGAGAAAGGGAAAGGAGGAAGGGGTTATAATTTTATTGTGTGGGGTCGGCTTTGAAGCTGGCGTGGCTTTTACATTGTCTCAGCGAGTATTTAGCTTGCTTTACTTATGCAAATGCGAAATGTTGCTATGTGCATTAACCGTTAAGCACACACACACACACACACACAAACATGCACACACATATGCCCACATACCGAGAGAGGCGCGCGTGTTGCACCATTTTAATTAAACACATTTGCATACGTATGCGCAATGTTTGTTGCTCATACGCCACGTGTCACGCCCGCGCACTCCGGGCCTCCTATTCCGGAATCCGGCTCGCTGCCTCGTCGACGCAGATTTGCATTTGCATACTTCTTGTTGAGCAAAACCGTTTGTCATTCTATTTTATTTATATTTTTTGCAGTTTTCTCTATACATTCTCGCCTTCTTCTTCGCCCCTTTACGAATTTTTAATACAACTTGCGAAAATTGCGTTCTGTTTAGAAATTTTTGTTGCTTTGTTATAACTGTTGTTTGTTTTGCGGTGGCCTGCATTTTAATACATTTTCTTCGTTTTCTTTTGCCCCTTTTTTGTGTTTTCGGCTGCCCCTCAGTTTTCATTTAGAAAATTACATGGCTGCACTTTTATGACAAGTCCTTTTTTTGCGCATCCGTTCTGTGCAATGGCAAGGGCGCTCTTCTTCGAGCAACTGTGTGGCCGAAGCGTAGCCAATGACACGAGCTGATTGCAAGACACACTTTTTCGATTAATCCTTCTGCGTGGTGCTGTCTAATATTCTTCTTCTTTTTGATATAAAGTGCTTAGCCACATCCATACTATCAATAAATCTGTTAACATTCCAAATAGTCTTTTGTTTTATTGGGTTCAAACTAAGCTGTTACAATGATAAGTGCATCAAGCTTTTAAACTGTAATTTGCTGTAAAATACATTTCACAATTACATTGTTAATGCTTTACAACACTGCCACATTTTTTTGTTGTCCTTGATTGCCGTAAGCTGTTGCTCGGCCCATTCGCTGTTGCATTGCTATTGTTTTTGCTTTGTTGCTTTATTTGTTTATCACGCTGTCAATTGCATTTACGCCTGGTCAATAAATCGCTGGCCATTTTTAATTAAGGCAACGCAATCCGGACAAGCTTACAGGCCACGTCACTTGGATAAACAAAAGCAGTCGAACACGGCCAGCAAGTCAGCAGGCAGCATACACCAGCCACTGGGCGCTCCGCGATTTCCTGCTGCAGGATGAGCAGATCCTTTTGCCAAGCACTCACATGAAGACGGCGGCGCTTATGCAAATGGGTTTTAAGTCAAGAGCGAAGGTCAGCGTTGGCTTCCACCACTACCTCCCACTTCCTGTGCCTTACCACGACTCCATTCGCTTCGCTGCGCAGTTGTTAAATGCACGCTCAGTGCAACGCCTGTGCCAAAAACTCATTACCGACCGAGCTGGGCCTTTTAAGCCCGCCCACTTTGCCGCTGACTTGTGCCTCATGCTGTTGCATTTAACACGCCACATTGTCGCATTGGTAGTCCCCCTCCCTCCCCCTCCCCCTTCCACGTCCTTTTGCCATTGTTGTCTTCCATTTCCTTCTTAAGCTCCACAAAAAACAAACGAGACTGGGGAGTGAGGTAAATCCGCTTAAGCACCCCGAGTGCTATTGCTGGAGACTTTTCAATAATTTACGCAAAAGAAAGCGAAACGAAACAAAGTGAAACAAAATGAAGAAACAGCCAGCGAATCAAAGGCCGTTCAAGTGCTCATCATGAGCCAGGTGCTTGGCATAAAAAGCAAATGGCTGAAGATAGAGGCAGATAAGAACGGAACGGAGGTGAAGAAGTCGTGCTTGCTGAACTACCAATTATCCTGGAACTTACTTTGTAAAAATAATTTAAGCGCGAAATTAACATACATAAATTGTGATCTCTTTGGTTCCCAGAGCAATAGCTTCAACTCGATATTCATCGAATTTTAAATGTATGGACTGAACAATTATTCAATTATAATCGAGCATTTATTTAATTCGTAAGATTCTGATGATTTGCTTGGCATTTGCTTATTTTTGGCTCTTGTGATTAAAGCTTTTATAAAAATGAGTTTGATAGCTATTAATATTTACCCACGCACATCCGCTCTACTAAAGTATACTCCTGGTTAGACTTTCAATGACTACAGGGTACGACAAACAGACAGCTGAAGTATTTGTACAGTTACTATGGGGGCGGCAATGGGCGGCTACTATAGGCTTGTATGTAAATCTCCGAGCAGCCCATCGTTTAGAAAAAGAAAGAAAGGCATTTGGCTTGTAATGCTTAATGACTTTTATATCTTAATCCAACTTCTGTTGAACCATTGAAGCACGTGTTGAAAGTTTCTGCTGCCGTTGTTGTTGTTGTTGTTGTAATAAGTATTGTTGTTATTGGGCCCTTAGCCGTAGTAAGTATCTACGGACCAGTGGCCAGCACCGAGACGGGACATTAACAAAAAGCCAGCCACTTTGCAGATCAGAGAACTTATACAGGACTCTCGAAGTGTGAGATTGCTCCAGCCGAAGATGAATGACCAGTTAACCAGGCAATGGGCATGCCACATCAGAGTCAAGGCAGTGAAGCCGGCCAAAATCCTGCAGCGCAAGCCGAGCACCAAAAAGATAAACACCACTATGGCAAAACGATCGATGATACCCTAAAACAGAAATTATTATGACAATTGTGTCAACTATGGAACCATTGACATTACATTGTGCATTTCACGGGACCACAGGAAATAGATGCAGCTCATGAAGATGCGTGCCAGCAGCATCAACAAATCTTGGACCTTGCGCTGTGGTTGGGCCTGCCGCATCGAGAGCAACAGCAGCAAGCAGCCCACATCGACAAAATCGTTGAGAGCCTCATCGAAATTCCATAGGGTGAAGAAGAGACGACGCAAGGTGTGATGCAGCAGCAGAAACGAGACGCCAATCATTTCCTTGCGATGGTTGGCAATCAAACCGGTGCCTGCAAAAATTACCAGAACATCAAACAAAACGTAAAAGCCTCCAACCAAGGTGGAGCAGCCGATGCTTTTAGCAATTTGTTCGGCCTCCACGAACAGATGAAGCGACGTCTTGATGGCATCCTTCATATAGCTAATTAAGATAAACACCGGCATTAACTCCAGTATCCATGCTTTTACATTCTTTTCTCCAAGCTTGATCTTGCTCAAAGCGAATGTTCCGATTTTGTCTGCCATTTTTATGAAATATTCGTACAAACTTATTTTTTGAAGTTGGAAATCGGGCGAAGCCGGAGCTCTGTTGAATAGTTCGAATCTTGACTCAACGTACAAGGTTATACTTTACTTCCATACATCTCATGCAAATATTGCTTTGTTGACTAAATCTAAAAATTGTTATCTTGACGGAGTTTATCTTAACAGTGTTCTAAAATACTTCAGCAAATAATACTGTGTTGATTAATGCCATTAGTACAGATCGATAATTACTCTAAACCACTGTGTTGTATCCCTACAGATGACTTAAAAAGAGAGATAAGATAATTAATCAAAACGGAAGAAAATTATAATTTTCTTAAATACCCTGAAGTACCAAGAAGTATAAGATAAGAGAATGCCTATAATCAGACTGTAGAAGTCCATCTTTGCTGGGCACCATTTTAAGTGAAGGTATATACCATTAATCTTTACGATTAGCTACAAATGTTTATTTCAATTATTATTTAAACAAATAACCATTTTATTAGTTATTTTCAACACTGACAAAAATCAAATCCAAAGCTCTAGCTGTACCTATCGACCTGTAATGGATGCCATCTTTGCAAATACTGGCCAACAAGTGAAAGCCGACACGGTCAAATGCAGGAAAACACGGCTATGCAGATTTATTCGTGGTCCATATGCTCGGTATGTAGATTCAGCCGTTCAGCATCCGCATAAATATTATCCTGCGCCACAAATCGAAGAGACGATAAAAATATTATTGACAAAGTTTGAAACGCGATCAGATTCAATCTCAGACCAATCAGCAGAGTGGCAAACAATGGAAGCGAAGATCCAGATACAAACACAACTACTACATTGCAAATTGCTCTCCCCCACTCATTACAATTTGGAGTCCCCAGTGGGTCTACAAACGACTGAAGTGTCAGCGTGTTAGGTGCTCAAACTCCACGCCTTCTGCCTTCTGACTTCGCATTAGGTAATGTGTGCTGCTGCCTGCGGCGCCGATTGCAATTAGACGTAATTAGACGACTGCTGGCAGTTGACTGTTGGCTTCTCTGCCCCCCTTTATCACTGCACTTAGTATTACTAATACGCACCGTCGGACACAAAATGCTGCAGGCTCCAATTATAAATATTTGATGACATTTTGACTAGGCCGGCGGCACAGATTGTGGCTCAGAAGCCACAATCGGGCGATAATCAGGTTTATAAAGTTAATTTGAGACTGGTCAAGACTTAAAATGGAGGAGAGGTTAATAGTAAGTGTTAATTTATGTGTGTGTGTATTTTACAATTAAATTTTACAATTTTTGGATTTTGGAAAAGAAACTCGGTAATACGTGAAGTTTGATGTATGTATCTTCATTATGTAATCGAAAGTTTTAGTATTAAAGAGAACATACTTAAAAATATTTATTCCGCATACAAATTCTTCTAGCACAAGCATTAGTTAAGGTAGTGAAAGTTCATGGAATATTAACAAAAGCCTTATAAGCTCTACGCGGCTTCTTAGTTTATGAACTGTTTAAATTTGTTTTGATAGACACCTCCAATGTTGACTGAGACGCTGAGTTGAGAGCAAACGCCGTGGTATCCATTTTAATGCCGATGACTTTTCGCTTCCGTTGAGCGTTTTGCAATTTATCTGCTTACACAGCAAAAATTAATGCCACAAGTGAATGAAGAGCGAAAAGATATAGATAAAGCAAAAAAGATGTGGCTTAGTTGACATTACCTTTTTTTTTTTGTTTTTGTTTTTGTTTAAAGAAAAAAGAGAGAAAAGCTGTTGTCATTTGAGCCGTTTGGTTTTTGTGGCCCTTATTTAACGAGCAAAGTTGTGGGACAAAAATCAACAACAAAATTAACAAAAATTACCCAAATTAAAGTTCATACACGGTCATAAACAATGGCATTGCAGAGAACTTGAGCAATGGCATGGAAACCAACTCAGGTCCAGGCAACAATTCTCGATTATGAGTGAACGGTTCACAAAGGCGGTCGGAGTCAAGGACCAAACAACAATCGAACCAAAAAGTAAACAAGGCAACTGAGTACTGAGTACAGAGCCCCTATTGTTCATATTATTACGGATTCGGGCCAATATGGTCAAAGTAAAAGAAATCCAATTGCCCGATACGGGCTCTAATAATTATGTGACTAGGGCCGAGGCCGGTCGAATTGATGACAAATAACATTGGCCTACGAGCCGAGATTCTCTTCATGAATTATGGCCAACAGCATTCGGACGTGGCCTTCAGAGTAAATGAGCTACAAGCAATAGTTGCCTATCACAAAAGCTTATTAATTGCACAAATTATTTGCACAGCTCTTATACCCTAAACCCATTCCCATCGGCTAAGAGGGGATTATGGATTGAGTGCAAATGTGTGTAACTGGCTGGAGGGTACTTTACAACCCGATGGAGGGTATTTTCTAGTCGGGTGCTTTTGACTTATTGTTGTTGTTGTTGTTGTTGCTGCTGCTGCTATAATAAATAGTAAAGACGTGCTGCACAACTCAACTCACTCAACTTTCAGTTGAAGACGAAACTCTTTTGGATGCCCGCCTTAGCCTCAAAACATTTTCAAGCTAATCAAATCAGCTGCGGGTGGCACAAGGAAAGGGGCGGGGCGCAGAATGAGGAAGAGAAAAAATGGAGTATGAGGCGTCGCCACAGTTCGTTGATTTTGTTACAAATAATTTGAATCTATGTCAACATTTTGTGCGCAGCGCGGTAATAATTCATTTTTGTTTTTCGCCACAATTCGTGACAGCTAATCACCAGAGGCAGACACGCAAAATGGCCCAAGACCGTATACAACAAATACAAATACAAATGCAAATACACATACAACGGAGGCGAGGAGGAAAAAGCGCGACCATTTTGAAAGATGGCGTCATGGCTGCCTGATTTCCGGCTGTGCTTCAAACTGTAAATAGAAAATGAATTTCGCATTTGATTCGGGTCACATTTCATTTTGCATGCCAGTAGTCGAATAATGCGATAAACCTAGCCGAAATTAAGGTACCCTTCCTCTGAAGACATCTAAATTTTATATGACTATGAAATTGTTGACTTAACACGACAAAAAGCTGATTGATAAGAAGCACTACAAGTATTTAATAAACAAGAATTTAATGCAATATTTGTAGTATAGAAAATTGTCGGTCAACATTACATTGATTGATCAATTTTTTTCTTCCCTGTAAATTATATTTTGCTCGGCTTATCTTTAAGATTTAACAAGCAAACAAATATATAAAAGTTGCTGCACATGTAAAATTTTAATTTAAATATCATTCACAATTCACATAATTAAATACAATTGTAATTTAATACCTATTAAAAGACTTTTCTACAAGGGAATTCGTAATACTCTCCTTTAAGGGTATCAGAGGGACTCAGTGTAAACTCATTTGGGATTTTATATCGCAATTTATATAAATTGCTGATATTTGTTATAATTGTGCGCAGTCGCGCGACGGGGCTTCGATTTTACATTTATAAAGCGATTTAATCTCATTAATTTTATTAGTTTTTTATTATTGTTTTTTTTTTTTTGTACATTTCCGTTCTGGCTTTTCATTTGTTTATTGAATATTTAAATATGTATATATATATTTGCATTTGCATATTTTTTTGTTGCTGCTGTTAACGCTGACAAACGTCGAAGAGCTGACATTATCAGCATTGTTACTGTTATTGCTCATTATGAATTAAATTAATGGAGACAATTATGCGATTGTCGGACATTGATTGTCCACAGGCCTTATTGTATCAATTTATATATAAACACACATATATATATATATTATTTTTAAATTTAACTTCAAATCGAATATGATGTTTTTTTGTAGTGTGAAACACACATAAAAAAAAATACTTAATGCATAGATAATAAATTTCTGTTTATGGCTTAGAAATAAAAGATAGGCCTGAGCATTTGGATGAAGAATTTACACTAAGAAATACCCTATGTATATGTAAATATATTTATTTCCAATTTTTGTGGGTTATATTATAAGAAAGATTTAAGAGTTTCCTATCACATATTATTCAGGAGCTCCCTTTTTAACTTTGCCTGATTAAATATAAGGTATTTTAAAACTTAACTTCTTTTCTTCACTTAAGACAAAATTTCTAAGTATTTCGATCAATAATCTATTTATATAAACATATATGCACATACACATATATAATATATATATTTATAGTTTACTGTCCTTCATATACCACCCAGCCATATATCATATTTTTTATGGGCACAGGGTATACTTAAGAGAATACCTCAGTTTATTGACAAGCACTAAGAAGCCGGGCATAGTAAATATGACAGCTTTGCCTGCTGGGCAGCATTTTCTCACATGTTGGCCCGGCTTCCCCGTCTGCAGCTTTTGTTATTGCAGCCAAAGACATTTTTGTTATCTTAAAGTCCTCAGGGCCCGTCCAAGCCAAACAATGCAAGCGAAGACAAAAACCAAAAAACAAAATAAAAATAAAAAAAAAAGAAGAAGAAAAAGCATATATAAATAGAAGGCGGCATATAAAAAAAGAAGACAAGAGATTTGTCATACTTAGGCAAGTATTCATACAACGTATTCATACATATTTAAGAGGCCGGCAAAGTAACAGACAATGGACAGTCATTTGCTTAGTAGTTGCTGGCGTGAATATTTTGACAGGACGTTTACTTATTGCACTCACTGTACACGGCTCGCTGCCATTTGAATGCATTTCAGCGTTTCAAAAAAACTAGAGGAAAAAAAAGTGGTGCGACTGTCAGCCTGTCGTATGCCATGCTATTTGCATTGTGTGCAGCTGAAGCCGTTCCAGTTTCCGTTTCCGGCCGGAGTGAGACCCCAATGTGTCAACAGCCATGTAATCAGTCAGCATACTGCCAGCAGCAGCAGCAGCAGCAGCAGCACCAGAAGCAGCAGCAGAAAACAGCAGTAGCTCTAACATCAGCCACAGCTACGGCTACAGATACAGCTATAGATACAGATACATTTGGCGAGTGCCTGGCAAACAAATCAATTAGCTTGCTAAATGGCTTATCGGGCCTTACGCCTTAAGCCTGTTACGAAAATTGCGCATACGCCAAGTGAGCCATGGCTAAGCCTCTTTAAAATGCTCGGGGCCACCTTTAAAAACACATTACGATATTGCGTATACCACGCATTGACAAATGAGGCGGAGAGCCGACATTGCGTATACTTAATAATGCGCATACGACGCGGCGAGCAAACAAACAGCCAAAGCAATAAAAATAATTACAAAAGTAAGGCAAAATGAAGGAAAAAAGAAAATTCAAAAAAATATATATACAATAAAAAATACAACATACCACAACGGTATAAACGAATCACTTTTAATTATAAAGCAAGAACTGCAGCTGGCCCGTGTCTTTAGCCTTCGCACAGAAGAAGCGGCAGGATAAAGGCATACAAAATGATTTATTTATACGCTGCGTATACGTAACATTGCGATACGACTGCGGGCAAATTGTACACACTTTGTCGAGCGAATTATATAGCCGACAAGCTTATATACCCTTTGCAGTGGTTATTATAATTCAACCAAGCGAAATGCAGCGCTTTAAAGGTGACATTTTATATGCGAATCATTTATTGCATATTTTTTAACTGCTTTCGATTGGCCTTCCTTTTTTTGTTTTGCTTTGGGAAGGTAAACTGTATATGTAGTTTTTTTAGTTAGCATTTTATTTCTGTTTATACCCTTAGCCAAGTCAACAGTAACAAATTTGCCTTAAGTCAACTAACTTAATCATTTGGCGGATTGACATAAACCTAAGATAACTGTTACTCCTTATACCCTGTAATCAAATAAACGTGTGTATTGCAGGTAATCAAACATAATTTCATGCTTATTAAAATATGACTTACTTAAATAATAAGTTATCATCGAATGATTCACTTGAATCCTAAGTGATTCTTATTTCTTGACTTCGGCTCAATAAATATAAAAATATAAGAAGATAAAAATGAAATGGATGCTCACTTTAAAATTTAAAATTGATTTGATACATTTATTGATTAATGCAAAATATTTGGCTACAGAATATCTGCTAGTCTATCATTCCCACTTCCGTGTGCTGTTTATTTCAATTTGAAAATGAATGCGAGGAGTTGCGGGCCATTTGTTGAAGCGAGTGTCTAAAATCCAGCTAGAGCTCCATCTAGTTTGGCTATTAAATGTGCGCAGCTCGTTTCATGGCTCCCAACTCGGCTTTGGCTGTCTGTCAGTCATTAGTACATTTAATTGAGCTGACATGCTGGAGCCATGGCAACAACATGTGTCTATTTTCTGAATGGCATCTTTCATGTGCACACGCAAGTATACACGCACACAGACTCAGGCACACAATTGGGTCGCGCAAGTGCATTTCGTTGTTGAACAGCTGAATTAATTGTTTGCAAATGATTTTTCAGCCAAGTCAAAAGCAGGAACAAACAGGCTGGCAGCCAAATCTAAGCTAAAGCTCTCCACTAAGCCGGCAGCGTTTAATGGCCAGGCCACAAATTAAATTTCATACCCAAAACACACACCTGAGCGCATTTCCTACCTGCACAATTTTCCTCGATGTCAAAAGGGATAATGAGCCAGGCGCTGGCGAAATCAGCTTAGGCTGTGCATAGCATTTGAATATGCTTACTTATGTACGTATATACTTATACTTACCCTATATATATATATATATATATACATTTTCCTTTTTATGTTGGCTGACTGAAATTGACAATTGGTGGGTGGATTGATTTTTTTTCCTTTTTTTCGTCCTGTATTTTGTTTAAAGCGCCGAGAAGATGATGAAAAAGTGGCACAGCTTATGCTGATGTCTTAGCAGGTTAATTTGAAATTTCACAAAAAGTATATACTTTGAGCTTATTATGATTACATTAGAAATTTAAATTTGCCTCAGCTTTAGCGTCTAATGATGCTTCAATGATTTTCAAATATTATTTAAGCGAAAAATTACTTTTGCTGAAATTCCATTGGACTACATTTTACATTCTTTGCAATTTGTGTGCCAAATTTCGTTAGCTCAAGTGCATTTTGATACGCAGTTAAAGCTATTAAGGTAAATAAATTTTGCTGAGCAATTTTAATGGGATTATGAACTGAACACGGCTTAGCCGTGAAAATATTTTCTGGCTAATCGTATTCAAAATGTTAAAGAAATTCTTTAAATATATTGCAATTTATTAAATTAGATTTTGGTTTATATTTATATATTAGTAAGATAACTTTTACTTCCAAAAATAGTAAAGAATAATACCTTATAATATATTTTATATATATATATATATATATAAAAATAAAATATAAAATATATTCTAAGGACGAGCAACTTTGTTGTATAATCTACAAGACCAAGATGGCCATTGAATTGTGGAACTAAAAGCAGTTTATATTTGCATAACCAATGCATTGTGCTAAAGTTATTAAAATAACTGAAATTAATATGCATGAATGAATAAATGTTTTGAGTATTGTATTCCACGACCACTCGGCTAGGGCATGCATTCAGTGTTGCAATTGATATAAAATGAAGTGCAAAACTAAATAATTTCGGATGACCTGTTGACCGTTAGCTACAGGCAAAACATGACCCCAACATAACAAACAAAACAAAAACAATTAAAAGGCAAATTTTCGATTGTCGTGAGTGTCATGAATATTCATGAAGTACAGCGCGACGAATTTAATAATTGAATAGCTTGAATATAAATGTGACCACAAATGTCCCACCAGCCAGCCAGCCAGCCAGCCAGCCAGCCAGCCAGTTAGACGGGGCAGGCAGAGAGTTGGCCAGTTTGTCGGTCCTTTGGCTAGATGTTGGTTTTGACCGTCTAGGCGCCAGTAAGCCCAAAGTACACACGACACCAAGTCCTGCACCGTACTCCCCTCCTGCACCGCAGGACATGTCTAAATTAACAAATGAATTATTTAGTGCGAACACTTTCCGAGTGTGGGGCAATGCTTGGATTTACAGAGCAATGCGAATTAGGTGCGAATGTGTCCACGCGGGGGATTAGCCTAAATGCGAAACTATGTAATTTGGCTAAAAGCGTTCAAAATTCGAAATGTCCAAATGTTTAGTTCCAATGAACTTTGACTTTAAGTCTTTCCATTTCAAATTTCCATCGCTTTCAATTACTGCAGTTTTCAACAAAATGAATTTTTGGCCTGAAGCCCACCTAAACCACATCGAATCCATACAACACATTTAAATATATATTACAATGTTTTCTATTAGTCCTCATGACATTTTGCTTGATTGTGATTCTCACCAGAGTTTTTCTTAGTTTTACAACGTTTTTTCGCTCGAAATACATTCTTTTCGACTTAAATAAAATTTCAAAACTTATATAACACATAAAAACGTATGGAAACAAGTGTAGTGTGGATTGATTACAACTACAAATCGTACTGGCCGGGATTGTCAATTGCTGTGCCAACAGCTGTGGCCAATTACCATATACCTGAATTTCAAGACTTCTTTTAATATCACTGAATGGTGGTTCAGCGTGACCTATTATTTATAGAGACTGCCGCTCAGCATTTGTGAGAAAACCGCAATGACTCCTATCATTACCACGGTAGGCACAATGGCGCCTATAATCTGTGGAACAATAGGAAAAATCATTTGAGAGTTAGTAAGAATGCTTTAATCGGAGATACTCTGAGCTTATTTCGAGACGATTTATAAGGCATGAGGCGTACAAGTGTAAGTGTGCTCGACTAGAAAATACCCCGCTTCTCAAATATTGCTACTTTTTGTTAGTGACGAGACGATACTGTTGTGGATGCCTAAATCAACGTGCTCACACATACGAACAGACGGAGAGGTGAATAGACGGATAGGCGGACAGAGAGACGGGTAGGGCTAAATCGACATGGCTGTTAATGCTGAACAAGAATTTATACTTTATGGGGTTTGCTTTTATTCATTTTTAATGTCAAACCGAGAAGGAGACAACGGACGAACGGACTAATATTTTAAATAAGTTAAGGATTGAGATATTCACATTAGATTTCTCTGAATACTTACGAACTGAAATGGACGAATGTTTCCCCATCCGGACACAATCGTGTTCGACGAAGTGCTGACTGGGAGTAGGAATTGATTGTGTAGAGCAGCGGCGAATGGTAGTGCGAAACCTTTCACTCCGGAATTCATGTTGTTGCCCTACAAAATTTGGTTAGTTGCGTAAAAAAGAATTAAGACTATTAATAAACAACTACCCACCGTTGCCATAATGGGAGGTAACCCAATTCGAGCCACAATTGACGCTGGACAAAGGATGGTCAGAAGAGTGCCCATTAGAGAGCCAACGATTATGGAATTTTTTCTTGCAAATGTACTCCGTTGAACCGTAGAGTTAAATAGATCCATCAGTTTGGAATCTCGATAGCCAATCATTGCACCATAGCTGGCGCACATCATGAAAATATGTGCCCACGGAGTGTTGTTATTCACGAGCTTCCAGCCGACCAAAGAGGGTGTTGTTCCCTCCTTTTCTGGCCTTCGACAGCAATAATACCGGCAAAACATATAGTTCGCAGGCACGGCAAAGTACAATAAACATATGAAGATGATTGGCAGCGAGGCTTGGCACTCACTGCCGCGAATTGTACTGTCCCATCCATTAAAGCTGCCAAAAACCAGAGGATGTCGTGTCACCAACAGTACCGTCGTTATGAGAATGAAAAGAAGAGCCAGTATGGAGTGCGTCGACCATGGACCCAAGCTCTCCTTCTTATTGGCAAGGGCCTCCTTCATCGTGTCCTTTGCATCGGCAGCGGCCTTTACCTCATCCTTTACAGAGCCCTTCAACAATCCGAGGAATACCAAGTTTATCCACAAAGCAACCACTATCATGCCAATTATCAATGGACCCAAGAAGAGAATGTAAAAGCCGACAGGTTTCATAGTTACTTGACTAATAAAAGGCGACCAAAAGTTTAGTTATATTCAAGTCGATTTTTATACGCGGCTTAAGTACTCACGTTCCTAAAGCAGTATAGATCTCGCCATTGGGCTCCTGAAAAGGCGAAGTCATGGCTCCAAGAGTGGCTGAAAACGCAATCGTAAGGAAAATCCCAATAGCAGGATACGAGGGATACGGCCTTCTGCACAGCAGTAAAAGAGATGCAGATGAAAGAATTTTACGATAGAAATCGATAAGATTTGTAACATGACTTACGATCCGCGCTCGTATGGTTCCTCAGTCGTAACTATAGTGAAGATTCCGTTCTGAAATGGAATCGGCCTAAAACTCAATATTCAGACTCTACAATATTAAATCTTACTTACAGCAGCATATTCCGCCATTACGGCCTGTGCGATTTTCATATAGAATGCAGTCATCAATGTTTTGGTAACTAATGTGCACGAAATAGCAGTCACCACCATGAAAAAGAATTGAAGCCTGAAAGAAATATTGGAAAGTCAAGCAATGTTGGAACTATTTATCTATATAGCATGAATTATCACTCAGTATTAATTATTTTAGTTGTGTTTTATGCAGAGATAGGAAATATTTTCCAGAAAGCTTACTTCCGGATGTTGGTGCCACAGAACCGGATCACATATATAGCCAGACGATCGCTCAATTTCGACGCATCCATCGCAATCCCTACAAATATACTGCCATATGTTTTGAATGCTAGATCAGAATAATGGGCCATGCATAGAGGTTTAGAGTCCTGAAAATAACAACTTGTAAGCAAATATGTATCCCTTTTAAAGGATCTCGGCGACAAACTCACCGATATCCCCATAATGGGCACGAATACAATGAACAGAAACGCTATTGCGCCCTGCGACATGACATTTAATATATAATAAAGATATACACAAATGGAAAGATATAGCATGCGATAGGCCTATAGAAAGAAACATTGGATCAGATAATCTGTAAATCTTAAGCTTTACGATCTTACCAGTACTTGGGTCCCCAATAAAATGGGAGCAAATAATATCGGGATCAGTAAAATCAATACACCTTTATAGTGAAACTTACAAAACTTCTTTCGCTCATCTTGTTCTGGATATGGTTCGGAACCAGGCTTATATTCCGGTCTATATGAAAGATATTACAATCTAATTTTGTACGCAATGTACACAGCATTTAGTACTTACTCCATACTTTATACACTTGACCCGCAACAATCTACAAAACTTAAAATTTCCGATACGGTGGTTTACTAACTTTTTGATTTGTTTATTTTTGTTATATAAGTAACGGTTTCAAATAATCTGTTTTTCTAAACATAAAAATTTTTTAATATTTTTTTGTTAATTTGTGCTTTATGTGTATCTGATATAACAAATCAGCTTTTCTACTGAGGTAACAAATTAAAAAGGAAACGCCAACTTTATATATAAATCTAAACTAAAGAAAGCTAATTTTTACAAAGAGATTCTGTGAGGACTAGATATAATATCCCTATGCATGATTCACAAAATATGTCAAGATAATGATAATGACAAATTCATAGTAATAGGTTTATTCTATCATTCAAATTTACCATACTTTTTACCTGTTCAAGTACATATATATGTTTTGTCATAAATATGCATGCTTATTGATATTTAATATTTTTTTACGTTTTGTGCGCCCTGAATTTAAAAATGTCATTTTATTAGCTGTTGTAGACTTGAGAGACCTTATACATATAGTACGGGCACAAGTTGTACTTTAAGCGTGTACATATACATACATATGTATATTTAAGTGTGTGTGCGTAAAAATATTTGCATAAGCATAAATGTGCGTTACGCACAAGCTGCACGCTTCCAATTTTTCAAGCCAATTGCTGCGAACTTCAAATATGGCGCTCACGTTTTCTCCAAGGAATCGGAAAACTGGAAAAATAAAATGAATATAAAAATGAAAATGATTTGGCTAGCAAAATATTTACTCGTCCGCCAAGACAAGAGATTGCCAAATTAAAATCCCCTCCCCGGGCTCAAATTCCAACCAATATTAAAAAAAAAATAATATATATAAATATGTAAATATCCAATTGGCAAATCAAAGTTACACGTTTTGGGGTATTAATTGCTTTTATTTTGGATTTTAGATCTAACTTCGTTATTTAATATTATTTGCTTAAGCCTTTAATCACTCAAAAGTTATTTTTGAAATTTATCAATTATTCGAAATCATATTTGTAATTAAATGCAATAATATTTCCGTATCAGCTTCGATAAATTCTTTTCCAACACTTCATGCTGACAGCTTTAACATTTTATAGGCATGTCTCACCATTTCGATTGTCTTATCTCTTTCTCACTAAAATTCTTTGTAATTGTTTTATCTTTCAGTACTTGATATCACTTCTTACGCTTACTTGTTATACCCATTAAATATAGATACATTATATTGGCTATATTGGTTTTGTACAAATGAGTATATGAAGGGGGAAAAGGCGATGCAGACACTTTTAATGATTTCCATATAAATCGATTTTAAAACTTTATTAATTGAAGCATAACTGAAAGAAAAGATATATATTTATATACATGTAAATGAGTGTAATTTGACCTATTAGCACTGTAGAGAATATCTCAAAGTCAGGCACACCCATTTTTTTTGCACTTATTTCATTTATGAGCTTGTAGAGGGTATGAAAATGGCGTTTATTCTTCTATTCCTCGTTCATATTTTATTTATCGTGCTGGAAGTTGGGACCAAGCATAATTATCTTTCGTTTGCGATTCGGTTTAAGTGCTCGTAAATCGACGACTGAGTGGTTATGATGTTGACGCCGGGTAACTGGCACTATCTGAACTATCTGAAGGGCTGAGCCGATTGCTGATGTTCTTGAGTTCTGAGCTATCTAACGCATGCTTATTGGCAAAGTTTTTTCTAATAGCTGGCAACTTTTGTGGGTCAAGTTTTAAGCAGCGTTGCCACTGCGACTGCACTTTGGCCAATAAAACTTTTGCCGGCAGCAGCCACGATAAATGCGGTAGATACACTGAGAGAAACACAGCATGCCAACATATGTGCACATAATTTACGAATAGGTTGATTCAAATATAATTAATTAATTGGACTTTATGTAAAATCTTCTTGAATTAAGTAGTTAATTTAAAAAATACATTAAACTTATTTAATGTAAGCAAATATGGTAAAAAATTCAGAATAAATTTGTACTATATAAATTTAATATTCCATTTAAATAGTTGAGATATTTATACATATCTTTAAAACTTAGAAATTGTAAATATAATTTAATAATATACTACTATACAAACATATAAAAATGGGACAGAATTGATAAGGAAATCATCAATATTTTTCTCAGTGCAGTTCGAGAAGGGAAGGAATGGACAGCAGGTACAACAGTTGGGGCACACAGAACATGGGGCAACTTTGTTGGGGCACGTGGCGCGTAACAAAGCGCAGTCGGTGGCAATTTTGCGTAACTGTTCGTCGTTTCGCTTCGTTAGGATCGGGGAAAAAGGCAGCTGGGCCTGTAGAATAAGCTGAAGAGATGGTTGGGATAGCTGCGTAAACTTTGCCAGCCAAAAGCGGATGTCACTGCAGATAATGTTGCATCAAATGTTTTGGGGCGACGCACGTGAGTCTGTCGTCCATCTGTCTGTCTGTCGGTCGGTCGGTCTGTCTGTCTGTCTGTCCCTCTGGTTGCCTGTCAGCGTAGCAGCACCTGCGCCTGAACCTGCACGCAACTCTCCTGTTCGTCTGCTACTATGTTTGGGCAATCGACAGTGAAATGCGCGACCTAAGTTTTCTTTTTTCCTTTCCGTTTGGCCCTCTCGTTCCCTCTAGGAAAGTTTGCCCGCTCAACTTACCCGTAAACCAGTTGTTTTTGGTTTTGATTTCAGCTTTGCAACATTTCAGCCCAACTATTTGGAATGCGGCTGGTCTAGATTTAATTTCGAATGCTAGTTTTACGCTCGAATTATTTTGCTGACTGCACGACAAGCAATTCAATATTATTTGCTTATTCGTAATAATTGGCAAAATATTTCAAGAGAACTTCACAAATATTTTTGTCAATTTTCGATTGTGCATTGTGTAACACTGATTCGATAAGAAGAAGACATGCAGTGCAATCTGCTACTGTGAAAGATTTTGATTGAATTAAGAAAATAAACTTAAGTCGTTGTGCATAACATCATTAAATGATGATACGTTATTATGAAAGTTACTTTGAAAAGAATAACAACCACAGCGATTGATATCAATGATTGATGCGCGCCTAATCAAATCCCAATTCAATCGCTCAGTAATCAGTTGAATGCATTTGTGCAGCATCTTAATAATAAAGAAAATAGATAACAATCGATAGGATTGATATTATTAATGATTGACGCGCAAGCTCTCAGGCTTAATTTCGACTTGATTGCAATCAATTAAAATCCGCAATGTGGCATCAACTTAAGCACGTGTCGAATTGTCTGCAGGTAGATAGCTCCCATGTAGTTGTTGTTCTTCGACATGGACGAAAACGTCATTGTTGTTGTTGGTATTGAAGTTGTTTTTTTTTTCTGGGGCAAGTGATTGACGGCGAGGCTGGCGTTGATGGCCCCAGCGAAGGAGCATACAGTAGTACACACAAACATGAAAGGAAACAATGATAGAACACAACTACCACAATGCCAACACTAACAAACATCTCCCGACATGACAGCAGTAATAACAACAACAACAACAATGGCTTAACATAGCGGCCACAAACAAAAAGATGAGAAGCAGGTAAAATGGCGCCGGATGTTGATTGACTTTTGTTCAACAATTTTTTGCATACGGAAGTTTGATAAACAGTAAATGGCGTTGTTTTGCCTTCGCTTTATGCCCTCACACTGTACAACAACAACACGCACACACACACACACACACACATTTTTGATTTGCATGTATGTTGCGTATACGAACTGTTGACTGCTTTGAGAGACATCAACGCAAGTTGAGCGCTAAGGTGGCATCGTTTGCTGTTGCTCCGTTGCTTGGGCTTTGATTAGGGTTAACTGCCTCTTTATACCCTTTCACTGGCTTCTTATAAGCTTGAGGAATAATTATATATAATAAGCCATAAGCCGTCGACTCATGTTCGCAGTTGAGTTTTATGACAGTCAGTCAGCTAGACCAGACAACTGTTCGGCTTAGACAAGCAGATGTCAAGTGTGTGTGTGTCTATGTGAGTGTGGCTGTGTGAGTGTGTATCTGTATTTGAGTGTGTGTTTTGCCTTAAGCTGATTTTCCCAGTAAGCGTCACAGTTTTGCAATTTGGGTTGTGCTTCATTTTGTAAGTTCAACCAGATACAATAGTTCAATAGTTAATCCAGACACCAGTTTATATGGCACCAGTTTATATGGCATTTTGTCCTCAGGCTCGCTTTCGGCAACGCCTGCCAAATAACTCCCAGCCCCACCAGCAACGCTGTTGGGTGTCCATCAGCAGTTCCCCCGTCATGGTGAGCTCATCCTCCAGGATGTGGAGGCAGCTGGTCAGCTCGTATTGCAGCTGGAGGCGCTGGAGTGTCCGGCAATAGGCCAATTTGTTTGACTGTTCCTGCAGTTCCAGTTCCACCTGTTCCCTCCAGTTGTTGGACTCTGTCCACACTCCAAGGGCCATCAGGTTAAGCAACTGCCACAGCAGCAACCAATTCGCTTTGGTGCTTCGCATCGCGCAACTTCGCGGCAACAACTGAGCCCAAATTCGTTTACTGTAACTACAACTGCAACTGCAGCTGCAGCAGCTGTCGTTTAGCAGCTGTTTACTGCAAAATTGTTTTATGTCTTGTGATTTAGCTGCAGTTAATTGCAAACGGCTATCAAATGGATCCAAGCGCAGGGAACAGTCGAGCCATTAAACCAGCGAATTGCTTACAAAATACTCTGAGCTCCTGCTCTTTTCCTTCTGACACTTTAACATTTATTGTTCATAATTTTATTACTATTTATAACAATATTTCATAAACAATAACTGCTGCTTTTATACTGGAAGGGAAATAAACTTAAGTTTTAATAAACTTAACTTCTTAATAGCTGATAAGATTAATAAATAGAGGATCTTTTTTTTAATAAAATGGTTTATTTAGAATTATTATTTAAGCCCGAAAGTATATTTAATAATTGCCCAAAAGTATATTATTTAATTGAATTGCCTGTCGAGCTGCTGTTTTCAAACATAGATAGATAGATACAGTTCGGTTCCTTAATACATATAGATCAATAATCGATTCGGATCCAAGCAGTTTGTCTTTTCAATCGTTTACTCAGCCTCTTGCATTATGCTAAAATATGTAAAGCGATTCTTTAGAAGCACTTTTGTTCAATTCGCTAGAAAATTGAAAAGGAAATCAACTTGATTCGTGGAAAAACATGAGCTACTCGCCTTATCTCTTTTCGAGAGAAGTTGGTAGCTGAGCGATAGATAAGTGTTAGATAAGTTTAATTGAAATTGGTTAGCACTCAGTGAACAACTCGTTTGAACATAATTGAATTAAATAAAATTAAAAACTGTTTCCGCTTGTTGTGTGGGATCCAATCGTAGACCCAATACATGCCGATCTGTCAACTATAAAAGCGAGCGTTTTGTTAGGCAGTTCATTCAGTGTTTACTTAACCATTCAACACTATACCAACATTTGTCTAGCAATCAGCAACATGTCTGGTAAGTGACAGGAGTGTCATTTGTTGGCCGAGGATCCTCATTAAAATTGACATTTATGCAGGGATGTACCTTTTGGCGAGTATCCTGTTCCTGGCGGTCGGCGGCTGCTTTGGATCCATTATCGAAGGCAACTACAATGTGACGGCCGTTTGTACCACTGTCCAGAATGGCGTCCAGCTGGGCAGCATTGAGTCTTGCGATTATTACTACGTCTGCACCCCAAACGGACCCGTGAAAACCTACTGTCAGTCAGGCTACTCGTACAACTTTAAGGCACAAACCTGCAGTCCCTCTAACCAGGTGACCTGCTATTATGGCGTGGAGAATGCTTGCGAGGGTCAAACCGGCGAGTCGTGGGTTCCACTGGTGGGCACCTGTAACGGATGGATCTACTGTAAGAACGGCGTCGATGCCGGCCGTGGTTCATGTGGTAGCATGATCTTCAACCAGACCGCCCAGAAGTGCGACTACGGCGTCTGCAACTCTCAGCCTGGTACAGGTGGTCCCAACCTAGTCAGTCTCTGCGAGGTGATCCCACCCCAAACTTACTTTGGCTCCACCACCAAGTGTGCGACATACAACTATTGCTATCCGGACGGAAGGCTGTCGTCTGCCGACTGCCCGACAGACGTAAGTTATCATTCGATAACAGTTGCACAACCGTTGAGCTAATCTCAATACTTTCTGCAGGCATTCATCGTATCGACACACTCCTGCGGCTACGATGTGGGCAACAACTGCGACCGCGTTGTCGCCGATTCCGCGGGTGATAGCTGCACCACCTTGGGCCAAACAAAGGGCGACTCCGTCACCTGCGGCAGCTACTATTACTGCGATGGCAACGTCTTTGTCTCAAAGAGCTGTCCCAATGGCCTGTACTACGATACTGTGGCTAAAAACTGTGTTGACCGCCAGGCCGCCGTCGCAACAGAGGGCTGCAATCGTTGCCAGTATGCAACGCAACCATTCGTGAATGCCGTGAACAATAAGTACTGCAACACCTACTACTTCTGCAAAAATGGCGCCAGCGACGGACTCACCACCTGCCCAGCGGGCTATTACTTCAACGAGGGCAAACAGGGTTGTGCCGGCCAAAGTGATGTTGTGGCATATGCTGAGACAAACGGTGCTTGCAACGGAGCCTCAGAACAGCCCACAACCACCGCCGCACCCACCACCACCACCACTGAGTCAACCACAACCACTAAATCTCAAAACACTGGCCAAAAATAATAATTTGAGATTGGTGCAATCAGTTACAAACTCCGATTCAAGGCTATTTATGGATATCTGTAATATCTAAAGCAATAACCGAAAAACAACTTTCAAACAACTTTAATAAAGCAAGCAAAACAAAATAATTAATACTTCTTTATTTCAATTAACTTTTAAAGTACTCGTTTGTTTATTTACCTACGAGGCTCACTTATTTTCAGGCAGCTGAATAATAATATTTTAAAATCGTAACATGAAGTCTTTTAATAACATTATCAATTACCACTAATATAACTTTGTTTAACACTATTACTCAGCTTCTAAATATTAAAGATATGCTACTTTTCTCTGCAATTTTCATGCTTCAGATTTGAATGGGCAAGTAATTGCTTAACATTATTGTTTTAAGAGCTATAAATAGTATTTTTAACAATCGTTGTTTTTTATTTGCAGACAATTAAAATATTTATTGTTTCACTTATTGCTATTTTATATGAAAATCGAGTTTTTAGGTTTCATCCACAAATTTTTTGTATAATCTAGTTTTTACTTGAAAATATATTACTTTCATTACAAAGGTCATGACGAGGAAAACAAAAACCATTAACATATTTTTCGAATGTATAAAAAGAATGAGTTATGCTAAATTGGGAAAAATCTTTTTTTTAACCCTCAAGCATATGTATTTATTTGTATTTATACAATGGCCTATTTATATTAACCATTAAATAGAGGTAAAAAATAAAAGTATTCCACTATTTTTGTGAATGCTCAAATTAAAGTTGTTGATTCGGTAAGGCACGTATATTTTTTATTGTTTCTTTTTCAAAAATTTTATAATTAATTTTCGTTTATATATATTTATCGATTTCACTGATAAAGATAAATTGGAAGATAAAGCTTTAATATTATTTATAAATATATTTGTCATGTAGAGTATGTGCTAGTCGTTCAGTTTTGTTTATAGCCTTGTGTACCTATTTACCTGATTTTTTTTATAGAAAATTGATTTCGCGTTTTCCACAACAGACAAAAACCTGCCCTCGCCCAATCGTTGGTTTTTTCGAGATGCTTTCTTCATCTGCTTGAAATTGCATTCGTAATGCCCACAAACTGGAAAGGCGCCATCCTCGAGCTTTCGATCTACTGATGCATTCAATCGAGCGTAAATTGCATCGTTATATTATTTAATAACGCGCTGTCGGTTACCTATTGACCTATTCATGTAGTTGGCCAAGGCTTTTTTTTTTGTTTCCCAACAGAAAGTGGCACATAAATAAATGTGTTACAAAATTGCCAGAAAGTCCTCTGAAAATTCGGCATTTAGGTTGTACGAGTCACATAGTTCGGGAAGGCTCACAAAAAACCAAAAACCATTTTACATATGCAATTAAAGTACTAGTTTATTCAAATACAGGGGAATCCAGTTATAACAACTCTCAAGGGTACGACGATTTTACGTCGGTATACCCGCTCTAGCCATAAGGAATCTAATTAATAGAACCAACCTTCGAAATTTTGTCGCAATGACCAGAAGAAATTTATAAGCAGAGTCGTTATAACCGGATTCTACTGTATGTTATTACAACTTTATTTGGAATGTAGGGTAGACCTATTTAATAAATCCAGAGCTTAAAGCTTTGCAAGCACATTAAAACTTGACTGGATGTTAACCACGCATTTTAACTGAAGCTTCTTGAAGTGCTGCTTTAGACGCATAAGAAAAGTTGTATATACTATAGAACTTTTCAAATTCCCTTGACATTTCACACGATCCCTGATCTAATTTTGTTCTATTAATACAGTCCACAATTTTGTAGGTAATTCTCTCACCTTTTCCTCAAGCACTTACAGCAAAATTCCATTAGGTGCTTTGTGTCGAACAAAATCCCCAATTGTTAATTCAGTTAAAAATTTCCAACAGGCTCTCAAAGAGTTAGCTGGTCGTGCAGTCAAATCACAGCATGAAATTCATTTCGGATTAAATTAAGGATTAAGGTAACTTTTTTCAAAGGCAACTCGCGACCATCTCAACTGAGCTTTAACGAATTCCATTTCAGCTAGATGGAAATTCTCTTGCTGGAAATTCGAGCATCCATAGCAAAAGCTCTCTTAAGTATTTAAGCAAATTTAAAAACTTGTTAAGCTTCATAATGAAGCAATTTTTGTGCATTGCGGAGCGTTCAGTTCGCATTTTATTGGCTTGCTGGGCATTAGATGGGAACTCATTTTGATTTTCGGCACTTCGCTTAACGTTTTTATTAATTAGCTGAGCGAGGCCACATTTAATCTTTTGGGCCACCTCCGTAACCTGTCCTAATGATGAGCCCAACAACAATGCCAATGCCCAATGATAATGAGCCCAGCCATGTGCAGCTGTAGCTTTCGCTCGTTATGCCAGCTAAATGTGGCTTATTTCATTTCAACAACTCCATTAAAGCAATGACACAGAGGTTGTTCTCACCTGAGAAGAGACGCTTCTGCCTGTTCCCTCTTACCCGTGGAGTCCTTTCCAGCTCCCATCTCCCAGTTCTCCCAGTGTGTCCAACAGCTCAACAGCTCAGCAGCTGCTGCGGTTTTTGGGGCCCACAGAAATTAAAAATGCCCCAACAGAAAAATTCAATTACATAATTTGACCTTTTTCTCTTTTGTTCGTGTCGCATTTTTTTGCCTTTTCTGTGTTTGATTTAAATCCTCAAATTCTTTGTTTAATAGACAAATATGCTTTTTATTCTCTTTAAAGCCCCACAGCTATAGTTCGTAGAATAAAAACAATGAAACAGCAGAAAACATTTTTGAGTAACCCTGCAAAGCGTTACGTAACACATTTTGTTCACAAATAATACAACTACAACTCTGTAGGATATATATGTATAATCAATCAGCATCAGCAGTCAAGTCTCTGAACCGAAACGGTAAAAAATAAAAATTATGAATCAAAAGTTGACATGTTATATAACAGATTATCCGCTTTACAAACAATAACAGCACTTTTGATATATATTTACTTTGAATTTCAATAAATCACATTCATAATTGGGTTCATAAGTTTCTTTAATTATATTCTTAACAAATCCCTCTTTAAGGGCGGTAGCAACGATTGCATTGCAAGAGTATTCAATTTTCGAGTCTGCGACCAACTTTCTTTTACTTTCATTCAATTTTTTCATTCATTTTTTCTGCTTGCAAAGTTTGAAGCGCAACGTGGCGTATGAGTAATGCCATTTGCAACTCGAAATTGAAGAGTTGCATAGGACTAACTATAGCAATTATGACAGCAACTAGGCTGCCGGCTAAATGAAGCGACTTCTAATGAGTTGTAAACTATCTAAAGGCACGCAAAGATATAGTCAGTCAGTCCGTGTGTATATGCACATATGCATTGGAGTATGTATATATGTATGTGTGCATATGTCGAATGCCTTTCGGATGCTCATAAATCTTCATTCGCGACTACGTGCGCCATCATCATCAACTCTTGGTCCTGGTCTGCATCTTGGCTCAGGCTTGGGTTCGGGATTGGGTTCGGGTTCAGGCTTGGGTCTTTCATCTTTGCCACATACATTTGTTTCTGCTGCGCTCGCCTTTGTTGCCGGCTTTGTGTCGCTTTATACGTCATTTATCATGCGAATCTCTTTACTTGTCATATTTCCCACTTACTCCTCTGCAGCTTCCATGATTTTTCACTTTTCAATGTTAGCGCGTGACAAACTCTCTGGCTGTGAATGCATCAATGCCTGACGAGTTGACAAAGCCCGCCAGATAGTGCGACCAGCGACCGCATCAGTCACATTAAAGCCAGATTCAGCCTTATCTACCATTCTCTCTCTCTCTCTCTCTCTCTCTCTCTCTCTCTATCTGTTTCTCTGAGTGTGATGCATAAGCAGGTGGCATAAGCTGTTGCCTTTGGGACAGAAGCACAATTGATTCCTTGCGCTTGTCCGAAAGCTTTCCATTTCCGGCGGAAATGAGGCCGCTTTAACATGCTGTTCGCCATTGCTTTAAATTTGAAAGTTAACAAGATGGAAAGTTGACAAAAAGGACAATTGTCAATACTTATGTGAGTAAATGAGTTATAATTCAATTTTCGCTGATGTCATAATCGTTGCAGTTGAATGCATATTTCATAACGATAATTGCCTCATGCTTGCTCCCTCTTTTCTCTCTCTCTCTCTCTCACTCTGTCTATCTCTCTCTCTATCTTTCTCTCTTTCTCACTGATACATAGATACATAACAAGTAATGAGCATTGTTTTATTTTTAAGCTCCACTACGAGCATCGTTTTGGTTGAAATAATTAACCGTGAAACTTCTGAAATGAACATTTTATCACTTCTGTAATTATGGCATTAATACTGTTGCTACTGTCGCCCTCTGGCGACTAGATTGCACATTATACACATCTTTAAACATAATTATCCAGAAATCTGCTGGGAAAATGTTGTAAAAGTGTTAAAATTCTAAAGATAATAAAATTAACTGAAATCTTGCTCAAGCTTAAGGTATGCATAGATAAATATTTTACAGCATAATATTTCCAGATTATTAGGAGTGTCATACTACCCGTTATTATTCCCTAATTAAACTTTATGTTAGACTTAAATAATATTCAAATTTTAATTGGTAACTACGTTCATAAAAATACAAAAAATAAATGAAATAAAAATGCACAAGGACTTTAACCTTTCATATAACTCTTTTTTTAATAACATTAATAAAATAAAATAATAATTAATAAAAGTGCGTAAGCATTTTGTCGAATGATGCTTGAACTGAACTGAACTGAATTTAACTTATTGTTTATTTTTGTTGTGGTTGCTGTTTTTATTGCTTTTGTTTTTGTTATTGTTGCTGTTGTTTGGCCATCATTTGATTACAGCAAATAAATCAAACAACGAACAGTTTTGTTTGCTTGCTTAAATTTTAATTGAAATGCGGGCAATTTTAATGAGCTGCAACAGCAGATTTTCCAAAAATTTTCTGTCACACCCCTCTACTGACCAGAAGCGCCACCTACCCCCAACCCCAGGTGGCCGCTGAGCCAGCGAAAATGTTTTGGGCTTTAAGTAAATGATTATGGGGCACACACATGTCAAATGTTTTATTTAAGTGAATATTAAATGCGTACAAATTGCCCCGCCCCAAAGTTTCGGTTTCTATGTTTTGCATAAACATATTTCATTTTAGGGGCCCTTTAACATATTTATTTGCCAACGTGCTTAGAAAAGGGGCGTGGCGACGCCCAGTCGGCCTGCAAATAGACCCATAGCTTTATTTATGCACGCCTGCCAAGCAGGCAAACAAAACAGGACA
The DNA here is from genome assembly GCA_037075185.1 of Drosophila pseudotalamancana. NCBI lineage: Eukaryota > Metazoa > Arthropoda > Insecta > Diptera > Drosophilidae > Drosophila > Drosophila pseudotalamancana. The sequence goes on from JBAMCK010000142.1 coordinate 1,272,064, forward strand.
CATCAAACGTGCCAGGGTCCGGGTCCAGATACGGCTACGGCTCCTGCTCTGGCTACCAAACTACCAAAAGGCACCACAAGCGGACCCCAAAACTCCGACCAGGACCCGGTCGTGGATCCGTACTCGGCTACGACTACGACTACGGTTACGTTTACTGCCAAAGTGAGCAGAAAATATTCCGAAAAAGGAGTAAGAAAAAAAAAACAAATAATAGTTTTTTTAAAAACTTGTACACAATCGAAATACCCTTTTTTTATATAATATTGACTTATTTTATAATAAAATAAACTAATTTCAATATAAAATCATCCAACATTTTTTTATAATCTAAAATAATTTTGCTTGTGACATAGGTTCAAGTTTAGAGGGTATTCTATCAGCCAACTACATACCAATTTCCACATGCAAAAACCAAATAACAGTTTTCCATACAAAAGTTTACTCGACGAGCGTAACACGCTGTACTAAATATTAAATAAATATAAATAAATTGAGTATTCTCTAGGCAAATAATTAAAAATAAATATATATTAATTTTGTCTGTATTTCTTATCCGAACTAAAATTTATAGACTAGAAAATACTCTGCATTTAAATATAGGTAGTTAGTAAGTTATTAAAGTTATTAAAGTTATTAAAGTGTGTAAAATGTTAAACATGCTTATTAGCTTACTTAAAGTTTGAAGTGAAGTTTATAGGATATTCTTATAGGCAGTCACAGAGTTCCATTTTTTATAGATAGGTTTGCCATTTACTCAGCTCCGGGTGGAATAATCATATAGAATGTGCCTCAGCACAATTTCTTTATGTATAGGGTGTAGGCGCTTAAGCACATTTGTGTGCTTAAGTGTACCTCATAAGTGTGTGTGTGTGTGTGTGTGTGTGTGTATGTAGAGTGTGTGCTGCTGACGTGTCTATCCTTTTTAGCAAACTTGCTCTTTTCTGGTCAAACGTGTAAATTTATAATTAAACGCCCAACACTTTTTTCAATGCTTCAGCTCGACAACCTAACACACTGGGTCTCTCTTTCGCACACACTATTTTTCTCTCTCTGCGTATGCCTTTTAACTCACACTGTCCTTGAACTGTGCATTTGTTCTGTTCCGTTCGGCCATTTATGCGGAAATCTTCGTGTAAGCACTTAATTAGTGGTGAAAGTTAAACAGACCCAACAACAACAACAACAACAACAAAAGGCATTCGAGCCTTGAAAAGAACAACAATAACAACTGGTTTTTTGGACAGGTCCTTTTCCTGGCTTTAATTTATTTCATTTGACGCAGATTAGATTAAATGACACAAGGACCTTCGCATTTGTTGGCCAGCCATCTAAAACTTTTCCAAGTTGTCTCCATTTTCGACCATGTTGTGGTTTCTCGCATTACGCCGTTCGCTTCAAGTGTGTGCGTGTGTGTTTTATAGTGTGTGATATGTGAGTGTGACATTATGGTGTCTAATGCTTGATGAGGCCAACTTCACATGTGGCTTATAACAGCAGCAATTTGCATTGGTAATTGTTGGGCTATCACATTAATAAGTTTAAGTCTAAATGCCACATGATATGCAAATTTTCATAGCATACTTTTAGGCTAATGGCTCGTTATGGCAGTTAGGCACACATACTCGCACACGCACACACATACACACATATTGTTGTTAACTTAATGCTAAACAATACGTGATTTGTATCTGCACCATTTGCACGCAACAACGGCAACAACAACAACAACAACAACAATAACTACAACAACGAGGCTTTGATTAACAACACGCTTCGTTGCAGGCCAAAGCAAACAGACGGACAACAAAAAGGAAAACCGAAAAGAAGAAGCATAAAGCAGTCGCAAAAACATTTCAAGATTTATTTATAAAAGTGAGTTAAGCACAAGCAGCCACGCCCATTGGGGGCCCGCTTGCGGCATTTAATTAACTTTTGCCTCAAATTGCGCCCAACTTTAAAACGATAAAAAACTTTTTATGAGCTGCATTTTATTTTGTTTTGTTGCGGCCAAATTACAATATGAATTTTAGTTTGCTCCTTCAGAAATGAGCAAAAAGGCAGTAAGCGACAACACTTGACGGCAATGCTGAACTAGTAAATTTCCTGCAGAGCTGCGAACATAAAAGCGGGTTTTTGATTCTTGTGGCATAAACAATTCTTTCAAAGTTTAACAAAAGGTTGTTTTGGTTTTCGTTTGTAAACGAATTCTTTTTTAAGCTGATTTTTCCAGCTGCTGTGAAATTGCTCACATTCTATTATCGACCTGTAAAGGCTTTATTACCCGACTACAGGCTTTGAGACTGGCTGCATTGGATCATTTGAAAGGTCTCTCTTTGATAAAAATAAATTTAAAATAAAAATATTTTATGTTTTTTTTTCATTTTCATTTTATCATTTTATAATGGTAAATGAGTTAATTCAGTCTTATGATGTAAAACAGCTGATGGAAAACCGGACTAACTCCATATCTAAATATACTAATACTTAAGTAAACTAATCAGCTCAATCGTATTTAACGTTTTTTGAATTTCCCAATTTATTACTCTGATCAATCACATCCTTTGGCTTATAGCAAGGGTATCACAATTAAACTTCTCATGCTTGATGCCCGCATATATAACAGTGCGGCCACGCCCACCCAACGCCCATTTAGCCAATTTTTAAATTGCATAACTGTTTGGCTTGGCCGGCGTCAACGACGTTGACAGACGTTGACTCGGAGCCTCCACCAGGTGCCACAGACACGAGACTCCAGTTGCATTTCTCTCCCTCTCCTCCACCCCCTCACCCAGTTGCATTTCTCACCCTCCCAATCGCTCTTTTTGTTGCTCGCGGTGTCGTTTGTTGGTCCACGTAGCTTTTTCAATGGCAGCGTCAAGTTGGCAGCATAAATACACAACAACAATGACAACAGCAAGAGCAACGGCAAAACAACAACAATGACAAGAGCAACAACAACAATGGCAACAATAATAGCAGCAGACAAGGATGACAAGAGGAGAGTTGCAACCATTTTGCGTTGGCAAATGGAAATAAACTGCGACACGGCCAACTTTTGCCTCGCTGTGTTAATGGGTCAATTTATCTGGCTGGCACATTTTACAAAATATGGCAACGCCAACGACTGTCGACGAGCGAACATAAAATTATGCAGGAATTGAACGAGCACCAAAAATGCGAAAACTTCGTTCACAGTGAAACTATTTTCCAATTTTAATTGCCATCCCGCACGTCAGGTGGCGCTTTATCGCCGTTCGCACTGTTGCCGCTGTTGACGCTGGTCACACTGGCAACGGCTCTAATTAACTGTCAACTTTATTTGGACTACCCATTTTGGAATCTTTTAAATAGTTTGCTTAATCGCCCGCTTACAACTTAAAATAGCTTCGCATAGCTTTCGGCGTCATCAAACTCTTCCTCCCAGCCAATATTAATGAGAATTTTGAATGGGCCACACAAAAACCGCAGAAAATGTCATTTTATAGATGAGTTAGCAACTCTTTCAACCAAAAGCGGATTTAACTTGGCTTAAAGCACTTATATACACAACAAGTACTGTGAGTTGAAAAGTTCTCTTTAAGATTCTTATTAAATGAACATTTCTCGGCTACATCATACTCCAATACAATATCATATTTAAAAATTTAGTCGTTAGTTTCTTTGATATAGTGTTGACGTTGTTTGTGACTTTTCAAGCTTAGTGTCATCAAAATAGATAACATGCGAATCAAAGCTAATATGATTATTAGATCGATTACATTCGCTTGATTTCTTTGGCTTTGCATATTATACTATGCATATATTAAATATAAGAGATGATGTAATTAATTAATGTGTATAAATTATTATAGTAAAATGCATTAATTATGAGCCTTAACAGAAGAAAGAACACAACTAACGCATGTTTTCATATTTATTTATATAGTTATGTGACAGGGGAAAATTATTTAAATTAAATTAAAAATATAATTATGCTTCTGTGAGCAGCATTAAACGCAATAAAAAACAAAAACAAAAAAATTAAATTCGCTGAAAATGGAAACATTTATCAATCGGCTAAATTGTTCGTGTGTAAAATATTTGCCCACAATTAAGTGAAACAGTGACGCGTGTGCATATAATTTATGATTTCATTTAAACAACTCAACTGCGAGTAATTATGTGACCGCACACACACACACACACCCACACACACATTTGATAAACACACACATCAGTCATACGCGCCGCAAGCCGAAGACCCCGAAATTAGACAGCGTTGCGCTTTGTTGCCCACTAACGCGTCATGGTGGTCGCCAAAAGGCGCCGGAGGGATGGCGGGGGGATGGGGCGGATGGATGAATGGAATGAGGGGGCGTGGTCACCATCAACAGTCCGTATAAGTTGACCGCAGCTGTGAGTAGGAGCACATTTGCGCCTTGCTTCCCTCAGGGCCAAAACACCACCATACACATACACACACGCAAATTACGTATACGCAGCGTGTGGCTCGCCTGCTCGACAGCTCGACTGCTCGACTGCCTGCCTCCAGTGCGAATTAATGACTAGTCGTTGGGTTTATCTGAAGCGCTTAATTTGAAACGATTTCGCTTACTTTCACTCTTGCGAGCTCGACTCAAGCGGAGTTGTCGGCTTTAATTTTGCCTGTGAAATGAAATTAAGTTAACTATTTATTGATTTAATGCTGAAACAAAAGCAAACCTCAATCCTTGTCATTACATCATTTGCGTTAAATGGCAATAATTACAAATTACAACGCGTTTATTAATGGATAAAACCCAACATTTAATTAAAATAGCTTGTGCAAAAGTTCTTTTGCAGAAAACGTAAAACTATTTACAAACACAAAGGCAATTAATTGGCACAAAAAAAAAAAAACAGAAAGACTTTTTTGCCAGATCGAACTGTAGCAGCACCTGCCTCTAACCGAAATCTCAGTTTAATCCTTGGTCAAGCACTTTTCACTTGCCTCGAATTGCATTCCAATCTCGACAGCAGGCTTCCTTTCATTGCTGCACTAACTGCTGCTGCATCAGCATCATCTCATGGCAGGACTGCTACAGTAATCCAGCTGCAATTGAAAGCTGACATCCTTGCCACAAGTCAAACGCATGCCAACAAAGAAATCCTTTTGCAGCGAGAAGCACACCTGGTCAAGAGACTCAGGTGAAGATGAAGGACAGACACATCCTTCAAACGTAAAGCTTCCTTTTTAGGACATTTCTGCTGCGAAGACTTTACCACACCCCGAAACCTTTTATCTACGAAACGATATATAAACAGCCATGGTAGCAAGACTGAAATTGACCTCTTCAATTTTTTTTTGGGTTTTCTATAAGCCTACTTCTTAGAAGTTTGTTTATCGACTGATAATATACCAAACTATGGAATATAGAAGACCTCAGTTTTTTATAAATATAAACCTGAGCTTTAGATATTCAAAAAACTTTTAATGACGAAAGATATCGACCTTTTTTTTAAGTGATGTAATTAGTTGCTACCTGAAATAAAGGAATTGAATTTTGAAACTAAATTGAAAGAAATTGAATTTTAGTTTGTTTTATAATGTCTTTAATCAAATGAATTTATTGCAGTTCGCATTGTGTTGTGGGGAACTGTTGCTTAGGGTCTCTATGTGACATAAATATCCTCTCTTGTTCTTATTCCAATTTTAATCGATTTGGTTTTTCAAGAGTTTGAAAACGAAAACATATGAAAAATAATATTTATTATGTGTTATGGCGAGTGCAGTATTTTAATTTCTTACTTTATTTATGTTGTTATAGATGTTTTTTTAGCTTATATTACATTTATATAGTTTACTTTTATTTGATAGTTTTGCTGACATTTATGAGACTTTATTTGTATGAGTTTAAATTGTTTTTTACTGGTTTTTGTTTTGGTTTTTTTTTTATTTCATGTTTTCTGCATTTCAAATAATTTATGTTAATTAATTAGTTAATTCAGTTAACTAAAATTGGCAAATGAATCGAAATATATTTACACATAAAATCAATGATTTTTTTTCATTTTTGGTTTTTGTTATTTGCATTTTCTGTTTAAATTAACAAAGTTATTAATTCATTTATTTTTATAACGGCTATTTGTTATAATTTTTATTTGTTGTAATTTGTGATCGGTTTTCGTTTTTATTTAGTGCTAGGGCAAGTGTTAACTGAAATTAAATACATCAATTAATGCGAAACAGTAATTTTACACGTTGCCATTACATTTATAATTAGTTTTTTTTAGCTGCGATTTTCTCTTATTGGACTAACTTTTTTTTCTGTTTTCTTCATTTTTTTCTTTTGTGTTTAGTTATTGTTACATAATATTTGTATACTTTTACGCTATGCATAAAATTAACACTATTTCTTGTATATATCATTATTGCATGACATTCTTATCCAGTTGAAATTATGAAATTATGACCTTTAACTAACAATTAAACTATTTACAGTTGCTCTTGGAATGCTTTACTCTTACTTAATTATCATGACGTGAACGTCTGCTGCAGCTGGAGCTGCCGCTGACTCCTGGAGTATCCCATTGACCGCCCGACATCGTAATTGATATGCACTAAGGATAGGTTTAGGGTGGTGCCCAGAAGCCAACGCAACCATCGAACCACCGCGCTGGCGGCCAAAGCCAGGACCAGGTTGAAATTGAGGCTGCTGCGGAGGCAGCTGCCATTACCGCCGCTCTTCTGCATCGCCGCTGGGCTTTCGTCTGGAGAAAATGCGGAAAAGTTGAGAAAATGTGCAGCAGCTACTGCATCTGCAGCTGCCTTTACTTACCGTTAATGACATTCACCACCACGCTGGCCGCCTCGGCTGTTGTTGGCATGCACGTGTAGTTGCCTGTGTCCAGCAACTGAGCATTCGCAATCCGCAATCTGGAACATTAAAGCGAAAGCTTAAACCGAGAAGCAACAAACAAAGTGCAACATTCAACATGGGGCCAATCAGTTGCCACATGAATTCAACTTCATTGATCAAAGTTCGAAATGCCAAAGCCAGTTATTGAGCTGGAAACTAACATGAGACGAAGGACACGCCCACACACGCCCACACGCCCTCAGCTTTTTGGAGCTTCTCTATACCTATGGCATAGATACCTGATGCTTGTGACCCTTGAGCTTTAATGATGATAAGAGCTGTATCATATCGTTCAGAATTAGTTCGATTGAACGATTCAGTCAAAAGAACTACTGAGCTTCTTAAGTGCTCAATGAACAGCACCATTCAGTGGCACATAAACTATATTTTTTGCTCTTTCGATCATGAGTGATTATAAAACAGACCAATTCCTATTGCTTTTGACCAACTTAATAGACCAGGGTATAACACAGTCACGAATCGAGATTGAACAATTAAAGTTATTTAAGAAATTGAACCAGAATTTGCAACACTTATGATGATTATGAGGCTTACCTGCTTTGCAGCTTTTCGGCAAGTGTTGATTCCATTGAGATGCGCTGCAAATCGATGGCCGCATCGTTCGGATGGGCCACAAACGGTGTAAGGATGTATGGGCCGCGATACCAGTAAATTGGGCCAATATCCTGGGCCGCAGTTGCCGGCTGCTTCACATGGCATGTGAGCGTTATAACGCTGCCCACTTTGACGTATAAATCCGTTGGACCGGCTATAATCGCTTTGGCATCTGGCGGCGTCACTGCAAATGGCAAATGGAACGTGCACAAAATTGATTAATAGGAGTTCTAGGCGTTCTCCCACCCAATTCGAATGGGCACAAGTCCAATCTTCAGCTTTCACAGAGGGGTTGGTTAAGCATGCGGCTAACCGCAGCCAACAACGGGAATATTTCATTGGTATGGCGACAATTCAACAGATGATCCACAATTACACTCGATGAATCGAAAATGCACCAGCACTCTCTCAACAGTCTGGCAACGTCGGCGACCCGTTAATAAGCCCCTCGAACCAGGTCTCACAGTCTGGCGAAATACGTGACGCCCTTGTTAAACGCATAAAATTCCTTTAAAATTCAACTCAATTCAAATTTCTGTTTTGTTTAGAAATCAAGATTTTTCAACAAATTTAAATTTTTTGGTGTGTGGCTTGCAGAATATTTAGCACGAAATTCGAAATCAAGCGAAATAAATCTATTTGGCAAAAAATAAAACAAAACAATATAATTTGCATATATGTATGTATATATATTTTGAAAACGTATCTTTTAATTTAAATTAATTTCGATGAAATAGTAGTTACAACTGCATTAGGGAAAGAAAGTAATATGAAAGCGTAGCATACTTTGGAGCGGCTCGCAAAATAACTAATGAATATTTTATATTGCATACTTTTTGGTATGCAACAATTTTAGTATTGCAATATTTATAGCAAAAAGTATTATTTGAATGGTACGAATCGCAATTATCAATTAGCACTTAAAAATTCAAATTCCAAATTGCAATTTTTGGCAAAAATAAATTCGATCCACTTATTATTTTTTTTTTTTTTGTCTCTTAATATCAATATAGAAACATTATATATAAAACAAGTGCGGATTACTAATAGCAAAAAACAATAACCATTAAAGTTTTAAACTTTGACCACTTTAGACTGAAACCATGATTTCGTTCTATTGATTTAAATAACTACTAGTTTAAGCAACAAATATAATTTGAATAACAAATGATAAAAGAGAATAAAATTGAAGGCTAGTTTGCATGGCAACAAATAAGGTGAAGGACATGGATTTGTCGACGTGTCTGTCGAAACAGATCTCAAATAAATAAAATTAATGGTGCTGGATATTTTACCTTAATGTATGGTTTAAAGGTGCGTTGAACATTATTGTGAGAATGTTTTGGTTCAGTCTGCTATGATGTATACTTCAAAATTGTTGAGGCGTTAACTTGTTTTGCACTGGACGCTTAGCAATTATCAAGTTAACTAACTGGCCAACTCGACAGCTTCGCCTAACTTGTTGTTTTACTAAAATCGGCTTTAGTGGCTGCTGCTTGCCCTGTTGTTCCTAATGCCAGTTAGCCAGTCTCCTTCTCTCTCTCTCTCTCTCTCTCTCAACCCCTACTGCACATCATTAACAACGTCAACATTTGACTTTGTTGACGGGCTGCTGTTTTGGCCAAACTGTTGGTGGACGCACGAAAAAACATTAAACCAATTTTCAGTGCCTACGAGTGGGACTCTGTGTGTTCTATTCGGTTAGACGAGTGTATGCCACGCATTTGTCTCTGTCTGCGGCAGCTGCTAACTGCCAACTGCCAACTGCCAACAGCTACAACAACTAGAACAATGTCTACAAAAACAACAAAATCATGGCCAATATTAGAAAGCCACGCAGGCAGGCAGGCAACGGCCATCAACGCAACGCTGTGAACATAATGGTTCCGTTCATGATTCGCACTCACACATGTGCTGCCCTTCGACCTCTAACCCATAGTTTACGTATGTATGTGTATGTGTGTGTGCACAATAACAACTGGCGAACAATACTTAAAATGTGTGTAAAATGCGCGACAGCAACAAGAATTGTTCCCAGCAACGGCTTCCCCACTCCCCTGCCACGCCCACCTCCTCGAACAATGGGTCAATGTTACGCCCACCGCAAAGGAAGTGCCCAAACACAATCCGAAAGCTAGGGCCCAACCAAATATTTTAGGCTTTGTGGTTACAAATTTTTATGTGTTAGTTTTGCCATTTCATTTAGTTTTTGTTTCTCGGCATACCCTAGACACAGTGAAGTGGGGTATTATAATACTTTAAGACACATACAATATTGAAATTAGATAATATACTAGAAAAAAAATAATAACTCAAAATAATAGAGAAAATGTTGATGTTGGCTTCTTTAAACATAAAAATATGACAATTTAATTTTTTACATGGTATCTGTAGTCGCAAGCATGTCCCTACTCGTATGGCATTAACATAATATTCTTTTTTCTAAAAATTATAGTTAATCCAAATTTAGACTGCTTCTATTTATTTTAAAGGACTACAGGGTATCATCTGGCCCCTAACTAGTTCGCACTTGCTTTTTATTATGATTATGTGCCTGTTATGGACTGCTATTGATAACACAAAGACCAGACACGAACAATTCCCTGAAATTGACTCTTCACTTAATGGCCACCTGAATGTGAAACGCTTCGAGAGTTTCTCTTTATCGTTCAGATTTGGGCAGTAGATACTGCTCGCAACACATACATATACATACACATACATATAACCGTAGTTGCCCCAAATGGTGGTCAACAAATGTTTAACATTTGCAAATTTATTTAAATACAAATTCAAATTAGCTTTTTGTCAGCATGAAACATTTTGATTTATATTACAGCTAATTTTATTAGTTTACATTTTAAATATTGGCATTATATGTTTGAAAAAAAAAAAAAAAACTTAAATGTAAATAAAAAGTAACAATTCTTAATTAAATGCTTTGCAAACACTCGTATATATCAATTATTTTACTACATATACAGGCTCCATTTTTGTGGCAGAACATTCTTTTATTTGTTTTTGTTTTTAACTGAACTTTCCGCAGTTTGCGGCAACTATTTGTTGTTCTATTTGAATTGGTAAACCTGTACAGTTTATGGCAATGTGCCCACAAGTTATGTTTTAAAGTCTTATGGTAGCAACACGATTTATAGCACAGGTTATGTCTGACTTTTATGTGCTGCATACACAGCTTAAATCTAAAATATAATTTGTTTGCTCTCGCTCGAGAAGAATTTTTTGTTCGTTTGCTAGAAAGGGAAATCTTCCGTTCATTCGTTTTTTTTTTTTTTGGTGCGTAAGACCGGTGACGGAATATTTTATCACGCCGCCAACTCCAGACGCCAAAAGAAAAATAAGTAAGACAGCCTAATTCGTAAGTGCTATACCTGAAGATATCCTGTAACTAATCCAACCGGCGAGGTATATAAAAATTAGTTATTCCTCTTAATTATTTTTTATACAAGAATATTTTTACCAAGTTTAATGATTGTAGCTCTTATAGTATGGACTTATATAGAAACGAGAATAATAATTTATTAATAAAATTATATACAAAATGTACTTTTAGTATATATATACATATACATAGCATATGCACCGAGTTATAACATAAGAATATGAGGGACTTAAAGATGTTAACATACAAAGGAACCATATACCCCATTTGCAATGGGTTCAGAGTATCAAAATCTGCGCTGAGCATTTTCCTTTTTCATTTTTTTCTTTTTTCAAATAATTTGCATAAATTTTTCTTCTTGGCATTGCGGCGACTTTCCGTCGCCGGCACAAGACCCCTTACGAGGGTGGAGCAAAAGGGAATGGAGGGGTACGAAGGGCTGGATTATTTTCGCAATGGAAAAGTGAGGTTTGGGTGCAGGTTGCAAGTGCAGCGGAAGCATTCGGAAGAAAGCAAACAGGAAGCGACAGCGTTGATTCGAGTTTATAGCTGTTGATGAGATTTGCGCCATTTGGCTTGAGTTTGAGTTTGTTATAAATAAAGTCAGGTGGATTCTGGCAGCCAATTTGTAGTTGGAAGTCGCACAACGCTGCTTCCCTAGTTCTTCCTGTTAAACGTGTCTGGTGCTGCGTGGACATGTGTGCTACATTTCGAAAGAGAAGAAGCCAACATTTTCTAGCTAATTGAATCGCATGAATAGGTCTCAAGTGGTCAAGTCGAATGATTTGATACACACAGTGGAATACACAAGTGCCTTGTATTCTACTATAAATCGAATTGGTATCGAATTAAGTCGAAACTAAACCAATCACAGCGAACAGAAAACAAACTAAAACTAAACGATCCGACAGGGAAACTATTCAATAATTTCAATTAACTTTCTGCAAACTACGAAAAAAGTGGGCAAATATATAATCAAAATAAATAAATAAGCAAAAGTTTGTCTTGACAAACATTGAAGCAAAAAAAAAGTTTCTAAATCAATTTTATGTGCATGAATGAAACATGAACGTGCATGCGATTGTGTAACAATTTATAACAAACAAGCACACATACATGCACATACACATACACATACACACACACACACACACACAGGCTTAAGCACACACAGGAGGCAACGGCTTGAAGTTGAGACGCAACGGAAATCCATTGTAGAAAACTTGTAAAATGCCAAAACAATGGCAGGAGAGCGCAGTGTAAACGTGCAAAACACACCTCAAAGGATTCAACACAGACACACACACACATACGCAGACAGCGTAATGCCTTCGGGGCCACGCCCTCGTCTCTGCTGGCTGGTGTGTATTACAGCCAGCATATGAATTTAGTATTGAATTTAAATGCAAATTGCGTTTGCATGCAAAGCGTGTGGAAAAGTGGAAAAACAAAAGATAGTATACCCTTAGCATACATATATGCATGCCATATCCATACATATACATATATATAAATATATATATATATATATATATATATATATATATATATATATATATATATATATATATATATGAACATATATCTTGATATGTATATGCAGCACTTGATCCAGCCTGTCCATCAGTTTGACCCACATTAAGTGTTCGGCCCAACTGATTACTTGATAAACTAAATTTGATGGCCTGTTCTGGAAATTGCCAAGACATGGCAATCAATGCGGCTATCAGATACGAATTATATGGTTAGCTCTTTAATCAACTACATAAAATAATAGGAATAAGCTTAAAAGCATTTCCATACTTAATAAGCTTAAGATTACTTTCCTGTCATACTGCCAAGGTCTCCACATTAAGTCGCTTTAGCTTGTCTAGAAAGTACTTTGAACCCGATTATTGGACTAGCTATGGGAAAATTAAATGAATGTGATGAATATGATATATAGAAACTTTAGTACTTTAAGAAGTTCAATCATACAAAAAAACCAATTTACAAAATGAACTTATTTATAAATTAATTAATGGGAGAAAAAGTTAAGCACCTACTAAATAACACTAACAAAACAACCGCATCGAATCTTATTATTCATTAAAAGTGATTGGTTAAATAAAATATCATTATAAATAACATATCTCATCAAAAATCTCATTATATTGCACAAACCAAACCTTTTGATAGTTGATTCGAACGTTAAAACGAAACATCAAACATTTTGTTGAAATTTACCCAACCAATCGAATTATATAACAAAGAGTTTAGCCCTTTAATAAACTTAATATCAAATATGGTCCATAATAAAAATAAGCAATTTCTTAAAAGATAATATAAGCATTTTAATATCTGCTTAATGCCAAACAAAATATTTTATGAGCAAATATTTTTACTTTACTTTTTGTATCAATATATTGATGCATTTGTTATTAACGGAAAATGCTTAAAAGTCGCTTTAATTTTAACGCATAAATTTTGATGGCTACGCCATAAAAAAACCCTTAAAGTACGCATGTGTACATGAATGCGTATGCATGTGCTCCTATGTGTGTGTAAGTGTGTGTGTGTATTGTCAGTTGTAGAAATTGGCTTGTGATACATATTTACACGCTGCATTGCGACATGATGTCGCAACATGACGCATGACTAACAAAAACTTTATGCAAAGTTCCCCTTTTTCAGCTGACAAACTTTGCCAACTATCTGAAAGACTCTCCCCTTTTGGGGTAGGGTACAAAAAGTTACCAGTTACCAGTTGCCAGTTGCAAGTCGTGCGAACCAAAAGCGACGACAACTCGTTCACAATGCGTAAGAACTACGACTGGGTGTTTATTACAAACTTGAGATGCGCCGCATCGTTCAGAGCTAGTTCACTTGAACGTTTTATTGAAATGAACCAAGGAAGTAAATGTGGAATGATAATCAGTCGATTCGTTTTGTTCAACAGTGGAGTTGGTCATCTGTTCATAAACGATTAGCAAATGGTTATCTAAATAAGTGATTCATAAAATTCAGTTTTGAGGAACTAAATAATATGAATCAATTATGAACCGATAAAGACTGCAATGAACCAGCAAGCGATATAGTTCATAAGACGATAAAATGACAGAACTAATTCCTCGAATGGAACCACAGCAATCAACTCTTTTACAAAGTATGGAAATGTGGGATGGCTGACTCACCTATGACATTCAAGCGAAATGCCATCGAAATCTTTGGCTCCGTATTCACCTGGCACTCGTAGATGCCGCTGTCACGTGGCTGCGCATATTTCACATGCAATGTCCAATCCTTCGAGTCGGCGGTGCGTACGACCTGCAAGCAAAATAGCATAGATAAATCGTTAAGCCCGAGGTGGTGGAAGAAGGGAGTAGGGGAGAGCTGAGCGTGAGCATGAGCCTGAGCCTGCTTTTCGGCTACGAACAAACGTGTCCTTGGGCAAATTTAATCAATGCATACAAGTTGGCCAGGTGAGTAGCAACGAAATGCATACGCAATTAAGCTGACTTGGTTACAAAACGGCCAACAGGCCCCATGGCCCCATTTAATAAGCCAGACAATGGCACAGCGAAGAGGGTGGTGGGTGGAGGGTCTTGGGAAAGAGAGGGTGATAGAGAGAAGGGGAGAGTTTGGCACTAAGTAGATTACGTATACGCACCTTGAAGCGTTCATCAGAAGTGTAGGTCAGAATGCCTGCAGTCAGAATGTGCAAATCGCGTTTCCTTATCCAGGATACCTGCAAATAGACAAAAGCACACACACACACACACACACATATATATATTAGTTAGAGACGAAGACAAAAGGACAATGAGCGCTTAAGTCAATTTTAAAAATTGCTTTGGCCCCGGCCAAAAGGGACCTGGCCAAAATAAAGATAGAAAATTTAATAAACCAAACGACAAAATGAACTAAAAATAAGAAACAAAAAGAGGAGAAACTAAAAAACTTTGGCAAATACGGCAGCAGCGAAGGCTGCAGACAAAGCGATTTGCGAGCCGCACAGAGAGAGAGAGAGAGAGAGTCGAGCTGCAGCCAGGAACAGGAAAACTCGACAGTAGGACGATTGAAGTGCGTGCCCAAAATGTCAGCGGCTTAAAGTTGCCAAAGCCTTCGAAAAATGGTGGCTACGTAGCCCCCAAAAAGCAGCCAAAAAGTAATCTGCAAGCCAGCCGCAGGCAACCAAAACTTTTCGTTCCTCCAAAGAGATGAAAAAAACCAGAAGAAAAAAAAAACAAAAAATAAAAATAAAACACGAAAAAATGAAGCCGAAACTAAAAGTGTCAAAGTGGCAAAAGGAAACGGTATCCTCCCACCTCTGCTCGAGCAAAACAAAAAAAATCTCAAAATGAATAGACTGAAAGGAAAAACTGTGAGAAAGGTGCTACTAAATCTCACTGGATGATGAGGAGCGGGTAGCCGACTGTTTTGATGGGTCTTGCTAACAGTTTTGGCCTAGTGCAAGTTGAAACAAAAATGAATCCCGACTGGGGGATACCCTGTTTTAAAATAGTAGCCTTGTCAATTTAAGTTACCTTTTTAAAATCTGTTCTGCTAGTTTGCAAACTATATATAACTTCAGTTTCAGTTCTCTTTTTGCCTGTTACATACATCTATAGACAGCCGATACACCCTGTGAGGGCATATCAGTGGATAGCAGGTGAATAAAATCTCACTGAAGTAGTAAAGCTATGCAAAGCAGCGACCCACACAATGATAGATTTAGTGAGTGGTTTCTCGGAAAGAGCGCAAAAAAGCTCTTCGAAAAGTGGGAAAGTGGGAAAGTGGAGCCCAAAACAGATGCTAAGCATTCATTGAGGTTAAGCTGCAAACTTTCTAAAAACTGACCTTGCAACTGCTTAATGATGCAATAGCTGTAGGAAAAGAACTTGAAAAAGTGATTGGGTTGGAATGAGACAAAGTAAAGGTTTTTCCTGGTAAGGAAATGTTAATAAAGGACACGAATAAACAAAGTCACTTTAAACTTTTAAGAGTGTTGCTTGGTTTATAGCCCTAAATCATATAGTAAACACTTAAGGCTTTCGTGTACGAATCCCTTTACACTTCGAGATCATAACACCACTTAAACCAACTGATGAACACTTTTAATGATGAAATTTTACAATCAACATCATGGCAAGTATTTTCCCCTATATTTAAATAAAAACATTTTAAAGATCAAACGTAAATGTACCGCAAACTAAAACAACGAACGATTTTTTGGGAGATTTATTGATTGGCATTCATTTCTAAATCCATCCAGTATCCAATTTTCACAGCAATTGCAAACAAGCTAACAAACTAAGAAAAAACCCTCAAGCCACAATTTAACAAAAAAAAAAACAGTAACAGTGTTGCAAAACGAACAAACAACGCAGTGAAATAAACTTTAAGGTTGATGAAGCAGCGCAGCGCAATCAATAGATACGAAAAAAAAAAAAAAAAATTAAAAATATAGCAGGGAAAAAAGATGAAACACAAAGCAAAACCATAAGCTAAACTTTCGTTGGGAAATGACAAAGCAGCAGTAAAGAGGAGGTCCAGGATAACAGAGAAGGACAAAGGAGAGTCAAGTACGAAAATGACCAGAAAAAAAAATATCAGATGAAAGATGCGCGAGGACAATGAAAGCGGAACCGGAAAACGATACGAGTAGCTAAACAAACTCACAAAAAATAAAGAAGAAGAAGAAAGGAAACTGTAGTGAAAAAAAATGAACTTTGGCGACTTTGTCGACTTTGGCGGTAACTTGATTTTCAGCTTGACTAGTCGCCGGGCAAGGTCAATATTTGCCTGTTCGATAGTTAAAAGTGCATAAAAAATAAATCTATGGGTAAAACTCGGTTGAGGTTAAGGCGGGCAACCACAATGGGCAACCACTTGACTCACCGATTTATCGCGCAGATTCTCCACGCGGCAGTTGATGGCGGCCGTGTGTCCCGTCCGGGCCGTTATATTTCGGGGCATGCCAAAGTCAAAGACCGGCGGCGGATAAGTTGTCTCATCTACTTGCTCATCCACCATCTCATCTAAGCCATTGTCAAACTGCGCCACATTGTTGTGGTGCAAGTGGTGGTTACCAATCCCTCCGTTCCCGTTTAAGTTCCCATTTCCATTCCCATTCCCATTCACATTGTGGTTGTGGCCATGGACCAGAGAGGCGATATATACATCATCCACAGCCGCAATCGAGGGCAACAAGTCGTTGTCTATGATGTTGGCAGCTGTAAAGTAGACAGAGAAAGAGCGAGAGAAAAGTTGAAAATTGAGAAATTGAGAAGCGAGAAGCGGGCAGCAGAAATCGAGAATTGAATAAGCAAATGCCACAATTGTTGATTGAATTGCCTGCTTCCATTGTCAGGCAAAAACTTCGTTTACAGCTTAGGCCTTAACAAAGCATGTTAGACTGCTGTAGGCTACAGCGTGTCCGGCTAGCAGATACCCTATCCAGCATTCTGTTATGCCACACCACCAACAATTAGCAGACACACCTCTAGGAGCTTCACGCAACTGCTATTCTTCTTCTTCCAAAGTGTCAAATAACTTCACAGTGTCAAATATCCTCGATGAAAGGTGTCAGCCTTGAATTTCATTTTAATAAACCAAATCTTAGACTAAAGGAGAATGCGAGAGGACATCCACTTAAAGCTAAGATATTTAAGTAAATAAATGTTTAACAACAATCTTAGTAAACTTTCTTTTAATATTGACTTAATATATATTAAGAAAAAAGGGGATGGGTATATAGGTATGTATATATTTTTCCAATTGCAAATCTATTGGTATTGAAGTATCTGAGATAGATGGACGGACTGTCGGATAGGGCTGCATCGAGTTAATACAAAACAAGTCAAACATGCTAAGCAAGCCACTTTCGGACTGTTACTTTCAATTGAACAAAACCAATACACCCATTCAATCATCTTCAATGGGCATGCAAACACTTAAAGCTAACGAGCAAATGCACAGAGCCCGAAACAAAAGAGTATAAAAAGCTCACTGCATTCAGAGCAAATTAATTAAATGCCACTCAATGCCCAGAGCCAAGCACTTGAACATGTGAGAAAAGTCGAATGAGTATGGTACAAACGTGTGTGTGTGTGGTATGTGTGGTGTGCGAGTGTGTGTGTGCGTACTTTAGATGCTCTCGCAGACAGCTCAAATGACGACATGGCTTTAAGACAATGGCCAATAGAATGCAGCAGTTGCCTCGACGGAAAAAGCTCGTTATAATAATTATAAAAAAGCACTGTAGACCAACAATCGAATCATTTCCTTCACTCTGCTCTTTAGCTAAACAACGGGAAATTGTTTTTAATTAAAATAAACGAGCGCTTTAATGACCCTGCGGCCGGAAGTGCACATAAAACAGGACTCGCTCCGCATTCCATTCATGCTTTTTGTTGGGAGTGATAACAAATTTTTGACAACTTTGAAATTACAGTTAATGTGCAATAGAGAACGTGCAAAGCAAAAAAAAAAACCACAGTTTATTTCTTTTGGTGGGTTAAGCAAAATGATTTTAAGGTCTACGAATTCTGAAATCTTTAACAGCTTCAGCACACTTAAGGGATCCATTAAACGGAACTGTTCTAAATTTTGTTCGAAATTAAATTTTAAGGAACAAAACGATTAATAATAAGTGGTTTTTTTATATATTTTTTTCAATATATGTGTTGGATTATTAAAACTTTTTAGACAGCTCCAATCTGTATAAAATAATTACGTATCCATATGAAAGATCACATGAGGAACTGTTATGCTTCTGTTATCTTCACCAATTACAGAAAATTCAGTGGTTTCTAATAACACCTAACATTAAATATACTTAGGATATTTTACTGGTTTAGTTAGAAATCGTTTATAAGTAGGAAAAATATCATTTAAACTTTACTTTAACTTAATATAAAAAAAACTAAATTAACTTTATAAAAGAGCTATTTTTACTTACAACCTACTGCTCTATGATGTGTATTTACATACATATAAATAATGATCTATCTATCTGTATATCGTATTTAATCTAAATAAAATCTAGAAATCCTTAAGGTTAAACGCTTTATTATGTTTTATATTGTAATTAAAGATTACAAAGAAATTGTTCGCTCCTAGGAAAAATGTCTGGCCTTTCATTGACCGTTTATTCAAAGTTCAAAGTTCACACTTCACACTCAGATATTTGAATACATACTGATGTATGTATATGTGTATTGTATATATATGCATGACATGCACATATTAAACATGGTCGACCGCACGCAAATTCCTGTGCTTCGAATATCCTTCGTGTGCATTATCCTCTTTTCAAGTGCAACACTTGTTAGTTTAATGCGTGTGTGGGTGTGTGTTGCACATCCCGTTAACATTCCAAAGTAAAATGCATATTTTTGCATTTGAATTTATTTGACATTTTAATGAGCGCATAATGTCGAGACCCCAGACCCGAGACCCGGGTCGCAGTCACAGGTTAGGTGACACTTATAATTCAGCGTGCGCGGCTGCTCCTCAATTTAGCTCGTCGCCACTGGAGCTTCACCCCCGCCATTTCCCCATCAAGCCCCACCTAACTCTAACTGGGTCACTCACTTTGGCAGCAGCAGCAGCTGCACTTGAATCTTTTAGGCCGTTGTGGCACTTGTGCATGTTAGACACAAAAATCTAAATTATTTAAGTGCCCACACATACACATACACACATACACACGCACGCACTCGTATGTTGCGGGAAGGAAGAAGAAGAGATACACATGCAGACATCCGTTTGCCATATGTGAAGCGTATTTAAGTTAACTTTCTGAGTGCACATTTCGAAATACCCATTAGAAGTTTTGTATGAGTAAATAAAATTGTTCCTCATATTTAAGTTCAGGTCATATTCGCTGTTAAAGTTTTATCATGAAGAATAACTGCTTTGCAATTATTTCTAGTTTAAGAATAGCCAAATGAAACCTTCATCACAATCTAAATTAAACATCAGATGCATTTCATTATCATGTGTTAAGTCTTAATAAGAGTTTCTTTGCGCTTTCATATATTTATCCCGAAAATAATTGTATAATAAGCATTTCAATCAATTAAGAACAATGTTATAATAATGATAGCTCCAAGCCAATCTTTCTGTCAACCAAATGTTAAATCTATATGCAATTTATACTAAATACACTATATGTTCATTTTACATGTCACATATTTGCCATACAGATAAACTCCCATGTAAAAAAAAGCGTACAATTAACCAGACTAAAATAAAACTCAAATAAGACATTATAATAAAAAATAACTCAAATATCAACTCGGCAGATTTAACTAACCCTCTCCAACCACTCTTTTGCACAGGGTATACAAAACGTAAGCTTTACACACAAAAAAGCAACATGCAAAAAAGCGAAAAAATGAGTATTGCACTTGTTGTTGTTATTTGGCTTTATGCTGCAGACACACTACCGCACACAATCACACTCACAAAAACACCCACACACACATACACACACATGCAGACACCCGCTCGAACACTCATATTTTTTGGCATCATTTAGATGCTCGTCGAGCAACTGATGCAAATTTAATTTGGACACCTCACACAAAAAGCGCGCGTGATAGTACGGCAGCGCTTCGAAATGGTGGTTGGCTAAAATGCGGGTGGGGTGGGGATTGTGGTGTACTCGGGAGGATTGGTTAAGGGTAGCTATCTGCGCCATAACTTGCGCTTGAGTGTGTATGAACTGCAACTAATGATGTTGCAGGCACTCGAATGCGCCTTTTTGATTTAACGATCGACTCTTTTTTGCTGCTGCCGCTGCTGCTGCTGTTATTGTTGTTGTTGTTGGTGTCGTTGTTGCTGATGAGTGGAGATTGCGGTAGAGAGGTTGAAGGTTGGCAGATTGGTTAGCAGAGGGGAAAGAGCTTAATGACTGGTTGGTTTGGTTAGCTGGTTGGCTGCTTTGGTTAGCTGCCCGTTTCCTGCGGTTTATGGTTGCCTTTTGACTTTTCGACTTGCCGACTGTTTTTTTTTTTTTCATCTTTTGTTTATATTTTAGTTGTTTATTTTTGCCATGTGGCCTATAAACTTTCTGCGCCGCTGCACAAATTTCTCATGCGGCGTGTTATATATCATCAACTTAACTGCAGCGATGCGCACAAAACAGAGTATTGGATTTTATTTTTGAAATAAAAATAATAAAGGGGTTCATCAACTGCAAATAATATACGGATGAAAGTCAAGTGAGTTACTTGAGCGCCTTTCACTAAGCCATTGATTGACCTTGGCATCATATTGTTCCACTGTCAGATTTGCTCACAAACAAAATCAAAATTTGTGGCTTTGTGGCTGAAAAGCTGTTTAGGTGTGGATATTAAGCGGCTTTTCAGATTTCCAACCGATTGTTGTCTGAGCTAGCAAAATTGTTTAGATTCAGCGACAATTGAAGACCTTACTGCCCCTTCCCACATATGCTGGGATAACGGCATTATCTATGCAGACCTATTTCAAGTATTTACAAATTGAAAACCTTACAAGTTGCATAGACAGAACGTGCTTTTCAATAATAATAATGGCTGCTGATGGGTGTGGAAAACGTGACTGATGGGTATATATATGGAATGCAAATAGAGGAGAGAAATACCGCAGATAACAAATTCATCAATTTGTAAAGCTATTTTTAGAGCTTTTCTGGTCTGG
The DNA here is from genome assembly GCA_037075185.1 of Drosophila pseudotalamancana. NCBI lineage: Eukaryota > Metazoa > Arthropoda > Insecta > Diptera > Drosophilidae > Drosophila > Drosophila pseudotalamancana. Next base: position 1,293,625 of record JBAMCK010000142.1, read on the forward strand.
CGCTCAACGCGGGTTTCGTAACCCTTAGACTAAGACAAACAAAAGAAGTCCTTAAAAGGAACATTGCCTTCGACGAAAGTACAAAGTTGTTGAGCAACGAGATATGCAAGAATTATTCTTTAAATGGCAACCAACTTAAGGCACTTGAACCTAAAATAATATTGGAAGTCCTTGAAGGAGGCGTAAACATAAGGGGAGAAAGAAGAAAAAAGCATAAAGTACATTAATTTTTGAGATTTTATGTAATTTGTTGACAATCTGAATTTCGTTGCTGTTTATGTTTAAATGTTTAAAATATCAACAGGATGAGAGAAATTCAAGTATGATTAGAAACCAAGCTCAAAAAGCATAAAACACATAAAATGCTGAGAGATTATTAAAACTGTTGACAATGTAACTAACTATTCTAATCAGTGTGCGACATGCAATTTCCTTATGGGTTATTTATGACTACTTAAGCACTTTTAAGCCAACTGACTTTAAGCGTCTAAGCCTGAAAAACACGACTAGCCAAGCAGAGTTGCCAGAGGGGCAGAAAAGGGCTGCTGAAAAATTCAATAAGCTGCTCATCCTTCGACGTCGACGCCTGACTCCTTGTCATGTCCTCGCTTCGTCACTTGTGGGTGTGAGCGTCTGCACGTGTGTGTGTGTGGGTGTGTGCTTGTGTGTGTAGCATATTTATTAAAATGGTTGTGCACAATTTTATTTTGCATATCAAAAGGCGACTCGGCGACTCGTTGTGCAGATTCCATCTATGGGAACAGGAGCTCCTCCCCAAGGGCCTTTCCCAATGTGTTTGCTTATGTGCGAGTCTGAATCTGCCAGAGTTTGGGTCAACATATACTAAATAGCACACAGCTTTAGAGATTGGCCAATGTTCGTTTATAGAAAGTGTTGTTGGGCAAGCAAATAGCTCAAGGCGTTAAAAGCCTACTCAAATAGACGGCACTAGAGAGATGGTTTACGATAGCATAGACAATTTCTCGAATATCACGTGTTGCAGCCACTTGAACAATGAGCAGCTCCACTTGTCTGCATCAAGTCAACACAAGCCGAGGGCTGTTTGTAAGAGTCCCTCCACGACAGCAGCAGCAACAGCAGCAGCAGCAGCAGCAGCATCAGCTGCAGATGCACTAGAAATATTTGCAGCAACACCATCTGCAGGAACTCCATGCCTGCCGCTCAATGTAACACAAGGATTAATGGCATCCGCCGCGTTCATTGACATGGCATTTGCATCCGTCCAATGTTGACATCGACTCGAATATCTTAGGACCAAGCAAAATATATTCAGCTACAGTTGATGCTTCATTAAACAATGTTGTGAACTTGTCGAAAAGCATTCAAATACATTCATCAAATATTGAATATGCAAAAATTTAATTTGTTATCTTCTGCAAAAAAATAAGATTCCTAACTTAATAAAAAATATGTTTTAACAATGTTGTATGTTTATCCTTAAGACGTCCTTAACCATAAATTGGGAAAAAAATATATACAAATTTGTATAATATATCATTGACAAACTCTTATTAAGTAATTTCTCAAATTTAGCTTGATTAAACCATTTATTTATTTAGATATAAGTAGCACTCAGAACATATTTGAGTCGAATTGCTCGAAAGAAAATTGAAACAAAATTTTACGAACTTTAAATTACTATAACATATGGCCTCCAAAAGAAATATTACTTTAGAAGTTCAGTTTTTCTCTTTATTGTCTTCCATTTGAAAGCTCGACAAATAGTTTTATTATCAACAATAATTTGACAAAAATATATAACTTAAATATCGTAAAAAAACACAATTTCGAGTGACACTCAAAAGTCATGCAAAATTCATAGTGCTCGCCATAAATCTCGTATGCCAATGCCTGTCAATAATGTGAAAACTTTTGCCTTGACAAACAACAACAATAACAAAGTTTATTAAGTTTTCGGCACAGCGTAAACCATATTAAAATACACTTTGGAACAGCAACAACATTAGTGGCAAATCTGTGTCACACACACACGCATACCCACACATACACACACACATACACACACACACATATACAAACACACTCACAGACGCACTCACACCAATGATAATCACTGAAGAAAATCGAATAATATGAAGTGAAATTGAAAAAATAACGTTGCCTACTTATGAGCGTCGCCCACTGAACTACTTCAAAAACGCATAAAAAATCAATGGCAACGAATGTGCGCAATAAATGTCATCGACAAGGCAAAACAACAACAACAACAACAGCAACTACAAAAAGAAAATGAAAATGAAAACGCTAAAGAAAACTTCACATGCTGTTTTTTTCGCCCGTGCTGTGAGTTTTTCAAGATTTTGTATACCCTAAATTCATTGAAAATGAATCAAGAGGGTATATTGATTTATTGAAGATGCATGTTACACAGGCAGGTAGTTTTCGCTAAAAAGCTTAAGTACGTAATTTATTTTTTGTGAATAACCAATTGTGTTTATATATTCTCAAAATATACCAATTGTAGGGTATCTGTTTGATAGACGCTCTCGAGCAAAGCAATTTCACTTGTTTTCATTTGCGCATAACACTCTTGGCTGCGTAGTCAGGCAGCTACATACATAAGTGGAGGCTGCGTTCCAGAGGGGGAGCCGTTGGAAAGTTGGAAGAGTGGGTTCGCTCTGAAGTGAGCGTGTGAATTGGTCGCGGGGCATACAAATTGAAAATCCGCCATAAATTGAAGAAGAAGCAAAGCCAAGTCTGCGTCTCAAAAGCTGATGACAATTTATTGTTCACACTTGTAACTGATGATGGTGCTTAGGGCCACACACTCGCACACACACACACGTGCACCAATTTGGGCCATGTGTTTGCCGAAGTATATTTCATTGTCTGCAGACCAAGCAAAAAGTAGGCTCTACAAATTGCTGGCCATTATTTTGCGCCAAAGTCAATATACAAGCTATATATATATACACAACATAAATTTGATATCATTTTATTTTTTAGCTGCCCAGGTGTGCGTGTGCGTGTGCGTGCATCTGTAAATGTGCTTGTGTGTGTGTGTGTGAATGCGTCTTGTGCCGCTGACAGTGGATGATTTAAAAGGTTGCTCTTAACTTTTGCATAACTTGTTCTTTCAATTTCTATCGCTCTTTCTCACGTTTTTGTTCCCTCGTAGTTTATTTTCATTTTTCAACTTTAGCCATTTACAATAGAGTTTAGCGACCGCCTTAGCTGCCGGGTAAGTGGTTGCATAACTCGCATTCAAAACTACTCACATCAGCCCTAAAACTTTTCCAATACCTGTGCATTTATAAAATACAAAAAAAGGAGTGCTCTTCTCGGAAGGGCCCGACTTAAAGATACTCTATAAATCTTTGTTTTCTGTAAATTATGCCCGCAAACAAAACACAAAAAGAAAATTTTATCGGAATCATGGAAATGACATGAGATAAGAGAAAAAATTGTACGTTTGTACTGTGTAGAGTAAAAAGAAAATATAACTCAATTTTAATCCTCTGACTCTTGTAAGAAAAATATACCCTTTCCATCCATTTTCCGTAGATACGAGGCATTTAATGGAAAAAGGATGCGTGCCTCCAAAGTTGCCTGCTTCGCGCTTTAAATGATGCGGCAAATGATTTAAGATGGAGCTTCTCGTGTATTGCATAACAATTTGCTCCCATTATAACTGGACAGCGCCTGGTGACGGGCCCAACCCCCCTTCCACTCGTTCATCACATTTAAATTCATAACAGCGAGAAAAATATAAAAAAAAAAAATAGTACAAGTAAAGGAAAACAAAAATCCACTTTGTTGTTGCTGAATTTATGAGGGCCGCTATAGCTACTAAGTCCCGGCTAATAGCGGCTTTAGAATTTATAGAGTTTTGGCTGCGGCTTAGCAGTGCTTCCCACGGACATAGCGCACGTTACGTATACGTAATATCAATAGACCAAGAGCCACACAGCTGCCTCATAAAACTTGCCACGCACGAAATATTTCACTGTGAGTGTGCGCGTGTGTGTGCGTGCAAATATGTTGCTCAAATTGGCTAAATTATTCGAAAAGAACAAAAATCAAAGTTTACCTAAATATAAATTGGTGTTGCTTGGAAAAAATATTATATAAATATGTTTCTTTAGCAAAAATATGAACGAAATTTAACGCAAGTTTATTATGAATCAATGATCCGTAACAAAACAAATGAATACCAATAAAAAACAGTTTTATTAAGAACTGAGAAGCTTAAATACACTCATATAAATGTAAGTATATAAGTAAATAGATATATTTGCACATATAAACTTGGTCTGAAGTAGTCTGTTTAAAGCTTTACAAAAATAAGCAATGGTTCTATGTATACTTCTTTACAGAGCAGAAAGAGGTATAGTTTCTAAGGACAAAGGATTACTAGTTATGAATATATATACTTTTATTTTATGCATGGCACATCTTAAGCATCAATATAAATTCATAAGAGTGTCTAGTAAGGGTACACAGCATTCGTACAGCCGTTTATCTTGTTTCTTGGCTATTATTTAAACCAAAGGCCTTTTTGCTTTTTGACATATTATGGTATAATTTTTGTGGCAAAACGTTTAGTTGAGCTACATAAATAATAAATAAATAACATAAATACACACACACACACACACACACACACACACACACAATGTAGGCAGGGCAACGCAGTCAGCCGTGAGGTCTGAGGTTTGAGACCGGTTAACATAATGATGGGCTACGTGCAAAAGACGAGCTACTTCCGTTGTTGTGCTTGGCTTTTGCTACTGGAGCTGTTAGTAGTTGTTGTTGTTGTAGTTGTTGTGGGGTTTGGGTTTTCATTTACAAGCCGGACGGGCAACCCTCGACCGAGTTATACAGAAATGTGGGTGTCTTGTATTAATTTGCATTTTGTTGACTCAATTCATGCAGCAAAATGTTTTTACATAGATTTAGCATAAAATATTTAAAACAAGTTACACAAAAAAGTGTTTATTTTTTCTTTATTTTAATTGTATTTTTTGCTTTTATAGCTCTATCTTTCTGCTTTTGAGTTGGGAATAGTCCTTGCAATCGATATGCAAATGCGTTTTCGGCGAAAGGCAAATTGAAAAACTTTCAAGTACTCTCAACTAATAGTCGTAAATGTTTATGCATCCATGTGTAAGCCGGGCAAATGAAATTCAAATGTCTGTCCGACTATCCCATCTAGACTTAGCCGCAATCTCTGGCCACGCCTCAACAATTGAGAGGGGCTGCAGTCAAATCAATGCTGGCAACTTTCATTTAAATCCTTGTAATGTGCCAAGATAATATCACAATTCGGTTTTGTTTCGGCTTCCAACAGACCCTCAAAAAAGAAATATAGTGCAAATACAAATATTTTGCTCTCATACATTGCTAATGAAATTAAATTGAAATTTTTGGCAATTGCCATGGATATTTTACAACACTGGCTCAGGGCAAAATAGACGTTACGCTTGAATAAACGTTGTTCAGATCGTAAATAATTAATAGACATGAGACTGAAATTGAAAATGTACTTCAAATTATGCATTCCAATTCAATTGAACTTTGTTTGCGTTTCACAACACTGGCTTCAGGCTAGATATTGACTCTACGGTCGAATGCAAATTGTTCAGATAATTTATAATCAATTAACATTTTAATTGATTTAATGTACTTCAAATTATGTAATACAATTCAATGCAAGCACTTATAAGTTATTTACCCAATTTGGTAATTTAACAACACTGGCCGTGGGCCAAAAAATGATGGAACTCTTAAACAAACCATTCAGATAATTTAAAATTAATGAACGTTTGACTTTTAATCATTTTGAAACTCTATAAATTATGTACGTTTTGATTGAACTTTTGATGAATTTACTTAACTAAGTTTAGATCTTACTTTTCAACACTGCACTGAACGAAATTTTATTTCATTTTATAAAAGCAAATGAATTTAATTTTTTTATTTCATTGATTATTATCAAATTTTAAAAATATTTAAAATATTATGTCAATTATTGCTAGGAAAATTCTACAACCCTGAAGTTCACAGCATAAAACAATTTCATAATGAAAATGATTTTAATTTTATTTTTCCTTGGCGCATCCCCAAAGCATCTTTCATTGATTTATCCTACTGTCATATTTCCCATTTTTTTAGACTTTCATCCAATTTAAAGCTCAAATAAGCCGCTTTGCAGAAAAGTTCTTAAATATATAACAATCTATATAAAAACGCATACATTAGTATATATATATATATATATATATATATATATAAACAAATAAGATGAGAAGCATGGTTCATAGCCCACATCAACTTCCATCTAACATCATCTGCTTGAGCGTCATCTTCATCTGCATCTCGTTGAGGCTCTTCGCTGTGGCATTTCCTGAAGCCAACTAATATAAATTTATAGCCCTAAGAGCGCATATTGTGACACAGACACGCACAGAAAATTAAAATCAACTGGGAGCAGTCGTTATGGAGGCTTTCACTTTCGCTAATGTGTTATGAGAGGCAGTCAGCCAAGTCAAGCCAAGCCAAGCAAACCAAAAGCAAAGCCGAGTCAACATTAAGCAGCCAGTGAGAGTTAATAAGCGGTGGTCTTCTATGTGTACATGTGTGTGTGTGTGTGTGTGTGTGTGTTCGCGTGTGTGCGTGAGTAAGTGTGAGTTTAAGCAAATAGGTCGCTAGTTACACACACACTGTCGCATTTTAACGCCCCAAAGCCCACATTGTAGTCGTCGTATTTGGCCAACTGAAAGACACCGCCAACAAACAACAAGAACCAAGTTAGGAATGTTAAAACATGTGTTTACCGGGCAAATACCCTGCACTAATATTATTCAATATACCTGGTAAATTCCTTTACACCCATGCGCCACAAAGAGATTAACAGTTCATAATTTAAAATCGTGAACATCAATTATGCGAGTCAGAATGTTAGCTTCGAGTTAAAAATAATTTTTCTTAATACAAAATGTGTGCGTATTTTAATATACCTTTCAGCAAAGCAACTTCTGTTTTCAGGGTGTCAAAAAGAACTCTAAGAAAATATGCATTAAAAGTTGAATATTTGTGTGAGTGCAAGTGTGTGTGCGGTTGTGCTCGGTAATGGGTGTATGTGTGTATGTGGGAGTAAATGTATGTGTGTGTGGACCGCAAAAGTCAAAGCAAAAAAATTAAACTTGAGATTAAGGCGAAGCAGAAATATTTTGCCTGCTGGAGTCGCGCTTTGGGGGATTACCCAGCAACACATACGCTGACAAGCACACACGAAGAAACATACTTTCACACACACATACACTCACCAAGTCCGCGTAACACACTCATCAACACACACTCATGTTAATCAGATGCGCATACATACATATTTGAGTGCGAATTTACAAGAGGAGTTTGTAAGTGTGCATATGTGTAGAAATACACACATATATACAAAATATATATAGGTATATATATATATATGTGTGTGTGTGTGTGTTTGTGTATTAGTGTTTTCTTTTTGTTTGTATTTACACTTATTTCATTTTGCAAGTCACTTTGCGTACTACACATTTAACTCTCTGCCTCATTCTTTCTGTGTTTCCCTTTTCTCGCTCCATGGTGCGTATGAGTGATTAAAAGTTTGAACATTTAGCAAATTGCGTCTAATCCTCGCCGCGCGTTGTTTTTGCAGCAATTTCTTTTAGTTTATGCTAATTGGAGCACGCCCCAATAAACAACTTAGAAGAAAATCATTGGCAGCCAATCAGCAGCAGGCCAACATCGATGCTGACCTTAAGATTTCTGATGTTGATTTCAGTTTGTAGGTTTCTAGATTCCAGATTCAGATTCGTTTTGCCATCTGCCAATGGCAAGTTGTTTGACTTGCTTTCACTCTTGGCCAAGACGTTTGTGGCCTGATTGGATTTTCGTTTGGGGCACATGCGATTTGGCATTTCAATTTGCCCGCCTGCTACTCCCAATTATTATGCAACAAACAAATAATCAAATATGCTTTTTGAAATCTGGCCACAGCTGTCGCCGCAAGCTTAAGCAAACAATACAAAGAAAAATTACAAAGAGCTGATAATACTTTGCACGCAAAACTTTTTAATCGATGAAAGTTTTTGGCCCAAGTACGTGCCGACGTCTTTTGGCCAGTCCCAAACCGGAAGCGAACTTTAACCTAATTGGCAGCAGCTGCACAGCTGCTCGCATACATCAATTTGTTCGAACATTTCGGGCACATATTATTATTAATTGCTGCCAGATTTCAAGTATAACATAAATTCCATTCAAGTAGCATATTTGAAAAGCATTTCAGAGGAAAACTAAGAAAACTGAGGAAAAACTAAATTTAAAAATACGTTGCAGTACTTAAAACTATCTTTTGCTAAGCCTTGACAAAATTTGAACTATGTTGGTTTATTGATTACAGTTTCATTTTTAATAGCACCAAAAATAAAATTTATTTATATATATATATATATATGCATATATATGAGAACGACTGATTGTAATCATGTTTTATAAGCTTTTCGAAATCAATTTTTATTTCGGTAATTAACTCTGTACCGATATTTAGTCCACTGATTATTTGAAATTGTAATTAAAAAAGAATTAAAAATGTTGTATTCGGATTCAATTATGTCGAAACTAAAATCAATTTTAATATGATTTTTACTAAATCTATAAGATATTAAGATCCTATACTACTTTAACAATTTACCTAAATTTATGCTGATTTTTCTTATAAACGCAACTAAAGCCGAAAACTTAAATAAAATTCAAGAAAATATTCTGCATAAGTCTCAAGATTTATATGCCACTTATTTTGGCTAGACGCTCTTTCATAGCAGCTGGTTGCTAGAAATAAATAATCTCTATGTGGCATGCATGGAAATAGCTCGGATAATGGGACAGCAACCCACATACCATTATCCACATGAAGGATAAATATTACTATAGATATTTGTATAAGCTAGAAACAGATTAGATTTTATCCATTGAAGCATGCATATATTAAGAGAGTCGAGAAAAAGCGCTCAACTAGATAATTACCAGCAGGAAAATAGGAAAAGAAAACACACACACACACATACTCACTTAGAGAGGAAGATAGAGATAGACATAAAGAACGAGATGGCAGCCCATAAATAATAATTAGATGCGTGACTAATTACTTGTGTAATTTGCTATTATTAAGCACAACAAAAGACGGAAGTTGACGCCAAAATGGCGTTGTCATAATAGATATATAGCTAAACACACATGTCTATATGAAAGATAGAGAGGAAGAATGGGAGACACGAAGAGGGAGAACACATCGCATAATGAGCTGGCAATATGTCGAGTTATGCTTATCGCTAGAAATTAAGTTCAAGTTGTGGTTGCTTCATAAGTATTTGTCAATGCATAAATAATCTAGACTGTGCCATTGTGTTGGTGTGGGTGTGTATTAGATTGTGTGAGTGTGTGTGTGTGGGAGTGTGTGTTAGTGTGTGGGTGGTCGTACGAGTGTTGACGATGATTAAGTTGACAACAACTGTCAACTTTGCTTTAGCGCGCGCTGACATAACCTAAACGCACTTACACACAGACACAGTTGACACATGCACACACACTCACACACAGACGCACAATTGCCGTGGCAGCTGCCGTGTTGTGGTTTTTCTTTCAGCTCCTTCTGCGGCTTAATGAGTCTTGATTTATTTCATTTCCTTCATTTTCGATACGACGACGATGTCGGCGCCGTCTGCGTGTTGTCACCCTTGACTTGCACACACACACACACACACACACATACTCACACTGAAACACATACACCCAGACACTCACGCATACACACACTTGTGCACAACACTTATTATGCGTTGGTATGTGCTTTCCTCGATCTGGCATCTGCTTATTTACATGACAACAACAAAATTCATTACTCATGCTTCTGCCTGCGGCATCTGATACACGTCTTCGTTTTCGTCTTCTGCCTCTCTTCGGGTCCACAATTTACCTTGAGCATTGCCGTTTTAATTAATACATTGATTGCTTAATTAAATTTCTTTGCAACCGACATTTACCGCTGACATCGCTTAGCAATTTTAATAACTAATGTTCATATTGTCAATGATAATTGAGCCGCCACTCTTGTCCTTTCTTTTTTGATGCCTTCAACTAGTTATATTTTGATGTTAACCCTGCTCAAAGTGATTTTCCTCTGCCACTGTTTTGTGTCAATTCAATTCTTGGAAGCTTCTAGTCGAGCACTCAATTCCATTATTTGTTCCAACGTTGGGGACTAGACTTAACCCGTTTCACCGATCCTATCGAACAACTCCCATGTCAGCTTACGCTCAAAGCGTTTGAAAAGCTCTCGAAAATTGTTTTTTGCCTGTTTTCCCTACCTTTCACTACCCACCTACTTTTCTCTTTTCCCCACCTACTCTCCGTGCGCGGGCAAGAGTTTTTATGTTAGTTCACATCAATATCAATTTTTTTTATTTTTCCGGTAAAAAAAAACAGGCTTTACTTCCATGTAGATGAAACCATAAGAAGCTTTGCGTATATACCCTGTAGAACAATTTTATAAATCAAATTTATAAATGTTTTTAACTCACTTTTAAACTTTCTTCTGAGCCTTGACCTTTTCATACATCTATAATAACTCAGAAGAGAATCAAAGTTATACAGAAAAACACTTTAAGTTATTTTCTTTTTAGGTCTTATACCCTAAATTATACTTAAAATTTGCATAATTTTATAACCCCATTAAGAAGCAGTTAAATAGAGCGTTAAGAAGTCTACAAAAGTTTTATGGCTAGACAAAAAACTTTCCTCACTTTAATCCAAAGCTTAAACTAGAAGAAAGATATTTTAGCTAAGGTAACATTCATGTATGTATTTAATATTTCAACTGTGCTTATTTCGCTATAATTTTTCGATATTTATTTAAATATGTATTTACAAACATTAGCCAGGGGAATCCGTACTCGAGCTTTTTCAATATCCGGCACTTAAATTTTATTACTTTGCACATTTGATGCCGCCATTTTGTGCAACCTGTGCTGCACGTGCTCGCAGAGACATTCTATCTTGTTCACACACACACTCACACACACACACAAGGCAGACAGCTAGCGGCTGCTGTTGCAGCGTTCCGTGCATATAATCTCCATAAAAATACATATAAACAAAATGTAAAATTCATAAAAAAAATGAGAGCCCGAGCACTTTTCGCCTTGCAGCTGGCAGTTTCACTTAAATTCGCCGCATCGCAAAGCATTTTATTTGGTTTCTGTGGCTGTGCCCCTGTTCTTACTCGCTTACTCTTGCTTAGACATACGCCCCGTCCTTGTCTCGCGCGCATTGTTTGCGTGTGCTATGCATTTGCTTTGGCCTGTCTGCGGTTACCCTCTCTTGCTTGGCTTACTAACTCTTTCTCTCTTCCCCACTGCACCGCTTTGCCCTGCTTTCGCCTCCTGCTACCCCCTCCCCCTTGACAAGCTTCTGCTTGCCATGTTTATTTGCCTAAGCGCCGCTTGTTGTTTGTTTACACTTTTTCGGTTTATGTTTTCTTCTTTTGTGCGGGTGTCAATTTTATTTACTTTTTACTGCACCAACTTGACTTTTATGCCCGTTTCTGTTCCCGGTTCCCTGCACACTGTTCCCAGGGCACAGTTGTTTTCTTTCCCTCCTCTGTCTTCTTGTCATACGATCGGATTGTACTCAAATATAACATTCGGTCCGGTTTTTATATTATTTGTTTTCAACTCTTGATCCTTAGCTATGATTACATATTTTATTTTTTTTATTTACCAAGGAAATAGCAGTGCATAGCAAATTATTTCGAACATTTTTTACAACTATATAATAAAAACAAGACTTGAGCTGCAGAACCAGGACTGTATTGATAGGTCTAACATGTACAAATTTACATAACTCTATTACTCTGTAGTATATAGCAAAACAAGATTAGAATTTCAACTTTACGAAAAGTCATCTCCCGAGGATTGCATTGATAGGTTTTACATATAGAAACTCTATTACTTAATATATTTAGTCCTCCTCATTCTACTTTCTCACCATAGAGAAGCTTGGAATGTGTGTATATACATACATATAAAAGATGGAACATTTTCTATACGAAACTTGTTTATCGGTCCCAGAACAATCATAAACCCCAGATATGTTTATAAAATTGCAGACCCGCCAATCGAATGCATAACTGAGCAAAGGCAGTGACAGCCGCTAGTGAATGCTAAGCATTAAATACCCTGGACAAAATTATGATATATTCTTCAAAAAATACATTTATAATGTATTTTATATAAATATAAAATATAAAATTTTTAAAATTAAATAAATAAATAAAAAGAGAAGAGGAAGGTAAACCATTGTAGTGCACTCTCTATCAGTTATATGCATACAGGGTATAAAAAACAGAACTCAGCTTTAGGCCGCACACACACATAGCTACTCGTAATATAAACATAAACAGGGCAATAAAATATGGAAAGCTCAAAGCGAAAGCAACAGTCGCAAACTGGCAGCCACACCCGCTAAATCAAGAAACGAGAAAAAAAAGTCAAAAAACGAGAATCAAAAATCGAGAATCAAAAGTTGATAGTTTGGAAAATAAAATGGACATCACATATGCAGTGGAGAATGCCCATGACGAGAACATATTAAAGTACGATCTCCCACTGGAGAAGGAGGTGAGTAGCTTGAAAGATTGGCTGATCGAAAGTCCAATCCATGTGCTGTTAACTTTGGTATTTTCAGTTGTATTTGTCGTTCATGTTGTCACTGCTGACCTTGGAACCGCATCCGGATGACAGCCTCAACTGCGACGAAGAGACGCTGCGCATGCGACAGCAGCTGCTGATCTACAAGGCCGAGGTGGATGCACTTGATCGCAATGCCGACGACTACTACGAGAAAAAAGAGCAGCTGATCTTCAAGATCTTTTGTGAATTTCGTGGACTGGTCTATGGTCCCGATTAGCTCGAAAGCTGCTGCGAGTACGAAGAGAATGAGAATTAGATTGAACCTAATTAAATAAAGAGTCGCCCGAAAGGCTTTACTGTACCAGTTGTTGAGTCTATCGTCTTAACGTCTGGCATTTAGAATATCTGCATGCGTACACAGAAGCTGTACACCAGTGATGCTTTGAATTAATGTCTGGCATTTTAATTCAACCCGAATGCGGATGTCGGCACACAAACCTGGGTCAACGTTGAAGCCAGCCTTTGTGCCTTGTCTACAAATTAATTTCAACTCAGTTGGTGGCCTAGCCAAAAACCATTTGAATGCCAGGCGCATTATTTAACAACCAAATAAACAAGCAGCAAGGCGTGGCAGTATGCTGTGTCTGTGAGTGTGTGCGTCCACAAAATGACTTAACATGTCTAAAACTGCTTGGATTATTGCTCTGACAGACGAGGAGCATATACAAATATATGTATATGTGTGTGTGTGAGTGTGTGTCCGCATCATTGGCGACAGGTGCCACCAAGTGGCGTGTCCATGTGCCTTACGCACGACTTGAGCGTAGACATCATTAGGTAAAAGTGCGTATATTTTAATACCCTGTCACTTATTCATAATGCATTGAAAAGTTGTATGAAAGCCAATATGTGTCAAGTATCATGTGAGAAGCACTTAAGATGGTGAAAAATACTGCAAACAATAAACTATAAGCAAGTCCTGTCTCTCAAATAGAATTTCAGAATCGATACGTATCAATTTACAGCTTAAATACTTAAAAAACTAGAGATAAATAATAAATACGTCATATAGGGTATTTTCAGGTCAAGCACCTTCAACGTATCAGTCTAATTTCTTTAAGTCAATTTCAAGAATGTCGAAACAAATTGGCTTAGGTGACTGTTGGAATGCTGAACTACCCAAAACTGAACGGAATCATATTGAAATGAACTAGAACTGAACTAAGCCGAACTGAAGGTTCATTAAAATTTCAATTTCGCTGCACGACGCATGCAAAAACGGTAAAGCAACCCATGGAATTTGTTTAATTAAGCGTAGTTACCCAACATGTTGACATGTACTCGTTTATCCTTAGATTCCTCCTTTATGTGAGTTCCAATTAATTGCGTAATCGAATTTCATGGCCGAACGTTAAAGGCAAAACTTTAAACTAGCTTCTTGAGATATTAGCGAGCATTACCTCCAAGAGGTTCCTTCATTAATTATCGGAACAAATTCGTATCTATCTCAAACTCCCCCTTTCTCACTCTCACGCTCGCAGTATCTCTCCCACACTCTGCTGTCACGCACGCATACACGCCCTCTGTTGGGCAGAGCGTGTAATTAAGCGTACGTCTACCGTTCGGCGTTGCCATACCTCAGTTCTGGTTGCCCCTCGCGTTTGGTTCGCGGTTTTTAGATGCGTGCTTTCGGCTCTACAGCGTTTCGACCCATTCACTCAAGTATTAATAACGCCCAAGTGTTACTTGGGAAAATTTATTAAGATGCCGTCGCCGGCAGGCGTTGCCACACGGCCTGGTCCCGGTTGATGCCTCAGCTGTTGCCACTTCAAAATTTTTTAGGGTCTTTTCTTTTCCTTTTTTTTCTTGTTTTTCTGTAGTTTTGTTTTGCCGAGGCCTTGGCGCTTGTGTCTATAATTTGGCCAATTCATTTACAATGTGGCGTATTCGTAATACTTAAGAGTTGCTCAAAAAGTTGTAAAACCTTAAAGGCCCAAGCGTGAAAAATTGCTAAGAAATTTCTACGAAATTCACTTAAGAAAATTCACGTTCTCATTTTGTTTAGTCCGTAAATTTAGTTAATGAACTTGAACAAGAAATGTGAACAGGAGGCTAAGATTAACACAATTTTTTGCACACTTACTATGTAAATCTGTTTAACATATTTCATATATTCCTGACAACTTTATTTAACTCCTGTATATACTGCATATATACCATATTATTAGGCATTATATACATATATTCCTTCATGTACAAACATTTTTTTTTGCAATCATTTTCATTTAATCTTCATTTTGCGTTGTTTTCAACAGTTAAGTGAGATTGAGAGCCGTTAAATAATTTCTCATTTTCTCACATTTTGCTCTTTGGTTTATGGTTCAACTATTTGAACAATTTGGCCGCTCTGTTTATTTCTAAATTGCATGTACTAAATAAATAAATTGCCTTGTAGCAACTATTTTTATGAGTAAAACTTATTGCAGCCATCGTCAGGCAGTAATATTATATTTTATTTTTCTCTTTTGGGTGCAATTTTTCCAACTAGAACTTCTAATAAAGAAATCTAGTCTGATCGGGAATGTCTGACTTATGAAAACCCTGTGCATTACTAAGGTAATAATATGAAATTAAGTTAATCTTTAAACTGTATAAGAACCTTTGTGAAAAAAAGTATATTTTATTAAATCGAAAATGATCAATATCGATACATAATCACAATAAAGATATGGAAGAAGCATCTGAACATCGATAGAAATAATACTTATGAGTTAAAAGTATGCAATAAATTGTTAATGAATCGATATATATCGATATTAAAAAATAGTAACTTAATCTAGTTGATCAACTTGAACCCGTTTTTTCCCACTTTCAATGAGAACAGGGTATAAATATGGCACCCACATGTTTTTACTATGTCCGGTCAGACCGAAACTTTTCACCAATAAGTCAAGCACAGAGACAAGCAGTGACTGCGACTGCACAAAAGATGCACTGTCGGTTCATAAAATAGTTTTAGCCACAAAAAGACGGAGCGAGACAGAAAGACAGAAAGACAGAGAGACGGCAGCTGCAGTTGCCTGAACAAGAATAATGCGAGCTCTGTGTGATGCGATTGCTAAATGAATACTTTATATGGGAATGCTATGGCTTAACACTGAAAAATTATTTCTTTGCTCGGTTTTCTTGCAGTTCCGTTGAAACAAGGATACATACAAAACAAAAAAAAATAGCTTAAGACTTTTATTAAAGATATTCTTATTTATATCTGTTTCGACCATTTTTTTAAAATTCACAATTATCCAATCTAAACTAATCTGGCAAATATTTAATAGAAAATATATGTATTTATTTACTTTTACTGAACAAATTTCGAAGTTTTAAATTTAAGTATGTAAAACTAAGCTCTCAATGTTTGAGTTTATTTTCAAATTAATAAAATTTTACCAGGAATTTTGGGAACGTAAAAGGATTAGATTCTATTAAAAAAGATTGAACCCACAATTAAAAGATAACTGCTTTTCACTTTAGGGAAAACCGCCTGCAGGAAAATTGTTGCTTTATATATTCTTCAATCAAAAACATCATATTTAAAGCTTTATTCTCATGCATTCTCCATTTGAAAAATACAGGTCATCTATATATAAGTGTTAAAGCACAAAGATATATGTGTAAAATATTTAATATTTTCGCCATTTTCTCAATTCACATGCTGAGCTGGACATCGATAGTGAGGGGAGATAAAAAAGAAAATGGAAAATGAAGCGAAAAAATATCTCCGACACTCGCTGCGGGTGTGAATTTATGACCGTAGACGTAAGGTCATAGTTCAGCATATGTCTGCATGGCTTGGCCCAACAAATCATCATTAAAATGGGCCACATAGAGCTGTGGACAACGTCGCCAGCGACTGCATGTTGGGTCGCCATAAATAATAATTTAATTATTTTATTACTTAAAAATGCACAACAAATGCGCTTTACACACGCTTTCACAATTAACGTCGCAAAATTTCCCAGCCTTAAAGTCCGGCGAATAATTGCCTCAATAAAGAACCAAATGAAACGTCGCCAAAAGTCTGCTCCAGAGAATCCATTGAGGCAACAAACCAGTCAAGAGCCAACTCGTAAGTAAAAGAGCAGGTTACAAGGCGAAGTAATAAAACCAACAAATTTCAGCGCACGAGCATGATAGTAAACGACTGAGTGATACCCTTTAAAAGAGTGCAAGGAAATGAATTTCCTTTCATATGAGTATCGTCTGATCTTTTAAGAAAATGTATCCAAAAAAAAAAAAAAATTAGCTCCGTATCAAACTTAAAGTATCTAAATATACTACTCCACTATTCGAATAAACGATTTTAATCAATGCTTAGTAAATTGTACATGACATCAATACAACGACAACAACGTATGGTCCCAGCTTCTTGCCATGGTCACCTGCTCATTACCCAAATTCGAGAAACAAGCATATACCCTTTCTAAACATTTTCACTGGGTGCAGCGAAGAACAAATGCCATAGACAAGGAGCACGTCGGGGGGATAGCGAAGGGTCAGGTGGAGGAGGAGGAGCCGCAACAACAGGGCAACTGGTTTTCATTTCCACTCTTGGCATGGCGTTTGAAATGTCACAACAGTGCGACAAAAAGGCGTGGCCACAATTAGCCAGCCGGGAAATACGGTGTACGCTGCAATGGCAAACGAATGTGTGTGTGTGTATGTGTGTTGCGCTCACTTTTTGCAGGCAGTGTGCACACATACTGTGTGTGTGTATGTGTGGCATGATGCTTATTATGCTTGTGGCAGCCCTTTTCACATGGGTTCCATTTCAACACGCACACACGCCATCCGAAAGTGTCTCTGTGTGCGTGCATGTGTGTGTACGTGTGTGTAATCATAATTGTAGTGGCTGCAAATAACAACAACTACAACAAGTACAACAACAACAATTACGGCTCACAACAAAAGGCTTTTTACCGTCTCCTCTGCCAGTTTTCGTCCCCCTTTTGCCTTTCGTTCCGTTCGCTGCGCCTGTTTAAAAATGTCAACTGTAAATTCTTTGGCGCTTCTTCCATTGTTTCTGTTGTTGTTGTTGTTGTTGTTGTTGTTGGGTTTTGTAAAGCAGAGTTCATGTAACCCTTACGGCTAATACAAATACACACTTATTGTACTAACAACAGCAACAACAAGAACAACAACAACAACGCCAAGCACTGGCATTTTATTAAGATGCGCACTAGAATTTCACTCAAACAGCCAACAAAAATGATTGGTATACAAAGGACAGAGAGGCAAACGGTTGAAAGCGATTCCTTAAATAGTTGACCTAAGGCTCAAGGAGCAGAAAGTTAGCTGAGGAAACATTTTTGCATAGCCTATGGAATGCGAGAAGCGAGCGTTGGCTGAATGGAGTGTGTATACCCTATAATGCTATATTAAATTCCTTCATTTTTGTTAACAGTTCATTAGAACTGTATGTGAATATCATATTGATTGCACCCTAAGTTAGATATTCAGAGTGAAACTCTTAGTTTAGTTATTCAATTGATCGAGAAGGATAGAAGAAACTTAGGAATCGGTTTCAATTTTTCAACAACAACAATTTTTGTATAGTTCAGATAGCAAATAAAAAATAGCAATGGAATTTTTTCATTAACATAACGCAATGTGTCGACACGTTTAAATAAACAAAACGCAATTTGTTTTGTGTACAAAAGGTCTGACTCAGAGGTTGCTTAGACAGAGAACAAATTGAGGGTTGTATGAAGAAGAATTGAGGTAAATAAAGAAATAAGAGAAAGTGTCATGATAACTGATTGAAAACTAAAATATTTATTAGATTTTTATTTCTCTTATTTTTTTTTAAATTTATATAAGTAGAAACGCTTTGCTACTATCTATATAGAAGTTTCCAGCAAGCTGCACTAACATTTTGCCTTGTGGCTTGAACTATAAAACGATGGCTGGCAGCTTAAGGCTTAAAAGAAAAACTAACAGAACTAAAGCAAAACCAAAAAGAAAAATAATATCAGAAAAACAGCTTATATTTGAAATAATTTCATTGAGGAGCGTGTAGAGCGGCGCCTAGAGAAAAAGAGAGAGCGGGAAAGCGGCGTCGCAAATGTTAAATAAAGGAAAATGCTAAAAGTTTTCTCATGTCGCCACGGGAAACGCAAGCGGAAACGGAAGTCAACATTGGACGACATGTGCGGACATGTTGGCCATAATTTCAACACACTCATAAATATGAAAATTTACATTGTGTGCACTTTGCGCGATTGCCATAGCAATCAAATTAAATATGTATGCATATATGTGCATATATAGGTTTGTCTGTATATTTATGTACTGAAAAAACATACTCCTAATTATCCAAGATAAATACAAAATATTAATTTGAAAACAACAACATTGAGGCGCAAGAAAAATAATCAACAAAACTCTCGCAAATTATACAAAAACTTGCCCGTTCACACAGACATTACAAGAATGAAAGCAGCAACAAAGGCAGTTAACAACAACAGGTAATAACAAGATGGAGATGGAGGAGAAGAAGTAGAAGATGGAGACGAGCCACAACTGGCTGCCATTAAGTAAGTCCCCAAAAAAGCACAAAAGCTTCGATGTTACAACAAAAGGAGCAACAAAAACAACAACACAAACAACACAGCAAAATGAAAAAACTGTAAACAATGCCACAAAAGCAACACGTGCCCCCAACCAATAGTTACCAACCACGCCCACCGTCACCCCCAACACGGTGGACCACCCCTCACATGGCAGCTAAATGTTCACGTAGTCGTCTTAATGAGCCACAGGTTTTACTTATACAACAAAACCGCCGACAGGTAGCAACAATAAAAAGCCGAAAGAGACAGCAACAGCAGCTAGAAAAAGTGGGAGTGACTGAGGCAAGGGAGAGAGGGGTAGGAGCTTGGCAACAGTGTCCACAAGCAAATAAAATGGCTTAATTTATTAAACACGAAAATAAGGTACAGCATCAGCCTTTTGGCTGTGCCCTTAATTAAAAATATCAAAACAAAAAACAGCACTAAAAATGACCTCAAGCAGTGACAGTTGAGCAGGTGGGGTTCGTGGCCGTTGAGCGCTGATGTTGGACACCTGGCCGAATGAAATTTTCAAACATTTTCCACATGTCAAAGTGCAGAAAAAACCGACCCCTTCGTCCTTGTACCAGCAACACACACACAACCAAGTATTTCCCTTTCGCATCTCTTTCCACCCACATACAAAACAAACCTTTGAATCGCTTTCAACGCTTGACAGTAGGAAATATGTAGTTTGTGGCTCGAACCCCGCTCGAACTCGATCTGGCATGAAGCAATTTGGCCAAATTGTAGCAGCTAATTGGCAACATGAATACACGCACACACACGCACACAAACACTAATGCAGAAACGCACATATAGGAAGCAAATCAAAAAGAAAACCTTAACAGTTAAAGTATGAATAAGGAAATGGTTCTTCATACACATTTTGAATATATTTGAAGAATATAAGTAAGAAAATAATGATTTTATTTATATTTTGAGATAATTTTTTTTAACATGAACATAAAAATAATATTTTATACTTAGTGGAGTAATTTTTAAAAATGTATATTTAAAAATTGTTCATGAATCGAAAAACGGATTTAAAAATAGCTTAATTAATCAAACAAGCAATTAACTTAAAATAATAAAGATTTTTGTATACCAAAAGCCGCCTATTTAACGGTTTCTGTTGCTTCTGTTGACTGAGACTTAGCTTCGAATTAATTTAAGAGCTGCTCAAGGGCGAATGAAAGCAAACACAATTTGGGTCTAAAAATAAGATAAATGAATTTATTTTACAGCCTAATTATCCAGTCACAAAATGTACTACACGAAAATAAACAAATAAGTCTTTCCGAGCAATTGAACATAAGACCCAAAATTTGACTATGTATGTATGTATACAGCCGATTCTTTTGACGAATTCTATGCAATACTCTTGCTCAAAAGTAAAATCCGCAGTAGAAAGATAAAGCCCCAACAATTTAGACCCCGGAGGCGGCAATCAATGCAAAGCATTTGTCAAGGCAGCGTAAACGAAACCGTAAACGAAACCAAAACCGAAAACCGAATGCCAAACCCCAAAAACCGAAACAATTCCACATATCAAAGAGATGCCAACATGAAATGAACCAAAAGCTGCAATTATGAGCGGCATTCAATCAAAAGAGCCCGGGGCAACAACACAGCAGCAAATGGGAGAAACATTTTTGGCCAATATTTTTTTGTTGGCATCAAAAGAAGTTGCTGACAGTCAAATTGGTCAAAAGACGCCCCAAAAACAAGATATATGGGTGGGCCGGCAGGAAGCGTTATAAAAGCCATTAATACATAGACACACACACACATAACCCACGAACCACCAAATCAAAGTGTGAATACCGCTCAATGGTTTACTCACATGATGATGGTCTACTAGATTGCCAAGCGGGGAGGTTGGGACTCGGTCTCCAAACAGTTTTGGGCATTTGGTCAGGTCATTTTATTGTTCTGGTCTGACCGACAATAAAACGAACGCATAAGAAGAGAATAAGAAGGAGTGTTCAACTAGGGAGTTCTTGACTATGAGATACCCACAAAAGAAGCAGCAGTTACACAATCTCTTATCCTGGTTAAAAGAAGTCAAGAAAATTGCTCTCTTGTTAACCGATCTATGTTACATTTCAGGCTATAAGTATAGCCACAATATAAAAGTATATACAAAGATCCGAAACACGATAAATAGAGAACAAAAATTTCGAGTGTAGAGTTTTTGTAGCTTTCGATATATAAAAACACAATTTTCATATCTACAGCTAGATACACAGCTAAAATTGCTAAGCAAATAAGCAAAATGTACTTCTATCGGATAAATACATTTCGACAAAAAACCTAATACCCTCCTTAGCCATTTGCAATGGGTATAAAAAGGAGGCAGCAAATCTTTCATTATTCATTATAAGCGCCACACAGACCGCAATAACTTTTAGCCAAGGCCGAGAAAAAGGAACTTCAGTCATTTATCTTAAGGGGCCCGCTCGATAGCCGGTAAGTCAGTGGTTCCGACTGACGAAAAATTTCATCAATCTTTCAATAATGCGGCTCCAATTGCCAATGGAATGGGACTAGGATGGGATGGGATTGTGCCGGCGTTCAGGTAAGTAGTCCAGGTAAGCTGGGAGCAGAGTTCAGTGTCATGTAAATTTGTTGGCGCTGTTGCACGTAGCCAATAAAACGTCTCGGAATGTGCCCTCACTTAAGCGGCAATTGAACCACACTATACACCCACCCACCGACACACACACACACAGGCAGGTCATCAGTATAGAACGAAAGACAGTCGAAAGTAAATAAATCATGCGGCCAGCCCAAGTCCTTGAACTGTTTGCTTCAAGTAACCCAACAGACTTTTATTTATTTTTATCATTTTTCTCCCATTGACGATGCGAACACCCACATACAGACACAAACACACACACTCACATCTGGATGTATAGCTGTATATACAATTTTTTTTCTTCCGTTTCGGCTTTTTTTGATAGCTAATAAATTCGTGCCGCATTCGCATATCCCTTTTATTTATGTTTGTGTTTAGCGTTTTTTATTGATTATACTGCGTAAAACATCTCTGCCTCTCTTCCCTCTTTCACCCTCTCTCTTTCGCTCTTTTTTTTAGATATTTCTTATTTTATAAGTACCCTAGTTGTCAGATATATCGCATGGCTTGTCGCTTCAGTGCGCCTAATAAAGTTATAGCTCGATTCGCTTTTCGCTTTTGGGTCTTCCTTTCTTTGTCAGATGAATCTCCCCCTCTCTGTCTCTCTTTTTCTCTCTCTCTCACTCTTTCTCTCCTTTCTTATATATTTAAGACAATATATTTTCATTAGCCGTTTTTTGTTGGCTGAAAATTAAGTTGTCGGGTTCCACTTTTTGCCCTTAGTCAGCGTAAATTATTTTCATTTATTTAATTGGCAGTGAAACTGAAATTTATGAAAATTACCATCGATACATTTAACAATTTTTTAAGGCTTGGCTGCGCTTCATTTGTTTAAACAGATGTCGCGATTAAAGACAAAAGTCAATCGGATCTATATATGAACTCTGCTTTTATGGCTTTCACATGCTTAACTTCATGAAAATAAACATGAATCGAATTGAACTTTCGCATATGCTACAGATTAAATAATTTCATTATAATGGATTATTTAGAGAAAGAATTTATGGATTTTTTAATTATAATTAACGAACACAATTTCATAGAATCAAATCAGATGAAAGAATTGATTAATAAAAATATAATTAATATTTATAATATCCACTTTTATGAAATAACATTATCCCTTACATAAATATAATTATTGTCCGAGAATAATCATTAAATTAAATTTGAATTATATGATTAAATTAAAATACCTGGTACAAAAGTATATTAAATATCAGCACGTACAGCTTTTTTCAAAGGTTGACTTGAAATATGTTCAAGGATTTTCTACCCACAACACTGTTGAATTATATATGTTTCCACTGTATCTTCTACCTTATATTTATTACACTTAAGACATTAATCTCTATTTTTGCTGCCATTTCTCCAATAAATTTTTAAAGATGTTCTGCAATTTCTCGAAACATTTACGCAGAAAAAAGCTCCAGCCGAAAAACTTGAAACCCTTTGGACATTCATCTTCCACCTTAGTCGAAAAATTCGGCTGTCTGTGTGGCTCGCAGCTTTGTGTCAATACATTGAGATCTGAGAACCAGATGCGTATTCCACTGATGCCATTCGATCTGGCTGTGACTTGTCCTCTGGCCAAACACTCCTCTGCAATAAGGCTTTCGATATAGGCCAAAAAATCAGCAGCTGAACGATTCATGGCAAATGTTGAGCAACCAATGCAGCTGCTTTCTGAGCTGCATCCCAACTTAAATAGCAAATTTTTAGGCTGAGAAAACTTCTTCAATGAGCAATGAAATTAGTCAGTACATTAGTACAAGGTAGACATGAGAAAAACAATTGTTCTGCGTCAGGTATTGGAACCACAAGAACCAGTAAGATTTTTACAGTTTTACAAAACAAACTTTCATCATCAGAGATAAACCCTTAAATTGTTTTCAATTTAACACACAAACTGTGGATTCGACATACATATATGTATATTCATATGGACACACATTTTCTACGTTTATATGCTTAGATAGCCATTACCTTTATCCCATAACTATCTTTAAAAGAAGTAAGAAAGTTTTTATTTGAATTCTGAACATAATAGTTTAGTAAACAAATCTGCACACTTAAATATATTCCACTTTTTAAGCTCTTGCATCTACTTGAACAGAAGAGCAATGCTGTAAGCTGATATACTTGCTTCACTTTCCAAGCGAGTTTAGAAGTAAATGTCTGTCTCTTCTTTTTAAGAAGTTATGGTCAATGTCTCGTTTGTGCAGCGTGGACAAGCGATAAAGGACACTCCTGCGGCGACAGGTTCTCGGCACGTAGCCAGTTAAAAAGACGGCAGTTAGGGCTAAAGGGCATTTGGTCTTGGCCTGGCCTGGTGTGATTTCTTGACAGCCAACGGAATTGTCGCTCGTCGCTGCAACATTTAACTGGCAGCTGGCCAGGCGATCCACAAGACTTTTATAAGCCCAATGCAGACGGTGGCGATTTAGCAAAGCAAAGTAAAACCAAGCCAACCGCCACCTTTTAGCTTGACAAATTGCCATATGCTTAAGATATCATTCGTTACAAGTCACGACTTGTTCGCTTAGTCAACTAAGTGATGGCCCACTGTACCTTATGAGTTGTTGTCGTATTAGTTGTGAGGCGGTCAAAAGTCTGTTCTGTTGTGCTAAAATTTTAAAGCTTACGAATTTTTAAGATGTCAAAAGTTTTATTTGTATGCCTTTTGAAGGCTGCTTGAACTAAACAATAGCTGAAAGTTAGATTTGCTCAACTCTGCCCGGAATATGGAACTGAATCACTTTGCATGTAACTTTCAAGTCGTCATAAAACTCTTTTGAATGGTATTTCAACCATTTCTAAAGCACTTCTCAGAACAACTAAAAAAAAAACTTTTGTTCAACCTTCAAATCACTTGTCTTGTAAACAAATTTTAAACTATTCGTAAACCACTTTAAAACTCTTTGTTCAGCCAAATCCAGTCTGAAAGTAACTGGACACGTTTGAAAGTATTTTTCACCCAGCTTGTTTGGCATATTTTTATAATTTTTTAAATGTCAACCACTTCTGAAAGAATTTTAACATTCTTGTTAGTCACTTCTAAGCCTCTTGTGGAATCATATTTCAAACCTTTCTGAAATTCTTTCCTTTAAAGTATTTTCTGGCTATTCCTTTACTCCTTTCTACCGTTAAGCATCTTCAATTATTCATATACATGTTTCGATCATATAGTGAAGCACTTTTCACCTGCTGTAATTCATTTAATACCACAGGCTTTAGCTTTGTGCTACTTTAATAGTCCCCTAAGGACAGCTCAACATGTGCTCATTAAATATCAATATTCAAATGTATTTATTGACCAATAGAATTAATCTCCTTTGGCACAAATAAACGCACAATCTATTTATAATTTAAGGTAATGCCTATAAATATACTCAAACGTCTCTTTGTTTTGTTTGTTTCATCAAAATGTCAATCAATTGCAAAGTCCATGTCTCCAACAGATATTCAAATGTTGCTTATTTAACCAACAAGTGTATTTAGCGAGAAGGTCGACTAGAAGATACTCTTAAATATTTACTACCAATTTTATTGTAATTATTTTAAATAGTATTTTGATTTTACTGTGCAATTGTTATATATTTTACAAAATTAAAATGATTAAGTTTATGACACTGTAGAATATGTGTATCTTCATCAGTCTCATTTAAACACAAAAAGATTATTCCACCCATTACACCTTGCTGATAACAGGGTAATCGGTATTACCCATGCAAGACTCTAATTCAGTTAATACATATTTAATGAGTGAAATGGTATATTAAACACCCACCGCAGCGACTATTGTGTGCGGTTGTCAGTGAAATGCAATTAGGGAAATGCCAAATTGTAATATGAAAGATAATGTGTTCAGGGGGCAGAGAACTTAACTTTGTGGAGAGCACCCCCATAAAAGAAACAATTGTATGAGCTGTTACGAAAACAAAGTGAGCCAATCAATTTTAGGCTTAAAAATCTATTATATTTTGTTTAGATTGAGAGAAGATAGATGTTATAGATAGATTTTTTACACATTTTTTAAAAATTTACCATATATATAAAAAATATTTCGTTTTAGCTTAGAGAAGAGTTTACCTATTTAATTTGTTATTTAACTTTAACATGGACATGATTAGCAGTGGCGACAATTGTCCTCTGGCTGTTCCGGAACCGTCTACCAATTCGCATGGCAATCAACTTATTGCTATGGGTCGCTGGGTCAGCATATACAATGATGTACACGGACTTATAAGACGATCAATTATGCCACGTTATGGTAGGCCCGTGCTCGAAGATAAGGCGCAGATAATTGAGCCTCTGCTGTGCCAAATAACCGGACGCCAAGAATTTGACAAGCTTATCTTACTTTTGGCGCCTTCGTCCAAACAAAATTTTCATCGTAAGCTTCATTGCTTCGATCGGGTTACGTTCAAGCATTTGGGCAGTACTTGCATAACTACACAGGAATTGGATCTGATGCAGCAGTACGAGATGTTATTCAAATACGAATTGGTATTCACTGATGATTACCTTCCAATCAAATCTTTGGCCTGCAATAGTTCCATCATCTCGCAACTTGTTCAGACCCGGAGATCGGCCCTGCTTAGCGATGACGAACAGGAGCCCCCACCCAAGATCAAATCACTGCGTCAGCCCAAGATTCCGGTACGCTTGCGTGTCTCTGACGTCTCACGAATTAAGAAAGCAATAAAGGAAGGCGGGGATACTGTCGATCCAGTATGGAAGCTATAATCTTTGAATTCCAAATTAATAAGTTATGATCCAAAATATTCATAGTTGTAGTGTAAATCTGTTTGATTTTGATCTAAATAAAAATTCAGAATGCAATTAAGACATCAAATAAGCAATTTAAGGCACAAAAATATTGGAAAGTTACAAAAGTATCTTTAAGATACAAAAAAGAAACCTTTCAGAAACGAAATTATCTTAGATACGAAAAAATCTATTAGATACAAAAGCCCTCAGCGTAATACGAAAGTATCTGTGAGACAATAAAAAATACGCGCAGTAAGCCGCCTTCTTCGAAATCAAAGTCTAATACGACTTTCAAGGAAATGCAAGCTAATAGCTATAATATGCACGCTGTAATTGCTGCCTGTTACAAAAGTAAATGTACTTCACATAAGCTGTTTGCTTGAAATCTACATAACAATAACGGAAGAAGACGAGAGTCATGATGATAAAGGCTTGGTTACTATGGCTAAGAGCATAACTGTAAATGTCTAGTACTTTTCCCCAATGAAGGAGAGCACTGGGTGGGGGATGCGTGTGGACCATATTGAAGAGCAAAGCCGATACGATACGCATAAGTAGAACCGGCAAAAAGGCGGTCTTAACAGTTGAATAAACATTCGGCATTCGACATGCGATGCGATAGCCGTGTTTCGAGCTTGGATTGTCCATTAAGCGACATCGGACGTGCTCCGCTCAAATTGAAGTGTTATGAGATAGCTGCCAGTATCCATTACCCAGACGACAGCTTCCACTCATCACTCAATTAATCCCCTTTCCCCTCCCCAATGCTCACACTCCACGACTCTCTCTTTCTTTCTCTCTCCCATGGGTAGCTACTGCACCTTTGCCTCGAATTTTGTCGATGCTGCGGTAAGCCTCGTCAGCTGTCATTATTTTGAGCAGCTTAACTAATCGCATGCGGCAGGGAATAACTGCGCTAAATGCGCTAACTGGGGTAACTGTGAACTCGCGTCTGGCAACGGGAATACCGCAGCGCTTATGTTCTCAGCCAGCATATTGGGATCGAGAAGCGAGGTCAACTCATCCGCAGGCCAGCCTCATTGCTGTCAATTGTTTTATTTCCAATAATGGCTAGCCTGCAGCACAAAAATTCCAACCACTATATGCCGAAGCGTTACAATTGAGAGTGTGCGGCAAGGACATACCCCTTGTTACTTATTAAATATATAATTGTGTATGTATCTAGGTTGGCATTGAATGTATTTATAAATACTTACTTGCCAGAATCTATATACCAGTTCTTTACTACACAGCTTTGTTATAGATATTATGCACACCCTGCATTCTACTTTAATTTGTCACTCTTTAAGCTACTATTTACTATTTATTTTTTGTCAAATTTTTGCTGACCTGACTTCTGAGTCTATCTTTAAAGTCTCAGAGATTATTCACTGCATAAAAACACTTACAATCAAATGTATGTAAGAAGAGCTTTAAGTTCCATATTCTTTTTATTCAATAACACAGCTGTAGCTGGATAGATAAGAAATATGACTCGATCGTTAACTTCATTACGCTTGGCAAAAATCACAAAATCAAAGTTTCTCACTCGTTTGAGCTGCATCTTACCCCTTACTCCAAACTAAGTACACCGTTACCTACTGAAACAATTCGATTTTTATAAAATTACTAATCTGAAACTATAGATAAAAGTGACACGACTTGATTCTATATACCAAAATCTATTCCATTCTTTAACCTTAACTTGAGTATTGTTAACTTACTGTTAAACAAATATTCCACTCATTCACTTTATGACTACAGGGTATAACAAACACTTTACGTTTTACGTGCGCTCTCTCACATTTTTGGCATTTTATATTGTACTCGATTTCTAGGCCAGCACGAACAGCAGACACGTGTATGGGTGTACATATCTGTGTGTTGGTCTGTGTTTTTCTGTCTGTGTGTCTGTCGGTGTGTGTGTGTTTTTGTGTTTGTGTCAGGCGCACTTTTCCAATCCGTTGGTTTTGTACTTTTGCAGTTTTTGGTTGGGTCGGTCGTATTGGCCATCGAATACTGCAATTTACACAAACGCCTCGTACTGCATCAAACACTTTGTGGCTGGCGAATGGGTCAACAGTTTTTAAGTTTGTGCTTTGCTTTAGATTGCATTTCAACCTCATATGTTGGCCAATGTGTTTATGTGGCCACTGGCTATCCAATGCGACGCCAAATTCATGTGTGGGCGGATGTTTTTATGACGGCATTGATTGAAACAGGTTTCATATGAATGGTTTATGATATGGTGCATATGTTTGTAGACCGCTTTTCGCTAATATTTTTGCTTAATAAAATTGATTACAAAAAAATAATAAGAAAGGAATGCGGTGTAGTTTAAAAGCAACAGTACTCGACGATGAATAGGAATATCATATCCCAAAAAAAAAAGATTACTTTTATATAAGCAAGAGCTCGACACTTTGGATTGCTGTATAATACATTGAACACAACCTATGATAAATAGGAGTATCCCACAAAAAAGGAATAACTTCAATTCAAAGCAAGCGCACTTGAAACCCAATAGCTGTAGCATATATTGAAAATATACTGCTTTTATTCATAAATATGAAACATATAAGTGTTTCCATTTTTATTTTTCAATTTTCCACGCACTATAGAACAATAATTTCCTTCAATAACTTTTTATTCATGATCTCATGATAGTGAAACAGATAATGTTCAAGTATGAGTATATACATTTGATTATAAACTAGAGTTGCACATATTTCATCCAGTGAATCAATCGTTCAATGGAATGTATCGTTCATTAACTAAATTAGTTTACTTATTCATTTGAATGATCCATTCATCAAGCTTATTCTCAAGGAAAGTACATAAGGCTGTAATATGTACCAAACAGAAACAAATATACATTCCTTACTGTGAAGGATGTAAACGTTGAAATTTCGGATCTCAGTTGCAAATCTCACATAATCATACTGAATATTGTATTATACCGAATATCGGTGGTAATTGAAAACAACACAAACAACTACCTTCTGCCTTTAGTTTCTATTATTCAAGCGTCTGTAGGCTTTTTAGTTCTGAGATTTCAGGTATCTGTGCCATGTTTATCCAGTCTCAACCCAGATTTCTATTGTTCATTTTCCTTTACATATTCAGTCCGTTATTCTGCACCTTTAACTCATGTTATCTACATTTTGAAAACATCAGCTTACACTTTGCATTGTTGGAAAGTTCGCATAGTTTTCCATTTGGCTACTCGAATGGTGCCCCATCCATGTCATAAACTGAGAAGAATGTCAGATTGGGCTCCTGTTCTGCTCATCAGACAACAGTTGGCCAACAATGACCGATTGTATGGGCTCTAGATTATGACCAAATGCTGTCTGCGGTCTGTAATTCGCTCTCGTGCATCTGCTTAATATCCATTTGGTTGGGTAGTGGTAATACATATCGACTCCATACATTAGCGACCCATTACAAATGCTGCAGTTGAGCATCTGATATCGAAATGTCCTTTGACCATTGTTAATTTGCATTTAATTATTCGCTATTCAACTCACAGTTGAAGTACAGTTTTAAGAGCCGAATTATTGGAACCTAGTGTTATTTTCATGAAAATGCCTGGTATTTTAGATGTGCATCTAAGTGAGTGATCAGTGAATGAACAGTTCAGTGGTGCATAGTCCAAAGTCTATGTTCAGTAATTCAATAAATGATTTGTTTGATTCATTGTTTATGAACTATTTGCTCCATTGAGCGATCTTCAGGGAACAACTGATCAGTATTAAGTCAGAGTTAAGACAATGAGCTAGTGAATCAATTTATATTTCAAAATATGTCTTCTTTGCGATAATTAATGAAATGCTAACTCCCAAATAAAGCCTCGGCTTAGGCAAGTAGAAATACCTGGTTCACAAATCAAATTTCAAGGCATGTAATCCGCAGACAGAATTTAGTCATCAGATATATACAGTATATAAATGTCACTCTTAAGCGCATTTAGAAATCAGCAGTGGAAACATTTAATGGCCGAAATAAGCATAATGAAAGCAAATGTTGCCTACTTTGCAGAGCACTCGCATTAATTATAATAATTTCCGCATATTTATTGGGTGCTTGAGAGCTTCACAAATGTTTGTCAAATTGGCACAAATCCCGGACAGCACAATTTGGTACAATTTATATAGAAGCGAAACAATTCCACTTAAAATGTGGCCACATTTATATGTAAGCCGCCTCTTCAAATACGTTTAATTTCAATTTGTGAAACAAAGTAGGATTCGGTCTAAAAATTGTTCTCATCACAAAATAAATAGCAATGAAAGTGGCCAAAACTAATGTAAAAACTAAATCTAACTAAACTTAACTTGAACTCAACTCAGCTCAACTCGAATTAATTCAACTGAACTGAGGCGCAGAAAACAGTCGAAAGTTATGACAGAAGCACAACTAAAACAATGAGAAATTATTTGTAGGAAAGATAAAGAAGGTTTGGTACCCTAATTTCACTATATATATTTATATTATACATGTACATTATTTATAATAAAGTTAACTAATAGGAACTTATATCAAAATAATTCAAAAAATTATAAATTTGTTTTTTTTTTCAAATAAATTTCTAAACGTTCTCTAATAACAAAGCAAAATTGAAATCAAATACACCCGATTGAACTATGATGCACCTTCCCTCTTCCGTTATCTACCTCTATCTTTCATTAAATTTCTTTTTCTCTCTTTCTCATGAGTCGGAATGGAATTAAACGCATTTCTCTTAATTTGCTTGCCTTTAGAAATGGCACAGAATTAAACGAGTATCAGCTGGCGCACAACACACACACATTACTTATATAATCGGATGCAGAGACGAGGAATAAGATTAAGCAACTGCGCCTAAAAGTTTGCTAGCGAAAATTAAAAGTAAATTAAATTATTCGCTGTTCGTTCGTCGTTTTGTCGCCTGCGCAATAAAATATTCCGTTCTCGTTGTTGTTGTTTTTGTTGGTGGTTTTGCGGTCGTTTTGGTACTTTGTGGTGCGCCGCAGTTTTTGATGCTGTTCCAGGGGGCGTATGCGTAATTTTTCACACTCCTGCGATTGCGACGCCCGCTGTCTTATAATTTATGCACATTTTTTTATTTATTTATTTTTACTGAGCATTATGGCATTTTATTAGGCGTCACAAATTACATTGCAAATGGCTGCACGAATGTGCACAAGAGCAATAGAGCGAAAGAGAGAAAGGGAGAGAGACGGAGAGAGGGAGAGGGAGAAAGAGAAATGGAGTGAGAGCTCTGGACATGGTAAATGGCACCTTGGGGATTTGACTAATAGTTTGCTAATGCGCGTTTTATGCTCTGGATATTGTGGCTGGTGAGTTTTCGACCAAATTGATGCTGGCAACGGATGAGAGGGATAGAACGAGAGTGTGGAAGGGAGACAGCGGAAACAGAACAAATTGAACGCTGCATAAAGAAGTAAAGAAAGCATTTGTTTTAAACGGCAAGTTTTCTCGCAATCCTTAAAGCGGCTCAAGAGTGAAAAAAATGGTTATAAATTAAATACTAGGCGAACTCCAGCTCTTAATTTAATTGTTGAAATTTACAAGTATAAAAACTGTAAAATTAATACATACTTAAAATCTGAAATATATTTTTTCATATAATAAAGTTTAAATTTTTGTATAGAAAATTCCTTACTTGCATAATATCGATAGAAATAGATCTCGAAACATGTTTTCTTTGACACTATCGAAGTAAACTATTATAGCACAGCATTTAAATTTGAGTCTAATTGGAAACATTCTTGAGTACCGTTGTTTTCGCATGAAGACACATAACGAAAGCACTTTCAAACATCAAATTTTGTTGCCAAACTTGCCAAGTGCAAAGGCCAAACTATGAAATACATTAAAGCATTTGGACCATAAGGCGCTTAAAACTATGCCAATTATAATCCGAGCTCCATTCGGGCATAGCTTTAATGGAAACCATGGTGTGTATGTGTATGTGTGTGTGAAAAACTATTGAGAACAACTGGCCTGGCAAATGCGTCACGGTGCAAATCAAAATGAAAATGCTGAATGCATTTTGCCATGGCAAAATCTCGAACATTTTCCGAACTAGAAATGGTTGAAACAATGAAATGTTTTTGTTGCACAAATCGACGCACAGCACAGCACAGCACAGCTTGCATATTTGGTATCACACACACACATGCATACAAGCTCACCAGTATGTGTGCGTGTGTGGAAAATGTTGGCTATCGATGATAAGTGAAAGCGCTTTCAATGCAGCATTGTGGCATTGAAATGCCAGGCGCCTAAAGTGAAATTATGAAGCCTGGCTAACGTTGCGTATGAGCAACCAAGCATAAGCGTAACTTGAGCTTTAAGTTGTTTACGAAGCAAGTGTGCGTATGTGTGTGTGTGTGTGTGTGTGTGTGAGTGTGCGTTCGTGTGTGCAGCTTAAGCAGCTGGCCTTCGCTCACAACTTGTTGCAGCCAAGAAAATTGCAAAAGGGGTTTGAGCCAACTTGCTGTGCAGCGGCAGAAAACTTTTGGCTATATTACGTATACGCCATGTAATCGGAACCCAATGAGCTGCGGCTGCCAGTTGCCGGCGCGTTGGCTCAAAATTAAGCCAGGCACGTAACAAAACTTGAGCCCAAACACAAACACTGACAAGCTGCTAACACAGTCACAGAATGGCGGAGGGCTCAGAGAGTTCGGTTGGGTTAGAGACGACAACAGGATGTGGCACGTAGCCACATATAAAGAGCAGATGGATATATCTATAAAGCAGAGGCCGCACGAAAAATACCAGTAAGATTATTGCAGTCGAACATATACGACTGCACAATACTCGCTCATGATACAAAAACAGAATTTTCTATTACACATTAGATTCTCGGAAAAAGAAACTAAAAAGACCTTCAGGGCTTCAATTGGCTGTAGATATGTACTTAAGGAAACTCAACAGAAATATTAATGATTTAAAAAGCACTAAGAAATTAACTGGAATTACAAGTTCTTAAATTCAATTGAGGCAGCTAATTAGTGTACAAACTGCAAATAGTAAAACCAATATACTCTTCTGGCCTTGCATGAGCAAGTATAAAAACATGTTGCTGGAAATCATTTTTATTTTTGCCACAGCTTGAAGGCTGAGCGCGTGCCAATTTTGTTTGAGGCCAAAGAAATCAGTCAAGCGTTAAGTTCACTCGGCTTATGTGTAAGTGGGTGAGGTTATGTGTGTGTGTGTGAGAGTGTGTGTTTACTCAAGCCACACACACACACACCCACACACACCGTAAGTTATCTTGCTGGTTGTCGAACCCATCGGGAGCTGGAAACACCTTTGGGCCAGCAACTAATGAGCCGCATATTTTCTAAGTGCCGCTCAATTAGACTGAGTGCTTGAGCTTCACTGCTCAAACAAAGGAGAGAGGCAAGAGTTGATAGAGAGTGTGAGAGAGATAGAGAGCGAGTGCCGTAAGACAATTTTCTCTCTCCCTTAACGAATTGCTCGCTGTTATGACAAATGCTTTGTGGCATTTGCTGCCAACTAAAAGCAACAAAACTAAACTATTTGACAAACAATTGCACTCTTGCAGATAATTTATGGCAGCAGCATTCAAGGCCATGGTATGCAGAAGCAGCAACAGGAAAATATGCTAAAACTTTTCCGGCGAACGTGAGACCTGCTGTATTCTCCTTAAGTTTCCAAGAAAATTGAATACACAACTAAAGAAATCCTTTGACTGCAGTTGGAAAACAGTTTAGGAGATTTAAATATATGAGAAAATATATACATAAATATATTATATATTTTTGAATTACACACACAAAATTAAATAAAAATGTAAAGAAAATTTGAGGAAAACACTTTAAAAGCAACAATATAACAGTTTGCATTAGTGTGTATAAAGTAATTATTAAAACGGTTTAATTGAACATGATTAATTTCAGTGCTCTTTAAACTAACGATTGTCACAGCTTAAGTTCATACATTAAATATTGCTTAGCTTGTCAATTTGTATTTTTTGGAACTGTATTACAACTGTTATACAACTTGCCTAACAACCTAAATTTATTTCATGTGAGGCATGTCAAAGTGTGTAACATTTCTCTTAAAACATTTTAACAAATAAAAAAAAAAAAACGAGAGAAAAACAAAGGAAAATTGTTCCTAATTGATTGCGCCGCAAGGCTCAAAGACCAAATACGTGCGAATGGCAGGCTGGATTTTTTTTTCTCGTTAACATTGGCAGTAAGCGTCAACGTCAATCAAAAGCCAAGAAAAAGACGTTTGAAGAACCCGGAAGCAGGAAGCAGAAAGCAGGAAACAGGTGTAAAAAAGTAGCACAAAGCAGAAAGTGGCACGTGGCACGTGGCATGTATAAAAAAGCAGCAATGCAGTTGCAAGCTGCAAGTTCCAATTAGTTAAAAAACGCGTCAAGGAAATTCGAAAGTCAAATTTAAGGCCAGCGCGCTAATTAAATTCAAGTGGAATACATTTCATTAAATAAACACCAATACTTACAAATGTATATATATTTATATATATATATATTCTTGCACCAAATAATTATCATAAAGTAGCGCTGAGGGGTAAGAAACAAAAAGCAAACAAACCATTCAGAGCATAAAAGAAAAAGGAGCTGCAGTTAATTTATGGCCGGTGCCCAAAACTTTTTGGCTTACAAAATTCAAACAAAACGAAGGAGTAAAAGAGCGAGATAGAGGGGGAGAGAGTTAGAGTGTGTGAGAGAGAAGGCTAGCTAGGTAGATAGTCAGTTGCCATTCGGTTGGCACTTAAGTTTCGGCTATCGAAAAACTTTTGGCGTCACATTCCCGTCTCGCATTTTCTCGTTGACCCAATGCGAACCCGATAGCCCACATGGCCCAACCGTTGCGCAACTGTTGGCTCATACCCCAGACCACAATCGGGTGCATAATCTATGACAACTCAGCCAACATATATATATATATATATGTTAAATATATATATAAATTGCCATAAAATAATGCTGGTATGTGACTCCAGCATAAAATTTGTTGAGCTTTGCTACTGATTCTTGGTTTCTGCTTATTTGCACCCAAGCTGTTATAACCTAAAATAATGAGAAAAATGTTTAAATAGAAGATTTCAATAGATTTGTGATTATTCATTACAAATATATATATATTATTTTGGGAAGGACAACAACTCCTTTAATATTTACATGAAAAGACAAGCATATCTTTAACTGAACAATGTAAAAGTATTATTTAGACACATTAAATTGCACCTGGTAACACTCAAAGTTGCCAAGCTTAAAAAAGGCACCTCTCGCATTGTTGCCCAACACTTACAAATTCTTCATAGTTTCAACGCACAGCACAAAATAAAAAATATAAAAAAGTTGCAAAAAACGTTTTGCAATTGGAAAAGTTATTGCCTTTTACGGCTTTACAATATAACCCGAAAGTTTTCAAATGCATTCGCATTCGCATTCGCACTCGCATATTGTGAGGGGTCGATATTGAGGTTAACTGAGGAGGGTTTCGGTTCTCGAGTGCTTTCGGTAAACTTCTTTGCGGTTACGAAATGCATATGCATACATAAATCTAAGCTCTGATTTGACTAAGTGCTAAAATGCCTAAAAGCGTCCAAACACACACGAATATTTTTGATAGAAGAGTTGAATGCATGCATTTATGCGTATGTGTGTGTGTGAATATGAATGTGAGTGATATTGTCAGTGCTGTGTTGTATCACTCAGAACCCGTTTAATTTGAATGGGTCGTTGAAATGAACTCCTGCATCTATTGAGTGATTAGTAAACGAAACAGTTCAGTCGTTTATAAACAAACCTCAATTTTTGAGCTCAACCAATCAGATTATTTGAGCTGTTTACTTCGTTCATGGAGAATACGTGCAGTCGATAACTAAAGAATTAGTAAACTATTAAATAAAATAACTAAAAATAGTTCGCCTTAAATGAACAATTGAACTAGTTCAGAAAATTAAAATAGACTACGCAACTCTACTTGCTGGAAAGTTAGGTCAAAGATTTGTTTCGCTTCCTGAATTTCACAAACTACAAAACAGTTTTGCTTGTTAAACAAAAAATAACTTAAAACGAAAATAAAATAATAGATTCAAACAAAATTTACGTATGCAAAAATAGCAAAATAAAAATAAATCAATTTGATATTTTTCATGAATAAACTTTGTTTGAGGACAAACAATTTTAGATATTTATATGCAAATGCTGCACATAGTTTTTCATAAACAGTTTCCTGATAAATTGGTGTCGAATGCATAATGCCTCAATAAATTTGATTATAAATTATTTTATTATGGAATAATGAATAACTATGGGGAAACATAGTTTATGCACAATATTTACAACCAATAGAATTTTATCGTTTGAGCGTTTGTGTCCTTGAGACCAAATTGATTACCTAAACAAATTTTAAAATTAAATTAAAAATTATTTCCAAAATTGAATACGAGCTAAAAATAACAATTTACGTGGCTTAGTTGAGACCCATTTTAGAGATAAATGTGAATAGAAAACTAGTAAGTAAGTGATATAAATAACTGTTAGCATATATTTCTTGCGTGGGCGTTTAGCCCCGGATTCAAAGCAACACATGGCTGCAATTCATACACCTGCACTATTCCTCAAACCGTTTTCTTTTCCTTGTGACGCAAGAAAATTCTAAAAATAGAACAAAAGAACTTAGTGTTTACTGTTATAAGAGTAGGACATATGTTTTCTTTAATAACTAATTTTTCTTAGACAGACTTTATGAAAGTTTCTGCACCGTATTGTATTAGTAAAAAATATATATATTAAGTACGCTGCTTTCCCTTTTCAATGGGTTGAAAGTATAAAAAGGTTTTCTTTGTTAAGCATTGAGCACACCCACCGAAACACCTGGAAACTTGTCCATGTGTGTGATCCATCTCGGAACCATACCAAAAATATAACACAAAGAATGTTTTTGTTATGTTTTCTTTAAAGCTTAATTTATTTCCAAGCCGATCCTAACAAATTCTATTATATAATAAAATAAAATAAAATAAAATGAAGCACCTGTACGAACAAAAGCCATGTGTTTGCTTTAATAACGTCTTTGTTTGTCAGTCCTTTCTTTCTATAATCTTATTGCATAAATGCTTAAAATAATTTACAAAAATGCCTTCAGTTCAATCGTCTTCAATCCTTACCCTAATTGCAATTAAAAATAATACAGAAATATATATGCAGGGTTTCTATAATATTATA
The DNA here is from genome assembly GCA_037075185.1 of Drosophila pseudotalamancana. NCBI lineage: Eukaryota > Metazoa > Arthropoda > Insecta > Diptera > Drosophilidae > Drosophila > Drosophila pseudotalamancana. Next base: position 1,331,602 of record JBAMCK010000142.1, read on the forward strand.
GCTTGTGCTTAGTTCCTTTTGATAATGCATTTTTTATTAGATTTTTCAATGAGGGCTTGGCATTGGCTTTCGCTTAAGACTCATCGTTAAGATAAAAGATAGCTTTATATGCTAATTGGTTATAAAACCAAAATGTTTCAGCGTATACGTATACGTATACGAAGTCCGATGTGATTCGTTACGTTTTTCTTGGCTGTCTACCAATAAATGTAAGCACCACTGCAATTACCAACTTATTTATGGCTTGTCCCATGGCTCGAACCCGTATATAAACAAAGTACATTATTGTAGTCTGCAAAGTTTTTGTTGATTGAAATTCAATTTGCGATTGCGAATTGCAACGGAATTGAGAGGGTGAGATGACAAGGTACAAATGTCAATGGCTTAGACAACTTTTTGGCTGTTAATTGAAAATGTCTGCAAAGTCGAACCCAGCTCCATAATAATTGTAGCTAATGTGTTTTTGGGCACTCGAACGATTTGTCAAACAGAAAAATAACGAATGAGTAGAAAAGTTGACAGGTGAAGCAATGTCACGGCTCTGTTTGATTTATGCCACACACTGTTGCAGCCCCGTTGTAAAGTGTTCGTTGTTCGAGTTTGGGGATGGGTTTTCGCGTTCAATCACATTTCTAATTACCAAGTTTCCCCGAGGTAATTAACTTTGCATGCATTACCCAAATTACAACAAAGCTCGAGCGCCCGATCGTTTTATCAACTCAATTACGCAGAGCAACGCCACCTGCCACACATGCCACATGCCACATGCCACATGCCGCATGCCCCGAGAGAGTATCAAAGTGTGTAGATACTTTACACAGATAAACAACAAATAAGCATTGTTTGTAATTTAGCGAAATTGTTGTCACACACAAACACTCTCACACACACGCACAGCTTCCCGCCCACACTCTTCATTTATCAGCCGGCAACAATCACGGTGCAGAAGTTTCTGTTAGTTTATACGAGTTCCACTGTAAATGTACTTGTGTGTGTGTATATGTAATATCGTTGACAGTCAGCTTGTTAATATGTATATATGTACATATATATATTTCTATCTTGCTTGCACACTTGCTCATTTTATCACTTTTCTCATCTAGCTCTCTGTTGGCAGCTTCATTTGTAAACGTTGCGTATACGTAATGTGCGCTAGTTAGAGCCATGTATGTGTGTGTATGTGTGCAGCTTATTAGAGCTCGTCTTGACACAGCAGAGCACTACGACATAATAACAATTTTTTTTTAAATTTTTTCTTCATTTTTAGTGCGACATTTGGCTGGCAAGCGAATTTTTAATTACCACTTGGAGCTATTTTGTATACCCTGTAAAATATACACTAAAGTGTAAAAAATTGAGCAACAATCTAGCGAAAAGTAGTAAACGGGAATATGTATGCATATACACAAGTGCTAAAGCTAACTAGACGCCAGTCTCATATACCCTTTATTACCAGAAGAGAAGATAAGTCTGCATTTTTGTATGTCAAAACTTAATTTTAAAAAACCCTTAATTTAATGTTTATACAGGATACTCTCTGGTCGACTATTATATTTTTTGATAAGCATTTGTTACATTCTATTTTATTTATGTAAGGGATTGCATACCCTTTATTGCATAAAAAAAATTTAGTTAGTAATAATAAAATTAATTACTTTTTTCATGCCAAAAATTCTTTAAAACTAAGTACAAACAATTTTTTTTACAGGGCATTCTTGTATCTACTACTGCAATTGATTTTTATAAACATTTTTTTGCACATTTCGTGGTTAATTGTTTTTAATACCAAAACATCGAAAAAATAAATACAGTAAATTATAATTGCTACAATATAAAGGGTATTCTCTGGTCGACAACAGCAGTAGTAAAGAACATTTTTTTAACATTCCGCTTTTTAGAGTAAGGTCATGTGTTCTGCAAATAGCAGCAGAGCCAGCTGCGAATGCAGCTTAATTATGCTGTAATATTGCGGAATAAAAGGCGAAGGATTAACGAGTAGAAAAGTTCAGAGCGAAAATTTTTAGTAAATTTCGCAAGTTTTAAGAAAGTGCAGAAAGCACAGAGAAAGAGAGAGAGAAATTAATAATTAAATTCATTTATTATTCTTAGTGCTAGTTTTTTCTTAAACATAAAAATAGGGCAAAGCATTTCAATTAAGCTGTCACTTAATAATTTAATTAATATTGCGTATAATTAACTTGTATATACATCATTTTATATACATATATAAGCTCAGTCTTTAAATACTCTCTAGCAACTATAATCTTCTTATCACAGAAACATTTTTTACTTTTCAATCTTTACCCTAATTACCTTACTTTTTTTTTACTGAACAATTATTTTTGAACTGAACGATTTCTAATTGTTAAATATTTTCTTGTAGTACTTTTTGTTCTTCATCTTTACTTTCGGTCGATTGATTAAATTAACTGTTTTATGCCGATTAAGTTTATTTTATCTATCTTAAGCTTAAAAGAAATTATCTCTATTATTGTCAGTTCTTCTTCGTCGTTATTAGTGTATAATTGTTACTTTAATAATTTAATAATGTAATTTGTATAAAGATTCTGCCCATTTAATTGTGTTTTCCATTTTACGCACGTTAACCCTGCATTTTCTTATATTCTAACAAATTGAGCTGTTCCTTTTCTTTTCTCCTTATAGCTTTGAAAAGTTTGAACAAACTCAATTTTAATTTATTTATTCATTCACTTCAATTTTCACAGTCGGCGAAATTTCGCACGCAGCTTCCAATGAAAAATTGAATACTTCGTGAAGCGACAACAATTCGAACATTGCCCGCATACATGTCGAAATGTCACGGACCCCAGTTGAGAAACCAGAAGCAATGCATAGCATTACATATCAAACTACAAACGAACCAACAAAGCAGGCGAGCAAACAAATAAACAAGCAAACAGCCAACAACATAAAAAAACACACAGAAAAGTTGCAAACAAAAGTGGCGAAAACGGAAATAAATCTAACAAAAAGGCTTTGTAGCTTATACGCTTCCCTCTCTATCACAATCACAATCCTCTTCGTCTATCTCTCTCTATCTCTACCCCTCTTTTCTGTCTTTCTCTCACACAGTCTGCCACCCCGTGCAGTGTCAGCCCAAAAAATTACATAAGCACCAGAGAATTGTTTGCGTTTGGCTTATTTTCGCATTGACATACGAGGGTAGCCACACAAATTGACACATAGATGGCGCTTATCATTTGTTAATAATAAATTGATAGCAGATACTTGGTATAAATCGTATCTAATAGGAATAGGAATATAATAGGAAGCTGGCACATATATTGATCCTCAACGCATTTTCAAATATAGTTCCATTGTTTAGGTACTCTCTGAACAATTTGTGAGTCTCCTTACTCTAAATATAACCATCATAAAAAAACAAACGATCTCGAAAAAGAATTTAACAATCATATAAATACACAAATTAGATTTCAATAACTAAAATTGATCGATCAGCAAAAATGTTTTTTAACGGTACAATTAATAAACATATTTCGTGAACAACACAATCGGTCATTCTTGAATTCTGAACAAAACATTTTTTATACCAAATTAATTATGTATATTTTCAGGAAAAATTCTCGTACGACCCTCCCATCAATTTATGCACATATATTTATTTATGTAGACATATATATTCGGGTTGCTTTAGCTGTCCTGCAGTTTTCTATACATATATATATATGTGTATGCACAATATATGTGTGTCAACTTTTATGCGTCGTAAGGCTAATGTTTTTGCAGGCAAAAGATTTGTTACAGATTATCCTGGCCGCACATAAAACACACAACAACAAGCAAAACAAGCCGAACTGACATAATTTCTCGCTGTTACCTGCAAAGGGGGGCGCAAAGTACAAAAGGAAAATAAAAAAATGAAAATCATAAAACAGGAGAAAAGTTTTATGAACGCTGATTGGGAAGTTGGTCAACGAGAGTTGGCAACTGCGGCCAACTAAAATTAAATTTAGTCGCAGCGCACAAAATTTATGACTTACTATTATTTCAGTTGAGCGCACATGGCAGCAGGCAAAACCAGGAAAACCACGCCCACTGACCACCCCCAAAGAGCCTCCCTTTCAGCAGTCGAATCATTATTTGTACATTCAAGCGTAACTTTTCGCCCAACATTTGTTTTGGGCTGTTTGGGCAACATCATTGAAAACGCATTTCGGGCATAAATCACATGTCTGCGCTTGATTATGCATCCACGCTCCATATCACTCACTCACTCCCTCTTCCTCGCTTTCTCACTCTTCGTTCCTATCTCTATCTCCCTCTTTCATTAAACACAAAATCAAATTGCAATTCAAACTCAATTAACAAATTATCGGCGTGCTACAAATCGTATGCGTAATATGCGTGCAACATTGTCTACCTCACTCTCTCACTCTTTTTCCCTTCTCTCTATCTCCTTCTCTCCCTCTCCCTCTCTCTCTCTCTCTCTCTCTCTCTCTCTCTCTTTGCTCTTGACTAATTTTAAAATGTTTGCATACTTTGCGGCGGAGCTGCAAGAGAAGCACGTGCCATATTAGCCAAAGGAGTTAGCAGCTGCCACACACACTGACACGCACATACATACACGCCCACCACTATTGCAGTTAGCTGAAATGCATTTATGCTCTATACGTGCATTTGCCATCTGTTCACGTTTTTCATTTCTTTAATTTTTGCCAAACATTTTGATTGCATTTCTCTTGCCCATATTTCGATTTTTGCAAATGGGAATCCAAAATTAAATGATCGCAAATGTAAACCTAATTAGTTAACGTTCCTTGCATACATAAATGAATACAACAAATTGAAATATGAAAATTCGATTTATATGAGCACAATTCGATCAAAAGCATGTAATCGAATGTTAAGTAAATTATAAAAAACTGCGTTGGGTAACATTTTTATTTGATTTGGGGGATAGATTTAATAGTTGAATTGCGAGTCATTAACTCTATCGACCATGTACATTGACTAGTTTATTGATTAAACGTGAACAAACTTGTCAAAACTTGTTTCGAATCCTGAAACCAAGTACGAACAATTGTCGATTAAGTTGTAAGGAGTCAAAAGGACTTGCTCTTAGGTTCAGCGGCAAGTCTTAAGTTTCCGCAGGCTGAACAGACAAGTTAAAGGACTTACATCATAAGCCGGTAGGTCGCAAATGTCCTTAAGTGCTGCAGCTTTAGCTTCTATGCGATCAAGCAACTTAATGAAAAACTTTTCTATGTGCTTTTCCTTTATTATAAATTAAGATTTTTATCTACAAAAAAAAAATGCTTTAAGACATTAAAGTAATTTTTTTATTAACAGAATAAAGCCAATTACATGTGTGTATGTATAAATGTATGTATGTATATATATATTTATTTTTGTTTATATACCCTACATCATGGCTCCAAATTTGATTAGCTGATTGTTATGGACACCTCTTCACACATTTTTCCATTGTCATTTGAACAATTGTGGAACTGAACGCTCCGTTGAATAAAAGCCATATAAATGCCTCATAATCCCGTAACTTGGTCACACTTAAAGGGCGGCAAAGCAGCTGCCGCAGTGCAAAAGTAATTTGTGGCAGACAATGAAAATGCCGCAGAATGAACGAACGGGAAATGCATAAAAATATTCAAAGCGGCGACCGCCAAAAACATATGCCGCATATTTAAAGTACATACATATATGTAAAACAATTCATAATACCCAGTCTGAAAACAAAAAAAAACACTCTCGAAAGAGGGAAACAAGCGTACTTAAGGGGAGAGTTCCCAAACTCTGGATACCCTGTAGTATAATTCACACCTGAAAGCTCGCATATAAAATGATCAAAGCACACTTACGTATGTTAGCCTACAAGTCAAAAATTGACTATTTATTGTCAAGTTTAAAGCATTTTAAAATAAATCGGAGAAGCAATTAAAATTTTATTGCGAATCTTAAGGTCTTTTATAGTCTACCTGTTACATATTTGCCAAACACTGATATACCCTGTATACGCTTTTCAATGAAAACAGGGTATAACAACAGCCAAGTGAACATACATATATAAAAAACAAAAAAACGGAAATATAAATGAAAAAGAGTAGGCCAGCATATGCAGGACAATAACCGCTGCCTGTATGTGGCCCAGGCAAAGGACATGTAGCCATGATTTTTATGAGCTTGTATTTATATGATTTCCTTATATCCTTTTAAGGGGCTATCCCTGCTGCCACATAGCCGAGAGCGCGCGCGTCTCGCCAAAGTCTCTTAACTGGCGAGTCCTGCTCCGAGTCCTGCGCCGGCGACAAAAAGTTGGACCGGGCCAAAAAACGTCGCCGTCCCAAAATTGTGAGCAACAATATGAAATAAAATTACGTGCACATATGCATAGGACACACACGCACACACATTCTTACACACACGCTCACATAATTGTTGTTCTCGTTGCTTTGTATTGTTTAAATGAAATTTATGTTTATTAAATTGCGACAACCTCGAAAAATGGTCCCTTGCAGAGGGCATTGGCTTTATCAGCAAAGTTGGCCAAAAAAGGACAGTCAGAGAGATCCATTTAACAAGCTGGAACGCCTTCATGTAGTTGGTCCTTTTATATACACACATATGTATATCCTGTGAAGGCCAAAGGGTTTAAGCTTGTATTGCCGCATGCAGCAGACATGTCTGCATATATATAAAAAATATAATATAAATAACTACTACAAATATTTTTAATGAAAAATAATAAGAAGACATAATTTTGGTTTTCAAAGAAAGAAAGAAGAAATTAAAAATATATATTACAAAATTAAATTGTGTTAAGCAATGAGCTTTTATACATCGAAAAATCGTGAAACCAACGCTTATCTATTGCTTTAACTATACATATAGATTCATATATTTTTATTATTTTATTTTATTTATATATATATTTATTACTACATACATATACTTAAGGCCAGTGCCTAATTCTTACAATCAGTTTACAAAAATAAAATTTTGTTGACTTATATATAATTTGAAAACAAAATAGATTTCGAAAATCGATTTTAAGCCAAGTAAATCTTCAACTATAACATATGGATATACTAAAGAATTTAATTGATTGAATAAATAATTTATAACTGTAATAAACACAATAACAGTGAGTTTTAAAAAACTTCTATTTTTTAAAATCCAATGTTAATTTTTAGGGTCTTCTATTTTATCATTTCTTTTATTAAACAGTGCAAAGTCTTAAAAAAAATGTATGTGCAATAACATAAAATGTTAATGAACAGCTTTTTTAATAAGCCGATTGTTTTAATGGCTGCCTTTAAAATTGGTAAATGATTGAGCGATTGAGAGCAGCAGCTACAGCAGCGGCCACACAAATAATGACACTTTAAGCCGCGTTAGTTAGCTCATTAATTTTGTGTGCAATTTTAATTGGCCGCATCGTGGCTTGGCTAGCATCTGGGCCAGCTGCTGGCCACTTTGTCTTCATTAATAAGAATTAAATATCATTAAAATTATAATTTTGGCTATAACCTCTTTTTGGCCGACTCGCTGCTCGGCTTCCGCTTTTAATGGCCGGCTACTTTACTCGCTCATTTTTATGCAATTTATGAATTGCGAAGGGGCTTTGGAGTAAATGCTTCAGCTTTTACCTTGTCATCAACTCCATATAATAACCACGCCCCCAGACCACGCCCATTATATTGTTACAAAATAATCTAAACTTTTTAATTGCCACGACAAATGGTCGCTCACGTTTTTGCATTCGTGTTTTTCTTTTTATATTCTCTCTCTCTCTTTCGCTGTTTAATGTTGATACCCTTTCAATGATTTGAATAGGCAATGTCAGACGTGAAGATAATTTTTTTTTACTTGTAAGAAGTTTGTCAGGCACGAACAAAATAATCATATCGATAATATACATTTAGCTGAGCGAGAAGTTAGGTAAAGAATAATTCAAAGGTTTACAATTTCGTATTTTTTTTAAATTCAGTAATATTATACAGTCAATAATCCTTTCCCAGGTAGAGGGTATCTGGCAGTCAAAGAAACCTTGTTAAAACTCTCTTAACTTTAGTTTTAATTTCATTCTGATATAAAAATTGCCAGCAAGAGTCGCTGAACTCGCGCCGAGAGCTGCTCGGAGGGGGTGGAGGAGGAGGTCCTTTGGCAAGTTTAATTGTGCGGCCAGGCTGGCGGGTAATAAAATTATTTTACGATCTTGTTTTCCTGTACGCCCTCCTCGGCCACGCCCCCTGACCGCCAACAACGCCTTAGCCTTCGCCATCGCCATCGCCATCGCCATCGCTTTGAAGCGCATCAAACTAAAGTTTGAGTTCATTTACGCAACGCTGCGCTTCGCTGGGCGTGGCTGATTGTCAGTGCCAACGACTTGGCCTGAAGTTCAGATACATATATATATATCTATATAGCTTATATATATATATATATGTATGTATGTGTGCATGTAAGTGGAGCAGGCCGCTGCTTGTCAGCAGGACTGCATTGTTGTTGACTTTTCATCTGGCAGGCCACATGACTACTGTTTCTTGAGTCCTGGTTAAGTCCTTTCACATGCTGGCAGCATTTTGGCAAAGACCTTGCCCTCATCAAGCTGCCAGCGGACAGGTTTGTAAATGTATACATATTTATATGTATATATATATATACAAATATACATGTGTGTTGGTAAATATATTATAGAGTTGCGAGCTGTGGTGCAGTTCTAATCGTTCATTTTCAAGTCGAGAACTATATCGCTTCTTTTGATAACCAGTCCAGCAATACCTGAAGGATACATATTACTTAGTCTGATGTTTATCATTCATGTAAGTCACATTTACAGTTGCTTAGTTGCTGATGATCTTCTTCTACTTAATACCACCCATCAACAAATTTGATTAAAGATCACCGAATTAGTTCAGTAGTTCAACTATTATATTCTTATTTCGAATATACTTTGTGCCAAATCAGTTCGGTAGATCTTTTGAATAAATTCAATACCTCACAATAACAGCCCGTTTTATCGAGCTAGTTTTGAAAACGGCTCAACTCTATATATATATATATATATATATATATATATATAAATATATTTATTGGAGCCCAATGTGTTTGTGCGAGTGGGCCAAAAGTCAAAGTGCAGCTGCGCACACACACATACACACACACACACAAATATTGCAAGCGGGTCGGATTGGCCTTTCCCTCCCAAAAAGTGAGTGAACACTGACTCAAGCATCCTTTCGGGCATCCTTTTGGAAATGTATTTTTCAGCTCAAATAAACACTTTCAATGTTGCAAAGGTTGACAGATTTTTTTTATAAACATTAAGCTGCTTACTTTAAATCATAGATGTGTGTGTGTAAACATTTGTAAAAGCTTAATTCGATTCAACTTGATTTGGATTCAATTTAATATGAGTTGAAATTGAATTCACGATTTACATGATTCCCATTTGACATTGATATAATCCAATTTAATTTCCCAACTAATTCAATTGTAGGACTTTTTTTTTTGTTTGCATATCCTATTTCATATCGTCCACAATGTAATCCATGGTAGCACAAACGAAGGCCATTTGTTTTGAGTTTCAGTTTTAACGTTATTTAAGTCTTATTTCAATATTTTAGTTTAAATTTAGCATCAAGTACCACTCAATCACTACTTTCTAAACAACTCTTAATTGAACTTTAACTTCGATAACTCGTCTTCAACTACAACAACTTATTGAATATTAAAAATATACAGATTACCAGGTAAAATAGAAAACTTGCCTTTCCTCTCAACTTCAACTTCCGCTTACTATAATCAACTTATCAATTTAATATTTTTAATTTGCAATTTTGAGCTGCTTTTTAGTAGTACACAATATTGCATAACAGCCCAGTTTATCTCTCGATCATCAGTGTCTGCCCTTCGATTCAAAACTCAAATTCATGAACACTTGTGCTACATTTTATTTAAATTTAGGCCCATTTTCTCGTTAGCAAATGAATAACATGCTTGAATCGCATTTGAGTCCGCACTGTCAACCAGTACTTTATTCAACCATTACTTTCAATTCAAAGCGTAAAAAAGTTGTCCGGCCGTAAACCACATTCAAGCAAATTAGCCGCCTTTAAATTACTTAAGTCAAGCGCCACGCGCTGCTCTTTCGCACTCGTTTTCTATCTCGCTTGTCTGCCATAAAGCATGTCAGCTACTTAAAGCACCATAAAAATTAACAACACGCTGCGTATATGTAATACGTATACGTAATGCATAATGCGTATTATACAAAATCTCGCTGCCGTTGAAGGATGAGGCACGCCCCCGAAAAGTGATTTATGCGCATTTGTGTATAAAATTTAGTTTCCCTTGGCTGTTGGCAACAAGTTAATTTTAACTCATGGCCATAAAAATGTTCACAATATTTTGCAAAATGCAGCGACCCGCTGAATAAATCAGCGTACAACATTTTTATACCCTGCATTCATTAAAAATGTGTAAAGAGGCTATATTGGGCTAGGAAGTACAGATGAGCATTTCAGAAACTAAAAAAAAACTTCATACTTAAGATTTAAAATCCCATTTTTAAAAATATAAATTCCTGCATTCAAACTTATCATATTTTTCCGATATCTCATTGCATTTCCATTATATAACTCAATCAATCGACGGCTGTACAGGGTATCTGCCAGTCGAGTACCCCACCGAACTTATCGCAGATACCGTCAAGTGGCAAACTTTGCCAGGATTTGTGCTGAAAGGATTTGTTGAGGTGCCCGCTTAAAATTTACACGCATCTCAAGGAATGCTTGCAGATACATAAGAGGGCCATACACATATGTGCGTGTGCGTGTGTGTATGTGTGTGTGCCTGTACGTGTGCGTGTGCTTAAGGCCTGGCAACGTGTAAGCTTGATAACCCTTGTGGCATGTCTATGGCAACAGTGCCACAAGCAGATGCACGCAGTCAAATTTAACAGCAGCCGCAACATTCTTGGCATTCTTTCTCTAAATTAATATGACAGACAGCAAGGACTTCACTCTCTCCTTTTCCTTAACCACTAGCCCCTATCTTCAGTCTAGATCCACCCCATCCACTTGCCCCCAATCCCAGGCGGGGCGGCAAACCTGTCCAGAGTTCAAGGCTCTGGGACATCAGACGCAGACATAAAAATAAAGTTCTTCAGCAATATTCTGTACGTGCATACAAAATTTAATTAGCTTATTTGTTGGCTATGCGAAAGGTTAATGTATGTCTGCGCCCCTACTTACAGCAAACTTATATTCTGTTTTCTCAAGAATTAGTTGCGAGAGATTGTAATCGCTTAATTGTGTATTTCTGACAGCAATTAATAGTTTGAAAGGCTGCTTGGAAAGCAGGCATATTCTATTCCATTTAATGTATCGACTAGCAAATACCTTGTCCCTTACTTTCAGTAAGATAATGAGAATTCGAGTAAGTATTAGTAAGTATATTTATTCGAAATTGTATAAGAGTACTAAAGTACTAAAATTAATTATCACTTTTTCAATCTCTTATTCTCTTTCCCCTTTTCCTGGGCCTCTCGCACAATCACTGTAGATCCCTTTCTTTTATAGCCTTTATATTTCTAACAGTATTTATTTCTCTTTCTCTTAATATCTATTTCTTTAACTCTGTCTAGATCATACTCTCTCCCTCACTCACTCTCTTTCTCCCTCAGTCTGCCTATCATTTCTCTTTTTGTTGTCTTTGGAATTCCGTATTTCCCCCTTTCTTCTCTTCTCTTCCTCCCATTTACTCAATAATTAGTTTCTCCTCTCCTTAACATCTAGATAAAAGTAACACACTTCTCTCCCTCGTGAATTGCACTTTTTATTGGGCATACGAACTATGCAAATGTCTTCACATTTCTTCTTCTGCATTACAAGCACTAATTTGATTTGTTTCAATTGAGTTTTAGCCTCCATTTTTTTAAGCTTCTACTTTAAACTGATGCCCCATCAAAATTCTAAGCGAAATGCAACATAAAAACAAACTGTCACAAAAAAAAAAATCAATGAACTCAGCAAAAAATTAACTACAAATTTTAGTTTCTCTCTTTTTATGGGTCTCACAGTTTTTATAAAGACAGGGCGAGGGAGAAAGGGGGAAAGAGTGGGAGGAAGTAACTGGAATGCAAAACAATTGTCGCAAAATTGCGAAAAATAATAAAAATTCAATTAAGGCGCGAGTTGAATTAAAGACTTGGGAAACATTTCAGATTTTGTTTGCATTTTTTACTGTTTGTTTAAATTAGTATTGTAGCTGTCTGTATGCATGTGTGTTTGTGTGTGTGTTTGCGAGTGTTTGTGTGTTCGACACTTGTCGTCAGATTTTTGTTGTATTTTTGTTTCCATTTATTTTATATATATATACGGTTGCTTTTTTTGTATTTCAGCGCCTGGCAAATTGTGGAACATAACAATAAGCGCAACAACAATGCGAATGGCAAAGAAAATGAGACTGGGTACAACAACAACGAGTGTATACTGTAATAATAATAATCATAAAAGTGAAAGTCCTTGTCGCGCTTGGCTTTGGCTCTTTGGAGCGTTAAAGCCGAGTCCTGGCCTGCCTCTGAGTTATGAAGGATCTCCCTGCCTCCCTTTGTAGCTTGGCTCCCCTTTAGCCTGGTTGCCTGTTAGTCTGTTAGCCTGTTTGCGTGCCAGTAACATGATTTAATTAAGCTCCTACATGTGCTAAGTAGATTTTATTCCTTTAGCCTACTTATATATTATATATATTTCCCTTCAGTTCCATAATTGATTTAGGCGTTTACTGCATTAAACGGCAGGAGGCAAAAAAAAATCTTGGCCAACGCTGCGTATGATTTATATTTGATTTAGCAAAAAGCCTTCGCCTGCATTACATTTCTTCTTTATGATAACACAATTCGTTCTTTTTTCTCTTCCACTTCACATAGTTATTTTTTGCGTGAGCCTGCACTTTTGGCCCAGCTGCCTGATAAGCTTAGCATACCCTGTAAACATAAGCGATGTGAAATGTGCGCGTCATTCATATTTGATTTAGATATTATAACAGCCCGAAACACAAAAACCATTAACAAAACCAAATACTAAGCCCTTAAGCTGCAAAGTCTCTCTCTCTATATATATATATATGTATAACATATATGCTGGTATTTGAATATGGGCTTAGGAACAGTTCAAAATGTGCTGCTGGCATTATCATAAAATATTATGACATACAGGCTGCTTAGTTAATGCGTTGAATAGATTTAAATCTTTTATAACTTTCTTAAAGCCAGAGCTGCAAAGCTTATAATAAAATTGTCGATGATTCAGTTTGGGCTCCAATTAACTGAATTTCTACGTCCTTAACTCCAACTTAACGTTGATTCTTGTTTCTTTTTAAAATCTTCTTTAAAGATAAGAGTCACATCCTGATAATTAATAAAATATTTGAGAATAAATGTAATGAGAATTATTTTGATTGATTTGATGATCAAATCTGTTTAAATTACAGCTATATATATAAACTTATAAGTAATTAAATAAATCTATCCCTAATCTACGCATATTTCAGCTCGATTACTTTTTTTTAAATATATATAATATATATACCATAAAATGACAGGACTAAAAAGATTCTTAATCTACCATCACTTTTATTTTAGTTTTGTCTTTACTAACTTTATGAATAGCAATCACTTTATATTTTCTCTCAACTATAAATGTTGGGATTATCAACAAGCGTGACATTTATGAAGTCTCACAAAATCCTAAAAAATTGCCCAAATTGATTGACAGTCCATATAAAAGATACTTTACGCAATTGTATCTTTGAGTTACATTTGCTATCTTAAGTTCTGAGAATATATTTGAATGCATTAAACAGTGTGCATAAGTAATTAAAACAAGCAGCAGGCTAAGCTTATGTTGATAATTTCAATTGTGGCAGGCTGAGGGCATCAAATATAAAATATATCTACATGTATATATATATAAATATTTATATATATACATATGTATAAGAATCTTAGTTATGGGATTAACAAGGCAGCTGCCACAATATGTTGCCTGCTTATAGAAATAATCGCCATGACCTGGAGTCATGGCAGAAGCAGACAAACACAAATGGAAGGCAAATAAATATATATACATTGTGTAAAATACATATATGTATCTATGTGTGGATGTATGCATTTTTGCAAGATATGTGTTGTTGTGTACTTACATATTGACTTAATACGTTGCTCCGGCTGCTGGGCAGCCGCTGCCTCGAGCTCAGTTTCAGTAGCTTTAGCTGTTGCAGTAGCAGAAGCTGTTGCAGTCGCTGTGGCAGTTGCAGTAGCTGCAGTTACTGCAGCTGCAATTAAAACCGCCTTCATTGTTGTTGCATTTATCATTGTCTGCATCAGCAGCAGCATTAGCAGCAGCAACTGCAGTGGCAGCTGCTTAACACACTTCGCCATGATCCTTGCAGCACACTTGTTTGCTTTAATTATTTCTTCGTATTGTTTTACTCAAACCTTGATTAGAGGCATTTGATGAATTAGATTACGGCTCTAATGTAGCTCTTCTGTACGTTGTTGTTGCTGTTGTTGTTATTAATATTGTTTGGCTTCTACACAAGTTGAGTTCCACATGATTAGTCAGCTGCAATTGTAAAGGAAAACACAATCAATTTAATAAATTAGTTCAACATCAGGCCAATCAAATCTCTGCACACAAAAGTATGCTACGAAATATTCAGCTGTAAATTTGATGTGAATTAAATTTTAAATGTATATAAATAAAAGTGCTTGTCTAACACTCAATTATTGACCTATAAATTTATTCACACTGTCTTCGTTTAACTAATCATTGATGCAGTTAATTAATATTACAATTGACTAAATTAACATTTAGTGGACAAACAATAATGTTTTCAAAGTGTTGACTAATAATGATATTTATAAAATTTAAAATTAAGCTGAAGCATATTTTATTGTACTACACAAATTTGTTGTTATTATTAGTTTGTGTATGTACGTGTGTATATGTTTAATTTAGATGAATTATAAATTTCACTATCTTACGCAATTCCCATGAATTTTTAATTTGATAATAAATTGATATAATAATGAGATATAACTAGAGATAGATACATAGATAAAGATAATACAAATTAGCAGTTAGGATTTCAGTCGCAACCGTAACCCTTCTTTGCAATTCTCATTAAGATCTTTTAGCGACTACTGATAAAGGATTCCGATAACTGTTTTCCGAATATAATTTACAAATAACCGTTATTGGTCAAATAACAATTAACTGTTTGTCTGTTGTTTGGGGCTTTTGGCGCGTGTTAATTTCATATCCACTCGGCTCATTGTTTGATTGGCGCCCAACGGCCCAAACAGCTCATTACGCAATAACCACAACAGCAAAAACAACAACAAGTGCAATTATAACAACCCAGAGAGCCGCGTTGGTAATACGTAAGTATTTAAAAGCCGTGATTATCTTTCTATGATGATGTTGTTGTTGTTGATGTTAATGTTGTTTTGTAAAATGGAATATGTTAAGGTCAGTTGGTACTTTGATCCGGACTCTGCATTCACTTATATTGAAGACCGTAAATTAATGCAGCACACTGAAATTTGCATTGCTTTTGTTATTGTTTACGCAAAAATTAACATTTTAATTGGATTTTGGGCATTTTGTATAATAATCTGAACCGGAGCAATCAATATCTGAGTTGGGTGTTGTATCATTCGGAATCAGTCCAATTGAACGATGTATTCAAATGAATCAACCGAACCTATTTGTTGATCGCTGAATGAAGCAGTTCATTCGGTAAGAAGCGAAACTATTTGTTCCGCAATTTAATGAACAATTCGATCCATTAAGCTGTTTAATAAAAGATCTAAAAAATACATTAATAAGAATAGATGAAAACTGTTAGATAGCTGAATAACTGACCAAAAGATCAGTTAACGTCAAAAAGTTAAAAAATTAAATTAAATTTTCTCATTCATTTTCTCATAACGGGCTCTATAAAAAACATAAGAGGCAACCCACACGAACACACGCACACAAACACACACGCGATTGAATTTTGCTTATATTTATGCAGTTGTTCACGCTTGCATTTTACACAAACAGATATCGGTTGTAAGTAAAGAGATACATCATTATTTCAGAGCGAAAAAATAAACACACCTTTAGGTCGAAATTATGTGGGCGGTAAAACATTGTTACATTGCGCTGCAAGCATAGACATGACCAATTAATACCCTATTTGAAATATACTACAAAGCCTATCAAGTTGATTAACCAACACTGACCACAATTTGTAGTGCTGCAAAGTTACATTATGTTATTTTACACAAGAATATAAAACCTATAGAATTATTTAAGAAAAGGCTATAATAGCTATAACTGATTGAAGGCTAATATGGATTTTATAATATCTCTTATACAGTCTCAACAACAAGTCTGTTTACTAAATAATGCATTTCAATGAATCAAACTCTCTATTAAACAGATATACCCGTTAATTTATTAAAACAGCGTATAAAGAGGAATATATTTGTTAACCAAAAGGCAAATACAGCAATGCTCATTAAAGTCAATCCAAATATTTATAAAAAAAAAAACAGGCACATTTACTTTGAGCTGATGTAAATATAAAACATGAAATAAAATGAATTAACCATTGTGTAAAGAGTGTTAAATATTTCAGACAGAATATCGTTAATTGAAACATTTAAGATAATGAAATGAGATATGAAAAGTATATATGTATAAATGGTGTGAAGTATTTAAAATGTCCTTTCTTAAACCTTATTAAACCGATTTATACAGACCGTTCGATAACCAAACGATAATTGTAATCACCTTCTTTAATCACATGACTGGATAGTCGTCGTATATCTTGACATATTAATTCTGCTCTCTAATTGGAAGAGAACAGAGTTAAGTGTTAAGTGTTAATTGTCGCTTTCATATATTAAAGTCGAGTCCAATTATGCGACACCCAGCTAGATGCTAATTTAATGCAATTTTGTAAAAGTTGCCACCGAAATGAAGTTTAAGCAAAGTTTGGTTCGGTTTAATTATAACAAAGTGAGGGGCCAGCAAAGTACGTCATCAATATGCAAATGGATCCCAACATAAAGTCGAACTTTACGTACTAACTTATTTTTTTTTTTATACAGCGATTTTCGATATTTGGCACACGATTTATTTAGCGAGTGTTATTTTTGTTTTTGTGCCAGAACCAGTTGGGAATTATTAATGAAGGCCATGTGAAAGCGTTCCCTTGGGCATCTCTGGGTCTTTACTGATGCATAGTAAAGCGCATATAACACGCTAATCTGTACATTTTTGGATATTTTACATTAGTTTAAAGATTGTTAGCGAATTCCTCTATATATCAGCCGAACAACCAAGCGAAACGGTTATGATTAAATATCATAAGCAGCCATGTGAAAATGTGCCCTAAGGTGAGCCTAAATTGTCATTAATGCTGAATAATATTATCTGCAACTTTGAAGATATTTTCTATATCTTTCAAAGTTTCATTTGTGATTAACAAAGAGTTGTAATATCTAAATCTTTCAAGATATTTTCTTTTATATGCATATAGCTTCATTTATTTTCAGAAAGCATGGGCTACAAGTCAGGTGTACAACTAATCCAAATGTTAAGTACCGTTACCTTTCTCAAACACTTCCATGGTTATAGTTAATGTTCTCTAATTTTCAGCTCTATTGCTCGAAACCCTAATAAATATAGCAACTCATGACGGTTGTAATCACTTTATTAAATTAGTTGGTTGGCAAGCGAGACACGGCTGTCTCACCTGTCGGCTGTCAGGTGAGTGTATTCATTTACACTCATTTCGACCGCAACTCCCTGGCCCAGCCTTTATTTGTTAACCATAAGTAAAGGGTGGACGAGCAAAACAAGCCCAAAATGAAAATCTCTGCACTTCCAGTTAACAAGTGTTGGCCATTAGGGTATCATCCGTACACAAATGAGTGTGAGTGTGAGTGTGAGTTTGAGTGTGTGTCAGCCAGTGGGTATGTGTATGGGTATGTGTATGTGTGTGCAAATACAAGTTAATTAAACAAGCCACGTCTGCACATTAATCACCTGGACAACGGTTCAGTACTACAGGTAGCCACAAAAGTTAACCAGAAAAAACAATAACGAGTGCTTTATTGGGGTATGCCCAACTGTGAGATGCTCTTGCAGCCACTTTGATTGCATAAGATAATTAATATGAATTTTAAGCTGTTCGCCTACAATTTGAAATGAGGTGTACACGTCTAGCAGATACCCATGAATAAGAAAATTGATTTGTCAACAAGTTTTTATATACTGTATAAAGGCAAGCAAATGTATATAATTTTTCATTTCAGAGGGTATCTTAATAAATCTGTCTATTATACCTACATACTCAAGCAATGCCATATTCTCCTTTAGATATGCTTTGTCAATCCTGAATCACTCTCCTTTGCTACAAAAGTGGTGAGAGAGAGACGGAGAATAAAGCTGAAATTCAATTCGAAGCACGTGAGAAGCGACAAGTGGAGTCCGTTGCTGAGTCCAGTGCCCCGTTGTCCTTGCCAGCATGTCGAACTAGTCTAAGTCCGTGACATGTGTCCTTTGCGGTGTTTATGAGGTCATAAGATTAATGAGCGACAAGCTCATCTTTTTGTTATTGTTTTCAGCGGCAACTAATTAATTGCTGTCCTTCCACTCCCACTCCCACTCCCAATCCTACGAGTAGACTCCACAAACTACAGTGAAGCCCGGCAACAAGATCTAAGTGGCTGCCAGGGCGTCGCATCCTTTGCAATAACATTCTTGAACTTTCCGCAGACGGGAAAATTGTTGTGCAAGCTTTCAACTTGAAATTCCATTGCTTTCCTCTCTTTGCAATTTTTCGTGGCCAATTTTCTCACGTTTTCATTGGCACGCCCACGAGGAAGGCGCCACAAGTGTGCTTCAGCATATTTTATGAAATTAATTACAACTTGTAGACACATACATTCACATACACATTTATATCTATGATAGAGGAATGCTTCAAAGGACATTTAAATAAAAAGTTTTTTAAATAAAACAGTTTTAATCGCATTTTCAAAGCCAAATTCCAGCTGCGCTTTGATCGAGTGTCCGAATACAAAACTGAGGCACTGTTTAAAGCTCAGAACATGGACTATTAACGTCTGTGGCGTATATTAATTCCACTTGACTGTGTCTACGTGCGGCTAAAAAAGAAATTGCAAATCAAATGCTGAAACTCAAATTTCTATTAAATTGATGGTTAAAAAATTATTTATATATTTATATAAAATGTAACTCGAAACAATTTAAGACAATTGAAAGTTCAATGTGTAATATAATAATGTGATAATAAAAGTTCAATGTGCAATATAATAATGTGTATTATATATAGATAATTAGTTAGTGATGCATTCGATTTCGATAAGTTTTGCATACATTCAATTTAAAGAGATACGGATTGAAATTATACATATTATATATTGTCAAAATATATGCAAAATTGTAGACATTAAATGAATTAAATAAAATACTCTCTCTCTCTGTCTCTCTCTTTTTTTTTTCTCTCTCTCACTCTGTCTCTCTCTCTTTTTTTCTCTCTCTCTCTCTCTCTCTCTCTCTCTCTCTCTCTCTCTCTCTCTCTCTCTCTCTCTCTCTTTCAACAACTAAAACAATGTATTACATTATAACCAAAAAACAAAAGAGAGAAACACATTCGCACAATCAAAACGAATTCTCTTGGCCGCATCTCGACCGCAGCTATTTAGATTAGATTCTCAAAAGCCGAGATTAACTGTCAGAGGAAAATGCAAAAAAAGTCACTCAGAGCGTTGAGAGGAATAAGAAACATCCATTTGTCACTCACTAAAAAATCTCGACAACAACAACAATTACAAAATCAACAAATCAGTCAGCGAGGAGCGGCTCCTTCTCAAAGGAAATGGACATGTGCTCATCAAGGATATTCGCAAAGCAAATACCAAACGAAATCAAAAGCAGATAAGTTAAAAGTAACTTACGCAAACTTTCGAATCCAACGTGAAGTTCGAACCCTGAAAAAAGAGAACAAAAATATAAAAAAAGAAGAAAAAAAAGAGAAGACGAAGACGAAGACCAAGGCGGGCCGAAGCAAAAGGGGGCGAGGTTCACTTTCGCAGCTGAGACAAAGTTACCAAAGAATCGCGCAAACAACCCAACTCAAGAAATATTTACCACTACATTCATGCATACATACATACGTACGTACCTACATAGATATGTAGACATACATGTTTATACACATGCATATCTATCAGTAAGAGTATCAGAAGTACGTATTTTTTCATTGCAAAAAGCAAAGTAGTTACAAATGCATTTTCGATTAGCATTAAATCACGTCGCTTGTCGGAGTTCATTTCCGATGTGAAATAAATATTTTACTTTGATTTATATGTGAGAAAATAAAGAAAATAGGGTTAGGTCCGGCCCCACCTGAATGTGGGGTAGATGCAAGTCAAATGAGCCGTGTACGTGCTGTGGCTAGCTCTTGGGGGAGAAGCTGCAATTGTTGCAAATCGAGTGAGTACAGTGAAAGCCGACTAAAGCGAACACAAGCAGTGCTATTTGTCAAACAGATAACGGTAAAGACAGGAAGTCATAAATAAGAGGCATAACTAAGAGAAATTGTTTCTCTACTACTAATTATTACTGTAGTAGTAGAAGTTAAAGTACAGTTAGTGATACTAGTAGAGATATTACTTAGAAAGAACTACGAGTAGTCGTACCAAAAATTGCAATCAAGTAGTAGTTATAGCATTAGTAGTAGAATTAGTTTTAGTATCACATTATACCAGAAATAGTATTCAAGTAGTTAAACGATTAATAATAGTACGACTATTAGTAATAGTATTAGAAAAATATTTAGGTGTTACAACTATTAGTAGTATAAAAAATATTATTTAAAAACAAACATAACAAAAAAAATATTGTTTATCTATCATTATAAATACTAAAAGATGGAGACAAGCTATTCGTTACATTACAAAAATGTTGTAGCTAAATATTAACCCAGCACTGAAATATTTAAATAAGATTTAAGGATAGAAATCCGACAAGCTGTCCGTTATTGGACACCTCACTGTCCATCTAAAACTTACACGGAATTTAGTCACATGCAAAGATGCAAAGTCCAGTGAGCTGCACTACATTTCGTCTGCGAAACAGCTGTTGTTTTATTTATTTAAATGCGTAAAGCACACACACACAAACATACAGTTGGTCACACTGTTTAGTGACACGTTTGAACGTGTTGCACAACTCTCACTTCGCTTGGCTTGCACTTTCGCTACTTGGCCTTTGCGGTAACTGCGACGGCGACAACGACGGCAACGGCGACGACGACGGCGACAGCATTGACAACTGCGAAGGCGGCGGCGGCGGCTTCTGCTGATCAAAAATGCATTCAAAGTGCTCACCGCGATAGGACGTGGCGCACGGCGTTCCGAGACGACACTGCGACAACCACAAGCTACGTTGCATCCGAAACACGTGCGACGCGAATTAACATTCGTTTCAGACTGCACGAAAGCCAAAAGCTTTTCAATCTTTCTTGCCGAGCTCTTTCAATTACTTATCGGCCGACAAGCAAGCCGAACCGTACAACATCCAACGCACGAAGCAGGGACATCGTTCGGCAACTCCGAAAATAGAAACTGCGGCGAATTGCAGCATGATTAGGAACTAATGTAATTCAGCTTCTGTTAAAATTACCTTCCGTGCTCCCAGCTCGTGTCCCCACTAGTGTTAATAACAGCGAAATCAGCAGGCACGTTAACTCTGCCTAACAATATAAAATAAAATTAGGTATAACAAGAGTGTTTAAAGGCTTACTGTTTAGCTTACATGACGAAAACCCTTTCTCATTATCATAGAAAAATATGTGTCACGGGAACAGTATATTTCGATATGACGATTTTTGTTAGTTTAAAAGGGGAATCTAACATTCCTTTCTATGCAGTACCAATTTAGTAACATTTGTACCATTAGTGGGAACAGTACATGACACACTGCTAAGCATTCCCCTGCAATGTACTAAAATTGCCCGATGATAGTTTACAGACGTAGTTTTACGTGTCACTGAAGCAAACTGTTTGCCTTAAGCTGTAAACCTTGCTGTTTCTTTATGTATGGTTGTAGCACATGCTGTCGCAGCAACAGCAAAAGTTTTCGACCACAAGCAATTAATATCCCAATCCTGGCATGTTAATCAACTGTGGTTGTTGTCCACGCTGTCACAGCAACATCGTACGTTTTCTGTAAACAGATAATATCCAAACGATTAATGTCTCTTAACAGAGGTTGTTAGCGTGTACAACAACCTCTGTTAAGAGCAACAGCGAACGTTTTCTATTAGCAGTTATCCCATGCCAGGCACTTTACTCAACAGTGGTTATTGTACGCGCTGTATCATTCAATCAAATTCATTTCTTGTAACTTTTTTCATCAACTTTTATTTATGCAAAAATTCATCAATTCGTTAAACTTACAAATGGAATTAAAAATTTGAATCGCAATTGAGAAATTAGAGTAACTGACTAAAACACATTGAAAGTCTTTTTTAAGAGAAAATGCTTTAAAATTCCCATGCACACAAAATAACTACAATAAGATAAATATTAAAAAAGAAACCTTTAAATATCTAAGTAGCTAAATATCTTTTAAAATTTATTTATTTATGCTCTTCTTCGTTTTTTGTTGCTCTGAAATGCAATTGGAAATGTAAGTTGTTGAGTTTGGTTGTTGTTGTTTTTATTCTTAAATTTATTTCGTTGCGCGCGCATTGCCCCAAAAAAATGCATCTAGAAAAGTTCTTGAAATACAATTTGAAATTTAAAATTTGTTAAGAACAATAGAAAATTTAAATAATATGCACATAGTTGTTTTTTATTGCGAAACCAAATTCGTGGATCGAAACTCGCGGCGCGTTTATTTCAAAACAAAACTTAATTAGTTCTTCTTGTTTTTTTTTTTGTTTCTCGATTCGTTTTTTCCGCCCGACTTGTGAAAAAATTTACAAAACGTTTCGCGAGCTCATTTACAAGATATACAATTGTTTTTTTTTTTTTGCACTTTTTGTGTTTTGTTTTTTGTTTACTTTACAACTAAATGTTGATTATGTGTTTAATTTACTAATTGTAAATGTATAATTTAAATTTGTTAGATAAGTACAGCAAAAATTTCTTCTACCAGGACCCCAAATAACATTTGCATTAGTAGGGGGCGTGGTCTCGGTTGGGGCGGGAGTTAACATTTGCTGCATTCTATTGTTTTCATTTTAACTATATATATATACCGAAAGGGGGATTGAATTTGAATGGGATTTCATTTTCATTTTTTGTTTTTTGTTTTTTTTTTTTTTTTTTGACTATGACGCGTTGCTGTTGTTGTTTGTGTTGCTATTGTTAATGTTGTTGTTGCAATTGTTGTTGTTGTACATGCTGCAGCTGCTGGCGATGTTTGTTAAGCGTTCCGGACGCTTAAAATCATTTGAGCTTAGCATACGCATCGACCTTTTTGTGGAACTGATTGTAGTACTCGAGAGCCGCATTACGGGTCTGGTTCAGCGCCTGGTTGATGTTCTCCGGGGAGAAGCGACCACTGCAAGCAAAGGGAGTTCCGATTAAAATCAGCTGGCAGCAAAGGGATGACCTATTTATCGGTTGTGCTACAAGGCAAAGCTGCACATTTTCTAACAACTCAAATTGGAGTTTCCCAGATTAAAAGAAACAACATTATACCCTGTTTACCCACTTTGAATGGGTTTAGTGTTCAATTAGCTTAATTCGAATTGGATTTGACAAATACAAGAAAACTAGCCTATTGACTGGTTAGAAAATCCTATTGGTTTAGACAATTAGAAATTGTTTGCCATCAGACAAAACATTTCAATGATCAACTGAATTTGATCAGTGATTAGTTAGATAAACATCAGTTAGTATCTATAAAAAAATAACGTGGTTAGCTAGGTGTCTATTAGACTATACCAGATGGCTAGATGACTAATGAATCTCAATTAATTAATGCTTCCCTTACAATTTTGATCTATATGAGAAATATATACAATATAACTGCATTTTTTAAATTTTGGATTATAATAATATAAATTTCATTGCCAACCTATCCCTTTTAAATTTGTGTAATATCCTTACAGCCCATCTACATATCCAATAGCCACCGTTAGATGCAGATCTATTAATCCACCTATAAATCTATATAGACATTTATCAGGAGACTTACACCAGCACCTTCTCCTTGATGAGGGTGGCAGATTTGTCGTAGCTGTTTACAGCCAAGTCCTTGGCGCCCGCAGCGAAGGCCTCCAGTTTTTGGGAGGAATTGGGCACATATTGATCAATCTGTGCGGCAGAAAGAGAAATAGTAAGAGTAAGAGAGGTTGGATGAGGCGAAAGGTTAGAAACCGGTTAGCTTCGCGAGTTCGCTGTTAGCTTTCGAAATGAAGGCAGCTAACAGAAAATGATGTCAGCTCTACTTACAAACTTGGCCATCGCCGGCCATTTGGTAAGCCAGTAGTTGAGGCCATTCGTGTAGGCATTGCAGCAGGCATTGCGCGTGACCTTCCAGACATCGATGCTCGTCTTGATCGCCGGCTCGGCGTAAGGCGGGATGTGATGCTCGGCCCATTTGTAGCCGCGTGCGCCGGCTCCCATTGCGGCAAACCAAGTGCGTTGCACCTGAGGCAGAACGCCGGCGTTTTTCAACACTTTGCCAGTGGCGGATTTCTCAAAGGCACCTTTGCCATTCGCCTCAGTGTCGTAGTAGAGAGCGCCGGCAATCAGGGCAACGATCAAAATGCTGCCCAGCGCCCATTTACAGCAGCCGCATTTCTTTTTCTGCGACGCTTCACTTTGTTTGTTCTTTTTGTGCTGTGCGCTGCTCTTCTCCTGCACATTCTGTTTGGCGAAAGAGAGTGCGAGAGGGGAAAGCAATGTTAGTTCATACGTTAACAGCTGTTAAAGAGTTAAAATTGGTTGGGGTATTGGCTGCGAATTGTTACCTTCTTTGCGGCAGACGTTTGTTTGCCCTGTTTGCTTTGTTTCGGTTTAACCTGAGCCATTATTGTATATATATATATATTTTTGTTTTAAATTTCAACTAAGGTTCTGCAGCTGCGAGTATTTCAGTAACTGCTGACATTAAAAAAGTTACCAATTAATATTAATGAGGTTTTTGTTTTCGATTGCCACTGCAATTGTGCTTTTAAAAGTAATACGCGATAAAAATATACAAAATTTTGCAATTAAGCTTTTTAAAAGCTTCAAGTCTCTCATTAAGGCGCAATAAAAGAGCTCAGACAAGTTCAGCGGTCAGCGAGAAGCGCAATTAAAACAACAACAAAATTTGCTATTTGCTATTTGCTATTTGCAATTTGCATGCAGCTCGCAGCTTGACACAAACACGAATGCGAGCCAAGCAAAGCAAAAGGCGCGCAAGATAAAGCGTCGAAAATGAAAAACAACAAAATAAAAGCGTTAGCCGCGGCAGCAGCAGAGGCAACGGCAGAGGCGTGAGCAGCAGCTGCAATAGTGACGCGTCATCAGCTGAGAGCAAAAGACAGCAAGAAAGGTGTGGAAAGGGGAGGGGCAAACTTCTTGAATATTTCATATTATTTAAAATTGAATATAAACCAATAGCGGTAAATGCACACACACATCTGCATGAATTTACATACATACACAGCCACACGAACTTCAAAGCAACTACAAAAAGTTGGTGACGCGTCATCAGCTGAGCGGAGTAAGAGAGACATCGATAAAGGGAGAGAGGCAGAGAGGGTGATTGAGAGCGCAAACTTTTTTCTTTAGCTTTGATTGTGTTTTAAAATACAATATAAAGCGATAGCGGTAAAAACATACACATGCAGCCATTTATTTACATACACACCCATACACGCATACACACATTTACATGTAAGCCAACAACAGCAACTGTTGATAATCAAACAAGTTGAATGAACTGTACACTCCAAAACATTTTGCAGACTTTGTTGTAGCGGTGAAAAGGTGTCAAATAAATAATAAAAAAAATGAAATTAAAATGTAGCCACATTTGCAGAAGAAGAAAAAGTCAACGTAGCAAGTTGAAGGGCAAAAGAGAAAATGAAAATCACTGGGCAAAAAAGTTCGACGCCACGTGCAAGAAAATGGCCATAGAGAATAAAGAAAAAACTTGTTAGGCTGCTTCTTCTTCTCTGAGTTGGTCCTCTGCGCTGGCAGACGGTGACGTGGGCAGCGGTCAGCATCGCACGAGCATTTGTTATCTCGAACCGAAAATAAAATTCAAAATGGAATGCGCACAATCAACAAGGGTGTGCAGTAGCTCACAGTAGAAACTTGCGTGGGGTGGGGGAGGGGGGTTGCTGCGAACAGCCAATCGCAGCTTAACCACATCATCTCTATGAAAAGTGACGCTAGATGATCACAAAAAAAAAGCTGATGCGTGCGATAAGCACTGCACACACACACACACACACACACACATTAATTAGTGGTCAGTCCGCATGGCAACGCAGAGGTAGCAATATAAATGCACGCGCACACACACAACCGAGCCTAATTAAACGCACTGCAAATTATAAAAAGAGAAATTAGGCGTGCGCCCGGCAAATACGACGCAGGCAGCGACGCCGACGTCAGCGTCTTTTTACATTAGCTCTTTGTCATTGTCGTTTAAACCGTTAATTGAAAATGGCGCGAATTACTTTAAGCACAATTGCAAATTCCAATTGGAAATGTATTTTTTTCTTTGCTTCGAATTAATAATAGCCAAAATTCTAGGAGCGACGAAAAATACTTTTTTGTTGTGCAGCTACTTGCAATAAACTGACAGTCACCAAGCAACGTGCACACAATGGCGTCTCGCCATTCGCATGCAGTGCGCACAAATGCAAACAGCTGTACACACAAATAAGTGTGACCAGACACAACATGGTGGAGCTTAACATCATGCAAATGCTGACCGTTAAGATTTAAATGGGGAAATGTTAAACTTGCCTTCAAAAGTGCTTCCAGCTCATTCACCAAAATGTCCTTTCGTTTATTCGCTTGCATTTCGGCGTTTAGTATCTTCACATCCTGCAGGAATGCGTGATATGCTTGAGACTGTGCAAGTTCCTTGGTAGACTTTGTCCAATCGTTATCTACAATAATAATAAACAAATTGCCGCCAAGTGATGTAGTAGAAAGGCTTACCAATAGCTTGAAATAGAAGCAAGCTGGCCAGCTGCTGTTTCTTGTAATTCATGCGCCACACCTTAAAGCAATCATCCGCTCCGCTGCTCAGGAGGCAGCTAATGCAGCCTTCGATTTCAATGCGCTGTTTACTTGAATTAATCTCGCGCAGCAGCGTAAGGAATATGTTCGCCTGCTTCACAGGGCTGGCAATGTACAGTTGCTGCGAACAGACACAACTTTATTTTATTAGAATTGTTATCAAGGCAGTTTAAGTTTAAATTATTACATTCAAACTTGGTAACAGCTCGACAGAACTGGTTTCGAACCTTAAGTCGAGGCTTTGATGTTCCTTTTAAGCCGAGGCGCCAACCCATTTAGTTGGTTAACAGCGCTCGTTCCTAACTAGCTAAGTTTCAAATCAAACGATTGATTGAACTATCAGCCAAAGCGCAAACCATTCTCAGCTATGCTTAGATATACAACCTAATCACTATTGTTATCGTTATCGTTATCGTTATCGTTACCGCTACTCACCAACAACTGCTTGGCGCTACGTTTAAGACTCTGCTGGAGCTCCTTAGAGAAGTTGTAGCTGGAATTCAAAGCGTTGTAACAGGCAAAAAACTCCTGCTGATTCATTTGCAGCGCTTCCGATTTGCGAGACGCAGCCGCCTGAAGCACTCGTTCAATATGCTCGACAACAAATTTGGTAAAGCTCTTCAACTCCAGATTGGGCAGCATTAGGTTCTGCCACACCTTGACGCCCTCGGTGAGCGACTGGTGGCCACCCTGGCCAATGGCCCAGAGTATGCTCAGGCAGATGTTGCTGCGGTTCTGATACGAGTTGCGCAACAGCGCCGTCTTGGCCATGTTGTGGGAGCAGATGCCGGGCCAGTGCTGGCCAATAAGCTGCAGCACGAACTTGTACCCGGCCACGTTCTGGCCGCTGTTCAGCTCGGTGGCCATGCTGTCCAGCAGCGAGTAGAAGAAGTACTCCAGATTCGTTTCACCGACGCTGCGCAGAAAGTCCATAATGGCCTGCTTAAGAGCCTGGCTGGCCAGATTGCTCGGATACTGGGCACTTCGGCCGGAGAAGGTGGGATCGCACTCGTGGGAAAGAGCGCTGTTCAAGAAGCTGGCGATCTATGCGAAGGGAACAAGTTAGCAAACCAAATATCGAAGGGAGTCGCAGTCATCAATAAGTCAAACATGCCGAACGGTATCTAACGGTATCTAACGGAAGGGCTTACATTGCTCAGCCAGCGCAGCTCCGAGCCAGGACAGCTGATTTTCACCTGTGCCACCTGTGCGGCGAAGTCATCGGGCGTTATCTGCTTCATCGCCTGCTCGAGAGTTTTCGCCTTTGGCGACTGTTTCGGTTGCTTTTTCGCCCCATCCGCTGCGCTCGATTTCGCCGCATTTGCATTTGCATTTGCATTTTGATTCGAATTCAGATTTGGATTTGTTTTGCGCGGCGATTTGCCTTTCGATGAGGCCGACGCAATGCTTGATGTGGATTTAGCTGGCGAGTGTGACTTGTTGTTATTGTTGTTGCTGCTACTGCTGCTGCTGCTGCTGCCGAACAAGTTGCGATACTGCTGCGTTGGCACTACACAAAATAATACACATATATATGAATGATTTTATTTATTATGTGTGAAGTAATGGTAATCTAATCGCTTACGAAGCTCCTCCAGCTTGGGCAGTTGGGCGGCGATCCGCTTCTGTTCCGTATGGGCGCTGACTTTTTTCTCGAGGTTCTTCTGTTTGCGCGACTTGGACACGACTTCCCATTGGTTGGACGTACCGGACATTTTCGTCACAATTTTAATTCAATTAGCAATACATAATAAT